>VDFB02379711.1:50328096-50521120 GCA_007258455.2 Sequoia sempervirens
TACAATGCCAGGTCACTACAAGATGAAATAGGGAAAAGACAAAGGATGTATTTTAAATTGTTATATATTGGGGGGTAGGTGAAACCCTAACTTGTATCAAATCTTGGCCACACAATATAACTTAATCCTATCCATTCATTTGGGCTTTGGAAAACTATAAATAGGGGCTTGTTCCTTATGTGTAAGTGTTGGTGAATTGGTGTAAAGGCATTTTGCAGCAATAGAAGGAAGCATTACATGATTTTATGGGTTTTTTCTTTGAATTTTTTCATTATGTAGGCATGATTTAGCTTGTAGTTTTCTTCAATGAATTTGATATTGGTTGTTATTATAGTATTTTATGGACTTCTTGCCCATACTTTTGGCACTTGTTGATGACAAATTGTTATGTAAAGTTAGCCTAGGCTTCTTTATTTCATTGTTGCAACTTAGTTCAATTGTGCGTTCATGAAATGCATGTGCAATCTAAAATCAATAGACCTTAGGAGATTGCACTAGTTGTGTGTAGCTGTAGGTTTCTCTTGTTCAAGCAAGACTTAGTTTGGGAAGTTTGTCTACTATAGCATCCTCCATTATTACTATTGATTCATAGTTTAGATTTAGATCAACTTCTCTTAACCCTTCCTCTTTTTCTATTTATTTTAGTCCTTTGTTAGATTAGAGTCCCAAGCATCAAAACAATGCTAAATTTGATGAACATGGTGGGTTTCAGCTTGTTGTTTTGAGTGAGGAGCAACTATTCATTCACTTCTAGTACTTTGAAACTCCATTTTCAGACCCAACTTCCCATGCTTTGTAAACCAAAAAGGCCACCCTATGATTACCATCAAATCACATCAACCAATTGAATTATTCCAAGCATTGTCATGACCTAACACCAAAGAGACCTTGGGGTAGTAATCTAGAACTTTTTTGCATATTTCTACCTTTCAAGAGAGGTAGCATACTTGTGTGTTGCCTATGTTGAAAAGGTGCAAAAACACCCATCAACAAGACCCACCTTGGGTGCCCAAGTTGGCATCTTGGAGTTAACACCTTTTGCATGAGAAGATATTTACAAGGTTGAGTTAAGTGGGTCCATTCTTGGGCACTAACTTTGAGGAGAATCTTACAAAATATCTTCATTATTAACATTGATTTAGGACTTTGGTTTGGGATGCCCAGATTGATGGACTTGGTTTGACATTTTTTTTCACACAAGAAATATACTTGCACAAGAATGGCATAGATATTTTTTAGGATCTATATCCTCTTATAATTGTCAACTCTTTGTAGTTCACAATGTTCATAATTGTCTATTTATTGCAGCCAGTTGAAGAGAGTTTTAATCAAAGCTTATTGTGGGTTGTGAAGAAGAATTGTTGAAGGCAAAAGAAGAATCTCAAGCAAGGATTGATAAATAATTATTGTAATCTTTTTCTAAGGTTAAATAATACAAGCTCTAATGATTCTGGTGGTGGAGTTTTTTCTGGAAAGGGTTTGTCCATAGTATATGCTATGTCACTTCTATCTTCTAGTCTTATTCTTCTAAAATCTTCTATCTATTTCTACAAATGGTAAAATGAATCTAAACATATAATCATCCACAAATAACTTGTAACAAATAACACTTAATTAGATCTACAATCTCATAGTTTTACAAAATATTAAACTACATAATTACCTCCATTTTCAACATTTGGTATTAGATCTCACAGTTGGGTAGAGTTTGGGATGCCTTTCTCTTAAAAGTTTGAACCATTTTTTGTTGTAGTGGGAGCTTTTACTATTGTGTTATTGTTAATTTTGTAAAAAAAGTGTGTTACAATGATTTCTAATTCTCTTTTAGATGTTGAAAGATTCAATGGATCAAGTTATGAGATGTGGAAACTAAAATGGAGGATCTCCTTGAAGAGAGAGATCAGTGGTTAGTTGTTTGTAATGAGACAAAGTCACCTACAATGATGTTAGATGCAGATTGGGTTAAGCTTGATAAGAAGGCAAGAGGAACCATAATATTATGTCTTGTCGATGGTGTACTCTTGAGTGTTTCAAATGAAACTACTACATATAAATTGTGGAAGAGAATAGGTGATATTTATCAAACCAAAATTCTTACTAATAAGTTGTATTTGAAAAGACAGTTGTATTCTTTAAAGATGAAAGATGGTGATTTTGTTGCACATCATTTAAATTCTTTTAATTTTATTCTAAGTCAGTTAGCATCTATAGATGTAAAGCTAGAAGATGAAGATAAATGAATTTGTTACTTTGTTCTTTACCAGAATCTTGGGAAAATCTAATTGTTGCTATCAATGGTAGTGGTGCAGATCCTAAGATGGACAATATAATTCCTACTCTCCTATCAAAGGAGATGAGGAAGTCTAAAATGAAAATCCAATATGCCTTGTTTGTAAGAGGTAGGCCTGAGAAAAAGGAACCTAAGGGAGACAAGGAAGGAAAGGGTAAGTCCAAAGGATGGTTTGAAACCCCTAGTAAGAGTAAGGTAAAGTGTTGGAACTGTGGAAAACTAGGACATGTGAAGAAGGATTGTAAGAACAAGAAAAAGAGTTTTGATTCTTCTATAGAGGAATCCTCGGATGACAGTAATGATGCATTGATCATTTCATGTAAAAATATAAGCGACGACTCTTTGCTTGATGTTTTAGAGTGATCTTCATGAAGAGGATGGTAGTCATGATGCCAAATGTAGCTCATAGCACTATTCAATGGGAGTTGTTGGCGGTGACATGGATGTATCAATGGTAAGGTTATCTTCATGTGATTAGGGATATGTTTTCCTAGTTTAGAGTGGTTGCTATTATGTCACAATTTACTCTTGTTGTATTTAGAGTTTGGCATGGTACTTGTTCTCTTGAGACTAGGATGTTTATGTATGTTATGATGCGTGTGATCTCCTTGGAAGAGATGGTTATTTCATGGATGTCATGTTTATGTTTCTAATTCATGATTGGAGCTTTGACATTTATCATAGTAATTCTCTTATGTATTGGGTACAATAATCATTTGCTTGATTACTTCATGATAGTGCTATGTTGCATTTGGAGTTTGGCATGGATTGGTTAGTTATAGGTCATCATGGATACTTGGAGAAATAGGTGAGGCTTGAGTTCTCTTATGGTTAGAGACATGTGTTGAGATGGTTACTCTTGATGAGATTTCAGCAGGAAGTCCAAGGAGCCTACACCTTGGTTGGGCATGAGATGAACACACTCGACAGTTTCGCATGCCTCTAAAGAGGTACATTGGATACAAAGACTTGGGAAAGGTATTAATTTTAATTGCAAGAAAATTAAACTTGAATGTGATAGTCAAAGTGCTATTTTTTTAGCCAAAAATCTTATGTATCATGCTCATACTAATCATGTTGATATACAATATAACTTTGTGCAAGAAATGATTGAGAGTGGGAAGGTATTAATTGAGAAAGTTAACACTTTGATTAATGTTGCAGATTATCTTATGAAACCAATTCCTACAAATAAGTTACCTTGGTGCAGGAAGGCCATTGGCCTTGAGTCTTTTACTTGATTTATAATAATGATTCCTTGTTTAGAATAATTTCAATGTATAATGTCAAGTGGGAAAATGTTGGGAATAGGATGCCATTTAATTGTAATCCTAAACATTATTTCATGTATCTCCTAAGTCCTTGGAAAGTGTTCCCCAACACTAGGATTAGAAAGAGATTAAATTCAAATGAAATGAACATGTAAATTGACATTTGTAATTAATTCTAAATGATAGGAATGTGTGGGGACATTCAAGAAGAGATCCTACAAAATAGGAGCACATGGGGTGCCCACATGGAAGGTGGAACTCACCTTGAGTTCAATTAACTATTTGGAGAAAGATAACACTTTAGTAATGCATGTAAAGATCCTAGAAGTTAGGAATTGATATTTACATGAGTGGAGTTCAGTTCAATTCAATTCACTTTAGTTCAATTTAGTATCAGTTTAGTTCAGTTCAATTTAGTTCAGTTCAGTTCAGTTATGGTTCAGTTATCTTCAATTGCATGTAGTTAGTTTTAGTTGAATGTTAGATGTCTTTAGTTGACTTAGAATGCATGACTAATGACTTGAGTTGCATGACAGATAATAGGTGATACATTCAATTAAGTGGGGATGATCAATCATGCATCATGTTTGCATGAATTGATGGAGAGATATGTTTCAGTTAACAAAGATTGACTTGGACCTACCTTGGGTGCCCAAGTTGGCGGACCCACCTTGGGTGCTCAAGTTGGCATCTTGGAGTTAACACCTTTTGCATAAGAAGATATTTACAAGGCTGAGTTAAGTGGGTCCATTCTTGGGCACCAACTTTGAGGAGAAGCTTACAAAATATCTTTGTTATTAATGTTGAGTTAGAACTTCAATTTGGGATGCCCAAATTGATTAACTTTGTTTGACATTGTTTTCACGGAAGAACTCTACTTGCACAAGAATGGCATAGATATTTGTGAGGATCTTTATCCTCTTGTAATTTTCAACTCTTTGGAGTTTACAATGTTCATAATTGTCTATTTATTGTGGCCAGTTGAAGAGAGTTCGAATTAGAGTTTATTGCAGGTTATGAAGAAGAATTGTTGAAGGAAAAAAAAACATCTCAAGCAAGGATTGATAAAGAATTATTGTAATCTTGTTCTATGGTTAAATAATACAAGAACTATTGGTTTTGGTGGTGGATTTTTTTCCCAAAAGGGTTTCTCCATGGTATATGCTATGTCACTTCTATCTTTTGGTCTTATTCTTCTACAATCTTCTATATATTTCTAAAAATGGTGAAATGAATCTAAAAAAATAATCATCCACAAAGAAATTGTAACAAAGAACACTTAATTAGATCTACAATATAATAGTTTTACAAGTTTTAAAGATACATAATTACCTATGTTTACAACATATTGTTGGCTAGTCAAGTGAAAGAATCAATAAAGAAACAAAAGAAAGCAAAGAATAATCCACATTAAAATCAAGAAAAGAATAAATTCTCTTCCAAAGAGAAAATATCTAAGAAGAAATCAACTTGTTCATATTGCAAGAAACTTGGGCATAGTAAACATTCTTGGTATAAGAAGGATATTGATTGGTTGAAACATCTTCTAAAAAGGAATCATATTGATTTCCCTTCCAAAATGTCTGAGTCATATACTTCTTTTTATTCTTCAAAATAGTTTAAAAAGGACAAATCTCATGCCAATTTCTTCTACACTAGGAAATAAAGGACAAGCTCTTTATTCTTTTTCAGGTCATAGATCAGGGAGATGACTTCTAGATTTAGGAGCATCTCATCATATGGTATCTTCATAGTCTATATTCTCTTCTTTTGAACCTTGTACTATGTATCCTATTTTGATGGGAAACAATACATACATGAGTGTACTTAGGAAGGGGTCTATTAGTTTTAGGGAAAATGCTTTCCAAGATGTTTTGTGTTCCTCACTTGAAAAACAATCTTCTTTCCATATATCATATTACACATGGTGGAGATGGGAGGACTATGAAATATTTAGTCATCATTCAAGACTTGGAGAATAGAGAGATCGTTGCTACTAGGATGGTTGATCATTCATCTTGGTTGTATATCTTTGTAGATTTTTCTTCTAATAATGACATTGTTTCTTCGGTTATTAATCACACTTCTAGTGTGAACCATGATTTTCAGGAGACATTTGGCTACTTGAACTTAGGGGTTCTCACATCGGATTCCATGCTTGAACCTTGCATTTAATCTCCTCCATTTATTATTGAATTGGATGATACTTGTGTTTCTATAGATATGACTTCTTTTGATTCAGTGCAGTAGGATCTACATCGTCTTCTAGCTACATCTACTTGGGGGGTATGTGTAGGATCATCATGGAAAAAATAGGCCCTTAAGTGGCCAAAAATTTAGAAAAATCCGAGTTAGGAAACTTGATGTAAAAATTTAAATAAGTTATCTATATTATTTAAAAAATATGTAAGAATAGAATCTATAGAAAATTGAATTTAGTTTCTAAACTACTAGCTTTATTTTTTTGTTAAATCTATTTGGTGAAAACTTCAAATTTCAATGAAAAAATAAGAAGTGGGTGTCTGTCTGACCACCCTAACCACAATAAAATGATAATATTTTTTATAATATTATAGATATAAGTAAATGACTCATGTCCTAATGTGATGGATATTTTTTGAATTTTTTTTCCAAGTAAATAATTAATTAGGAATTTTTTATTACAACTTTTAAAAAATATAAAACTCGTATGTGTGACCACATTAACTTGGTCAAAACTTCATGAATTTATTTTTTTTAATCCTATAGTATGCAAAGCATAGAATGTGATGCATGTTTCAGATTCAAAAAATGTGATACCATTTTAAAGCTATAGATATTTTTCAATCAGTCCATCAATCAAGACTTTAGTTGTAATTCAAATAGAAAATGAATAATAATTATTTATTAAATTCAAAGTAAAGCATAATTTATATTGGTGGAAAGCTGAGAATCTCCTTTAAAACCCTTTTTTGTTTCATCAATTTTGGGTTAAAAAATAGTATTCAACCACATACCCTACACATACCCATCATATCACCACTTTTTGGCCCATCATGATCCTGCACATACCCTGGGATGCATAGTTGAAAAATATTGGTGGGTTTTTTGTTGAGTCTCACATTTCAAATTTGAGACACACCGTTGACTGCATACATCTTCTCTTTGATGAAGATGATTCTTCTTCAGTTGTTCTAAGGGAATACTCTAACCCTCATGTTCATTCTCTACATGATCATCCTTTACAGTTTGACATGAGTGTGGATAATTTTGGACAACATTTGTAGGAGGATTCTTTGTCTTGAGAGGAGAAATATTTTCCTTTAGATTGTGTTCTACAATCATCTCTACTAGATTATAGTTTTTCCTCTTTATTAGTGTGGCCTAGAACACCTATTTAGATTGTGTTAGCTTTCAGCATTGACATGGAGACACTTGAGCATGCTTTAGAGGCTTCACATATCATTCTTCTTCTTGCATTTTCCTTTCAAGAATAGGAAAAAAACCATGCATAACTTCTTGGTTTTTTTTCTTCCTGAGGGGAGGAATGTTGTTCAGTGAGATTGGATCATCTTTAGTATTTAATGTTGAGCTTCTACCATTGCATGAGACTCACCATTGAGGGGGGATTGCATGGTCTCTCTTCTTCTCTCTTATGGGGGGTATTTTTCCTCATATGGGGTTTTGGCCTTCTCATGTATCATTGATAGTATTTTTTTTTCATCTCTCTTTTGGGTGGGAGTTTTTTCCCACTGGGTTTTCTCCTTTTCTTCATTTATGAGATATTTCATTTCCATTTGTACATGGGTACCTAACATGGCCTCATATCTGGGACCTATATTTGTGTTGTTTGTATAATAATCTACTCCCTAAGTTTCACTTAAGGGGGGTTTTGGTGTGAATAAATATCTTATACCTAGTTAATTCATTCACTACCTAGGACTTAGGGGACATATTCACATGTTAAGTTTACCTAGGTCCTAAGATTCTTTCTAGAAGACTTAGTTGTCATGTCTAGATTTTATCATTTCCTAGATAGTTATGATAAGTTGTCTCATATCATAAGATTAAGACATGCCATAATATTATGACATCTTATGTCTCAGCTTGGCTATATAACCAAAGGGGTTCTCATTTGTAATTCAACTTTTCTAGGATAATCAATTCCATTGCAATCTTTAGCATTACATATTGATCTCTCTTTGTGCTTTCCATTTAGTGTCTAGATCTTGGGATATGCATAACCAACTCTAAAATAGTTATATATTATGTACACTATGTGGCTTTGTTAAAGCCACCCAAGGGGAGGATGGGAATGGTGGTCACAAACAAAGTGTATGTTCATAATGAAATTCCATCTCATGGTAGCCTCAAACCACATAAAAAATGGTGGCATTTTCCCACACAATCCAAGACATGCTAAGTAATCAATACATTATTCATATGTCAAAATTATCGCATAGGTTAGTTATATGTAGTTCTTCTATACCAAAATAAACTATCTTTTTGCAATACACCAAGCATAATTTCTTATTTACATATGATGTTATTATCACTGCCCACTTATATTCTCTTCAACATGTTACCAAGGTGCATATACCATCACCTCATCACACTATCTCACACTATAATTTTTTTTTTTTTCCTTGATGTAATATATTGGGTAAATGTTAAAACCAAATTTCATCCTAATTTTTTGAACTCATACAATGGTCAACTCAATTAACTACAATGTTAAAAATTTCTTGTCCATATTTTCTCAACTTAATCTATATAATAGTAGTCCAAGTTACTGTCAAATACCCACAATTTGGGAAGCTTTCTCATGCTTATATTCAAAACTACCAAGTGTTATTGATTGATAACAAAATGAAAAATGATTCCAAATACCATGACATGTAAGGATCAATTTTTTGAATGAACAAGATAACTGAGAGGGGGGTGGATTAGTTGAATCTAATTAAAACATCAAAACCCTCAATAGTAATTAGATTCACATGCATTTAGCAAACCCTTGTTTTGTTATAAAGGTTAAACATAAAATGCATATAACAAAATTTGAACCCAAAAACACCATACACAAGAGAACACTATATTTATGTGGAAAACCCAATGAGAGAAAAACCATGATGAGGATTAGATCACACTATAAGTCACAGTAAAATAGATAGAAATGCTCACTAACAAAATAGGATGCACTGTCCACAAAGGCTCACAACCAAGGCACATTTCCTAAGAATGAAAAGAAAGATACAAGAGAAATGTTACATAGAGAACAACTTCTCAATGTAACATAAAATCCACCACAAATAATCCAACACCTTCACAACCTTGTTTGAATGATTGTAGAAGCCTTCAATTCACTGCTTTTAGAAGTCCAACACTTTGAAGTTCGCACTACTCAACTCAAACTTACCCTTAATCACTCTATAACACAACACTCAAATCTATCCTTTACATCACACACAATGTCACTTAGCATTCCATACATCATTCAACATCTCAACACTCATTTATACCATCTTCAACCTTGAAACCCTTCTCCAAGATCAATTATGCACTACAAACATGCAAATTCAAATTAGGTTGGCACCCAAACATTCCTACAGTGGATAGGAATGAAGGTGGCCCACAAAAAACCTTAGCTAGGACCCAAATATATCCTAACACATCTCAGCATGCTTCCAAAAAATTTGAAGATGCTTCACATGTAATGCAAATACCAAGTTGGCCATAACCTCTACAAACACATAAAACATTTGAGTACACACTTCCTTTGATCAATCTAAAACTATCAGTCAAAAAAATTCACCTGAGCATGATCCAAAAATCTCCTAGGAACTAGCAAACACCTTTGCAACAAATTTCACCTAAATATTATACATATTTTGTTCACTCAGACAACACTACCAAACACTGCAACACTCTGTAACCTATAATACCTTCTTCTAGTGCACCAAATGATAGGATCTCTTGAGATACATAAGAGATAGGCATCAATAACTCACATTCAAAATCAAAAGTCCTGAAACACAACTATAGAGAAACATGAAGTGACATTTCTCCTAGATACCACTATAGGTAACACTACAAATTCAATCCACACACTAGTGAACATAACTTTCTTTGTACATTGAAATGAAAGCCCAAATTATAAATATAAAATCTCTAAACACTTATAAAAAAAATATCCAAACTACACAAGTAGATCTTCAACCCATAAGAAATGTGGAGCAAAAACTAGAACAAAGCTAAACATTGAACACTATTGCAACATATGATCTTTTCTTTTTCACAATTTTCTCAATATCCTCGACATCTCCATCATCAATGAAAACAAAAGCTTGTTGACATTGATGACAACACCTTCATACTTGCAATAATCTCCCTCTTTGTCATTTATGACAACACAAGGTGTGAAGAACCATGAAAGATACACACAATATTTGAATGATAGATCGACATGAAAATCTTTCTCCCCTTTTCAACATATTCCAGTTCTCTACTTTACTCTCCCTCTTTCTTGTTTTTCTCATGCTTCACTCTCCCCTTTGACATCAATGGAAAAGGATAAAAAAATTGCATTCTTCTCCCTCTTTGAAATTGAACAACTTAAAACTGAATTGAATACCCCCCCTTAGAAGTACACACCATCATATAACAAATCAGGAACCTCTATACAATGAAAAAACACATTCCATACAACAACAATGTCACTATCTACTCCCCCTAAGGTAGAAACCATCATTAGTCCAGATAAAGAATGAATCCATAGATCTATTGGGTTGATGCATCTCTATATGCATATAGCTAGAGGAATGAGGGGCAATGACCCCCAAATTATCCCAGAGAAACTCAAAAGTATCTTTAGGAAGAGCCTTAGTGAATATGTTAGCAATCTAATCCTTTGTAGGTGCATATTCCAACTTCACCTCATTCTCTAGAACCTTATCTCTTAGAAAGTGATACCTATTCATTTAAGTTTTGTCCTTGAATGCATCATTAGGTTTTTTGAAATGTTTATTGCACTTGTATTATCACAAAAAATAGAAATAGGATTGTCATACACAACTTTGATATCCTTTAGTGTATGTCTCATCCATAATACTTGTGTACAACATGATGCAGATGTAATATACTCAAATTCGGTAGCGGATAAAGAAACTAAATCTTGCTTCTTACTCATCCATGAAACTAGTTTGTATCAAAAAAAGAATGCACCATCACTTTCACTTTTCATTTCATCAATACATCTAGCCCAATCTAGATATGTGTATACACTCAATGTGCAATCAGTATCCTTAGGATACCATAAGCCATAATCCAGAGTGCCTTTTAAATATTTGATTTTTTGTTGTTGTGGCAACATGTGTCCCTTTATGATTTTCTTGAAATCTATCCACAAGACAAATTGAACACATGATATCTGATTTAGTAGTAGTTAGGTATAGTAGTCCATTAATCATAGATTTGTACTTTCTCTAATCAACCCTAGGTGATTCATCATCTTTCCTCAATTTGCAACCTATAACCATAGGAGTACATATCTATTTAGATTCATCCATTCCAAACTTATTCAACATCTCTTTGACATATTTTTATTGTGAAATGAAAATTTCTTTATTTGTTTGATTGCTTTGTAGCCCAAGAAATTCATCTCCCCAAACATTAGCAATTAAAACACTTTCTACATCTCTTCTATAAATCTCTTACACATAGCTCCATTTCCTCCAAAAATAATGACATCCACATATACAACTACTACCAATATTTTTTATTTTCTAATTTTGAAGTAAAGATTAATGTGTACAGTACCCTTATTGAATCCTCGTTGTATCAAATATCTATCTAGTTTTACGTAGCAAACTCTAGGAGCTTGCTTCAATACCTGCAATTCCTTCTTCAATCTACATACCATATTTGATTGATTCAATAACTCAAATCCTTCCATTTGTTCCATGTAAACTTCTTCCAATTCTCCATTCAAAAAAGTAGACTTCACATCCATCTAATAGAATTTGAAATCTTTATGTGCTGCAAATGCCAAAAAAAATTGATTGCTTCCATCCTATCCATCAAAGAAAATGTCTCCTTGAAGTCTATTCCTTCTACTTGTGAGTATTCTTTACACAAAATCCTTGCTTTATCCCTTACCACTTCTTTGTTCTCATTCAAATTGTTTCTAAATACCCATTTTGTTCCAATTATATTCTTGTTTGTTGGTCTTGGGACAAGTTCCCAAGTTTGGTTTCTCTCAATATGTTGTAGCTCTTCTTCCATTTCCTTCATCCAATGTTCATCTTTACATGCCTCAATGATTTAGGTTCAACATTAGAAAGTAAACACATATTTACCTCTTCTTTTCTGGCTCTTCTTCTTGTCAATACATCTTTTATTTTATATCCAATAATTTGTTCTTTGGAATGATTTTTATACACATACTTAGGGGTTTTAGGGGTCTTAACCTCATCACTTGTACTTAGACCATAGGTGTGTTATATGGATTCTTTATTTCCATTTCAATAGCATATCCAAAGGATGCCAAATAACCTTCCATCTTTGTCTTCTAGAAAGCATAGTTTGTGCCATCAAACTTAAGGCTCTCTATCTTGTTGGTCATCCTAGAGCTACCTCAAGAAGTTACACTTTTCTCCAAGAACCTTTCTTTGATACCAATTGTTGAATAAACAAGACAACTAAGAGGGGGGTGAATTAGTTGTATCCAATTAAAACATCAAAACCCTCAATAATAATTAGATCCACATGCATTCAATAAACCCTTATTTTTTTATGATGTTTAAACATGAAATGTGGGTAGCAAAAAATGAACCAGTACCATACACAAGATAAAACCATATTTACATGGAAAAAACAATGAGGAAAAAACCACAATGAGGATTAACTCACACTATAAGTCGTAGTAAAACAAATACAAAGGCTCATTACTAGAATAAGACACACTATCTACAAAGGCTCATAGCCAAGGTGCACTTCCTAAGAATGAAAAGAAAGATACAAGAGAAATGTTACAAAGAGAACAACTTCTCAATGCAACATACAATCCACTACAAATACTCCAACACTGTTGTAGCCTTGTTTCAATGATTGTGGACGCCTTCAGGTCACTACTTTTAGAAGTCCAATAGTTTAAAGTTCATACTACTCTACTCAAACTTACCCTCAATCATTTTGTAACACAACACTCACATGTATCCTTTACATCACACACAATGTCACTTAGCATACCATACATCATTCAACATATCAACACTCATTTATATTGTCCTCAACCTTGAAACCATTTTCCAAGGTTGGTTTTGCACTACAAACATGCAAATTAAAATTAGGTCAGCACCCAAACATTCCCGTGGTGGATAGGAATGAAGGTGACCTACACAAAACATTTTTTAGGACCCAAATCTATCCTAACACATCTCAAAACACTTCCACAATCTTTGGAGATGCTTTGCATCTAGTGCAAACACCAAGTTAGTCATAATTTTTGCAAACACATAAAATATTTGTGTACACACTTCCTTTCCTCAATCCAAAACTATTAGACAATGAACTCCACCTGAACATGATCCAAAACATCCTAGGAACCAAAAAATACCTTCACAATAAATTTCTCTTCAAGATTATACATATTATGTTCACTTAGACAATACTTCCAAATACTACAACACTCTATAACCTAGAAGACCTTGTTCTGGTACACCAAACCACAAACTCTCTTGACACAAGCAAGATACAAGCATCAATAACTCACGTTCAGAACAAAAAGTCCTTAAAAAACATCGAATAAATGCAGAGCAAGAACATTTCTCCCAGATGCCACGATAGGAAACACTATTAATTTAGTCCTTAGACTAGTGAACATAAATTTATTTGTACATCAATCTAGAAGACCAATTCTAGATATAGAATCTTCGAATACTTATAACAAACATATCCAAAATAGACAAGAATATCTTTGACCCAAAAGAAATGTGGAGCAAAAACTAGAACTCTACAACACTGAACTACTCAACACACAATCTTTTCTTGTTCACAATTTTCTCAATATCCTCAACATCTCCATCATCAATGACAACACAAGCTTGTTGAAATAAATGACAACACCATCATACTTGTAACAATCTCCCCCTTTATCATTAATGGCAACATAGGTGTGAAAACCCATCAAAGACACACACAAGCTCTAATCCATAGATAGGCATGAAAATATCTCTCCCCCTTTCAACATATTCCACTTCTCTTAATACTTTACTCTCCCTCTTTGTTATTTTTCACATAATTCACTCTCCTCCTTTGAAATCAATGACAAAGAATTAAAAAATTCATTGTTCTCCCCCTTTTTCATTGAAAAACTTACAATTGAATTGAATACTCCCCCTTAGAATTACACACCATCTAAAGTACCAAATCAAGAACCTCTGCACAATGACAACACACATTCCATACAACAATGTCACTACATATTCCCCTTGAGAGGTATCCACCATCATCAGTACAAAAAAATGAATGCGTCCATAGATCCACATAACTAATGCATCTCCATATGAATCTAGTTCAAGGAAGGAGGGGCAATGACCCTCCAATTCTCTCAGAGATACTCAAAAGTATATTTAGGAAGATCCTTAGTGAATATGTTACCAATCTTATCCTTTTTAGGTACATATTCTAGCTTCACCTTATTCTCCATAACCTTCTCTCTCATAAATTGATACCTGATTGATATATGTTTTTTCCTTGGATGCATCAATGGGTTCTTTGAAATGTTTATTGTAATTGTATTCTCACAAAAGATAAAAATAGTCTCATCATGTACAACTAAATCCTTCAATTTCTCTCTCATCCATAATACTTGTGTACAACATGATGCTGCTGCAATATACTCAGCTTTGAAAATGGATAAAGAAACTGAATCTTGTTTCTTACTCATCAATGAAACTAGTTTGCATCCAAGAAAGAATGCACCATAGCTTGTACTTTTCTTGTCATCAACACATCTAGCCCAATCTGCATATGTGTATGCACTCAATGTGAAATCAGTATCCTTAGGATACCATAAGCCATAATCCAAAGTTCCTTTTAAATATGTAAATATTCATTTTACTACATCGAAATGTGTCTCTTTAGGATTTTCTTGATAACCAGCCACATGACAAACTGCATGCATGGTGTTTGGTCTAGTAGCAATTAGGTATAGTAGTCCACCAATCATAGATCTGTACTTGCTCTGATTAGCCTTGGGTGATTCATCACCTTTTCTCAATTTGTAACCCATAACCATAGGAGTATATATCGATTTGGAGTCATCCATTTCAAAAAAATTCAACATCTCTTTGACATATTTTGAATGTGAAATGAAAAATCCTTTATTTGTTTGATTGATTTGTATCCCAAGGAAGAAATTCATCTCCCCAAACATTGACATCTCAAACTCTTTCTACATCTCTTTTGTAAATCTCTTACACATAGCATCATTTCCTCCAAAAATAATGTCATCCACATATACAACTACTATCAAGATTTTGTTTTTTTTTTCAATTTTGAAGTAAAGTTTACTATCTACAGTACACCCTTATTGAATCCTTGTTATATCAAATATCTATCCAAACATGTGTACCAAGAACTAGGAGTTTTCTTCAGTCCATACAATGCCTTCTTCAATTTGCATACTATATCTGGTTGATTTGATAACTGAAATACTTTCAATTGTTCCACGTAAACTTCTTCCAATTCTCCATTCAGAAAAGAAAACTTCACATCCATCTGAGACTTTGAAATCATTATGTGCTACAAATTCCAAAAACATTCTAATTGCTTCTATCCTAGCCGCCAGAGAAAATATCTCCTTGAATTTTATTCCTTCTACTTGTGAGTAGCCTTTGCACACAAGCCTTGCTTTATTCCTTACTAGTTCTCTAATCTCATTCAACTTATTTCTAAATAACAATTTTGTTCCAATTGTATTCTTGTTTGTTGGTCTTGGGACAATTTCCTAAGTTTGGTTTTTCTCAATTTTTAGTAGCTCTTCTTCCATTTACTTCATCCAATGTTCATATTTACATGCCTCACTTAGTGATTTAGGTTCAACATTAGAAAGTAAACACATATTTACTTCTTCTACAACTTTTCTTCTTGTCAATATACCTTTTCTTTTGTCTCCAATAGTTAGTTCTTCAAAATGATTTTTTTGCACATACTTAGGGGTCTTGACCTCATCACTTGTACTCAAACCATTCTTAGGTGCATTGTATGGAGTCTTTATTGTCATTTCAATACCATATCTAAAGGAAATCAAATAACCTTCCATTTTTTTCTTCTAGAAAACATAGTTTGTGCCATCAAACTTAGGGCTCTCAATCTTGTTCACTATCTTCAACCTACCTCAAGCAGATAAGATTTTCTTCAAGTAACCTTGCTCTAATACCAATTGTTGAATTAACAAGACAACTAAGAGGGGGTGAATTAGTTGTATCCAATTAAAACATCAAAACCCTCAACAATAGTTAGATCAACATGCTTTCAATAAACCTTTGTTTTGTTATGAATTTTAAACATGAAATGTAGATAATATAAATTGAACCAACATCATAAACAAGAGAACACTATATTTACATGGAAAACCTAATGAGGAAAAAATCATGGTGAGGACTAACTCGCACTATAAGTCATAGTAAAATAGATACATAGGCTCACTACTACAATAGAATGCACTATCCACAAAGGCTCCCAACCAAGGTGCACTACCTGAGAATGAAAAGAAAGATACTATAAGATAAATGTTACACAAAGAATAGATTCTCAATGCAACATGAAATCAACCATAAATACTCCAACACCTTTCATCCTTGTTTGAATGACTGTGAATGCATTTATGTCACTACTTTCAAAAGTCCAACACTTTGAAGTTCACACTTCCTTGCTCAAAATTACCCTCAATCACTCTATAACACAACACTTGTATCTATCATTTGCATCACACACAATATCAACATTCCATACGTAATTCAACATCTAAACACTCATTTATACTATGCTCAACCTTGAAACCCTTCTCTAAGGTTGGTTATGCACTACAAACATGCAAATTCCAATTTAGTCAACATCCAAACATTCTCGTGGTGGATAGGAATGAAGGTTGTAGGAGTTTATGGTGAACTCCTCAAACACCCCAAAATCACCTACAAGACACAATAACTTCCACAAGAGAGAAATGGTAGAAATATCATGGTATCATTAAGATGCAAGAATGTCAAACTGAATATGGCAAAGTACATATGAAGCCTTGCTTATATAAGCAAGGTTGAAATGTAGTATGTAATTTGATGTTGACATTTCTTATGATCTTATGACATGTGACAACTAACTGGATACCTAGGAAATGATGCTAGATAAGGTGATACTTCTAGAAAATACATTTCATCATTCTAGAAAGAATCTTATATCCTAAGCAAACATGTGAACCTATCACCTAGTAAACGATACCTAGGAATATAATTAAATGCCTAAGTAAACTTATGTAAGTGTAATTAAATAATTAATTACATCAACACCACCCCATAAGTGCAACTTAAGAAGGAAATTATTATGCAATTGATGCAAAGATGCAATGGGGTGAACCCACAATAGTGGGTTACACTTTGTTGGAAAAAATAAAAAATTAAAAACTCTCACTAAAAAATCATTAAAGGGCTTGGGGCTTCGAATGAAAGGGGTTCAGTCGAAGTACCCCACCTTCTATCGAAGCACATGTGTTCGAATGAACCACCACGGTTAATGAATGTTTCAAAGATGTTTTATTTTACAAGGTAATATTCCTTTGAATGGACAAGCCCTTCAATCGAAGGCATTTTTTCCCCAATTTTTCCCCTCTCTAAATTTAGAGAGGTTAACTTGTTTTAGGTTAACCCATCATTTTAGGTTACTCGTCATCTTGAACGAGGTATTTTTCATGAGTAGGGCGAACAGTGAGGTCAATTTGGCATTTCTAGTGAGCTTTCATTAATAGGGTGAAGATATTTTCACAGGGCGAGGTTAAGTTGCATGTCTATTAAATTGTTAAATTGTTCTATCCTTTACACTTATGTAGATATTCTTAGACTATTTCAATATTCCCATTTTGGGAATAAGTTTAGTCACATGAACAAATTTATGTCATTTTCATGCATAGGTGAAGGAAAGAGGAGGTGAACATTAGAAGTTTGTCATTTTCATGAACAGGTGAAGGCGAGACGAGGAGGCGAACATTGGCAAAAAATTTAAAGCATTTCTTATACGTTTTAAATCTCAAACACATTGTACTATTAGTTTATTTTTATTTTTTTTTCGTGAATGAATTTGTGCATTTTTCTTTGTGGATAGTAAGCTTTTG
The DNA here is from genome assembly GCA_007258455.2 of Sequoia sempervirens. Taxonomy (NCBI): domain Eukaryota; kingdom Viridiplantae; phylum Streptophyta; class Pinopsida; order Cupressales; family Cupressaceae; genus Sequoia; species Sequoia sempervirens. Next base: position 50,346,020 of record VDFB02379711.1, read on the forward strand.
TGTTTGGGTTCTTCATTAGAGTTTTCAATGAAAACAAAAGGAATTTATCCTTAAGCCTTGAAAATAAGTCTAGTTGAGTATATTTACATGCCTAGATTATTATGCAATGGGATAGGGTCTATTGAAAGACTTTCACATATTAAATTCTCTTTTATTTTCATGCATTTTGTTAAATTAAGTAGGTATTTAGACGATGTTGTCTTAAATTTTGTCTTCAAGCTTACAAATTTGTTCGTAGCTATTCTTGTCTTTAGGATTAGTGTTCTAGTTTTCCTTAAAGAATAGAGTTATATGCATGTGCTAAGAGAAATACCTAACAAACTTAACATTTTTTTTAAAATGCATGTGCATCTATTTAATTTCATAGATCTAAGCCTTAATATCCCTTAAAGTGGTGCAAAATTTGTTCTAAGCTCAGATAGTTGTGTTAGCCATGTAAGATTTATTAGCCACAAGTGAGACATAGTAGCATGCTATTAGGCTTTAGACATTGTAATGAATAGTTGTTATGAGTATCTCAGTTCTCTGTTGGTTAGATATATTTGAAATAGTGAACTCTATGAATAGGTGATGAAGATTGATCTAATTCATCTTTGGCTGGTCATTATTTTAATTTATGGATGTATTGTTTAAATTTTATATGATCTTTGTGAAGGTTGTACTTGTCTTTTCAAATATAATGATTAGTGGAGATTAGACCATTTTCATAATATAAACTTATTACAACATTCTTCATAAATCTTATACATTATGTAGCATATTTCTTCACAGTTTTGTATCATTATATTGGTTCTCATACTTTAAAGACCAAATGCCACAAGGAAAGGGATTGGCATGATACAAAATGACTAAAATTATAAAATATTATGCACAAATAACTTAGTTTTTCATATGGGTATATTCTCTCACATGGTTGGTTGTGTGGTTAGGACTCAGTGGCACAATTAGGTGCCAACATACTTTTGATATTATTACATTATTTTTTCTGAAATCACATTATTCCATCTTCAATCTCTCCAAATAGGCCCCAAAAAGTTTATTTGCATTTTACAAACATTTTAGGGGAATAACCCTATGAGGATTATGTAAATCGACTCATCCACTAGACCATATATCCTTGGATATGATGGACTATCCTCAAATTTTAAAGTACTTTTCTTTTTGTCTCAACAACTTGGGAAAGAACCATTTTCTTAACAAATGCTTCTATTTTAGTTTGGTGAGAAAACACAATGGTTATTATTTGTTGGAAACTTGAGCAACAAGTTGTTTGTCTTTAAGTTGAAAATAATGCTTAGTACACTACTAAATTCTTGCAGAACCATAAAAATGAAATCTATGTGAACCATATATTGTAGACTTGCTTCAAGTTCTAGCTATATTCATCAAAATCTTGCATTGTAGCAAATCAATCTAAAAAGCATCCCATCTCCTCACAAATGGTGACAACTCCATAGAACATTTAAAACACTAATATCCTTTGTGCTAATAATGGTTTCTTCCTTCTCATTCGATCACTAAAACAAATAGTAGAAAATAATCTACACATGCACAGGTAAATAATTTGTCTCACTAATTTTCTCATCCTCAATATTGATTTAAGGATTGATCAGCAACCATGTCGGATTTCTCAGTATATTGATTTCTATTCTATAATACCTATTTTTGGTACATACATTAGAGGCAAGGTATAATTTTTTTATGTTGAATCCCAATATCAATTTGGATTGATTTGTTGGTTGCACGAACTTTGTCCTCCAAGATAAGGAATGATAATTTTTCCACTATCTGAAGATTTAATGTCTTTTTGCTCTTAATTTCCACCATGGTAGGTTGTTCACTCTTCAACCTTCACAGTGTCTTGGAGATGTTTTCATGCTTCAAACCTCCTATGCTCTAAAATTTATTGCCTCCAAGCAATGGTTCCACATGGGTGACTTTAGGTTTCTAACCAATCATTAGATAGAATAGTTGGATCATCAATAAATTTAGCAAAGGAATGAGTTGATGATATATTTAGAGAGTAGATTTATGGATTTGAAACTGTGTAGTTTTTTGAATCAATGTTTTGGATTATATTCCATTATTTTCTCTCTTTTCTTTACATCTTGATGATGGATCATGGAGTATGATCCAAAAATTTGATTCGAAAAACTATACACAATTTCAAATCCAAAAATTGACTCTCTAAATTATCATGGACTGTGGAAACTTCATGCTATTGTTGATATATTGTCATCACAAAGTGTTATAAGATGGAAAAGAAATGATGTGAAATGATTCAAGTTAAAATTACCTTCTCTGTAGACTATAAACACCCATTGATAGTGGATTGTGCCTGCTACTGGGTAAATTGTGGCAACCCATTGTTATTAGGCAAATAAAAAGGATCCCCACAGACATTGGTAAGAGTCTACATGTGTTGAACATATTGTGAAGATATTCAATTGTTATCACATGGAAGAGAGTGGTGTTCAGAGATGTTAAGAGGGTGCATTAGATGTTGATTAGAATTGAATTGTTGGATGTAATTGGAAGGAAAAGAATGGTTTACAAAAGTCTAGCAATAATGGAATGAAGTGCGCTTAGAGCATTTGTCTTCTGATATACTTTTTCAAATAGAATTTGAGTCATTACATGGTGAAATACATAAGTGAAGATTTGTTTGGGAGTATACCACTCAGATGTGTCTTCTAAATAAATTATGAAGTGTATAAATTTCATTAAAATCTTCTGCAGACACAGAGTCAATAATCCTTAAAACATATTTGAACACTCATGGGAGAAGCATCCCATAAATTCCAGGAAACTATATAATTATATTGGTGTATTCCTTGCACCTCCCTTGGGTGCAAGTGCTAGTTAATATTTATTTAAACTTTCATTTGATTAAACCATTTTTGTATTCTTTTGATCTTTGAGGAAGTTATTTTTTTCAATCCTTTTGTTGTTACAAATAATGAATTTAGAATCTGATTGAAAAATTTTAATCACTTGCAGACACCAATATAATTGCTTTCTTTCTTCTTCTACATATCTAGGGTTTGCATATTTTGGACCCTTGCACACATCTTGACAGAGAGAAATTAAAATTTGCAAAGGAAAATGTTTAAAGGAAACCTATGTGGACTCCAAAACTTCATTAAGCACCTACACTTTTTATAAAGAATTGTAATTTTCAAGGCTAAGCCTTCCACAATTTTTTAGATTATGGTTGTCCCAAAGAACCTTATATTTGTAAGTTAAGAAAAAAGGAGTTATAGTATCTCCTGATATCACTATTTGTGAGGCTATTTTCAACATTTTAGTTGTTTCTCAATCTCCTTGAAAGACATCTAATGATTCCCCTTCCTAATTAATAGACCATACTTTAAGTATTAGGTCATATCTTTCACCTCCCATCATTCTCTCCTAGGAGCTACAATTTTGGAATGGAATGTATCCCATTTCTACCTTAAAGAATGGTGGTAAGAAAGTCTTTAAAAATCATAAGAAACAAATTTGGACCTTGCCAAGCACAAGGTTGGTGAATCTATAGTTTGGGAATGGAACGTATGCCCTTTCTTCCTTAAGAATGGTGCTAAGAAAGTCTTTCAAATTCATAAACAACAAATTTGAACTTTGGCAAGCACAAGACAACAAACATTTGGAATTCAACAAGCACAAGATAGCGAAGATTTGCAATTTGGAAAGCACAAGGTTGGAGAATCTACTAGTGTCCTCACTAGTTGGATCTATCACAAATCTTGGTTTCTTAGCTTAGGTTCAACCCTCGTACAAACTCCAAGACTCAAATAAGTAGGCCCTACCACCATGAATAATATTTCATCATTTTTTTGCTTTTTGGAGGATGGTTTGATGATACCCTCCAATAAGAATCAAGTCCAATTCTATCTAATGTTTAGTTTATCCATTATGGATTCTTTGGGACAAACTCACTTCAGCATATGCATTCACACATTCCTATATACATAAGCAGTCTTAGGTTTTCACCCCTGCTCTTCTTCTATTAGTGCCTACTTAAACTTACTCTTTTTATATATTTTTGGCAATAACAATGGAACCACATAGACATAGCATTCCTCCCACTAGAACTTTTTGTGCTTGTGCACCCTCTCATGTGACATAAGAATATGGTCACTCACATCATACAAAATCCCATATTTGTGGCCATGTTACTTGAACCCAAGATGAAATTCTATAATAAAAATGTCTTATGTGGTCACTTTTCTTTGTTCTAATCAAATAGAGGTGCTCTATGCTATGGGAGACCTTATTGTCATTATGTTTCTCCCTATGCCTCTAAGAACCAAAATAATTGTGTTCAAGCTTCTAGGTCCCTCAAACACAATAGCAATCAACATAGCTTCTTCTAGAAATATCCTCAAAACTTCTGATCATCTGACAAACAACCGCATTGAATTGTGGTTTGTATTATGAAATACCTAAGCCGTGCTTTCCTACAAGTAATTACACCCATTAGAAGCTTAGATCTACCTTTCTAGGGGAACAAATAGGGTATTTCACATTGACCATGGGATCCAAGTGGAGGTGCATCACTCTACTAGTCATCTTTGACCTTATCCAATATATTAGCAAAAGCCAGTCTACACCTAGAATTTTTCAGCCAAAATTGGAAAAAATAGGGATCCTTATGTGTTTTAGGAAATTAAGGATAGCCTCACCTTTCTATAAAAGTAGCAACATGCTACCACTTTCCCTAGAGTATCAATACAATTACTCTATTCTTCTATGGCTTTGACAACTTTATTGCTAATATCTTTTATGAACTTTGGAAAATACACTGTCAAAATTTGTACATAATGGTAATGGTGAGCAAAGAAGAACCACTTCAGGTAATATTAATGAAAGGAAGATGATTTCTTTAAAAAAAAATACACCAATCGAAGGATTCAAAATCCAGTGCCCAATGTAATACCCATATAGGACCATACACAAGAAAAACTCTTATATGACTTCCATATTTTCAATAGTCTTTACATAAATTTAATTTATTTAAGGTCCATTCACTCCATTAGAGAATGTCATTTGTGTGTAATATGTGATTTCACATTACATGTGTATTGATTTTATATTAAATTTTTCATTTTACACTTTTCAAATTATACAAATCAACATATGAGAAATTAACTCAAAGTATACTTGGAACCTAATCCAACAACCTACATCAATTGAAAAGTATCACAACTAAGAAATAACTAGCATATATATATTAATTTATAAATAATATATATAAAAAAGCCGAGAGATTTCCTTGTTGAGGCATCTATTTTTAACAATTTGTCACAATTTAGCAGTTCCTTGTGCAGAGTAGATATTCTAATTTTACATCCTAATAGGGAGTTTGAACACTACCCAATATCCATGCACATGGCTTTTGAATGTTAAAAATTCAACTTAAATGCCTTATCATTTTTCAATGCACACAAAAACCTCCATTTTGTTGTCATTTTGTGAACTAATAGTCTACCAAGTTTCAACAGACAATGTAAAATACACAATCATCTTAATGATTTATGTCATAGAAATAAGCAAGGTACTATTTTCCATGTTTTTAGAAGATTCAAAGAGTGTATAATTAAATATTGAGTGAGATCCACATGTTTAATTTCCATTAGATAGTGTCAAAAGAATAGAAAATGGTTATGTTGTGTAGTTTTCGCACACACGCCCCACTAAAAGCAGGGACCCTCTTTTGCTTTCATTCTTGGTGTTTTGGCCCTTTTATTTTGAGGATTTTATTGCCTTGTCATATTCCTAAATTATCATCTTACTCGTGCAAATGCCCCTTTTGAGGAAACACTTTGAGAATCTTGTGTTCTGGGACTTATTTTGGGTTTCTCTCTATTTTCGGGAAAATTCCCTCTGGGAAGAATTCTCCGAACACTTTGAAAACCCGACGGAGGCTGTTTTATATTTTTTTTAGACCAAGACTTCATAGAATTTCGTCTAGTCTGGATTTTCCCAAAACTCTGTTTTGCCTTCATATTCCCAAACTTCCTATCTTTTTGACGTATTTATGCCTCCTATACGATCTTGCAGTTTTCTTTTATTGGAGTTAATTGGGATTTATGGTGATAATTTTGTTTCATTTTCCTTGTTATGAGATTTTAGGAGCTTGATTTTGAGTTTCTTATGTTGCATTGTGCATTTGAGACTGTGTTTGATCGTTGCAGTATAATTTTTTGGTGACCATTTGTGTTTTGGTTGGACTTCAAGGTTTCTTGCCAATTGCTACTATTTTGATTTCTTTGCTCTCATGGTATGTACATGTTGCCTTTTATTTTTGAACAAATTGAATTTGCTTTATATTTTGTGTGTGTATGCTTTGAGTCAAGATTTTGACGTGGTAGAGCCTGGTAGCAAGGCTAAGGTTTCTGGTTTTGGGTTCAATGCTCATCCTTGTAGTTTGCATTTTCCTTCCTTTTTCTTGATTTTGATTCAATGCATTAATCATGGTTATGTTTGACTCTTAGCTTGATTTCATGCTTTCTCATGCCGAGCTCTGGTTTGACCTAGAAATCCCCAAACTTTGATAAAATCACATCTTGAGTGAAGCAAAACTTGTTGTCCATCATTCAATCTGATAATCACCTTATCCTAGGAAGGTTGTCAGAGAATTTGTGTGAAGGATAGTGGAAATGAAAAGGAGAGTTGGATCTAAACTATGTTGTCATGGTGTTTTCTTTAGGGTTTCCCTTGAAATCATTGCTCATATTGATTGAATCTCATTTAGATTGATTGGAAGCCTAGATTATCCATCTTACACTTTAAATGATTTGAATCCAAAGCTAAATCCCCAATTCCTTAGTCGTTTAAACAATCAAAGCGAAATCCTAACAGAGTCAAAGATTTCGGGTTTTCAATCATCTTGTGGATTTTCCTTGCTTTAGGAATTTCCCAATTTTCCATCGCTTTGTCGATTCCCCAAAAATGTGCTTCAAAGATGAAAATTACATTGAATTCGTGAAGTTCTGTTTCCTCAAGATTTTATTGAAACTTCTTTGCTCCTTCATTTTCCTAAAATTTGTGAACTATTGTTATTTTTGTGGATTTATGTCCTTGGTGGAATTCTTTAAAACCTTGTTGAAAATTAAGAATTGAGAAATAGCATGAGTTATTAGCTGATGATTGTGCACCATATGATCAATTTAAAGATGTGTCATGTTGTTTCTTAGTTGATGATGGCTGATGAAATGATTATTTGATGTTTTGTTCTTGTTTTGCTAAATTTTGTCTGGTCTGGAATTTTTTGAAATTCCTCTCTGGCCTGAATTCTGCAAAAAGACTTAAAACCCAAACTTTGAAAGGAGTAATTCTTATGATATTTTAGGGGATTTTGTTCATCATGGGACTTGTCTTGACGATGAATGTATCATTTTATGATGGTTTAGCTTGAATTTCATATGGTGATGGATCTTTACTATGGTCTCTTTATTGAATGTAAGAAGAATCAAGTGAAGATGTTGTTGGAAGAACCAAAGGCAGGCTAATGGATCCAAGTGTTGAGGGGTTTGCTATCTCTAAGGAAGAAAGGATTAAAATGGATATAAAGAGTAGAATCCTAGAGAGAAAGCTAACCTCTATCTAGTTAGAGGTTACCAATACAAATGTTGGCCTATGTGATTATGAAGAATTTAAGGCAAGGATGGTAGCACAGAACCTCCCTCTATTGGCTAGAAGGATATTGGAATCAGGTTTGGCGCATGTATTTGGGTTCCCTCCTATAGTTCAGTGTTACGAGTTGGTGCTTGAATGTGCCATACATTATGATAGGGTCACATAGAGGATAGTTGGTCCTCAAGGAAGGATTGTGGCAAATCTTAACCCTATGTCTATAGCCTAGACCTTTGGCATGCCTGACAGGTCTCATGTAGTGGGTTTTGATATGGATATAGTGAAGTACTATGATGAAGATGTCATCAAATCTCAGTAGGTCATCAATTCCTAGATGGAGAAACCTAAGTCCCACTTCTCCAAGCTACCCAAGTAGCTATTCAGAGCTAAGTTTAGGAAGGAATACTATAATGCTATCACACTTCTTAGTAGGGTGTTGGGATTGAAGAGTGTACAAGTATTTGAAAATTGGATGTTCCATGTCATTGTAAGGATGGAGTAGAATATTGACTACCATTGGGCAGGCATTATAAGTGCAATGATACATGAAAAAATGTGTAATTTCCTACAGACAAAGACCTTCACAATGACTTGCTACTTGGTTTATGCACTTGCAAGGTTCCATCCATACAAAGGACTAAGCACAAGTTGTGTGTTTGGGCAGGATGTAATTTATGAATTCTATCTGCAACTACACCTAGGTAGCTCAAGCTATAGGAGGGTGAATGATGTATTCACCATGTACATCACTAGGCTATTGTAAGGTATAGAGCATGTTCAAATCTTAGATAATGCCAAGGAGTTAATCAAGAGGTTTGGATCTTGGCTTATCTAGTTTCCAACCTTTTCATATATTAGAATATATGGTTGTCAAAGGGCTCCATACAGACTCCCTAGATATCCCACAAACCATATTATACTTCTAGAGATCACAAGGTAGATCTGTGATTTTGATACAATTTTCAAGAAGGATAAACATAAGACCAGATTTGGTGGTGATTTTCCTTTGAGGATAGGCAGTAGTGAGGCATGCCCCTCTATTAATTCAGCCCATGCTTCTGAAGAAGAAATGAGTACTCTAGGTTTATCTTTCCATTCTAAGAGATCTAGATTTGATAGAACTAGTGAGGCATAGAAGAGGGCTAGTAGGGAATACAGTCATAAGGATGATATAGAGGATTATTGGACCAACAATAATGATGAATTTGAAATTAGAAAAAATTTCTACAGGTTACCATTAAACTTAGTTCGGCTATACAACATAAAAGCCATTCTAGATCAGATTGAAGATGATGGAGATTTGATTCAGGGCCATGATTATGAGGTTGTGAAGGATAAACCAGTTGGATAAATAGATTGGCTAGAGGAAGAGAAGACGGAATTAGAATAGATCATGACTCTAGTGATCAAGTACACTAATTTGTGGCTCAAGCACAAGATGTGGGAGTTGGAAAGTGAGGGTGTACAATGCACCTATGATCTAATGGGAGACTTAGAGTCTCATTCCACTTCTGAGTAGTCAACTAAGTAGGATCCTAAAGGTAAGGCCAAGGTGAGCTCTCCTTTCAAGATAAAGATTAAAGATACTCAGAAAAAGGAGGTAGAAGAGGCAGAGAAGCAAAGAAAACCCATTGCTAAGAAAAGGAAACACATTTCAAAGATGAATAAATCTGCAAAGGATGAAACTAAGAAAGAAGGAAAAGAGGCTAGTGTTTCTATGCCTAAGAGAAGAAGAGTAGTGAGATTGTCATAGAAAGAGAAGGAAGCTTCTAAGGTAGGGGATGAAGTTAACCCACCAGTAGTAAATGTGGAAAGTTTGGGAGAGAAGACACAGGTGTACATAAGAACATCAAGAACTCCATCTCCTAAAGATGGTGTACCAAAGAAAATTGCTCCCACATCCATTCCTACCACTGAGCATGATAATGTCCCTCCTTCTCATGAGATTCACAATGTACTAGATGAATCCAAAGATGCGAGGATTACCAAGATCAAGGAGGAGAAGAATTCCAAGAGGGTGAACTCTATAGTGCTAAAATAGAAATAGAGAAGGTATTGCAGTCTCCTTTGGTGACTTATGAGGATTCACCTATAAGAAATAAGGAGGATAGGCCTTCACATAGAGAGGAAATTACAATTAGGACTCCTTCACCAGTACTTGAAGAAGAAGAGCATGATAAGGGAAAAGAAGATAAAGTTGAAGAGATTCCTAAAAAGCAAAATTTCAATGAGTATGTACCCAAGGTTCAATAGGATATGATTGGGCAAGGAAATGTGCAGTCAGATTCCACTATTCTAGGATGGTTGGAAAAGGAAGTAAAGAGTAAAGAAATTATGGTAGATGATACTCCTCCCAACTAGGATGAATTACTGGCAAACATAGGAAAGGGAAAAGCAAAGAAGAAAACCAGGGTTATCTCCAGGATTGAGAGAGATGAAGCAAATAATAGGGTAGTTCACATTGCTACTCCTGCTCCTGATAAGAATAAGGATGATGTGACTAGTAGTGATTATAGTGTGAAAAATATCAGCTTAGGGCCTACTTCCATGGAATAGGAGACTGAAGAATATGAAGGCTCTAGTGTTGTAATCTTGGGTAGATTGAGGAAAGAGGTGCAAACTAAGCAAGAATTAAAAAAGGAGAATGATAAAATTAAGAGGTATCTACAAGACTTGATGAAACCCTTGTAATGCATCAGCTCTTCATCATCTACTACAATTTTTCTGCCACAAGAAACAATAACTGAGTTGGAGAAGATGAAAACCACTACACATGCCACAATGATTCAGTTGCGAGGAGTGAAAGCTAAAGGAGATAATGCTATCAAAGACATCCTTTCAACTGGTGGGGATGCTATGAGATCAATAGATTGGTTAAGGAATGTACTAGCTCAAGATAGGGAGGATGTGGACCTCTTGTTGCAGAAGACCAAAACCATCATGGAATACACTGAAGACAAATTGGTAAGTGATGGAATTCTTCCTTTGTCCAAAGCTGTAGAACTCTGGGAATGGTTTGAAGTTTTGAAAATAAGGCAAAGAATTTTAAAGAAGGTAAATAAGCAAGGGAAGCAAATTGAGAACACTCTAATTGAGATCTATAACAAATGCATTTTTTTCTTTGAACTTATGACAGGAAGAAAAAGGTTTGCACCAAAACATCTAAGCTTCAAGCAATTGAGAAAATAGTGGTGTGATATATATTCTCCAATCAATGAGGATCCAGTCATTGAACATCAGTTAGATGATGTAGCCACATACATTGCAGTAATGGATAAGTATCAAACCATGAAGGTGGATTGGGATAAAGTTGTAGAATAGTCAAGAGAGGACATTAAGTCCATTGAAAGGAGAATTAAGATTTTTGTTATTCCACCTATAGCCGACTTAGAGAATATTTTTTTGATGGTGCAAGATAAGATGGAGCAAGCTAAGGACAAAGGGGGGGTCAGTTAATACAATGCCTCATTGAAATTTGTGCTTCCCCATTATTTCTCTTCCTCCTTTACATGCATTGGACCAGGCTATGTTGGAGATCCTAGGACGACCTGAATGGAGTACATGAATTTAATGCATACTTTATTTTATTTTTCAATTTCTCTTGGCCAACTTGTTTTAGGGGCTGATTGTTTTGTAACCCTATTTGGGCCGACATAAGATGTAATCTCTATAAATAGGGTTTGTGCCTCATTTGAAAGGGCTAGATAGTTTTCACCTTGGAGTGAATTAACCAGTATAGTAAGAGTTAGAGCTAGGAGTAGTTCATTTTGAGCAAGTGTTGTAACACAGAACACTGGAATTGTTGCTATTATTGGATGATTCAATACAATTAAAGACATTGTGCTTTGGTGATCTCTCTTGTGTTGAATTTTCATGCATGGTTCTTGTTGTTCTATCTTTTGAGATTGTTTGAGAAATATTGTCAGTAGCTAGATTTAGAGTAAGATTTTATTCAATGGTGTTTATGGTTTGATGCTTGAAGTGTTTGTAGCAATCCCTAGTCCATACTTTTTGTAGTTAGCTAACTATTAGTTGCTTTGCAAAGTTGGCCTGGACTTTTATATTCAATGTGCTTAGTTCAATTGTGGATATTTGTTCATTTCAATTGCAATAGGGTTGTTTTGAATGAATGTTCATAATCTAAAAATATTTAATGCCTTAGAAGATTGCACTATTTCTATAAGATTGCAAATTTGTCTGGGTCAAGCAGAAATTAGTTTATGAGGGATTGGTCCATTTCAAGTATTTTATGATTTGCATTGTTAATCTTAGGATTAAAATTAATCTTAGAGATATCTTCAAAACCCTTATCTCTTTTGCTATTTCTTTGTTATCTAGGTTAGATTTAGGATTTGAAGTATCACCATATTGTTAGATCTGATAAATTTAAAGATTCGGTATTTGTTTGTAGTAAGGTCCCTTTGTGATTACCAGCATTTTCACATTTATCACTGAGTTGTTTATGCATTTTCAAGACCTGACATTAGAGACCTTGGGGTTATCTCTTGAGGCTTGCTGATAGAGATTTACCTTTCAAGAGAGATAGGATTTCCATATTTTGTCTGAGTTGTGTAGAAAAAACCATCAATAGGTTGTCTATTTAGCCCAAAATTTAATAGAGGCTCTTGTGTGTGCAATAGGAAATTGATGTCTAATAGAAAACTTCACCAAGGAGAAACTTTTCTTGCATAGGAAGGAGGCAGTATGAATTTTAGATAAGCTTGTCAAGCAAAACCAATCATGATTACATCATTGAACCAATTGAAGGAATTGACATGCACTTATAGAAAATAATAATGTGGAAGAGAGCAAGGCATCACCAACCTAGATTTCAAATCATATCATGACAGGAAGTAATCAGATCAAAGTAGTTCACATGCAACATATCTCCTCTACCTACAAATGCATAAAGTTAGTTCACCATGTAGGAAGCAAGATCATATGTTTTCTAGCACTTATGACTATAATCATAAAAGCATTGTTAACAAAAAATAAAAATTTTCCAAGCTAAAAGATTAACAGAATATATTCTTTGATAAAGTTTGCCAAAAATGTAGTACAGAGGTATTTTTAAACAACATATATCTTCAGAACTGTACAGGTCTTACATAACAAAGTTTTCAATGTGGTCTACCTCTTTCCTCTACATCTGAGGAACCTTCGAAACTGATATGAAATGAAGACAAGAAGCATATTTCTAGTAATATTTTTTTCTTTGATTGGTTAGTTAACCTTCAGCTTCAATGCCATAACTAAGAGGTTTGTCTCTTCCATCAAATTCACCCAGGACTTGCACCAAGCGTCATTTGTTTGGGTACACCACGCCCAGAGTGTTAAATGTGGTATTTACCAATTTCAACACTATCATGACTCCTCGGGAATTGAATCTTAGACTCATTTTTAGAGAGTCAAATGTGGTATTTTACTAAATTTCAACACTATTATGACTCCTCGAGATTTGAATCTTAGACTCATTTTTGGAAGTTATGTGATTTTATCATTTGACCTCATCTCATTAGACATATTTTCTTGTTACATTATCATTTGAACAATGGTTAAACTTGTTTATCTTATGTGTGACACATCTTCCAATAATTGGATTGTTTCCTACATTTTGGTGATTTTCCTTACATTTGACTTTCATTATCCTCAATCCAATTTCGATATTGTTCTACTCTATTTTATCATGCGCCTTTAAGACATGTATGCCATCTTCTCCATGCCAATAGAAAATTGAAAGGCCACTACTTCCCTCTCTTCTAATGCCTCCAAAATTTAATCATCTGTCTACCTTAAGCTTGATGATACAGAGGAGCTAGAACTTGGGAAGATACACACTCACCCAAACTACTCAGTCTCCTTTATATATCATATCTCCATTCTTTTACCCTTCCTTTGAAATTCTTGACAACATCCCTTGGTTCTCACGTGTGTCCCTGACAGAAACCATGGCATACATCTTTGATAGCAAGCCTTGGATCTGACTTGCATTCTTGATAGTAGCACTAATTGGCATTACCTCCTTGAGATCAGCCCTTGGCTATGGCCTACATCCTTGAATTGCTTCTTTGATGGTAGCCCCATAAAGCTTGCATATTGTAATAGGAGCCTTATTTTTCCTTCTAACTCTTATAAAATTTTATCTATGTGATGGAAATCGTGACTCTATTTTCTAATAACTAGGTTATAAATATTTATTTAAAGAGGTGAGAATAAATAATGAAGGGGAATTCCTAATAAAAACCAATATAAGAAGATCTAGTCTTCTTCTTTTATTGGTGTTGCCTGAGCAAGATGTAACATTGTGATTTGTTCAACAAGTAAGTCTCATGAATGGAAATCTAATCATTTCATTGTATTACTCAACCTGAAGTACACATGAGTGGGTCTGGCAATGAAGAGCTTGTTCTTATGTGGAGAGGCATAGATTTGAAGCTTGGGGGTTTCAGGGTATGTGCCCCCTATAGTCTAAGAAAGGTTAGGAATGCAAGGTCATGAGGTGTAAGCTACCTACAACCTAAGGACAGTTAGGTGCATAGGACATCAGCTGTTGTGGACCTTAAAAGGATCCTTCCTTTTACTCCCTTTATTTACAATGACTTTCATAAGTAATATACTCTGTTTACAACTGGACTTCACATAGCTTCATAGGTTGCCACATTGGTTTTCAAGTGATCCCAAATCAAATCACACTCCTAACCTAATATTGTCAAAAAATTAAGCTTTTTCTTCTCTTTCTCTAATAAGATAAATTGTACTATTAATGTGTTTCCCACCTTATCTTTCTTGCGTGAATGAATAAGAGTAGCCAAGAGATTAAAATTTAAAGGGCTAGGGCCTATGTTCCCTACAATCTAAACACAATTAGGTGGGTGAGTAGTCTCTGTAAGCTACCATCTAATCTAAGCACAATTAGGTGTGCAGGGCACCAAGCATTGTGCACCTTACAAGAACCTTTCTTTTTCTATTAGTCTGAGGAAATTTGCATCACAAAATCCTTAAAATGCAAGCAATTGAATGATCTACAACATGGGATTCTAATTATAGCTAGCCTAATTACTAATAAACTTGAAGGAACCTAGGTATTGTTCATCATTTATGTATTACGGATTGTCAAATATGAGGAGGAAAGTTAATTGCAATAGAGTTCCAGCCTGTTACCATATGTAAGAAATGTCAAGAGATAAAAATTAATAAAATATTTTCACTAAGCCTCAATGCTAAGAATATTTCTCAACTAAATGAAAAGTTCCAAGGAGTTCATGAGTGGGGACACTAGGAGAACAAAGACCTAAATTTGGGGGCAGTGCAATGACGGTGGTGTATAGCAATACACATAATATATAACAATAATAACAAATATTTGAAGCTAATTAGAAATGAATTATAATATATAATGTATAACCCCATTCAAGGGTCAATAGATAAACAAGTTGATCAAGTGTTAAGTAAGAAGTGGGTTCCCCTACAACATAATTGTGTAAAGTTAAAATTTCTATTGAGCCTAATGGGATCATCCTGGGAATGCAGGAGGTGGTCTTGTTCTCAAAAACTCAAAAGGGAGTTTAAGTATGGGATCCCTATTTTTAGGGATTAAAATGAACAATGAAGCTATATCCACATATACATATTCACATTATGGATTTCCAGCTATATCAAGTGACCCTATAGAGAATATGTTTGTAGAGATTATGGAAAATAGATTCTATTTTTTCTGATGGCAGTTTATTGAATGTGATCATATTTATTTTTTCTATAGAGATTATAGAAAATAGATTATAGACAGTATTTCTTCCCTCTTGTTTGTCATTTTATTTCTAATTTATTTTTGTTCACTTAAATTTAAACATTAGGATGTTTAAAGTAATTTTATTTTTTTGGAAAAATCAGGGATTGATATGGCAGCTCAAGACCCACCACCTCGTGATATATTTACCAATGCATATGACAAGAACTATAAATTACGTAGTATTCTACTTGATCCCACCACCACAAGGGTTTACAAGGATACATGTGTGTCCATACTACATAGCTTAGATAAGATTGGACGAACATTTGAGAACTAACGTGGTTTGTCTGCTAAAAATATAGCAGTTATTCTTGCTCAGATGTAGCAAGAGATTAGAGGTGAGGTTTCACTTGTAGATGTTCAATTGCAAGTCCCAAAAGAAACTGTCAAAAGACAACATTTTCCATTTTACCTTGATAGATCCAAGGTTAAGGGATAGCAGGTGACTAGATGTGTTGATCATCAAATGGCCCCTTTGATATACCCATGCTTTCTTGCACCATTTGGTCAATATCCAAATAATGACCAAATTCCTTTATACTTTGCACAACAATTGTACGTAGAGGTTCATTTGGTCCTCAATGTCAACTATTTAAACCTACCAGAATATTATGGCCAGGCGCATGGTAGGGTAGCTAATAGGGATGCTTTTCATTGAGAAAATCAATCACCTCTAGTTTATTGGGATATGGTTGGGGAGAGATCGCCTGCTATCTCCCCAACCCTCATGACCATTACAAATTAGGTTATCATTGCTTCTCAAAGGGAAGAAATTGATAGAATTGGTGATATAGTTGATGCTCCATCTACAATATCTTCTTATCATGTGGGTAGATATTTGATGAGTCATTCTACATGATCTAGATCATCAGATCATGCTACTGATCTTTATGGTATGGTAGGTGTCCTTTCACCATCAAACATAGATGGTATTATAGGAGAGAATATGCTTCATGGTATGGCTATTTGTTTGTCAGAAGACCTATTGGAGGCATATGCTTTCATTGCAACAAAGCTTGGGATCCCAATACATGAGGTCAAAGAACATGTGGGTAGATTTTTGCATTCACATCCAGGATCCAACCAAGTTGTAGGTCCTTCACCACATTCACATCAACCTGGTAGCTTTACAAATCCTATAGATCCATCTAAAAATAATTTGGTTGTTGGAGAGGAGGATACACCTACTATTCATTCTATGAGTGTTCAACATCATGCATCTCAAGGCCTAGATGCAATTGAGGATCAGTTGCAGATGATGGGATCGTCAAGTTATGTGGATATGCTACTACATGGAGATATGTTGTCGATGCCATCTCACCTAGTTAGTCCACTACACTTGTCAATATTGGAGTGAGCCAAGGAGACCCATGATATAGTCAAGTTGACAAATAGGACCATTATAGCGGATCCTGCACTACCTAATACAAAGGTATGGATGTATGTACACACACAATTTAAACTTGTTTAAATTTTAAATTACTTGTTTTACTTAAATGGTAGATAGTACTAATGTACACATTTATGTTATATATATTGTAGAGGGAGTTATCTCATGTTACACCTAGTGTGATGACAGAGCATGTACGTAGGCATGATTTAGATGATGCGACTAATGTTAGGGGATAGGTGAGTTTTAAGTTTTTAAATCATGTATTTAGGTATGTATATAATTTGTACATGTGTATATAGATATAGAACATTTTTCCAATTTGGCATAATGTAATTAGATTATGTACATGTCTTGTATTATCTCTAGGTTTTAGTGCATCCATCAGAGCAAGATTATCATTCAGAGGGTTGCTCGATTCAGAGCTCGCATGAAGACCCTGCTGGAAATTGACTTAATTAATAGGTAAACGAGTTGTAGCTACAAGATGCAATGTTTATTTTATGTTTTCACAATAGCTACTCAAAATTTTGGATTAAGCATGTTGGTAATTTATCTAGATGCTAATTCTTTAGCACATGTCTTTTTCTAGGCTCTATATAAAAGGATTCATTCTCGGGTAACAAAGGTAAATTTTCTAAGATTCTACTTTTTATGTGTCTCTTGAGATTCCTCACTCTTACAGTTTCATCCACTTATTTCTGGACTCTGATTAATTCATATAATAATGGTTCTTTTTTAATTAATTGCATTTGAGCAAGTCCAAATCAAATTTATTTGGTATGTGCTTCTAATTTATCTTGATGGCTTATTGTAGGATAAATTACTACATCTTTGTTGCTAACAATTTTGTCAAGATCCAATAAAGTTGGCACCATTTTTGAATTTGTGAATCTTTAGTTCGTAAAAGCCATGGTTTCAATCAGTGGTTTTTTTTGGAATCTATAGGAATGGAATCTATTTTATCCCATAGGCATTGTGAAGAGCATGAAAAATTTTGTGTATAATATTGAGGTGAGTCACTTGTCATGGTTTGAGTCAGTGGTTTTTTTTTGTTCTTATAGTTCCTAATGAGTTTCTATCAAGGATTTGTTGACCTAGGACTTATATTTTTCTTTCTAATTTCTTTTCAAGCTCTACTCTTATTGGATGACCTTATTAGAATTTCTCTTTTCAAATTTCTTTATGTAATATTAGAATGATTTGTTATCTTAAACCATATTCCCTTAAATATTTAAAAAATTGTTATGCCATTAGATTTTGTCCTCTGCACTCATGTTGTGTTCTTCAAGCCCATATTTCAATGCCCTTTCTTATGGTTTTTTACTTCCTTTTCTATTGTGGTTACTATCTTTGTATATACAAATCCATAGATATGGGTGTAATTTCTTTCTAATTGGTGATCCAAAAGTATTTTAGAGTTAAAAGTTGACTTCTCTATTTAATGTTGGGTTTTCAGGAAATCTAGGTTGAAAAGGACCATTAGAGTGCCTGAAATCAGTATCAAGATGGAAAATATTCCACTAGATGAATACTCTTGGAGAAAATATGGTGAAAAATCTATCAAGGGTTCTCCATATCCCAAGGTTATGATTGTTGTACTCAATAAGCATTGTTGGCTTATCTTGTCCAAAGTGTTTATAAAATTATTTCTCTGGCATAGGCTTTATGGCTGCCATAGGTATCCAGATATGAGTAGTGCCTCTGTAATTGAGGTTCCTATGGTTTCATTGGTTAAAATATTTATTGTAATTTTTATTTTTGTTGGTAAATTTTCAATGCAAACTGATATTTGCAAGTGCTTGCTTTCCTCATAGTATACTACAAGTGCAGCAATGTCTGAGGTTTTTCTGCTAGAAATCATCTAGAAAGATCCTAACTAAGCAAGAAGACAAGGACAAGACATTGACTGGGCACACTTTTTCGAGTAACAAGCTAAATGGCACTTCATTTCTTGGGTCAAAATAGCTCAAGCAGTTGAACCAATTGGCACAACAATAGTTCTTAGAACTAATCCCTCTTGTAACTGCATTGTAGATTCTATAATTCTAAATCATGTGATTTCCATTGTATGGAATTCATCTTTTGTAACTCATTCTGAATGACATACAACTTATCTTTGGATTTAGTCAATAAGAATATACAGTTTTGGTGTCCATGTCCTACATTCTACACATATATGATATCTTGTTTGTGATGAATAAAAGAGCTTTATTTTTTATATGTTGTCCTCTTTGAATTTTTAATGGTGCCTCTACATTTGTCTCACATTTTATAGTGCATCCTCAATATAGTTTTAGGATAATTAGATAGAGATTCCTATAGTTAATCTCTAAGTTGTCCCCCTAGTGAACACTTTTTGACTAGCATGTATCAATACAAAAGTGGAAAAATATGTTAATTTAAACCTGAGATCCAAAAGTACAAAACTACAATAGAACAGATTTCAATCAATAGTATTATCTCTTAGTACTAAATTTCTTTTATATGTGATGTTTAGAGAAATAGTTTAACACAGGTTATAGGCCTAAAATGCATTTGACCTCATTTGAAAATTGAATGCTATCTTCAAATATGCATTAGCTAACCTATTGTCCTACTCTCTACTATAACAATCTATATTTCCATTAAAAAAAACATTAGCTGACCTATAGTCCTGCTCTCTACTATAATAGTTTATATTTCCATAATGATGTTATTCCTAAAGGTATCCATCTTGCCAACCATGTGTATTGCAATTTCAGCTCTAACATCAGGAAGGAAAAAGTAGGACTCTGCCTTTGCCCTTGGGAAAGGCTTCTAATTGTCCATAATTTTTTTTGTCTATGCTTACTAGTCTCTATTAGATTTATTTTGCAACTCTTTCATAATTCATTTCTTCAATATTTATACTTCATAGCATGACTTAATATATAATCCATGCAAGTCTTCAAAAACCTATTGTTTTAGATTTTATCTCTCTAAATATCATTTTATATCTGTTGTAGCAGCTTTTAGTAACTATACACTATTGCCTTATGGCCTCTATGGCTTGTAAAAGGCTTTGAGATTCTGTATTATCTTTCATTTCTAATATGTATACTCCTTTTTTATCAAAACATTCCTACTCTACAAAATCTGATATATGATCAATTTCCACCCAAGCCATAATATGTATCCATATCTTAATTTTTCAACTTGTTAGCCAAGGAAATGACTTTGATTCAGGTACTAAGGTTATCTGTCTTCTCCAAATCTGATATATGAACAACTTCCACTGAAGCCATAATAGGTATCTATATCTCACTCTTTCAATTTGTTACCCAAGGAAATGACTTTAATTGAGGTACTGAGGTTATCTTTCTTCTCCGACACCTTATTTTGATATTTAGGTCTCCTTCCGTAGAGCTTATTATTGATACCATTGACTTAATTGAGGAAAATGAAATAGAGACATACATGAAGAGATTTATAAGACTACTCGAGGTGATTGTGCTTGAACTAGAGTAGCTCCTCATTCTAAATCCAATTCACTGCTAATATATATTTCTCTGGTTTCATGATGGTCCCATTGAGGCAAGCAATCTTCAAATGAAAAAAATAGACCTATGCAACTTAACAACTTGAAGCTCAGTACATCCTAATCTTAACTTCACAATGGCATGGAATTCAAACAATCTTACAAATAGGCTTATTCATATGTGGTCAATATAGAAATAGTTATTAGTGATTGCAAAGTTATTAGCCAAATATTATAAATGGGAGATGTTTGGGAGATGATCCTGACCTAAGATGTTAATCTTCAACTCCACCTCCCAACTCAACCTTAAGTTTTCGCATTGAATATTTTTTCAAGCTCTTGTTTATGAATCATTTGTAGTCTTTGTTGATATTTGAAGGTAAAGGATGTCGTAATGTTAAAACCTAAATGTACTCTTGGTTTTTGGGAATTGTTTTGGTATTTATTTATGCATTTGTTTTATTTCAGGTTTTGCTACATAATATTTTTTTGCTTTAGTTATGTGTTACTTCATTAGAAATTCACTAGATGTTTCCATTGGGACCTTTGACCATGCACATTTTCTAGTCCTCTTAGTTGTTTTTTCCCACTATAAGACACTAATATTTAATAAAAATAAATTAAATAAACGAGAGAAATGGTATTTGTGTGACAAGATTTAATGTGCAGCAGATGTGAAGTTTTCATTATTGTTTTAGAAATGGGAGTTGTACCCTTCACAAAAACTTGCTTATCAAAATATATGTGTATTTGTCTGAGTGTTTCCTACTATCCCCAAGAAATGGCCTCTTGAATTTCCATCCCTAAAATATCTCCCAAAAGTGTCAACAAACATAAGAAAAATGTAGTTCCCACATATCAACATTAGCTTATATATGGTGTTTTAAGTTAATAATATTATTAATATGATATTCTAATTAGATCTCCATTGAACACATGGACAAGTAGCTAAAAGGAATCAACTTACACTCCATTTTCTCTTCCTTAGTTGCATTTGGATGGAAAACACTCAATAATCTGACAAATTCTCCAAATTCTATCACCCCATTATGCTTTTTATCAAAAAAATTAAATAATTGTGATGTCAATCAAAAAATAAAAGCATTATCCAAGACCTTCCAAGGTTAACCATCTATGGAATCCATTTATTGTATAGCAAAGTTCATTTCGTTTGATGTTGATAGACTAAACTGTTTAGTTTTACCCATCAACATTGAGCACTTTAGGCATAAGATGTACATAAAAATGTGTTGATAACCATCCTAATTGGTGTTGAAATTCAAATTACTTAGTATTTAAAACTAGTCAGATGACAAATGGTATGAAGCACCAATTTGAAACAACACAAAAATAAGTATTGTGATTTCTTGAGTTTCATGAATGTTCCAAAGTAAGAATTAGGATTCTTGCTTTATGGAATAAATTCTATCATTAGTTAATATTTATATGCCCTATACTTCAATCAAAGTTAATGTGATTAGTTAAGCATATGTGAATGCACATTTTAATCTACACCAAAAGCTACTCAATATAGACTAATATTTATTACTAAGGAACTTTGAAACTAGGTGTCATTTATGCATTTCCTTGGACATGATAACTAAATGACAATTCAAAATACAACATGAATCATAAGAAAAACATGAACTTATTCTATAACCCATGGGAATTAATTTGTATATTTGAAGGTACATAAGATATTCTAAGAGAAAATATTCAGTCTTTTCACTATCTAGGTATCAGGAGTGAGGCAGGAATGTAACCATGCTACCAAAATTTGTGACCCACTAACAAAACTCTAATAGGTTCTCCTTCAAAGCAAGTAAAATTGGTACAAAAATAGATTAAAAACACACAATTTTAATGCATCAACTTTACAAGCAAGTGCAAAAAATAAAATATGTTCCAAGTAGATTTATAGTATATGTCTTTTAGTTAAGAGATATTGCTCTTTTGAAAATTGTGTTGTTATTTGTAAGTTCACTGGATTGTCTTCAAACAAAATGATACTTAACAAAAGGGTTAAGTTATGTAATCCAAAGGAAAATTCCATCATGAGCTCAGTCCAAGGCTTTGGAAAATTTGACATCAATCATCCCAATTTGAGTCAAACTCCAACTTTTGGGAGATGAATCACAATACATTGTTGATGCCATAGAGAAAGTCATCGAAGTTACATACTTTGCTACAAAAAAAAAATCGATATTATTTGCTAATTGTAATTGTGAAAAATCAAGGGACACCAATATCTGGAAATGGTTCAGTAATTGTCTCCATCCATCCAATAGCTAGTGAATTTTGATTAATTCAATGATTTGTGTGCAGTTTTTAGCATATTCGATGTCAATGCATTTGTATTTTTTCATTGGAAAGTGTCTAGATGGGATGATTAGTAATAATTATGTTAAAGGTAGATAATTATTTCATTCCTAATGATAGATATTTTCCATAATAAAGTCATCACCATACACACTTTACCAAGTTTGATAAGATTACATCCATTTTGCATCAGATATATTGCTTCTATTACACCATCATGCAATATTGCTTCTATTACACCATCATATTGGTTGCACCAAACATTATAAAAGAAGATAAAGGTAGTGGAATTAGATCTTCTAGGTTCAGATGTTAATCTATTACAAAGGAAACCTTAGTGCAAAAATCCTAAAACAACATGAAGATTGATGTGAGATGCTTCTTTAGGGGACATATTTGTGGAAATTGATTGTCCCTTTTTTTAAAAGAGTATCTATGAAGTGACAGAAATGATTTAATATGACCAAGATAGATTTGGGACCTTCATCTTGTGATGGGGATATACACAAATTTCATGTGTTAGTTGCTAAGTTGGTGGAGAGAACATAGAAGGATAAGTAATCTAAAATTAAAAAGTTGTATGATGGAGTTAATATCAAAAATAAATAAATTGATGATGAGATCATAGTGTCAAATTGTGAAGAAATGGTCTGGATATGATTACACCATAACCTAAAGGAAATGGTATAGATGAGACTTGATAAGTTGATTGCAAAGAAAATTCTTGTAACTGTTGCTAATAATATATGTTTTATATAAAAAAGTGTATTGAATTAAAATTAATGGTTATTAAACAAAATATATATGAACAAATCAAATTGTTGAAATAATGTGATCTAATTAAATCGGGAATTCAAACTTTTGTAAAAATCAATTCTAATGTTTGGCCAAATTATGATTATGAGAACATGGATGTTCAAGTAATGAAAGATAGTTTCAAGGAAAGGATTTAGTAGTTTTTTGATTGGAAGGCATTCACTGTGGAGCATACGAGGATGATAAGTGCTATTGACACCTCATTGATAGAGGGTACAATTCATGTTTCCATCTATCAAAGAAGACTAGACAATGTTGGAAATGATCAAGAGATATGGAAACCACAGACAAATAATATTGGTTTTCTCAAGTATAATGAGTTGATGTCACTCATCAAGGAATTCCAGACTTATAAAGACAAACTTATTAGCCAAAATCCCCAATCTCCACTCAAGGATATTGCTAATTCAAAAATTGTTTCACCTTTAACTTAATGCATGATTTATTTTTGTTATTTTTCCAAGAACTCTTATCATAGTCAAGCATCTAAGTAGTCTAAATTCTAAGAATTATTTAACATTATTTTGGATAGTTATTTTTATAGATTTTATAATTTTTATAGATTTCAAAATTGTTTTAAATTTGTAGCACTACCTACACACCTACAAAGTAGAATTGAAAACAAGATTTCATAGTAGCCAACCTGGACACCATTTCATCATTATGAGATTGTGAATATGATGGTTTTTATGTGTTTTATCCATCTACGTCTTTAAAGTACGTTAATCGGTCATATATTGGACTAGATGATTACTATTCTTATGAGTTTCTTATTATAATTCTAGTGTAGAAGTTGTGATGATAGCAAAACCAGAGTGACTAAGTTGACACCTACACACATGAAAATGGATTAGAATGATGAAAAAAATTGTTAAATCTATAGATCCTGCAAATACTCCTAATGATTTAGTCAATACATCAATAATGTGATCTCGTATAGAATATGGGGCACAAAGAGTCTGATTAAGTCCAAACATGAACTAACTAATGAGTATTGTTTGAAGGAAAAATGTTACAAAAGAGAGAGTAGCCAAACCAAGCACCACCAAATGCTAAGGATACACAAGAATTTGATAAGGGGAAAAAACAAAAAAAATCCCCAATATTATTAATGGAGGAAAAATTCCTAAGAATGATAAAAAGTGCAATGTGTTAAGAACCTCTTAAGGAGGTGGCTACAAATATTCCTTAATAAAGGAATTAGAAAATAAATAATTACAATTAAAGAATAACCTTTACCAAATAAATATTAATCTTCTAACAATTCCCTCTTAATATAAGTAAATTGTTCAAGTCCACCTATGGCACATCCCATTATTCAAACCAATTCAAGTGGTTCAGCTTGCTCTTCAATAACATGTAATATTCCCTAATGATTATCACTATCTAGTCTCCACTTACAATGTCCACATGCATGTAGAACTAGATGAAGGGACATGACAGTAGCAATTACTAGGTGGCTATATTGATATACCTTGTTCTCAGGTTGATAATCAATGAAATGAATCCCATTTTGAACAATTTTGATTTTCTTGAGACATGTCCCTTGCACTACAACTGAACCTAAAGGAACCAACATTCCAAGATAAGATATAACATTTACAAGGTCAATAGAAGTAACAAAATATTCAAAATACACATTCAATATATAAATCATGTAATAAAATCTATTTATTTAGTCAGACTTGTTATGCCTTGCATAACCACCCCATTTTGATTTGGATTAAAATGGGTCCCCCTTCTTTTTGTTTTGTCCTTGGTGTTTTATTTAGGTCTTAAGAGTTGTTTGTTTTTCTCCTAAGTCCTTGTTTCTTTTGGTCTCGAAGAAGTGGAATCAGAATGGAAATTGGACTTAGAACTTTTGTAAGGTTCCAAATCTTGATTCGGTCCCAGTTCTAGTCCTACCCTTCTTCCTTCTTCTTTCCATTGTCTTTTTGGTTTGTCTTGCACTCTTGGGCCTATTTATCCATTGATTTATTTCTCATTTTCTTATGTTTTTTCTTTTCCCAAGCAGAAGTAGAATCGGAATTGAAAGTGAACTTGGAACTTTGTAAAATTCTAGATTCGATTTTCATTCTAATCTCACTCTTGCTTGCTTGCTTTGTGTTGTTTATTTTCATTGGTGTTTGGGTCGGGTCCGATTTTCATTCTAGTCCCACTTGCTATTGTTTATTTTTCCTTGTCTTGGTTTTATTCATTTTTAAAGAATAGAATAAGAATTGGAATCAATCTTGGAACTTTGTAAAAGTTTCAAGTTTGGTTTTGGTTCCGATTCCACCCCCATCTCCCTTTAATGTTTGTCATTGTCGCAGGACTGGAACCAGGTTTGGAATTGGATAAGAGACTTGTTAAAGGTTTCTTGTTCTATTCTGGATCCGGGTCCACATCCATCCTAGCTTTGGTTTCCACATGAGTTAACTTTTCATTTGTGTTGTTTTATCCACCCCCGACTGACCGCATTTATTGCATTAATTGTAGCCTCCTCACATGTGCTAAATGATTTAAAACCTTAATTGAGGTTAACTGGCTCATTATCTTTGTTACCTAAGTTGTTTTAGTGAACCATATATAGGATACCTTTGAGGGAAGAATGATTTGATTGTGGACGCACATTGGTGAGTAGATTCTTATCCAATTTCAGCCTTTCTTGTTGGTATTTCGAAGTAGGGTCTTTTCTGGTTCTTTTCCCATTTGTGTTTGTCATTTTTTTTTTGTTCTTGCTCATCATTTTCTTGCGCATTCATGGGACCTTTTCCTATGAATATTCACTTGTTCCCTTGTGTCTTTTTGGTTTCATTTTTGTCCCTTCTATTTTTAGTTTTGCTTTTTCTATCTTTCATTTGTTTTCTTTTCATTCTACTATCACTTTCATGGTAGATTCATTTTTTCGTGCCCTAGATTATAACTAGGGTTTTCTTTAATGGGGTCCTTTGTGCTTTAAATTATTTTAAATCTATTTGGATACCCCTTTGATCTTATTTTCATGTTGGTTCAATGATTTTCAAGTCGGGTTTTTCATGCCCTAATTATCTAAGTCGATGCACAGTGCAAACTAGGGTTTGTTCGACAACCTTTACAATATCCAACCCTAGAATTAAATTTTCTCTTTACTCTATTGAAGGGTGAGGTTACACCTCTTTATTACAAATTCCCTTATTATCCCATGTGACCTAGTTCCTAAAAGCTCATGTGACCACATCTCCAAGAAATTTCTTCTTTTTGAATGATAAACCAGTGGAACCGGACTAGGGAACGAATTTGTCCCATGAATGTTTGCATTGGGGTTCATTCTCAAAATGATCTTGCTTTCAATGACTGTTGACTAATATTCACCCTTACCCTTTGGCAGAAGCAGAACTAGAGTGGGGGTCAAACTTGGAACTATAAATTTGTTTCGGGTTCATTTTCTGTTCCAATCCTAGTTTCGGTCTCATCCCAGTTCCAATCCTGATCCCACCTTGTGATTAAATTGTTTCCCATTCCTGGTTCTTTTTTGACTCCACTTCTAGTGAATATGAAAGTTTTTTAAGTATAAAAAAATTTCCTAAGGTAGTAGAGGATGGTATTGGATGATGTATTTATTTTTATGCTTTTGTTCATCTAATACAAGGTTTTATTGCATAAATAGGAGATGTCAGGAGCATCAAAGGTCAAAGAATCCAACCTGCAAAGAGTTCAAGGCAAGGATCCAAGCCTAAGAAGGTCAAAGTGGAACATCTCCCATATACTCTAAGGTATAAGCATCAAAGTCCTGCCATCACTGCTAGCAAGGTGGACTCAGATTGGGAAGATATTACAGATACAACTTGGGCCCATTCAAATATGAAGAGTTGTATGAAGAAACTTTTACTGAAGAGGTCACAAGAAGAATGGAGAGGATTGTTCAATCAGGTTTGGCACATGTTTCCCTCTTTCCCTTATTTGTCCAATTCACAAAATTGATACTCACTATAGCTACTATTGGAGCCTATAATCCTGCTACCAAACAATGTGTGGACTTGCAAGGAAACATCATCATTGATTTAACACCACAGATGATATGATTTATGTTCAAACCACCCACTCCATAGAGCCCAAGGAAACTCAATGAGGGAGAGGCACTGTAGCTTTATAGTAACAACAAGGAGCCCAACAGGACCCATATGAACAAGAACTGGATGAGGGTTGAGAAGAAATCCCTAGCTAAGCTTCCTGATTAGCCTAAAAGATAACACTTCTGGAAGGAGATTAGAGATATATTAATGATTCTCTCTAGAGTGTTTGGGAAGAGATATTCCTCTCAATTCAAGGAATGGATGTTTCCATTCATTCAGACTATCCTAGATGGTATGAAAGAATTTGATTTGCCTATGATTGTGTTAGAATGCATACATAGCCAAATACTTAGAGTGAGAGAAACCAAGAGTTTCTTTATGACCTCTTATATGATATGTGTAATAGCTAGAAGGGGCATCTTTCCTGGATTGAATGCAGTGGGAATATTGGGAGAAGCCCAAGGATAGAAAAGGGTGTGGGATCACTATGATCAGCTCACCTTGTAGACTTTTGAATCACACTATAGAAGAGTTAATGATTAATTTTTGCATGTTATCATTAACCAGCTCACAAGAGATACAGGTTACAGATTGAGCAGAGATGTTATGGCCTTTATTGCAAAGTGTGCACATTGGTATATCCAATACCCCAGGTTCACTTATTTCAGGCTGGCTAGTTTTTATGACCACCCCCATCTACTCCCTAGCTACTACAACAATATAATTGTCTTGATTGAATTCATCTATCAATTTATAGAAGTCAATCTCAAATTTTCCAATAAGCACAAGATTGGTTGCCACAAATTCACCATGAAGTTGGGTGAGTATAGTTGTGCACACAATGTGGCAGCCAAGGTAATTTGTGATGATTTTATTTACTTAAGGTTGGGTTTGTATACTTCAAGAAAGTATTTTGATCCTAAACATAAAATGCAGGCCCTGCTTCCTACTATTTTTTATAAACACTTCAATCTGCTAGAAGATTTTTAGATGGATCTAAAAGATGACTATGATCTAAGAAGAAGAAACTATGAAATATTTCCTACCCCACTCATGGTTGAGTATTGGATAAAGGAGGAAATTCCTAAGACCTTGTCAGATGATGGGGTAACTTTGGATCCCCGATATGATGTTAAAAACATAGGCACCAAGGACTTAGATCTAGTAGATTGGAATGCAGAGGAGTCCATAGATATCAAGTAGATTGCAAGTTTGGTCTTGGATAGGAGCATCCAATGGGTAGTTATGAGGAACAAAGAGCCAAAGGATTAGACCTCTAGAAAGAGAAAGGTTGTAGGTACCACCCAAGGGTACAAGAGGAAAAAAAGAAGAATGGCTCCAAAGGAGCCCTTACATTTTTTCCCTCCCAATTCTGGGGAAGATATTGAACTTGTAGTTCCTCCTCAGGATCTTCTTGATGCACATGGAGAAGAGATTCCAATAGAACCTGATGCCTCAACATCTTCTCAAGGTGAAACATCAACTCAACCTCCTCTCATGGAGTATCCAAGTGTTGAAATGCCTATGGGAACCTTTCACAAGGAAGTTGAATCCTTGAATGAGAAGGAGCCTGAAATTGAAATTCATGACATTGAGATAGATTTTGAGGCTACCCCATCTGATAAGGAGACTCATGTGGTTGCATCTCTTGATGAAATTGATGATGTAGGAATTCAACATGTTTTGACAGAGGAAGATCAATGGAATTTTTTTTAGGATGCTAAGAGAGAAGTAGATGCTAAGGAACAAGCTGAGCCACTGGCCAAACAACAATAATTGGAGGCTAAAGCCAAGGATGATGAATTGGCTAAGCAACAACAACAAAAAGAATAGGAACTCAAAACCAAAGAAGAGGGATAAATTTGCCATGCTAAAAAAATCCATGATCTTGAAGAGGATAAGGCTAGGAAAAGGAGAGAAAGAGAAGCCCTCGAGGATAAATTCAAGGTTGTTGAGGAATCCCACAGAAAGAAAGAAGAGGAATAATGCCTACAAAGGGAAAAAGAGTTTAAGAAATTTCTCTATATGAACAAATATCTAAGGAGACATGGGGAAAAGTTAAGGAACTTCAAAAACAAAGAGACCGAGTGTATGTGGAGAATAGATTAGAAGAAGAATGTCTAAAAAGGGAATTAGAATCCAAAAGGCTATAGGAGCAGAAGGACAAAGAAGAAGCTGAGAGTCTTGCACAAGAAGATGCACAAAGGGAACAATAGAATGTGCAAGAGGTTGATTCTCAACCTAGGACCACAATATTGCAACCTCTTTATTCTACCACTACTACCTCTTTTTCAACACAAGTGGTCACTAATCCTTCTCCTCTTACATAATTAAAACTTGATCTTGAGAAAAGGAAGATAGTTCAACCTCAGCCTTTGAATTGGGATGAGATGATGAAGGAGATAGACAAGGAAAGACCACAGAAGAAGGCCAGAGTTCTTCATTCCACCAAGCTTAAGGATTTAGGAGAGATTGTTGTTGAATGTGCAATTCTTGTGGTGGATAAAGATGGAGAAGATATGCAAATAATTGATTACCAATTGGGCACTGTCAATTTGGGGAGACCTCTAAGGAATGAACAGATGAATCACATTGATATTGTAGCTTCCTCCACCAAATCCAGAATAATCAAAGATAAGTAGAAGAAGGATGAACTTAAATCCCAATTGGATAAATTTCACAATTTCTTAAAGGATGTCTCCACTCCAGTTTCTCAACAAGTTGTTGGTCCAAAGACCCCAATCCTACTAAGTAAGAAGGAAGTTGATGAGTTATTGTAGATGAAGAGTAAGGTGGGGATGCTTGATAGGTGGATTGATATACTCAATCAAAAGGTTGGTGAGGTGTTGGTTTATAGTTTTAAATTTCATGGAGGAGAACCTGAGTATGTAGATGATATGAATTAGCATGTTGAGGTCTTGGAAAAACAAGATGAAGAATATAGATAACATGTCAATAAAATAAAAGATATCAATAAGGTGCCTAAGTCAACTCTCCAAGAGCAGTCAATTGTTGAAGAGGACAATGAAAATTTCATTAAGAAGACCTTGAATATAATCTGGTTCAAATCCAAATTCATCTATGAGCATAAGAATGAAGTTCAAGAGGCTAGTAAAGACTTGAATGAAAAAATTGATGAATTAGAGGCAGTGGTTGCTATTCTAGTCAATGTGGACATCTTAGTTAAAGAAGGTCTTCCTTTTGATAAGTTGAAGGAGAAATAGAGTAGTAGATTTGAGGAAGGGATGCAAAAAGAAGATGATAGAGAAGACTTGTTGTTGGATATGCTCATGGATATAAAAGAAGAGGTAAAAGTTGCTAGGAGGGAATTGATCAAATTGAAAGATATGCAAGAATTTGCCTTAACAGAGTTGAAGAGAATCAAGTTTGAGGATAATTGGTTAGATGGGGTTGATCTGAACATCCTTTAACAAGTATTCTCTAGTTATGATGAGTATCTCCTTGATCAAGCAATGCAGGAGTGAGCTGGCAGCAGAACATTCTCTTCTTGAAATACAACATCCTCTTTTCCCCTATTTTATAGGTGTTGTGCAGTTTTTGCACACACGCCCCACTTGGAGTGGGGACCCTTTTTTTTTTTTGGTGTCTTTGACCTTTGGTTCTATTGGATTTATCATTTTAGGGTCTTGACATGTTGATCTTGCTGGCTTTGACCTTGCCTTGAGGCTTGAATTGATTGAAAATGAGTTTTTGGCCAAGTCCGGGTTTTCGCTTGGATCCGGGATTTTCCAGCTCTGGCGGATTTTCCCGGGCCCTGGTTCCTTGTCCGTTTCTAGTAGGATTTTCCGATTCTGGGTTTTTGCCTTACTCCGAGATTTTTCGGTCTTGGAGGATTTTCCCAGATTCTGCCAAAATCCCGATCTTCCTCATTTCCCTGGTTTCTACATTTCCACGAAATCTGTGTTTCCGCGCATTCTGGGATTTTCCAAAATTCCGCTTAGGGCTCGGGTTTTCGGACTTGTCAGAAATGTCTTATCGCGCATTAATGGTTGAGGTACCTTTGCTCAGGTGGGTATAAGGGTGGATTTAGGGCTTTTTCAATTCCATTCTAACTTCATTGCTCCCTTGCTGATTGCTCTGGTGATTGAGATTTCTGTTTGAAGCTTTAAGAATCGATCTTAATTTGTTTGCATGAGGATTGCTTGAGTGCCGGTGTCGGTGTTTTCATTGCTTGGATGTGTTTGCTGCGAAGGTCACCTTTTCAAGCTCGAATTTCTTCTGCTTTGATCCATGGTATGTAGTCATTGCCCTTCTGTTTTGCTTGTATGGTGATTGAGGGTTTTGCATTGGATATTGTTAGTTTTGGGTCGGCCCTTGATCGATTTTGATTTCATATTTATAGAGTCGGGGTTTGACCTATCTTATGTTGTAGAACCATGTTTCCCTTGCCTTATGAAGCTCTATTTATCCATGGGATGGCGTATGTATCCTTTAGAAGGGGGTCCTTAGTTAGATTGCTTGCTTTTTAGTGCGAAGTTTGATTTTGTGCGAAGTTAGGGCTTCCCTCGGTGTTCGGCCCAGAATGAAGGTTTCTTTTGTTTGAGCGATTTTGTCCCTGTGTCTTGTTGACTTCCCCATCTTGCGAAGATTTGAGTGCTTTAGGTAAATCCTTAACTGATACTTTAAACCCTAAAGCTTGCTCTGGTTTTAATGGCAGAGATTTGATTATTCGATTTAGGGCACCATCATTTTGATAGGGGAATTTTTCCTTTGCAAGTTTTTGGGACTTTGGGATCCTTTGCGCTCTAAATTTTGATGATTGCCGTCAATTCTGAGATCATTAGAGCTTAGGTGGGGAGGATCCCGTGGTCGTTTGAGTTTCGGGTTGCGTTTCGCCGTTCTTCGGGTTTCCGAGGTCGTCACAGAATTTCCTTGCTGTTGGATTTTCCCGGTTAGGGCTTATTCCGCGGACTGGGGTTATTTTCAGAATATTCTAAGTTGTCCGCAAAAATCCATTCCATCCGGATTTTTCTGGATTTCTTGTCTGATTGTGTCCTTTCAAATGTTTCGATGATAGGATTAATGGAACAGTTGTTTAATGCTTATTTCTTGTTGCCAATCAGTGAATTCAATGATTATCCTTTGTTTTTTCATCTGCACTAATGATTTATTTGACTAATGATGCTTTGGCAGCAGGAATCCGTCTGGGTCGGATTTCTCCAAAATTCTGCCCCGACGGTATTTTCCCAGTTTGCATGATTTTCCCGAACTATCTGATTTCTCCGGATCGCAAAGGATTAGCATTTGGCAATGGATTTTGATTGATTTATATGTTTTACGCTAACCTTTTGGATTGGAATATGAGCAATAATTGAATACTAATGAGGATTTTGGATATGTAGGCCGAATCAAGCAAACCTGCTGCTGGAAAGTCCAAGGGTGGCGCGGGGGCTTCATCCATCTCTGAGACAGAACGACTATGACTGGACATGAAGAACCAGCTTCCTGAGAGCAAAGTGTCTTCTGTGTGGGCCGAAGTATTAGATACTAATGTTGGTGCTTGGCGATATGAGGATTTTAAGCAAAGAACAGCAGAGAAGGACTTGTCTGCCTTGAGGCAAGGGATGATGAACTCTGGATTGGTACATGTGGTGGGGTTCCCTCTGGCAGTTCAGTGTTATGAATTAATCTTGGAGTGCGCCCGACAATACGACTTTGATACACAGAGAGTGGTTAGCACCAAGGGAAGAGTCCTGGCCAACTTTAGTCCAACCTCTATTGCATAAGCTTTCAGCATGCCAGATCTTCCTTCAGTGTGTGCCTTGAATATTGACACTGCCAGGACATACTATGAGAACGAGCCAGTCAAGGCTCAACAGATAATCAACTCATGGCTAGAGAAGCCAAAATCCCATCATTCAAAGTTTTCCAAACAGCTGCAAAGGGTAAAATTTAGGTCAGATGTATATGATGCCATCACACTTTTGAGCAGGGTGGCAGGATTGAGAAGTGCAGGGGTATTGGAGAATTGGATGTTCCATGTGATCACCAAGATTAGTCAAGGGACCAATTATCACTAGGCAGGGCTAATCAGTGCTGAGATTGACAGACAGTTGAGGAATGTCTTGGAGGCCAAGAAATTCACAATGTCCTCGTATGTAGTGTATGTGTTGGCCATCTCCTACCCTTACAAGGGTCTGAATCCGAGGGGAACAATTGGACAGAATATAATTTATGAGGTTTATCCGGAGTTGCATCTGGGGCATAAATATTACAGGAGGGAAAATGATGCATTCACAATGCATATCACCCGGACACTCCAGAATGCTGAGCACCTCAGATTATCCGATGGAGCTAAAGGACTAATCAAGAATTACGGAGCCTGGTTCATCCAGTTCCCTACCTTCACCTACCTTAGGATCAATGGATGCCCGGTTGCCCCTTACAGGTTGCCTCGGTATCCCACTGATCGCATTGTGCTATTGGAAGTTGTGAGAAAAATCTGTGAATTTGATGCAGTAGTGAAGAGGGAGAAGCACAAGACAGGCTTCGGAGCAAACTTCCCTCTTGGGATTGGTGTGGGAGAGATGTGCCCGTCTATCCAATCAGCTCACACCGTAGGGGAGGAACTGGCCGCATATGGATTCTCCTTCCATTTGAAAAGAATGAATTTTGATATAACTGGAGAGGCTCAGAAGAAAGCTACCCGAGAGTATAGGCACAAAGATGACTTGGAAGACTATTGGGTCAATATCAAAGATGACCTTGAGGCGAGGAAGAAAAGATATTCTAGGTTGCCTGTGCAGGCCATTAGGCAATATAATGTTAAGCTGATTCTGAATCAACTTGATGATGACAGAAATCTGGTGCAGGACCACGCCTATGAGGCAGTGAAAGACAGGCCAACCGGAGATATTAACTGGAATGAAGATGAGATTACAGAACTGGAGGACCTGATGGCTCCTGTCATGAAATTCACCCTTTCTTGGGTAAAGCATAAAATCTGGGAGTTGGAGAATGCAAAGGTAGATTGCACCTTTGAACTGATGGGAAATCTCAACCCCATGTCGACTTCTGAAGAATCGGGGGAAGATGACCCCAAAGGGAAAATAGCAAAAACTTCACCATTCAAGATAAAAGTCAGAGGTTCCAAGGGAGTTGAGCCTGAAACGAAGAGGAAACCTAAAGGAAAGCGAAGGTGGAAGACCCTGACGATCAGCAAGTCCTCTGATGAGGAGGAAGCGGAGAAAGCTGAAGAGGAAGATGCTCCTCCACCACCTAAGAAAACTAGAACAACAAGGACTACCAAGAAAAAAGATCAAGTTGCTTCAGAGGATGAGCCTCCAATTGTCGATGTGGAGAGTTCTGGAGGGGAGAAAACCAAAGTCTACACATGGAAATCAAGGACTCCCTCTCCCAAGGATGTTGCACAGTAGAGGGACTCCTCCCCAAGGCTACCAGTTGAAGAGCCACCAAAGTCTGTTTCTCCACCGCCAAGCGCACCTGAACTGGAGAATCCGGATGAGCATGAAACTAGCATGGAGACAGGATAGTTCAAAGAAGGAACACTTTTCAGTGAGGCAGCTGAGCTTGAGGTAGAAACAGAAGAAAGACACACTTCTCCATTGGTGCAATATGAGGATTCCCCAAAAAGTGACAGAGGCCGCGGATCACTTGAGCCCGAGGAAAATATCCCTGCTAGGACTCCATCATCGGTACTTCTAGAATTAGGACTTGAAGAGCCTGACCAAGGTGAACAGCTTCTGGAAAAAGAAGATGATAGGGCAACCACGGAAGAAGAAAAAGTGATAGAAGAACTGGAAGAGGCCAGGACAGAAGAAATCCGGACTAACCCTGTAGCCCCGGACTGGCTGGAGAAGGAACTTGCAAGGAAGAAACAAGTAATTGTTGAAGATACTCCCTTAGACTGGGATGAAATGCTATCTAAGATTGGTAAGGGAAAGAAGAAGAAAGCTACCAAGGTGATCTCAAGGGTGGAAAGGGATGAAGCATACAACAGGGTAGTCCACATTGCCACCCCTGCCGCAAATAAAACGAGGGAGGATATTACAAGCCAGGACTATAATATCCAGACTATCAACCTCGGGCTAGTCTCTATGGAGCAGGATATTGAGGAGTTTGAGGGATCCAGTGCTGTAATTGTGGACAGGTTGAAGAAGGAGACCCAAACCAAGCACGAACTCAAGAAGGAAAATGAACGGTTAAGGAGGTGTTTGGAGGAGGTAATGAGGCCTCTGCAGTCTCTCCACCCTTCTTCTTCTGCTACTCTGGGTTTTCTGCCTAAAGAAACAATCTCTGAGATTGAGAAATTGAAGGCCTCAGCTCAAGTTTCCATAGATTGGCTGGTGAGTGTGCAAACAAAAGGAAATGATACAATTAAGGAGATTTTATCTGTAGGAAAGGATGCAATCCGGGCGAAGGAGCTGTTAGAGCATATCTTGTCTCAGGATAAGAATGATATGGACCTCCTGTTGCAGAAATTGAAGGTTATCCTGGGGCATGGCAAGGAACAATTGGCTAAGGATGGAATCCTTCCTTCCTCCAGGGTGGATGAACCTTGGGAGTGGTTCGAGGCACTGCAGATCAGGCAGAAGGCCATGAAGAAAATTTTGAAAAGAAAGAAGCTAATTGATGGTGAGCTTACTGCAGTCTATGATGGATGCATTGCCTTCTTTGAGGTAATGATAGGGAGGAAGAAGATAGCTCCCAAGTATCTGAGCTTGGAACAATTGAAAGAGTGGTGGCATGAAATTTATGCCCCGGATTCTGATGGAGCTGTCACTGGCCACCTACTTGATGATGCGGCTACATACTTGGTGGTGATGGATAGATACATGGCCAGCAGGGAGGATTGGAATAAAATTGTTGAACGATCCAATGAGGAAACAGATTCCATTAAATGCTAACTCAGGGTTTTGCCATTGCCACCTATTGCTGAGTTGGATGGAGTATTCCTGAGGGTCCAAGGGTTGTCGGTTCAGAAGAAGGATAAAGGGAGTAGCAGTTAATGCTCATTTCGATATTTGTGCTTCCCTATTATCATAGGGCATGTATTGGACCGGACTTCCTTGGGGACTGTGTCAAAGCCGACTTGGATGATGGCATTTAATGTGTGCCTTAGTTCATTTTTCCTTGGCCGACCTGTTTTGGCGAATTTTTATTATTTTGTAAAAATGTTTGGCTGGGCCGACGTACCTTGGGATTTTCTATTAATAGGCATTCTTGCCTCATTGTAAAGAGTTAGACATTAGCTAGACAGTGATAGAGAAGTGAGAGCAATAGTTAGAGCATTTTGCTTAGAAGTAATATTTATTTTCTTGAAGAAAATTATATATTAGAACAGTTGAATTGTTGCAGCATCTTGGTGATTAATACAATTGAAGACATTGTGGTTTTCCTGGTGCAATCTCTTGTGTTATTCCATCTTGCGTGGTTCTTTTGTTCTATCTTTCAAATTGCTTGGAAATCTAGTGTTTAGTATTTAGAGATAAATCAATTTCAGTTGGATGTATGATGTTTATGATTTCATATTTAGAATGTTTGTAGCTATCTCTGGTCTATACTCCCAGTAACTATCTGAATGTAGTAGGCTGGTGAAGTCAACCTGGACCATACATATTTAATGTGCCTAAGTTTGATTGTAGATGCAAGTCTATGATTTGAAAATTTAAATACCTTAGAAGATTGCACCATTCTTGTAAGATTGCATTGTGGGTCGATCAGGAACTGGTTAGTTGAGATAGGTCCATTCCAAATATTTGTTGTTTACATTGTTCATTCTAGGAGTAGTTTAGATTCTATTATATCCTCGCACCCTTATCTTTTGCTATTTCTTTATCATTTGGTTAGATTTAGGATTTAAGATCATCATATTGTCAGATCTGATAAGTTGAAAGATACAGTTTGCTTGTAGTAAGGTCCCTTTGTGATTACCAGCATTTTCACATAATTATCTGAGCTATTTATGCACTGTTATGACCTAACACCCGAGAGACCTTGGGGTGATTTTCAGTAATTTATTGTTGAGAATAACTTTTCAAGAGAGATAGAATATTGCATTCTGTCTGAGTTGTTGTTGTGCAGAAAACACCATCAACAGATTGGCGCTAGAAGGAGGGCCTGAATGAGCACACTGGATCATTTCTTGAATGCCATCTCCCCAAAGAGATACATGAGAAATACCAGATCTACCATAGGAGAGGAAGATTTACAGGAGTTACAGTTCCACGCTAGGTCAAGGAGGACTCGAGAAAGGGGAGAATCATCATCACCCATCCCCTCACCAATATCGTCCATATCTTCACATCCTAAGGTTGAGGCTATACCCATTCCTGAGGCCGTTCCTGTTCAACAGCATCAGCCTATGATTAACCAACCACAACAGCCACCCCCACTTTTACCAATGGCTTTCCTTGCCAATAACCCGTCGCCCCTATTCTTCCAAGCTTATAATGTTATGCCCAAAAACCCTGAGCACTTCTATTCAAAATTTCATGCTAATGACCCAAACAGGACTGTTGAAGAACACCTAAGGATTTTTCAAACTTGTCTCAAAGATAGGGGGATAGTTCATGAAGACGTTGCCTATAGGCTATTCCCTTATTCACTAGGAGAAGAAGCCTTTTACTGGTACAACCATCTCCCTACCGGTTCAATCCTTAATTGGAATGATCTTGAAAAGGCCTTTTTATAGAAATTCAGAATTCCCATCAGTGCCAATGAGCTATACCTGCAGTTCATCAAGGTTAAGAGAGAGGTTAATGAACTGATAGCCAGTTTCAATAATAGGTTCCACCGTGCATTCACCAGATTACAAGACCCATATGTTTTGGACTATGATACTGCCCTGGGAGTATATTATGAAGCTATGGATAGCCTAATAGCAACCTTTTTGAAATGGAGACCTAACCCTCCAGGTACCCTGACTGATGCTTATACAGAGGCTGTCAAGCTTAGTACAGATCTGAGACAACACCTAACCGGGCCATTACCTTCTCTGGGACCAGTTGCACATCCCAACCAGATTCAGGCAGTAAATCAGGCCCTCACCAATCATACCCCAATTATGAACCCAATTCCCCAATTACCTATGGTACCACACCCTGGTCATCCCATGAACCAGATCTCTCCTATGAAAAACTTCCCCCATCAACAAGTCAATTAGCCAATGTATCAGACACAGCCGAATAGTTTCCCTACTTATCTGCAGAATTCTAAGGTGTTGCATCAGTCTTTGGGATCCGCCACACTGCCTATTCCCCCTCAGAATAACCTGAACCAGATCCCTTACCAAGATCTTAATAGGGAGAGGATTGATGAAATGGCTGAGCAAATAAAGAAGTTAAATCTAAAGGTGACTTACTTAAGAAATCAGAACAGTCAACTGCAAGCTGCCCAGAAGGGAATGCAATCTAATCAGAACAGAGAGTTTTCACAAGGACAAAATTTTGACAGGGGACAGTGTAATGACAGAGGGTTCTACAATGACAGGGGATATAACCAGGATAGGGGTTACAACAATGACAGGGGTTTCAATAATGAAAGGAGGCAGAATTTTGATAGAGGCCAAGGAAGTGGATCATGATTTGATAAAACGCCACCACAAGGACAGAATAGAACTTGGAATACAAGGCCTAATAATGGAGGAGTCCCTACCCCATTGGATCAACCTGCCAATCAGATTGTTAATCAGTCTGCAAACCAACCAGTCAATCAAGATAAGCCTCCTACTGGTGTGTACCTGGCTGAAGCCGCTCTATCAGGATGGTGCAGGCTCCATAAAACGAGTCAGCATTCAAAATTGGAATGTCTAGAGTTCCAAACTTCTGCCTCCATTTTTCAATATGAGGTAGAGAATAATGTGAATGGACAGGAGATGGTTCCTTCTAATTCCTATGATTCTCCTGTGCTGATATTGAATCATGCTCCTTTTCCAACCAGCAACGAAAATGTGCCAGAAGAACCTGATTCCTAGGAAGTTGAAATAGATCAGATTTGTAATGGAGATGAGGTTGTTCGGCTATTCAATGAAGAAATGAATGACAATGGCCCCCTCGATCAGGAGGAAGCTTATGTTGAAGAAGTACAGATGTTTCAGAGACAAGGATTGAGGGATATGCCTCATAGACGTCCTCAGCCTGGAGGACCTTTCACCACTTTCATTCCTCCCAACAACTTTAGTACCCCTCCAGATCCTAATGCTAGTAACAATCCATCCTATCCACATGTCTCCAAGCAGTACTTTTTGAAGGACAGACAGGCTCAAACTGAACCATAGAAGGAAAAGGTTGTCCAAACTAGCAAGGATAAGGTGGAGGAACCATCTAAGGAAGTCTCTA
This sequence comes from Sequoia sempervirens, assembly GCA_007258455.2. Taxonomy (NCBI): domain Eukaryota; kingdom Viridiplantae; phylum Streptophyta; class Pinopsida; order Cupressales; family Cupressaceae; genus Sequoia; species Sequoia sempervirens. The sequence continues at coordinate 50,385,825 of VDFB02379711.1, forward strand.
CTGATATGAGTGAGGAGCAGATGGTTTCATATGTAGCAGAGGAATTCAAGAAACTAAAGGTAAATCTTTCTGCATTTGAGTTGTTAAGGTTCCTTGCAATTAGGAAGGCTGTCTTAGGCACCTACGATGCAAATTCAAAGTCATTGGACAAGTCTTCTGGCGAACATGTCAGCCAGACTTCCAGTTTTTAGCCTATGAACACACAAAATCAGACCCAAATTAGGACCAACCTGCCTCCAGGAGATAAAGGAAAAGAAAATGACAGAACTCAAATGGCCCAGGTGGACACTCAGCCCACCTTGTTTCAAGGAAAGACAGAAACTCCACCATTTCTGATATCATTCTGAATCTTTGGTAAGAACCTTCACAATTGCTTGTTAGATTCTGGTGCTTCCACCAATGTGATGCCTCTTGGAGTTTGTAGGGCTCTAGGAATTACACCTGCTGATTCCCAGAAGAAGGTCACTCAGTTGGATAGAACTGAAGTGAGTGTGGTAGGAGAACTTAACATGATCCAGATGCAGATAGCCTCTGATCCAAGGATTCAACAAGTTATCAATATCCAGGTAGCCGATATTCCTGATGCATATGGTTTGATTCTAGGGAGAGAGTTCACCAAAGCTTTGAATGGATATGTGTCCACTGATCACTCTCACATGTGGCTTCCATGGAAAGGAGTGCCTAATCAAATCAGGATTGAGAGAGAGCCCCGAATGAAGCACATGATTACAGAATATCAAAAGACTTCAACAGAAGTACTGATATCAGAGGTTGGAATGGGAAATTACCTGCTATCGGCTCAATACGAAGAATCAGATGTAGAAGAGGTGTTGATGCTACACTCGATGCCTATGGACGTTGAGAAAGGGTCCAGTCATGTTAAAGTTCTGACAGAATTAGTCGAAGAAGAGGAAGAACCTAAAGACAAACAGATTAGCTTATTGGACGATTTTCAGGAATTCATCAGGCAATGTATAGTGAACCAGACTCACCTGGGAAAGAGGACAAGCTTTAAGGAGCTACTCTTACCAAATTGGTGTAGAGTCCACAATGCTTCTCATTCAGAGTTGGAGTGTTGTCTGTGTCAGACAGCAGTAAAACAAGTACAGAAATGCATGAATCCAGCTCAGGCAGTTAAGGCAGATGAGCAGAATCTCCAAGAAGAGTGTGAAAGCCAAAGACTTGTGGCAACTGAGGAGTCTTCCAATACCGAGAAGCTGAATGATATGACAAAGAAAAATACCACTGCAGAATGTTGGACTCTCAAATTCGATGGATCCAAATCCAAGCATGGAGCTGGAGCAGGGTTTGAGCTGATCAGTCCAAAAGGTAAAAAAAAATTTGCAGCTCATAGGCTCCAATTTCATTGCACCAATAATGTAGCTGAGTATGAAGCTTTAATTCATGGGCTCCTTATGGCACTCAAGAAAAGAGTCAAGATCCTACAAGTTTTTGGAGATTCAGAATTAGTAGTCAAACAAGTAAGAAAGTAGTATTCATGTCATGATAGGAGAATGACCAACTATAGGCATACAGTATGGGACCTCATTGAGGGATTTGACGCTTTTAATATCCAACTGATCCCACAGAAGAAGAATCAAACTGTTGATTCTCTGGCTCAAGTAGCTAGCACTCTGCAGCCTCTATCTCTGTCAGGATTGAAGAAGTTTACTATTGAATTGACTCCTGTACCATCAGTCCCAGACAATGTGACTAACTTCCAGGTGTTTGAGGATGATAAACATATTCTTGACTTCATCACAAATACAGATGTTTTTTCCTCACAGATCATTGATGAAACAGAACCTCAAGAAGCGGAATTGGATCTAGAGGGTGTGCTGAATCTAAAGTCCAATACTATTCCCAAGGGAATGGTGCAGCTGGAGCGAATTTTTGATATGGATAAGATCAGAGATCACGAACAAGAGGTAAAGAAAGAATCCATCAGTGGACAGTGTGACACTCACAATGTGGGAACTGAAGACAATGTTAAGAATATTTTCATCGGCAAGGTATGCACTCCTAAAGAAAGATAGGGTATAATCAGAGCCCTGCACGACTTTCTAGATATAGTAACCTGGAGTTATGAAGACTTGAAGACTTATGATACATCCATCATAACTCATACTATACCCCTGAAGCCGGATGCCAAGCCTTTCAGACAGAGACAGAGACCTATCAATGCATTACTGGAACCACTAATACAGAAAGAAGTCCAGAAATTGTTGTCTGCCAGAATCATATTTCCTGTCAGGCATTCAACGTGGGTGGCCAATTTGGTTCCAGTAAGAAAGAAGAATGGTGAAATTAGGCTTTGTGTTGACTTCAAAAATTTGAACAGATCATCAAAAAAAGATAACTATCTAGTTCCCTCTTTGGACGAGGTGCTTGAAGTGGTCAATGGATCTCAGATGATGTCCTTCCTGGATGGTTATTTAGGGTATAATCAAGTGATGGTCCAGTATGAGGATAGACACAAGACTGCTTTTACGACTAAGTGGGGTACCTTTGCCTATAGGAGGATGCCATTCGGGCTTATCAATGCAGGAGCCACGTTTCAAAGGGCTATGGATATTGCCTTCAAAGATATCATAGGCAAGTGCATCATCATTTACATGGATGATTTGACTATTTTTTCAAAGCACAGAGGAGATCATATCTCAGATCTGTACAAAGTGTTTCAGAAGTGCAGGGAATTTGACATATCCTTGAACCCTAAGAAGTGTATCTTCGTAGTTACAGAAGGCAAGCTATTGGGGCATGTGATATCAGAGAAAGGAATTGCCATAGATCTAGAGAGTGGAAGCCATCCTGAAAATTCAGCCGCCTGCCAGCAAAAAAGAGATGAAGTCCTTCTTTGGTAAGATTAACTTTGTCAGAAAATTCATCACAGGATTTGCTGAGATTGTGAAGCCATTAAACGCTATGTTGAAACAAGACGCCAAGGTTGAATGGACTACAGAAGCAAAGGAGGCCTTTGCAAAGATTAAGAGAGCCATTGCTGATGCTCCAGTGTTGGTAAGTCCTAACTATAATAAGCCCTTTCATATCTATTCCTTTGCTTCCGACCATTCATGTGCTGGAATGCTGACACAAAAATTTGATGAGGGGAATGAGCATCCCATCGCTTTTATGAGTGCACCATTAAAGGATGCAGAGTTGAGATACCCAAGTGTGGAGAAGCAAGCATATGCCCTTGTTCAAGCAGTGAAGAAACTTAGGCATTATATCCTCAGAAATAAGGTGTTTGCAATTATTCTCGATTCTGCAGTTAAGTTGCTGCTGATGCAGAAGAAGTTAGGGGAGCGCAGAGCTAAATGGGTGACCATGCTTCAGGAGTATGACATTGAGATCTAGCCGATGAAGCTGGTAAGGGGACAAGGACTCACCCAGACCATGGCAGAGATAGGCCCTGAATTGTCTGTTCATAACTATAATATTGAGGAAGTTTCCCCAGAGGGCTGGTATGATGATATAGTGTATTACCTGTTGAATCAAGGACCTCCAGCTCACCTTAATGCAGTACAGAGGCGAGCCTTAAGGCTGAAAAGTGACGGCTTCATATTGAAAGGATTTGTCTTATACAAGAAGAATCATGAAGGTATTTATTTGAGGTGCCTTGGAAGACAGGAACCTGACAGGGTAATGAGTGAATTTCATGAGAAATATGGTACTGGTCATGGTTCTGCGATTGCTACTATGAATCAGATTTTGAGGGCAGGGTACTACTGGCCTACATTGTTCAAGGATGTTCATCAACATGTACGGACCTGTCACACTTGCCAGACTGCAGCAACAAGAGAAAGGTGTGCAACACTCCCACTCCGACCGGTCACTGAGGTAAAACCTTTTGCTCAATGGGGTATGGACTTCATAGGCCCCATCAATCCACCATTCTCTGTAGGACACAGGTACATTCTCACCATAACTGATTACTTTACGAGATGGACTAAAGCTTTTTCTTGTAGGCAATGCACATCAGAGGTAGTAATTGATTTTTTAGAATCTGCCATTCTAAATCAGTTTGGGTGTCCTGTTGCTGTTGTGTGTGATAATGGTCCTGCCTTTGCATCTCTGAAATTCTCAAACTGGGCCTTTGATCATGGCATTGTTGTGAAGTTTGCATCTAATTATTATCCCCAGGGAAATGGTCTAGCTGAATCCTCTAACAAGAACCTATTGACTGTTATTCATAAACTGTTAGAGAGGAACCCAAAAGATTGGCACACCCAGCTTTGGTTTGCTCTTTGGGTAGATCGTACAAGAGTTAAGTCCTCCATTGGTACATCTCCTTATCATTTAGTGTACGGTCTGGAACCCATTTTCCCTATCCAACTTAAGATCCCAAGTCTGCAGTTTATAAATCAGTTTTATGATGAAGGGGATAGAAGGGAGGCTAGGTTGGCAAAATTATTGCACCTTGAGGAAAAATGAGACAATGCCCTTGAAAAATTTTCCAAACATCAGGGGGTAGTTAAGAGATGGTTTGATAGGAGAGCTAAAGTCAAAGCCTTCAGGATTTCTGACCTTGTCTTGTACTGGGATAAGCCTCATGATCAGAAAGGGAGTCATGGAAAATTTGATCAATTGTGGCTTGGCCCGTATCAGATTGCTGAAATACTGGGAGATAATGCCTTCCGTCTGAGGACTCTCACGGGAGAAGACATACCACTGCTTGTCAATGGGCAATATCTGAAACATTATTTCCAGTCTTGAGCTATTTTTAGCTCTTTTCTTTGTAAATAGTTAGTTTAGGTTGCTTTGTTGTTGGCCTGCTTGCTTTGGTTAGAGTAGGTTTCCCTTTTTGCTTTGCTTGTTTTGTTTGGTTAGAGTAGGTTTGCTTTGGTTTGTTTGTTTTGTTTTGCGTTGCTCTTGCTTTTGGTCCTTTTTCTTTTGGGGATTGTGGGTGCATCTGTATGGTAACAGTGGCAAAGCAGGTCTAATGTTCTTGGTATTTCCCTTACAAGCTTTGATCAGTTTTCCAGAATACCATGGTATGAATTCTTTAACCTATGTCATTTGTCCTTATGTTGCGACAAAGGGTTTCTAGTCAGTCTAAGAAGGAATATATTGGGGGTCTTATACCTTTAATCCTTAATATACCTGAAGTTGTGAAAAGATCCTTATGAGGTCTGAACAGGTGAAAAATCCTTTTCTGCTCTAGTGCCACTATGGTTCTCAGCCATGAGTGTGGACTTCACTATTCACAGGTTGAATGAAGTGAGTGAAAAGACAAGAAATGTCAAAAAAAAATTATATATATATATATATATATATATATTGAAAATCATGAGGTTTGAATTCAACTTATCAGGGGAATCTAAATATCTCTACCAGGGCTATAGACGCCTGGCTGGCAGTAGAACTATGTTCAGGGGAATCACAGCAATAACCTCGTCGGGGCTATGGACGCCTGACTGGCAGCGAGGCTCTATCCAAGTTACTTTTAGAGTAAGAATCTTTATGTAGCCTGTTCATATCATGTTTGGTTCTTCTTGCAACTGAGAGTAGGTAATAAACGCATGTGTACACACTTAGACCCTGGTATAGGAATGTCTGAATGGCTAGGAGTTTCTTTGTTTTAACTTAGGATGGTAGCTAGGTATCTGAGTTGAAACCATGAGTTCTGGGTTCTTGATTCCAGTTTGTCATCGAAATGCTTAGGAGCATTTCTCCAGCAGAGTCGCCATTTGTTGTGCAGTTTTTGCACACACGCCCCACTTGGAGTGGGGACCCTTTTTTTTTTGTGTCTTTGACCTTTGGTTCTATTGGATTTATCATTTTAGGGTCTTGACATGTTGATCTTGTTGGCTTTGACCTTGCCTTGAGGCTTGAATTGATTGAAAATGAGTTTTTGGCCAAGTTCGGGTTTTCGCTTGGATCCGGGATTTTCCAGCTCTGGCGGATTTTCCCGGGCCCTGGTTCCTTGTCTGTTTCTAGTAGGATTCTCCGATTTCGGGTTTCTGCCTTACTCCAGGATTTTTCGGTCCTAGCGGATTTTCCCAGATTTTTCCAAAATCTCGATCTTCCTCATTTCCCCAGTTTCTGCATTTCCGCGAAATCTGTGTTTCCGCGCATTCTGGGATTTTCCAAAATTCTGCTTAGGGCTCGGGTTTCCGGACTTGTCAGAAATGTCTTATCGCACATTAATGGTTGAGGTACCTTTGCTCAGGTGGGTATAAGGGTGGATTTAGGGCTTTTTCAATGCCATTCTAACTTCATTGCTCCCTTGCTGATTGCTCTAGCGATTGAGATTTTTGTTTGAAGCTTTGAGAATTGATCTTAATTTGTTTGCGTGAGGATTGCTTGAGTGCCGGTGTCGGTGTTTTCATTGCTTGGACGTGTTTGCTGCGAAGGTCGCCTTTTCAAGCTTGAATTTCTTCCGCTTCGATCCATGGTATGTAATCATTGCCCTTCCATTTTGCTTGTATGATGATTAAGGGTTTTGCATTGGATATTGTTAGTTTTGGGTCAGCCCTTGATCGATTTTGATTTCATATTTATAGAGTCGGGGTTTGACCTGTCTTATGTTGTAGAACCCTGTTTCCCTTGCCTTATGAAGCTCTATTTATCCATGGGACGGTGTATGTATCCTTTAGAAGGGGGTCCTCGGTTAGATTGCTTGCTTTTTAGTGCGAAGTTTGATTTTGTGCGAAGTTAGGGCTTCCCTCGGTGTTCGGCCCAGAACAAAGGTTTCTTTTGTTTGAGTGATTTTGTCCCTGTGTCTTGTTGACTTCCCCGTCTTGTGAAGATTCGCGTGCTTTAGGTAAATCCTTAGCTGATACTTTAAACCTTAAAGCTTGCTCTGGTTTTAATGGCAGAGATTTGATTATTCAATTTAGGGCACCATCGTTTTGATAGGGGAATTTCTCCTTCGCAAGTTTCTGGGACTTTGGGATCCTTTGCGCTCTGAATTTTGTTGATTTCCATCGATTTTGAGATCATTCGAGCTTAGGTGGGGAGGATCCCGTGGTCATTTGAGTTTCGAGTCACGTTTCGCCATTCTTCGGGTTTCCGAGGTCGTCGCGGAATTTCCTCGCTGTCGAATTTTTCTGGTTAGGGCTTATTCCGCAGACTGGAGTTATTTCTAGAATATTCTAAGTTGTCCGCAAAAATCTGTTCCATCTGAATTTTTCTGGATTTCCTGTCTGATTGTGTCCTTTTAAATGTTTCGATGATAGGATTAATGGAATAGTTGTTTAATGCTTATTTCTTGTTGCCAATGAGTGAATTCAATGATTATCCTTTGTTTTTTCATCTGCACTAATGATTTATTTGACTAATGATGCTTTGGCAGCAGGAATCCGTCTGTGTCGGATTTCTCTGAAATTCTGCCCCGATAGTATTTTCCTGGTTTGCATGATTTTCTTGGACTATCTGATTTCTCCGGATCTCGAAGGATTAGCATTTGGTGATGGATTTTGATTGATTTATATGTTTTACGCTAACCTTTCGGATTGGAATATGAGCAATAATTAAATACTAATGAGGATTTTGGACATGCAGGCCGAATCAAGCAAACCTGCTGTTGGAAAGTCCAAAGGTGGGGCAGGGGCTTCATCCATCTCTGAGACAGAACGACTACGACTGGACATGAAGAACCAGCTTCCTGAGAGCAAAGTGTCTTCTGTGTGGGCCGAAGTATCAGATACTAATGTTGGTGCTTGGCGATATGAGGAGTTCAAGAAAAGAATGGCAGAGAAGGACTTGTCCACCTTGAGGCAAGGGATGATGAACTCCGGATTGGTACATGTGGCGGGGTTCCCTCCGGCAGTTCAGTGTTATGAATTAATCTTGGAGTGTGCCCGACAATATGACTTTGATACACAGAGAGTGGTTAGCACCGAGGGAAGAGTCCTGGCCAACTTCAGTCCAACCTCTATTGCACAAGCTTTCAGCATGCCAGATCTTCCTTCAGTGTGTGCCTTGAATATTGACACTGCCAGGACATACTATGAGAATGAGCCAGTCAAGGATCAGCAGATAATCAACTCGTGGCTAGAGAACCCAAAATCCCATCATTCAAAGTTGCCCAAACAGCTACACAGGGTAAAATTTAGGTCAGATGTATATGATGCCATCACACTTTTGAGCAGGGTGGCAGGATTGAGAAGTGCAGGGGTATTGGAGAATTGGATGGTCCATGTGATCACCAAGATTAGTCAAGGGACCAATTATCACTGGGCAGGGCTAATCAGTGCTGAGATTGACAGACAGTTGAGGAATGTCTTGGAGGCCAAGAAATTCACAATGTCCTCGTATGTAGTGTATGTGTTGGCCATCTCCTACCCTTACAAGGGTCTGAATCTGAGGGGAACAATTGGACAGAATATAATTTATGAGGTTTATCCGGAGTTTCATCTGGTGCATAAAGATTATAGGAGGGCAAATGATGCATTCACAATGAATATCACCCGGACACTCCAGAATGTTGAGCACCTCAAATTATCCGATGGAGCTAAAGGACTAATCAAGAACTACGGAGCCTGGTTCATCCATTTCCCTACCTTCACCTACCTTAGGATCGATGGATGCCTGGTTTCCCCTTACAGGTTGCCTCGGTATCCCACTGATCGCATTGTGCTATTGGAAGTTGTGAGACAAATCTGTGAATTTGATGCAGTGGTGAAGAGGGAGAAGCACAAGACAGGCTTCGGAGCAGACATCCCTCTTGGGATTGGTGTGGGAGAGATGTGCCCGTCTATCCAATCAGCTCACACCATAGGGGAGGAACTGGCCGCATATGGATTCTCCTTCCATTCGAAAAGAATGAATTTTGATATAACTGGAAAGGCTCAGAAGAAAGCTACCCGGGAGTATAGGCACAAAGATGACTTGGAAGACTATTTGGTCAATATCAAAGATGACCTTGAGGCGAGGAAGAAAAGATATTCTAGGTTGCCTGTGGAGGCCATTAGGCAATATAATGTTAAGTTGATTCCGGATCAACTTGATGATGACGAAAATCTGGTGCAGGACCACACCTATGAGGCAGTGAAAGACAGGCCAACCGGAGATATTAACTGGAATGAAGATGAGATTACAGAACTGGAGGACCTGATGGCTCCTGTCATGAAATTCACCCTTTCTTGGGTAAAGCATAAAATCTGGGAGTTGGAGAATGCAAAGGTAGCTTGCACCTTTGAACTGATGGGAAATCTCAACCCCATGTCGACTTCTGAAGAATCCAGGGAAGATGACCCCAAAAGGAAAACAGCAAAAACTTCACCATTCAAGATAAAAGTCAGAGGTCCCAAGGGAGCTGAGCCTGAAACGAAGAGGAAACGTAAAGGCAAGCGAAGGTGCAAGACCTTGACGATCAGCAAGTCCTCTAATGAGGAGGAAGCGGAGAAAGCTGAAGAGGAAGATGCTCCTCCACCACCTAAGAAAACTAGAACAACAAGGACTACCAAGAAGAAAGATCAAGTTGCTTCGGAGGATGAGCCTCCAATTGTCGATGTGGAGAGTTCTGGAGGGGAGAAAACCAAAGTCTACACAAGGAAATCAAGGACTCCCTCTCCCAAGGATGCTACACAGTAGAGGGACTCCTCCCCAAGGCTACCAGTTGAAGAGCCACCAAAGTCTATTTCTCCACCGCCAAGCACACCTAAACCGGAGAATCCAGATGAGCATGAAACTAGCGTGGAGGAAGGACAGTTCAAGGAAGGAACACTTTTCAGTGAGGTGGCTGAGCTTGAGGTAGAAACAGAAGAAAGACACACTTCTCCATTAGTGCAATATGAGGATTCCCCGGAAAGTGACAGAGGCCGCGGATCACCTGAGCTGGAGGAAAATATCCCTGCTAGGACTCCATCACCGGTACTTCCAGAATTAGGACTTGAAGAGCCCGACCAAGGTGAACAGCTTCCAGAAAAAGAAGATGATAGGGCAACCGTGGAAGAAGAAAAAGTGACAGAAGAGTCGGAAGAGACCAGGACAGAAGAAATCCGGACTGACCCTGTAGCCCTGGACTGGCTGGAGAAGGAACTTGCAAGGAAGAAACAAGTAATTGTTGAAGATACTCCCTTAGACTGGGATGAAATGCTATCTAAGATTGGTAATGGAAAGAAGAAGAAAGCTGCCAAGGTGATCTCAAGGGTGGAAAGGGATGAAGCATACAACAGGGTAGTCCACATTGCCACCCCTGCCGCAGATAAAATGAGGGAGGATATTACAAGCCAAGACTATAATATCCAGACTATCAACCTCAGGCCAGCCTCTATGGAGCAGGATATTGAGGAGTTTGAGGGATCCAGCGCAGTAATTGTGGACAGGTTGAAGAAGGAGACCCAAACCAAGCACGAACTCAAGAAGGAAAATGAATGGGTAAGGAGGTGTTTGGAGGAGGTAATGAGGCCTCTGCAGTCTCTCCACCCTTCTTCTTCTGCTACTCTGGGTTTTCTGCCTAAAGAAACAATCTCCGAGATTGAGAAATTGAAGGCCTCAGCTCAAGTTACCACAGATTGGCTGGCGAGTGTGCAAATAAAAGGAGATGATACAATTAAGGAGATTTTATCTATAGGAAAGGATGCAGTCCGGGCGAAGGAGTTGTTAGAGCATATCCTATCTCAGGATAAGAATGATATGGACCTCCTATTGCAGAAATCGAAGGTTATCCTGGGGCATGGCAAGGAACAATTGGCTAAGGATGGAATCCTTCCTTCCTCCACGGTGGATGAACCTTGGGAGTGGTTCGAGGCACTGCAGATCAGGCAGAAGGCCATGAAGAAAATTTTGAAAAGAAAGAAGCTAATTGATGGTGAGCTTACTACAGTCTATGATGGATGCATTGCCTTCTTTGAGGTAATGACAGGGAGGAAGAAGATAGCTCCCAAGTATCTGAGCTTGGAACAATTGAAAGAGTGGTGGCATAAAATTTATGCCCCGGATTCTGATGGAGCTGTCACTGGCCACCTACTTGATGATGCGGCTACATACTTGGCGGTGATGGATAGATACATGGCCAGCAGGGAGGATTGGAATAAAATTGTTGAACGATCCAATGAGGAAACAGATTCCATTAAATGTCGACTTGGGGTTTTGCCATTGCCACCTATTGTTGAGTTGGATGGAGTATTCCTAAGGGTCCAAGGGTCGTTGGTTCAGAAGAAGGATAAAGGGAGTAGCAGTTAATGCTCATTTCGATATTTGTGCTTCCCTATTATCATAGGGCATGCATTGGACCGGACTTCCTTGGGGACTGTGTCAAAGCCGACTTGGATGATGGAATTTAATGTGTGCCTTAGTTCATTTTTCCTTGGCCGACCTGTTTTGGCAGATGTTTATTATTTTGTAAAAATGTTTGGCTGGGCCGACGTACCTTGGGATTTGCTATTAATAGGCATTCTTGCCTCATTGTAAAGAGTTAGACATTAGCTAGACAGTGATAGAGAAGTGAGAGCAATAGTTAGAGCATTTTCCTTAGAAGTAATATTCAGTTTCTTGAAGCAAATTCTGTATCAGAACAGTTGAATTGTTGCAGCATCTTGGTGATTAATACAATTGAAGACATTGTGGTTTTCCTAGTGCAATCTCTTGTGTTATTCCATCTTGTGTGGTTCTTTTGTTCTATCTTTCAAATTGCTTGGAAATCTACGGTTTAGTATTTAGAGATAAATCAATTTCAATTGGATGTATGATGTTTATGATTTCATATTTGGAATGTTTGTAGCTATCTCTGGTCTATACTCCCAATAACTATCTGATTGTAGTAGGCTGGTGAAGTCAACTTGGACCATACATATTTAATGTGCCTAAGTTCGATTGTAGATGCAAGTATATGATTTGAAAATTTAAATACCTTAGAAGATTGCACCGTTCTTGTAAGATTGCATTGTGGGTCGATCAGGAACTGGTTAGTTGAGATAGGTCCATTCCAAATATTTGATGTTTACATTTTTCATTCTAGGAGTAGTTTAGATTCTATTATATCCTCGCACCCTTATCTTTTGCTATTTCTTTATCATTTGGTTAGATTTAGGATTTAAGATCATCATATTGTCAGATCTGATAAGTTGAAAGATACAGTTTGCTTGTAGTAAGGTCCCTTTGTGATTACCAGCATTTTCACATAATTATCTGAGCTGTTTATTCACTTTTATCACCTAACACCCGAGAGACCTTAGGGTGATTTTCAATAATTTATTGTTGAGAATAACCTTTCAAGAGAGATAGAATATTGCATTCTGTCTGAGTTGTTGCTGTGCAGAAAATGCCATCAACAATAGGGTTTTGAATTAAGTTGGAATCAAGTTCTCATTCACTAGTTATACTTTCCTACTTGGGTGTTAGATATTGGACAACAAGGAAATCAACCCTTTAACTGAAGATCAACCAGTCTAGTTTCTTCATGCAGTTCCAGTTCCTTGATTTGTGGATCTCGTTTTCTAATTGAGAGAAATTTATGCATGGCTCGCCTATATGTACTTTTGGGCTCCATTTTGTAAAAGGTAAAATAATTAAAGAAGGATTAGCAACTTGATACGATAGCATATAGGAATCATAGTCTTAGGATTTCATAAGTTTTTAGCAAGATACTTTGAAAGTTTGGATACTTTTATAGTTTTATACAGTTGCATGTTATTGTTATGTTTGGACCTTTATGATAAAGTTAATGAATCATAATCAAACCATATGATAATGAGTTGTTGTGCCTAAATGTTTCCTATTTGATGCAAATCAATAGGGGAAACTATATTTAAGATTATTTCATTGGATTATCTATGAATAAAATTACTTTTATGTCTATTTGATCTAGTTTTAGAAATGAGTGAGTGATTTGTTTCAATCTTGAAGTGAATTTTTAGTGAATGGTTTTGATTGTTGAATTAGCACTATGAATTTATGTAGTGGTGTAGATTATTCTATGGATTGCATCATGTTATGGTTTTGATCAATTGGAAAAACACTTGTTGTTTTAAGGTGAATATCTAGATGTTAAGCAGTTTGTATTCATATTCTACTGTTCTAAAGCCTTGATCTATCTTTTTCTATTTATTTACACCCCCCAACATAAGTTAATTGATCTAATGTAGTTTGTGTTCCTTAATACAAGCAAGGCCCCTTGAATATTATAGTTACATTGGCCATTAAGTAACATCAGGACAATTGAGAACCAACTACTAGGACCTTGGGAGTTAAATTACTTTATGTTATCTTTATTTTTCAGGAGAAATAGGATAGAGATATTCTATTTAATGTTGTGTTTTTTTTACCATCAACAAATCTGGTCTCACTCAAGAGGAAGATTCTTCCCAACTTGAGAAGACTTAGGTTCTATGCTCTGAATTCCAAAGAGAGACTAAGGAATCTCAATTTTTGTATGTTACACCTACCTCGAATACCCTTCCAATGCCTAAGGAATTGATGAAAAATGTACTAAATTGTGCTATGATCTAAGAAAAGGTTCAGGAAGTAGTTCATGGATAGGTTTTGAATATAGGAGAATCTTCTGACAAACCTTGTCTATAGCTACCTTTAAATCTTGATAGCCAGCACCAACCTGAGCTGCCACACACTTCTAGCAAGCTATCACTTGTAATCCCAAAGAATAAATAAATCTGAGCTACATACCAACTATGAAGTCCTAAATTTGATGGCTCTAAGTCTAAATCAGGAAGTGGAGAGGGAATCGAATTAACAAACCCAAAAAGAAAGACATACTTTACATCTTACAGGTTGCAATCTGGTTGCACAAACAATGTGGAAAAATATGAAGCACTAGCTCGAGGACTGATGTTTTCTCATCAGAAGAAGGTCACATCTCTAATGGCTATGGGAAATTTTAAAGTTCTTGTTAAGCAAGTCTGTAGTCAATACAACTGTCACAACAAAAGATTGGTTGCATATAAGAATAGAGTTTAGAATCCGATTGAGGATTTCGACACTTTTGGAATCACTTTGATTCCTAGAGAAGACAATCAAATTGCATATGCCCTTTCCATTACTTCTAGCACTTTGGAGCCTATGCAGGACTCCAATTTGAAAATATTTGTAGTTGAACTAGTCTCAATCCCAGCCATCCCAGATAATGTCTAAAATTTTCAAGTCTTTGATGATGACCAACATATACTTTCCTTCTTGGTAAGTTCAGATGTCTTTGAAGGATAAATAATTGATGAATCAGAAAGAGTCCATGGAGATTGGGACCCTGAGAGTTGTGACACATAAGGGATACTTAATTTTAAAAGCAACAACATTCCCAAGGGGATGGTAGCTTTGGAAAGAATATTTGACTTTGACCCTTGGGCTTGTCAAAAGTTTCCAACAGAAAGTGATGGAGGGAAGTGTGAATCTATCAATTTGGTTGATTTAGGCCCAGAAAGGAATGTCTATATAGGAAAAACCTTCCCTGAGGAAATCAGAGATAAAATAATTAAGGTGTTGAAAGAAGATATTGCAGTGATTTCTTGGGGATATGAGGATTTGATGACATTTGATACTTTGATCATCAGACATACCATACCTTTGAAGCCAAAGGCTAAACCCCTTCATAAAATGCAATGCTCGATAAATGCTTTGATCAAGCCATTAATTCAAAAAGAAGTGCAAAATTTTTTGTCCACAAGGATAATCTTCCCAGTATGATATTCCACCTTGGTTGGTAACTTGGTTCCTGTATGCAAAAAAAATGGTGAGTTCAGATTGTGTGTTGATTTCAAGAATCTAAATAACGCCTCTGAGAAGGATAATTATCCACTTCCTTCTCTTGATGAGGTATTTAAAATGGTTAATGGATCCCAGATGATGTCACTCTTGGATGGTTATTTTGGATATAATCAAGTGCTTGTCAGTCATGAGGATAGAATGAAAACTTCCTTCACTACCAAGTGGGGGACATTTTCCTATCAGAGGATGTTGTTAGGCCTATCAATGATGGAGCTACCTTTCAACATGCAATGGATGTGGAATTCAAAGATTTAATAGGTAAGTGTATCATTATTTATGTGGATGACTTAACTATCTTCTCTAAGAATAGAAAGGACCATGCTGTAGATTTAGCAAAATTCCTTAAAAGATGTATAAGCTATGGTGTATCTATGAATCCAAACAAACTATGTGTTTGGAGTTTCGAAAGGGAAACTGTTAGGCCATGTAATATCAACAAAGGGGATATCCATAGACCCTAATAGAGTTGAATCCATCTTAAAACTAGCAATGCCAGGAAGTAAAGAGGAAATGAGATCTTTCTTCAGAAGAATCACTTTTGCAAGAAAATTTATAATGGGGTTTGTAGAAATTGTTAAACCTCTTAATGAAATGATGAGAAAATATGAAAAAATAGAATGGATTAATGAGGCTAAATTTTCTTTCTCATGGATTAAATAGTCAATGTCTGAGGCACCAGTCTTGACTAGCCTAGGTTATCTAAATCCCTTCTATATCTATTCTTTTGCATCTAATCATTCATGTGCAATTGTTTTAACACATAAAAGAGGAAAGGGAGATGAAAGGCCTATTTCTTTTGTGAGCTCTCCATTAAAAAATGTAGAAGTTAGGTATCCACCCCTTGAAAAGTAGGCCTTCACACTAGTGTGAGCAATAAAAAATTTTAGGCACTACATCCTTCAAAGTCAAGTCATTGCCATAGTTCTTGATCCAACTATGAATTCTCTCCTTATGCAAAGTTAATTGGGGGAGAGGAGGAAAATGGATGGCCATTTTACAAGAGTTTCATTTAGAAATCCATCCAATGAAGATCGTTCGAGGAAAGGGCTTATCAAAGGCTATCATGGATGTTGACAAGAGTATCACTTGCCAGTAGTACATAGTGTAGTCATTCACAAAGGATCCTTGGTACACAAATATGATTTTTTGTTGAAAAAATAAGGACAGACAACTAAGAGGGGGGGTGAATCAGTTGTGAAAAAGTATTAAACTTTTCAAACTTTACTTAACTTAATCTTAGATTAGATGAATGAACAATAAACCACAAACAATTAACACATCAAAAACACATAGAACACCAAGATTTTTTACATGGAAACCCTATTAGGGGAAAAAATATGGTGGATGTTAGTCCACAATATTATACCCTATTAAAATTATAATAAAAATAATAATGGGAATGCACATGCATTCAGGCACACTGCCTAGAGCTCACTGCTCAAATACAAGAGAGCTCACTACCCAACAATACATAGTAATTTGGATTAGATCCACAGGGTGTGAACTAAGAAAATAGCCTCTACACAAGCCTAATTACAGTTCCAATTAAGCATAGAAAACCTTCTTCACACTTCGCTCAACCTTCTTCTCACTATGCTCTATAATCGAATGATTAGATAAATGTTCACACACTTTCTCTTTCTCTAGCTTTCCTTTTCTTTCACACACACACCAACTTCGCTCAAACAATCACTCTTATATATCCACAATATGGAATACATCAACAACTTAGTCGGCCATAAATATAAGACATATTTATAATGTTAGTCCAAATTTACAAATAAATATTAATGTGAATCAAACACCATTGGCTAATATTAATATGAGATCCAAAACCATATCTTCAAGCATGCCAAACATTCAAATTTTTATCTTCAATGATCCACAACATGTTGCCACCATCATGTCGGCCAAGGACATGAAAACCCAAACATACATGAGAAAAATATTCGACCGCAAGCACACCGATCAACACATATGTACAAAAAAGATATAGAATGATCTAGAAGCATCCACAAACAACCAGAACTAACAAAGAAGCATCCACAACAACAAAAATTATTAGAATCACATAATATTCAATTAGGAACACTAACATAACCCACAGAAACACTGTCAAAACACAACTATTCACAACACAATCAAATATTCACGTGAACCTCTAAAACTTCTAATAGATGAACTAGATACTCTAAAAAATAAACCCTTTAGTCCACAACAACTGATCTTCAATATAAAAAACAAAACACGTTTATGACCTTCACTATTCCACTAGCAACCAGCAACTATGTAACTCTTAAACAATTTTCTCAATATCCTCGACATATACAGCCTTCAATTCAATAATGCTAATAGTTTTGGCATCAATGACAACCACATATGAGCAACATAACCACAACACCCAAAATCACCCCCTTTGGTATTGATGGCAACACATGATGTGAAAAATACCATCAACACAACTACAATAGCTCCCCCTTAGGTTCTAACTCTTCTCCTCAATTGCTCTTCTCCCCAAAAGGATTTTTCACATTGCTCTTCTCCCCCTTTGACATCAATGGCAAAGGTAATCAACACCTGTCCACATACAAGCTTTGAACCACATATTTGTACATCTGACTACTCCCCTTGAGTAGAATCCATAGAAACATCAATTTGGATCAAAAAATATCTATGAAGCACATAGATTGATGCAAGTAAATTCATATTTAGTTCATATCAGGATGGATAATCATCCCTAGCATCCCTCTGAGATACTCAAAAGTATCCTTCGGCAACGGCTTAGTGAAAATATCTGCAACCTATTCTTTGGTAGGCACATACTTTAGTTTGACTTCTTTCTCATTCACTTTCTCCCTTAAGAAGTGAAATGTGATTGATATATGCTTAGTTTTAGAGTGTGGCACTGGATTCTTTGATATGTTAATTGCATTTGAGTTGTCACAGTATATGGAAATAGGTTCTTCATATACTACTCTGATATATTTTAGCATTTGTTTCATCCACATTACTTGAGTGCAGTTGTTTACAACAGTAATATACTCTACCTCAGCAATAGATAGGGAAATGGAATTCTACTTTTTACTCAACCAAGACACCAACTTCTTCCCTAGGAAGAAGGCACCACCACTAGTACTCTTCATGTCATCAACATCTCCTACCCAATCTACATCAATATATGCACTCAAAGTAAGATCATCATCCTTAGGATACCAAAGTCCAAAATAAACTATTCCTTTTAGATATATGAAGATTCTCTTTACAGTAATCACATAAGACTCTTTTGGATTAGCTTGAAATCTAGCAACCATACATACAAAATTCATAATGTTTTGTCTATTCTAAGTTAAGTAGAGCAATCCACCAATCATGACCTATATCTTGTTTGATTTTCCTTAGGAGAATCATCATTTTGTGTTAGCTTGCATCTAGTTACCATGGGAGTACCAACACATTTTGAGTCTTCCATGAAAAACTTCTTTAGTAGCTCTATCACATATTTGGACTGAGATATAAAAATCTCATTGTCTAACTAAGTAACTTGCAATCCCAAAAATAACTTCATCTCTCCAATCATACTCATCTCTAATTCACTCTTCATTTCATAAACAAACTTCATACATAGATTATCATCTCCTCAAAAAATAATGTCATTAACAAAGACCTCAATAATCAACTCATTGTCATGATCCAACTTGAAATACAAGTTGATGTGAGCAGTACCTTTATTGAATCCAAGCTTTAGTAAGTATTTTTCCAGTCTAGTGTACTAGGCTCTAGGGGCTTGCTTGAGTCCATATAGAGCTTTCTTTACATACCAATCTTGATTTATTCTGGGTCACTTCACCTTGTTCATTCAGCTTATTCTGAAAGACCCATTTAGTACCAATCACATTTTTATCTTTAGGTCTAGGAACAAGTATCCATGTATCATTCTTTTCAATCTGCATCAGTTCTTCCTTCATAGCTTCCATCTAGTGTTCATCTTTGTAGGCTTCATTGACATCTTTAGGTTCAATCTTGGAAATTAGGCAATACTCTTTAGCAATCTTTCTTCTATTTTGTGCACCTTTATTCTTGTCTCCTATAATTTGATTTTTAGAATGATTTAACTTTACATACCTTGGAACTTTTGGACTCTCTCGGCCTTCTAGTTCTTTTGTTCTTTCTTCTACATTTGCACTTGTCTCTCCTTGATTTATTGGAACAAATTGAAGTTGATTTATCAGAACATATGGCACAATTTGAAGTTGATTTTGTGTCTGAGTATTCTTCCTTTTGTTTGTGTTGTCTTCCTGGTCATCTAAATCATATCCACAATATCTAGATGATCTAGTAGAGTCCTAATCAACTCTAACATTTTCACTCTCAATATTTTTTTCTCAGTCTTCTATTATAGCACTAGTAGGCATTACTTTTAGTGGAGTAACCTAAAAATATTCCTTCATCACTTCTTGCATCAAACTTTCCTATATCCGCATCTCTCTTGATATAACACTTGCTTCCAAAGATCTTGAAATATTTAACATAGACTTATAACCAAACCATAGTTCAAAAGGAGTCTTACAAGAATTACCATTGAAATTTACCCTATTCAAAGTGTACACAATAGTGCTTACAACTTCACTCCAATAGATGTGAGGCACATTTCCTTCTATCATCATTGTTCTAGCAGCATCCATAATTCTTTTGTTCTTTCTCTTTGCAACTCCATTCTATTGAGGGGTTTGGAGAGCAGATAATTGTCTTTTGATTCCATGCTCTTCACAAAAGGAATTGAAATCCCTGGAGGTGAAATCACCAAATCTATTTGACCTTAAGCATTTGATTTTTAGGCCTTTCTCATTCTCTTCCATAGCTTTGAAAATTTTGAACTTCTCTAATGCTTCAAATTTTTCTCTTAAGAAAGCAACCCATATCATCCTAGAATAATCATCAATAAGCAGCATAAAGTGCCTTTCTCCATGAAGATTTTTGACTATGGAGGGACCACATAGATCAGTATGTACCAGCTCCAGTAATCCATTTGTATTATGTTAGCTTTGAAAAGAAACTCTAGTCTATTTTCCCATCTAACATTCCTTACAAATTGTGTTAGCAGGCTTCACTAGCCTAGGTAGATATCTTACTGCTTGAGTGGAGCTTACTTTGACAATGTTATCAAAATTCACATGACATGGCCTCCTATTCCATAACCAACTTTCATCTACTTGAGCAATTAAACAACTTTCACTAGCAGCATCTAGGTGAAAAATATTACCTTATGTCTTTTTACCTAAAGCAATTAATTTTCCATATCTTCCAAGTATCCTACATCTTCCATCTTTGAACTAAAGATCATAACCCTTGTCCACCATCTTTCCAACAATCAACAAGTTGTGCTTCAATCCTTCAATATAAAGAACATCATCATTGTTATGCTTACCACCAAGAAAAATAGATCCTCCACCATGAATCACACCAAAATTGTTATCTCCAACTCTTACAACCCCACCATCATACTTCTCTAGACTTACAAATTTGCTTTTGTCACTAGTCATATGATGTGAGAATCCAATTTCAATAACCCACTCATCCTTTTCTTCAATTCAGGCTGCAACAACTTTCTCAACTTTAGCAAATTCAGTAGCCACCAAACCATTTTTCTTGATAGCAAGGAACACCCATTCATCTTCATTTCCATTATCTTTATCAGAATTCTTAGGAACCAAATGAAGAATAAAAATAGAAAAACAAATCAAGCATGGAACAAGAACACAATCACAACAAAGTGATTTACCCTGGAAAACATTAAACCAGGGAAAAACTAGCAATGAAGATCTTCATATTAACCCTCAGCCCCAACTGGGTTGAGACTGGAGGCCTCAACCAACCACACATACAATGGAGTCACCAAGCCATTATATAGACTTCCATACATGCAAAACCATGGACCAATACAACTAGCACAAAACTGTGTGCTCAAGACCACTTATAGTTAATTCACTAACTCTAACCCAAGAGCTAATTCAACCCATCAATCCCCCCTTTAAACTTGGTCTTGGGGTTAGCACCGAACCCCCCTTCCACAAGCACCAAGTGCAATGCCTTCTCTATCATCGAGATCAACATCAAACCAAGAATCCAAAAGAATCTAAGCCCCCGTTACCACCTAGGAGAAATCCTCTCTTACCAAGCCTTTCCTTTCAGGGATTGAGCAAGCCATACCAGGTCTTATAGCCAGTAGCCCAAATACATGTATTAAATTTTACATACAACTCCATTACAATTTTTTTCTTGCTACAGCCAGCCTTGGCTACAGGAAACTAGGAAACATTCTTATAGCAACAACCACGAGCAAGCTTGCATAAACTTTCTCAACTTTTTGTCTTGACAAAATCGAGAGAAATCCAACTTCATCTTGAAATCCAAAAAATACCTCCATCACAACTAGAATGAGTACATTCACCATGTCATTTCATTAACATTCCAGCTGCACACATGCTCAAACTTCTCCCATTATACTTTCTTCATCAATGCATTCATTGGATTGCTCAATACTTCTCCAAGGCTCAATGTTTAGTTGATTCCTTTAGACTTCCTCAAGCTTGTCAGGCTAAGAAATCTTCACAAAATAAATACCCAAAACCTTAAACACCAGGAAATATTACATGCATCAAAATGCAAGCCACATGTTAGTCCATTCAATTACATACAAGTACATGAAACTCACAAACCTGTACATGAAAAAAAAAAGTAAATCCCAGAACCTTGCTCTGATACCACTTGTTAGGAACTAGATGAAGAATAAAAATAGACACACAAATCAAGCATGGAACAAGAACACAATCACAACAAAGTGATTTACCCTAGAAAACCCCAAACAGAGGAAAAACCAGCAATGAAGATCTTCATATTAACCCTTAGCCCCAACCAGGCTGAGGCTGGAGGCTTCAACCAACCACACATACAATGGAGTCACCAAGCCATTATATAGACTTCCATACATGAAAAACCATGGGCTCAAAACCATGAGCTCTAAAACCATGGACCAATACAATTAGCACAAAACCATGTGCTCAAGACCACTTATGGTTAATTCACTAACTCTAACCCAAGAGCTAGTTTAACCCAACAAGATTCATCATTAATCTTTCCTTCAGCATAGTAACATTTCTTTTGGAATCTAGATTTGTTAGGCTTAGATCTAGGAACTCTTTTAGGACACCTTGATGCAAAATGATCTATTTTAGTGCAAGAAAAAAATTTAATAGGCAACACTCCTTTATACTTACCTTGTCCTCTGCCTTCTTTCTTCACAATCAATGCTTTCAATTCTTCTACCTCTCTTTCTTCATCTTCAAGATGTTTCAATTCTTCATAATACTTTGATGACTTTCTAGAGAACCCTCCTAGATCATATCTTTGCTTGTTTCTTTTGGATATAGTATCCTTGAATATAGATTCAATCTTGGCAACATATTCACCAAATTCACTCAACTCAAAGGCAACAAGTTTTCCAATCAATGTATCTCTTTTCACATTCGTCAATGATTTGGTTTCTTCAATAGCATGAGCCTTTGCTTTGTAAGAGGGAGGCAATGATCTGAGCACTTTAGCTACAATTTCTTCCTCTTCAAGGGTACCACCAACACATCTAATACCCATCACTATTTCTTTTACTCTTTGCATAAAAGAAGAGATATTTTCATCTTCACCCATCTTCAAATTTTCATACTTTCCTTTCAAACTCTATAGCTTAGCCATCTTCACATGTACATCTCCTTCATACAAAGTTTCTAGCTTCATCCAAATCTCATGAGCTATCTTCAGACCTATCACATTTGTCATTTCTGAATCTATCAGAGCACTCAACAAAGCTTCCATAGCCCTGATGTTATTCTCAACCTCTTTAATCTCATTAGTAGTGGAAGGACCATTCTAAGGAATAACATATGGATTCTTTGTAATCTTCTAGTACAGTTCACCAATACACCTTAAATGACATTCCATCCTAGCTTTCCACAATGAGTAGTTTGTTCCACCGAATCTATGACTGACCTTCTTATATGATGCCATCTCAAATCACCTCAAGCTTTTAAACTTCTTCAGAGGAACCTGCTCGGATGCCAATTGTTGGAAAAACAAGGAAAAACAACTGAGAGAGGAGTGAATTAGTTGTCATAGAATATTAAACTTTTCAAACTTAACTTAATCTTTGATTTGATGAATGAACAATAAACCACAAACAAAAAACACATCAGAAACACATAGAACACCAAGATTTTTTACGTGGAAACACTGTTAGGGGAAAAACCGCAGTGGATGTTAGTCCACAATATTATACCCTGTTAAAAGTATAATGAAAATAATAATGGAAATGCACATGCATTCAGGCACACTACCTAGAGCTCACTACTCAAATAGAAGAGGGCTCACTGCCCAACAATACATAGTAATTTGGATTAGATCCACAAGGTGTGAATTGACAAAATAGCTTCTACACAAGCCTGATTATAGTTCCAGTTAAGCACAAAAAACCTTCTTCACACTTTTCTCAACCTTCTCACTTTGCTCTGCAATCGAATGATAACATCAATGTTTGCACTCTTTTTCTTTCTCTAGCTTTCCTTTTCTTTCACACACAGCTAACACACACCAAATTTTCTCAATCACTTGCATATATCCACAATATGCAATACATGAACAACTTAGTCAACCAGAAATATAAGACATATTTACAATGTCAGTCCAAATTTACAAATAAATTTTAATTTGAATCAAACACCATCGGCTAATATTAAGGTGAGATCCAAAACAATATCTTTGAGCACGCCAAACATTCAAATTTTGATTTTCAAGGATTTTCAACATGTTACCACCATCATGTTGGCCAAGGACATGAAAACTCGAACATACACAAGAAAAATATTTGACCACGAGCACATTGATCAATACAGAAATACAACAAAGATAAAGAATGATCTACAAGCATCCAAAAACAACTAGAACTAACAGAGAAGCATCTACAACAACAAAAATTATCAGAATCACATAATATTCAATCAGGAACACTGACAAAACCTACAGAAACATTGTCAGAACACAATTGTTCACAACACAATCAAATCTTCACGTGGACCTCTAAAAATTTCGATAGATGAACTAGATACTCTCAGTAATAAACCCTTTATTCCACAACAAATGATCTTCAATGTATAGAATGAAACGCCTTTATGAACTTCACTATTCCACTAGCAACCAACAACTCTATAAATATTCCTTCAACAATTTTCTCAATATCCTCAACATATATAGCCTTCAATTCAATAATGCTAATAGTGTTAACATCAATGACAACCACATATCAACAACACAACCATTGCACCCAACATCTTCTTCCTCCTTTGTAATAGATGCCCAGAGGGGACGAATGCTACTTAAAGGAGAGAATTGAGGATGAAGAGTGCTCATTATATGCTTAATGGAGGATCCTTATATAGAAGAAATTTTGAAGGAGATTACCTACATTGTTTGGATCAACAAGAAGCCAAACATGCTAGTACTGACTTTCATGGTAGACATGCAACAAGGAATGGATCTGTTGATTCCTTGGCCCATCAAATTCCTAGATCAAGCTACTATTAGCCTCATGTGTTCTGAGATGCACACCAACATGTCAGGACATGTCACACATGCCATACCTTTGCATCCAGGGAATGAAATACAGCCATGCCTTTACAACTGGTATATGAGGTAGGACCATTCGGCCAATGGGCACTAGATTTTGTAGGGATCATTAATCCATACTCATTTGCAAGTCATAAATTCATCTTAACAGCAACTGACTACTGCACGTGTTGGATCGAGGCTTAGCACTGCAAAAATAGCACCACAGATGTGGTCATTATATTTCTCAATGAAACCATAATAACTAGGTTTGGAGTACCATTCATCATGGCATGTGACAATGGCCCTAATTTCTCTTCTATTGAGTTCATTCAATGGGCCTATGAACACAAAAGTATCTTGAAGTATTCATTTAATTACTACCCTCAGGGAACTGGAGTAGTTGAGTCTACCAACAAGAACTTGTTGGAAGTGATTAAAAAATTTCTAGAAAACAACCTTAGGGACTAGCATACCCAACTGAGATTTTCCTTATGGGAAGATTCAACTCGTATTAAAGCCACCCTAGGAAATTCACCATTTAAGTTAGTCTACGACCAAGAGCCGGTCTTCCCAATACATTTACAAATACCTATCCTCAGGTTTATGCAGGAATTTTATTTAAAGGATGATCAGATAGAGGTTAGACTAACCAATCTACTAAGCATGGAAAAACAAAGAGACGTTGCTTTATGGAATTTCTCTAAACATCAAGTTGTCATCAAATGTTTGTTTGACAAGAGGTCCAAAATAAAGGCCTTTAGGATATCATATCTTGTGTTGCTATGGGATAAAGCTAAAGAGAAAAAGGGAGACCACAAGAAGTTTGACAAAATTTGGTTGGATCCATATCAAATAGTTGAGATCCTGGGTCAGAATGCTTTTCACTTGAGCACATTAATAGGAGAACATGTTCTACTGCCCGTCAATGGTCAGTTTATTAATCACTACTTTGGCCCATGAGGGATTGATTTTCTGATTGGTTGTATTATATGTAACTAGTTGTTCTTTTGTTTTTTTTCTTTTGTTTCTATTTTTGTCTTGGTCTTTGGGGACCTTCTTTTTGTCCATTTTGAAATGAAGGGGTTGTTATTCAAAGTATGTTGCAAGCACTAGGAGAGAAATTGATTTAGGTATTTTCAAGAAAATCTACTAAAATATTTCACTCTAAACTTATGTCTTATGATCATTTTAACATTGGTTTGAAAAGTTATTAAGAATAAGGTATATTGTAAATAATCTCATGAAATGTGTTAGAACTATAAAATTCTGATGATTTTATATGTTGTTCATACTCACAATTTTCCAAATAAGTCCTACCATGAGCATATTTTTCCTATATTTGGCCATGTAGTACCATGAAATCCATCAAGTCTTGAATACTTCACATAATCGTCCATATCGGCATGAGATTATCAAGGTCTCCCTAACCCATAGTACATTCTTGTTAATATATGTCTATTGTTGCCTATCAGCAAGACATCAGGGATGTCACAGCGATTAGAATTCACATGCAGGTACCTTTCAGTGGGACATTTTCATTATCTCAGTGACTGAAGATTCATATCGGCCAGACAAAGACTTCAGGGTGAGGTCTTACCGATCGCATTATGTCTCAACAACTAGAACATAAAAATGATGCATTGGCAAGGGTTATGTCATCATTATATGGTCTAACCAATCACGTATTGTCTTGCCAACCGGCAGCAAAAAAATCATTTTGGTGAGAGATCTTTCATTGGAGTAAGTCACAGCGACCCATTTGTCACGCCAATGAGGATATGCATATCGGTAAAACTAATATTCATCGGAGTAATGTCTTGGCTAATGCCTCTGGTCTTTCTAACAATGCAAATGAGCTCTATCGAAGACTATTAGAGTGAGGTTATACAGTCTTGCCAATCTATTTTGTCACACCAACATATGGCTTCATTGGTGAGAGAATGATATTGTCATGGCGACAAAATGTGAAATTATGGAGATTTCTTGATGAGACTTAGGTATCTATGGGATGTCTCTTCAATAATAGAATGTTACAGCAACCCACATGAGACAAAAGAATACATCTCGGCGAGACAAAATACTGTCTATGAGACATCTCCCTGCCTCCATAGGTCACAGTGAAACACAAAGAACCAAAGGATGCTTGTCGATAAGACATTGATCTTCGGTATGACTACGGGATGTCTCGGTGAATGTCTCAGAGATGATTAATTGAAGCCTGAATACTGTTCCTCGCCGACATGTGATTTCGAAGAGATGTGTCTGTTTAGATGTAGATGTATAAACATTCATTCTCAATTGTAAATGAAGACATTAGATTAGATTTTTGATATACAATAGATAGGGTAGATAAATACAGTTGGATAAAATTTCCACAGAATAGAGACTATGATCTACAATTTTAAAATGGAGTTTTCAATGAAGATCAATTGATGTAGCAGCTCATTTCTGGTGTCAATTATTTGTTGAATTTATTGAAAGTATTATTAAGTTGTCTCTAAGATTGATGCTTTCTGGTTGTTTAAATTGATATAACAAGTTTATATTCAGTTTATCAGTGCACATTTGTTGTATTTGTGTGGTTAATTAATTGGTTCTTTCAAGGAGAGATTAAATCCTTTTGATTAATCATAGTAATCAGGGAAATTCATCTGGATCATTAAGAACTTAGTAGTCACAGTCTTGCATGTTTGTACAAGTTATAAATAAAACATATGCCAAAAATTTGAGTGTTTTCCAAAAAGATGTTGCTCATTGCTATTTCATTTGACTACGCATACCCAATAAGGCACTAGTCTCTACATTTCACCACTTAGATTCATTCATTTTTCTTTACATATGTTAACTGAGCATATTATGATTTAGCTTTGAATATTGTTATACAATTTATACCAAATTTGATTTCATTTGTCCACTCCCATCTGCCATTATGGGAAAAACATTTCAAGAGAGATAAGTGCATTAAGTATGCTTCATTCATATAGGTATACCCGCCTTGGTCTAGCAGCACCTGAAGAGTAGAAGTTTTAATTCATTTGACTTTGTATCTTACCCTAAAATGTACCAAGAGATTGGCAACCTCTTGAGGCTTTTCCACTTGCATTTTTGAGAGTTAACAAATTGGTGACTCTGCTGGGGAATAAACTCAGAATCAGGCCTTAATCATAGAGTCAGAAACTTTATATAGACTCTGCTGGGAATCAGAAAGATCAAATACTTTCTCACTTTTTAAAAAAAAAGGTGAGTGGCAACTCTAACAAAAACATTGCATCTGTTCAAACATGAATGGAAGAAGATCTCAATATAGGGGAGGTCATACTGGAGCTTCTGCTAGTAGTAGTAAGTGGACACACAAGGATGATGGGGTTGATAAGAGGATCAATGAGGACATGTGCATAACCAACAAAGACAAGACACTGAAACAACATTGTGAAACTTATGATCGGTATGGCACATGGAGAGACAATTCAAGTGCAAAACTTTGTACCCCTGAAGAACAAAGAAATCCATTTCCATTTTATGATCCTTAGAAACAGGCAGATTTTGATGCTAAACTCAAAGTAGAGGGAATTAGAATTCAGCATGAATATGATTAAAAAATGGAAGGTAATCAAAATGGACCCACTGATCATGAAACTCCTCAAGATAATTATGAATCTTTAACTTATGAGGAAGTCAAAGCATGGTTTGAATCTTAGAGAAAGGAGAGAGAAGAACAGGAGAAGGCCCAGATGATACAAGCAATGAGAGAATTCAAATTGCAAAAAGCTCAAAACATTACTCATATAGCTGGTTGCCCCCCAAAATATGTTCCACCTCATAAATAGAGTAATCATGGTGCAGGGCCTTCTGAGCCACCAAGGGCCCCTCACCATCAAGTAGGGAATCAATACAGATAGCCAAATCATCCACCCCATATTCCCACACAATATACAAATGTTCAGCTACCTCATGGTCAGCATTATATGCCACATCATAATACACAATATAATAACCCAATGTATCAATACCCACCTAACCCTCCTCCTCATCAGTATACCACCATGATCAGACAATTTGATTTGGCAGGATTTCAATTATACCCTTACCCCATGTATGGTAGCTAGAGAGGCCTGGTGCCTAAGTTTACAGGGAGTAGTGCAATTTCTGTTGAAGACCATTTAAGGAGTTTCAATGTCTTCATTCAAGATTTGGATGTACCTTATGAAGATTTACATATGAGGTTATTCATGATGTCACTTACTGAAGAAGCCAGAGATTGGTTCGAGAGCCTTACAACAGCCTCTATTGATTCTCTACAAATATTTCAGGACTGATTCCTCGAGCAATATGGGAATCAAAGTGCACCTGATGCTGCTTTCATGAATTGATGCAAATTCAGAAAAATCAGAATGACTCGATTTATGATTTCAATTGAAGATTCAATAAACTGTAGAATAAAATACCTCTTGGATCAAAATTTCCAGACTCTGTGGCATTGAATGTTTATTTGAATGCAGTGGATCCTAAAATAGGGTATGAACTGATAAATAGGTTCCCAAAAGATTTGGCTGAAGCCCAAAAGATAGCATTAACAATTGAAAACAATAGGAGGGTTGTTGGGATAACTGATAAAAGAGACAATCATAGGGCTCCCCAACAAACCAATAATTATCAATACAAATAGGAGAACACATACAGGAATGAAAAGCCTAGGTTGCATGGAATGCCTTATAATACAAATTGGAAAGATGGAAAACCTACAACAGATAGGCCTATAAGCAAAGAAACTCCTGATCCATTAAGGAAGAAAGGAACTTATATGGTGAATAACAATTATTTCTATGAATTTTGTGATAAGCCCCATTCCCTAGATTATTGTGTTGTAGCCCAAAGAATGCAAGAAGAAGGAATGTTGATGGGAAACAATGGAGAAGATCACACAGTATATTTGAATTCAAATACTTTTCACCATATGGAGGAAAGGTACTTATCTTCAAAGGATGAAGGTTATGAGTATGATGTTTCAAATCAGAAATACAATGTCCACATGGCTGAATAGTAGATCCTTTCTAATTCTGAAGAAGATTATACAAAGCAACATTCTGATGAGATGCCTACTCAAGGCAGCATGAGGAAACTCACTGAAGAGGAGATTGAGAGATTAACTGTTGTTGTAGTTGAAGAAGCAAAGAGTAAGTACTGGTTGAGAAATGGGATAGTAAATGAGAAGGTGTCCCTAAGGCAATCTTTATGAAGGATCAAAAAGTGGCACAAGGAGTTTCAAAGAAAATAGAAAAAAAACAAAATGATAAAGGCAAATAGAAGTCTGTCCAAAAGGATGAAGTAAAGGAATTACACGAAGAAATGCAAAATCTTGATCAGCCAAGTAAAGGAGAAAAGGAAGAAAACAAAGGAGAAACACCAAAACAAAAGAAAATGGTTAAAGTAGAGGGTTCTTCTTTTGACTTCACTCAGGCTCTGTCTCAGGTAAAAATTAAGGAATACAAAGATAGTGTTGTCCAATTAATAACGAATGGGAATGAAAAATATATAAATTTAGAAAGTAAGATGGCCACTAAAAATAAGCAAGAGAAGGTGAATATCCCAAAAGTGTGCCTTAGTAATGCATTATTAAGTCCCCCACAGATTGATCCTTTCTTCACTACCTTACTCATAAATAACAAACTGCTGAGGAATTGCATGATAGACTTTGGCGCTGCCATAAATATTATGCCAATAGGAGTTATGAAATAGCTTTGCATGTGGGTGGATACCAATGGAGGCAAGTGCTATGCAATGGATAACCAACCTGTTCCTGTGGTGGGTAATGAAGGATGTTGAAGTCAAGTTATTGCTTATCCTTAGGTGGCTTATAGCATTGATATATCAGTAATTAATACTCCTCCTTAGTTTGGAATGCTTCTATCAAGATAATGGATGGCAGCAGTTGGTGGAAATATTCAGTTTGATCTCTCTTATGCAACAATTCTGGTAAATGGTCAAGAAGTGAAGTTATACATGGAGCCAAGGATGAACCATGTTGTTGACTGTGTACCACAAGATCAAATCAATTTTTTTACTGATGTCGATCTAGGAAGTTTTAAGATAGAATCAGCCTAGCCAAAATTAGTCAATACTGATCCAATTGATAAACATTTGGCACAAAACTACAATGAGGTATGGAAAATGTACTTTGATGGAGCATGCACAGTCAAGAAGGTAATGGCATTGGGATTGTGTTTGCTTCACCTGAAGGTATTACATTTAAGTATTCATTCTTGTTGACATTTGAATGTACAAATAATGTGGCAGAGTATGAAGCTTTGTTAATAGGTTTGAATATAGTTGGGAAACACAAAAATCAAGTTGCTGGTTGTTTTAGGGGATTCTGAGTTGGTTGTTTCACAAATTAAGTCAAAGTATGTAGAAAAACATAAAATACTAAAATAATATAGGAATGTTGTATGGGACACAATTGACTTGTTTGATGCCTTCTCAATTGAGTGGATTGATAGGTCAAAGAACATAATGGTAGACTTTCTGGCAAATGTGGCGCTAAAAAGAGATGACATTACATTAGCTAGAGTGTCATAGATTGAGTTCAAGATGAGGCCTCCTGTGCCTAATAATATATACAGTTGGCAAGTTTTTAATGATGATACTAACATTTTGAAATTCCCCCATTGTATAGATCAATATGAATCCCAAGAGATTGACTTCAATGCCTTTGTTCAAGAAGTGGATGGGAAGCAAACGGTATTTGGAAAGGAGATCTTACAACTTAAAAGAAATAAACTTCCTAAAGGCTTAGTGGCATTGGAGAGGGTGTATGATGGAAATGCCCGATTTCTTATGAAGCAAACACTAGTTAAAAGGGAAGATATTGAAGAGATTAACTTGGGAACTGAAATTGCACCAAGAAATGTGTACATAGAGAAGAAGCTAAGCCCTACAATTAGAGGAATGTTGATAGAGTTCCTGAGAAAATATAAACATGTGTTTTTCTGGTTTTATGAAGATCTAAAAGCATACAGGGAAGATTTGTTTTAGCATGAAATACCATTGAAGCCAAATGCTAAGCCATTCAGACAAAAGAAAAGACCCATAAATCCAACATTAGAGCCTAAGATGCACGAAGAATTGGCAAAGCTCAGAGATGGAGGAATCATTAAACCAATCAGGCATTCGACGTGGGTCTAAATTTTGGTCCCTATGAGAAAGAAAAATGGAGATATCAGACTATGTGTAGATTTCAGAAATCTAAACATGGCATCCCTCAAAGATAATTATCCTCTACCCAATATGGAGGCTATATTGCATAAGGTAACAGGGTGCGAGCTATTTTCCATGATGGATGGGTTTTTAGGATATAACCAAGTCAAGGTCAAGGAATCTAAGCAATATAAGATGGAATTTACAACTCCTTGGGGAACGTATGTTTACATGAGAATGCCATTTGGTCTTACAAATGCAAGAGCAACCTTCCAAAGAGCTATGGATGTAGCATTTGCAGATTTGATTAACACTATCATGGTGGTGTATCAGGATGACCTCACTGCTTACTCAAAGAAGGTTGAAGATCATGTACAACATCTGGAGAAGGTATTTATTAAAGCCTTAGAATATGGTATCAGCTTGAACCCTAAGAAGTGTCATTTTGTAGTTACAGAAGGTAAGCTCTTGGGACACATTGTTTCAAAAGAAGGGATAAGGATAGATCCTAAGAGGGTTGATGCCATTCATAAAATTATTGTCCCTAAAATTGTCAAGGCTATATAATAATTCTTTGGACAAATCAACTTTTTTAGGAGATTTTTTTCTAACTTTGCTGAGATCATTAAACCCATATCAAAAATGTTGAGGAAGGGACAGAAAATAGAATGGACTGCAGTGGCTTTGGAAGCTTTTATATCAATCAAAAGGGCCATCAAGGAAGCTCATGTCCTTAAGTCTCTAAATTTTGGAAAGTCTTTTCAGATATTTTCATTTGCCTCAATGCACACTATTGTTGTTGTCATGTTACAAAAGAATGAGGGTGGTCATGAATAGCCTATGTCTTTCTTTAGTAAATCATTACAAAGGTCTGAATTAAAGTATGATATAATGGAAAAATAGGTATTTGCATTAGTGAAAGCTATAAAATATTTTAGGCCATATCTTGTTGGAGAAAAGGTGGTTGCTTATGTCCCTCATGCAGCTGTCAAGGATATTTTGACACAGTTTGAAGTAACAGGAAAAAGGTGCAAATGGATTAACAAAATCTAAGAGTTTGACATGGAGATATAAACTACTAAACTGGTAAGAGGTCAGGGCTTGGCTAAGTTGATGGCAGAAGCGAATATTGAAGCAAACCAAATTTGTAATGTTGAAGAAGAGACTGTAATTGCGAGCATTGAGCATACTCCATGGTATGCAGATATCATGCATTATTTAAAATACATGAAGTGTCTAGAGGGATTGAGTGACAGCCAGAAAAGAACTCTAAAGTTGTAGGTGTCTAAGTATGTTTTCATGGATGGAGATTTGTTTTGGAAGAATAGGGATGGTATACTGTTGTTATGTTTGGACAAATCACAAGCCAGGCATGTCTTAAGTGAAATACATGAAGGGGTTTGTGGAGGACATTACTCAGCAAAGACAACTACGCATAAAATTCTCAGGGTAGGTTATTATTGGGCAAAGGTTTTTAATGACTCTTTTACATATGTATGAAAATGTGAAGCTTGCCAAAAAATTTCTGGAAAACTAAAGTATTAGGGAGCTTTGCCACTTCGACCCCTGTAGGTTGATGCCCCTTTTCATCAATGGGGAATTGATTTTATTGGAGAGATACAAGAAAAATCAAGTGGTGGACATAGATGGATATTGGTGGCCACTGATTACTTTACCAAATGGGTTGAAGCAATCCCAACTAAACAGGCTACAAGTAGAGTTGTGACAAATTTTCTAATGCAAAACATCATTACCAGATTTGGTACACCAATAAGATTGATCACTAACAATGGGATTTGTTTCAGATTAGATGAATTCAGAAACTTTTGTAGCACATATGGCATTACCATTTCTTATGTAGCCCCTTACCATCCACAGGCTAATGGTCAAGCAGAATCTAGCAATAAGAGTCTTCTAAAGATTATAAGGAGGATGTTAGGTCAGAACAAGAAAGCTTGGGATTCAAAATTAAAACTAGCTGTTTGGGCTGATAGGATTACAGTAAAAAAGGAAATTGGAAAGTCCCCATTCAAATTGATGTATGGAACACAAATCAGGATGCCTTTGCAAAATTTGTTACCAATGTACAATTTTTTCCTTCAAGAATATTTGGATATTCCATAACCTATGGAGGAGAGAATGGAGCAACTAGCTGAACTTGATGAAATAAGGAGAGTTTCCCAAAATCAAAACATGAAGTTACAGACATAGATGAAGTATCTATTTGATAAAAAGGTGAAGGATAGAAAATTTAAGAAAGCGACTTGGTATTGATGTGGAACGCAAGGTGTCAGGAGAAGGGTAGGCATGGGAAGTTTGAAGCCTTGTGGATGGGACCTTTTGTGGTTATTGGAAAGAAGGGTGAAGATTCATACTATCTATAGAATATGGCTGGTGAAGACCAAGAATTACCTGTACATGGGAAATTTCTAAAACATTTTTTCTCTTGAGTAACACAGAGGATTAAGGGTTGCTAATGCATGGACAACTCTTGATAATCCTCTTTAAAATTATTTTCCATGCACAGTAGTTTAGAATTTTCTTCATCTCCATTTCACATTCATTTCCATTCCCATTTTGCTTGTTGGTTCATCATTTTGAGTTTGGTCTACTCACCCAAAGATTAGAATCCTTGTAATGATCTCAGAATCATTCATCCCTAGATGGAGCCACTATTAGAAATATAAAATTCTAATGATTTTATATGTTGTTCATACTCACAATTTTCCAAATAAGTCCTACCATGAGCATATTTTTCCCATATTTGGCCATGTAGTACCATGAAATCCATCAAGTCTTGAATACTTCACATAATCATCCATATCAGCATCATATTATCAAGGTCTCCCCAACCCATAGTACATTCTTGTTAATATACGTCTGTTGTTACCTATTGGCAAGACCTCAAGGATGTCATAGCAATTAGAATTCACATGTAGGTACCTTTTGGCAAGACATTTTCATTATCTCGACGACTGAAGATTCATATCGGCCAAACAAAGACTTCGGGGTGAGGTCTTATTGATTGCATTATGTCTCAGTGACTAGCACATAAAAATGATGCATCGGCAAGGGTTATGTCATCGGTATATGGTCCTACCAATTGCGTATTGTCTTCCTGACCGACCGCAGAAAAAGCGTTTTAGCGAGAGATCTTTCATCGAAGTAAGTCACAGTGACCCATTTTTCACGTCGATGAGGATATGCATATTAGTAAAACTAATATGCATTGGAGTAATGTCTT
Organism: Sequoia sempervirens; assembly: GCA_007258455.2. Lineage (NCBI taxonomy): Eukaryota > Viridiplantae > Streptophyta > Pinopsida > Cupressales > Cupressaceae > Sequoia > Sequoia sempervirens. The sequence goes on from VDFB02379711.1 coordinate 50,420,581, forward strand.
GGCTAACACCTCTGGTCTTACCGACAATGCAAATGAGCTCTATCGAAGACTATCAAAGTGAGGTTATACAGTCTTTCTGATCTATTTTATCACGCCGACATATGGCTTCATCGGTGAGAGAATGATATTGTCACGGTGACAAAATGTGAACTTATGGAGATTTATCGGTGAGACTTAGGTATCTATGGGATGTCTCTCCGACAACAGAATGTTACAGTGACCCACATGAGACAAAAGAATACATCTCGGTTTGACAAAATATTGTCTATGAGACATCTCCCCACCTCCATAGGTCATAGTGAAACACAAAGAACCAAAGGATGCATGTCGATAAGACATTGATCTTCAATATGACTACAGGATGTCTCGGCGAATGTCTCAGAGATGATTAATTGAAGCCTGAATATTGTTGCTCACCGACATGTGATTTTGAAGCGATGTGTTTGTTCAGATGCAGATGTATAAACATTCATTCTCAATTGTAAATGAAGACATTATATTATATTTTTGATATACAGTAGATAGGGTAGATAAATATAGTTGGATAAAATTTCCATAGAACAAAGACTATGATCTACAATTTTAAAATGGAGTTTTCAATGAAGATCAATTGATGTAGTAGCTCATTTCTAGTGTCAATTGTCTATTGAATTTATTGAAAGTATTATTAAGTTGTCTCTAAGATTGATGCTTTCTGGTTGTTTAAATTTATATAACAAGTTTATATTTAGTTTATCAGTGCACATTTGTTGTATTTGTGTGGTTAATTAACTGGTTCTTTCAAGGAGAGATTAAATCCTTTTGATTAATCACAGCAATCGGGGAAATTCATCTGGATCATTAAGAAGAAATTAGTAGTCACAATCTTGCATGTTTGTACAATTTATAAACAAAACATATGCCAAAAATTTGAGTGTTTTCCAGAAAGAGGTTGCTCATTGTTATTTCATTTGACTCTGCATACCCAATAAGGTACTAGTTTCTACATTTCACCACTTAGATTCATTCATTTTTCTTTACATATGTTAACTGAGCATATTAGGATTTAGCTTTGAATATTGCTATACAATTTATACCAAATTTGATTTCATTTTTCCACTCCCATCTGCCATTGTGGGAAAAACATTTCAAGAAAGATAAGTGCATTAAGTCTGCTTCATTCATATAGGTATACCTACCTTGGTCTAGCAGCACCTGAAGAGTAGAAGGTTTAATTCATTTGAACTTCTCTATTACCCTAAAACATACCAAGAGATTGGCAGCCTCTTGAGGCTTTTTCGCCTGCATTTTTGAGAGCTAACAATATGATTGAAGTCTGTCACAAAATAGAGAAAACATTTTCTTATGTAAAATACTTATTTATCTCAGGGTGGTTGTATCTTTGATTCAAGTGAAAATTTTGATTCCCAAATTATCATAAGGTCCATCATAGTTCTCAACCCACATTTTAGATCAATTATATCTAAGTATTGAGAAAAGTTAATAAAGAATTTCTATAAGTGAAGCCTATAAGAAAAGAGAAAAGAGAACCATTGAAAGAAGGCAACTCAATATCAAATGGGTGATTCAAGTATCTTTATCAGGGCTATGGACATATGTCTACTAGTAGAACAATGCTTTGAGAGAAATAGAGGTATCTCCATCATGGCTATTGATGCTTGACTGGCAACATAGTAATGGCCATTATTTCATTGCAAGATAGTTAAAGGACTCAACCTATGTAGCTTGAATCTTAGGTGTTGTTCAGGGGTAAAGAGATTTTTTATGAAGAAAGATGCACCATATATGCACACACTTAGATTCAAAGTAGCTCATGTTGATATACATCTGAGATTCCAGCTCAACCTTACTCAATATATCTGATGCTACTTAAGTTAGCATGATTCATAAACCAAAGGTTCTGGGTGACTGAATTCTTCAGTATCTTGAAAATGCGTAAACCATTTTCCCAGCTGAGTCACCATTTCTTATGCCTTGCATAACCACCCCAATTTGATTTGGATCAAAATGGGCCCCCCTTCTTTTTGTTTTTTACTTGGTGTTTTGTTTGGGTTTTAAGAGTTGTTTGTTTTTCTCCTAAGTCCTTGTTTCTTTTGGTCTAGCGGAAGTGAAGTCCAAATGGAAACTAGACTTAGAACTTTTGTAAGGTTCCAAGTCTAGATTAGGTCATGGTTCTAGTCCTGCCCTTCTTCCTTTTTCTTTTTTTTATCTTTTGGTTTTTCTTGCGCTCTTGGCTCTATTTCTTCCTTGAGGTTTTTCCCATTTCCTTGTGTTTTTTTCTTTCCCAAGTAGAACCAGAACTAGAATTGAAAGTGAACTTGGAACTTTGTAAAATTTCTAGATTCAATCTTCATTTCGATCTCACTCCTGCTTGCTTTCTTTTTGTTGTTTGTTTTCGTTGGTGTTTGGGCTTGGTCTGGTTTTCGTTTTGGTCCTAGTTTCTATCATTTCTTTGTCCTTGTCTAAATTTTAATCATTTATCAAGAATGGAACTGGAATCGAAATCTAAATTAGAACTTTGTAAAAGTTTCAAGTTCATTTTTGGTTTCGATTCCGCCCCTATCTCCCTTTGTTGTTTGTCCTTTCTGCAAGACTATAACCGAGTTTGGAGTTGGATAAGAGACTTGTTAAAGGATTCTTGTTTTGTTTCAGATCTAAGTCTATGTTTTCCCTGCCTTTGGTTTCCACATGAGCTGGCTTTCCATTTGCATTGTTTTCTCCACCCTCGACTGACTGCATTTATTGCATTAATTGTAGCCTCCTCACACATGCAAAATGATTTTAAAACCTTAATCAATGTTAACTAGCTCATTATCTTTATTATCTAAGTTTTTTTAGCAAACCAGAGCTAGGATAACTTTGAGAGGAGCATGATTTGATTGTGGACGCACATTGGTGTGGAAATTCTTATAGATTTTCAGCTATTCTTGTTGGTATTTCAAGGTAGGGTCTTTTCCCGTTCTTTTCCCATTTGTGTTTGTCGTTTTATTTTCATTTTCTTGCTCTTCGTGTACTTGCATGTTCATGGGAACTTTTTTTGTGAATCTTCACTCGTTCCCTTGTATCTTTTTGGTTTCATTTTTTTCCCTCTTGATTTCCATTTCTTTTTCTATCTTTCATTTTTTTTTCATTCTATTGTTGCTTTCACTGTAGGTCCATTCTATCATGCCCTAGTTTCTAACTAGGGTTTCCTTTGATGGGACCCTTTGAGCTTTAAATTATTTTAAATCTATTTGTAGACCCCTTTGATCTTATTTTTGTGTTGGTTCAATGATTTTCATGTCAATTTTTTTATGCCCTAATTATCTGAGTCGACGCTTTGTACAAACTAGGTTTTGTTCAATGATCTTTACAATATCTAACCCTAGAATTAAATTTGGTCTTTATTTTGTTGAAGGGTGAGGTTAAGTGCCTTTATTTCAAATTACCCTATGATCCCATGTGACCCAGTTCCTAAAATCTCATGTAACTGCATCTTCAAGAAATTGCTTCATTTTGAATGTTAAATTGGCAGAACTAGACTTAAGAACGAATTTGTCCAATAAATGTTTGTATTGGAGTTCATTCTCAAAATGATCCCACTTATGATGACCATTGAATGATATTCACCCTTTCCCTTTGGCAGAAGCAGAACCAGAGTGGCAGTCGAACTTGGAACTATCAATTAGTTTTGGGTTCGATTTCTGTTATGATCCAAGTTCCAGTCTCATCTTGGTTCTGGTCCCCATCTCGCCTTGTGATTAAATTGTTTCTCATTATAGTTCTTCTTTGACTCTGCTTTTGATGAATATGAAATTTGGTTAAGTATGAAATTTTTTCCTAAGGAAGTAGATGATGGTATTGGATGATGTATTAATTTTCATGCTTTTATTCATCTAATACAGGATTTTATTGCAGAAATAGGACATGTCAGGAGCATTGAAGGAGGCTTCTCAAAGAAACCAACCTACTGAGAGTTCAAGGCAAGGATCCAAGCCTAGAAGTTCAAGGTGTAATAGCTCCCATATACTCTAAGGTATAAGCATCAAATTCCTACCATCACTAATACCAAGGTGGAATCGAATTGGGCAAATATTACAGATACAAAGTTGGGCCCATTCAACTATGAAGAGTTGTATGAAGAAACTTTCAGTGAAGAGGTCACAGGAAGAACAAGAGGATTTTTCAATTGATTTTGGCATATGTTTCCCTCTTTCCCTTATTTTTCAATTGCCCATAATTAATACACACTGCAACTAGAGCCTATAATCCTACTACTAAACAATGTGTGGACTTGCAAGGAAACATCAGCATTGATTTAACACCATAGATGATAAGATTAATGTTCAATGCACCCACTCCATAGACCCCTAGGCAACTCAATGAGGTAGAGGCACTACAGCTTTATAGTAACATGAAGGTGCCCAAAAAGACCCATATGAACAAGAATTGGATGAGGGTTGACAAGAAGTCCCTAGCTAAGCTTCTGGCTAGCCTAAGACATCAGACTTATATAAGGAGATCAAAGATATAATAATGATTCTATCTAGAGTGTTTGGGAAGAGAGATGCCTCCTAATTCAAAGAATGGATGTTTCCATTCATTCAAACTATCCTAGATGGTAGGAAAAAAATTATTTGGCCCTGAATTGTGTTAGAATGCATACACAACTAGACAGTTAGAGTTAGAGAAACCAAGAGTTTCTTTCTGACCTCTTATGTGATATATGCAGCATCTAGAAAGGGCATCTTCCCTGGATTGAACATAGTGGGAATATTGGGAGAATCCCAAGGATAGAAAAGGGTGTGGGATCACTATGATCAGTTCACCTTGTAGAATTTTGAATCACACTACAGAAGAGTTAATGATGCATTTTTGTATATTCTCATTAACTGACCTATAGGAGATTAGGCTATAGATTGAGTAGGGATGTTATGGCCTTTATTGTAGAGTGGGGACATTCGTATATCTAATACCCCAGGTTCACTTATTTTAGGCTAGATGGTTTTGATGGCCACACCCAATTACTCCCTAGCTACTACAACAATAGAATTATCTTGATAGAATTCATCTATCAAGCTATAGCAGTCAATCTCATATTTTCCAATTAGCACATGACTGGATGCCACAAATCACCATGAAGTTTAGTGAGTATAGTTTTGCACACAATGTGCCAACCAAGATAATTTGTGATGAGTTGATTCACTTAAGGTTGGGTTTGTACACTTCTAGAAAGTATCTTAATTATAAACACAAGATGCAGACCCAACTTACTAGTTTTTTTGATAAACACTTCAATCTACTAGAAGACTTTTGGATGGATGTACAAGATGACTATGATCTAAGAAGACAAAAATATGAAATATTGCCTATCCCACTCATGGTTGAGTATGGGATAAAGGAGGACATTCCTAAGACATTGTCAAATGATAGGGTAACTTTGGATCCCCAATATGATGCTGAAAATATAGGCACCAAGGACTTAGATCCAGTAGATTGGAATGCAAAGGAGTCCATAGCTTTCAAGTAGATTGCAAGGCCAGTCTTGGATAGGAGCATCCAATCGGTAGTTATGAGGATCAAGGAGCCAGAGGCTCATACCTCTAAAAAGAGAAAGGTTTTAGGTACCACCCAAGGGTACAAGAGGACAAAAAGAAGAATGGCTCCTAAGGAGCCCTTAGAGTTTTTCCCTCCCAATTCTAGGGAAGATATTGGACCTGTAGTTCCTACTTGGGATCTTCTTAAAGCATATGGAGAAGAGATTACAATAGAACATGGTGCCTCAACATCTACTCAGGGTGAAACATCAACTAAACCTCCTCTCACAAAGCAGCCAAGTGGGGAAATGCCTATGGGAACCCTTCATAAGGAAGCTAAATCTTTGAAGGAGAAGGAGCTTGAAATTGAAATTCATGACATTCAAATAGATTCTAAGGCTACCCCATCTGATAACGAAACTCATGTGGTTGTATCTCTTCATGAAACTAAGGATGCAAGGACTAAAAATGTTTTGAGAGAGGAAGATCAATGGAAGTTTTTTGAGGATGCTAACAGAGAAGCAGATGCTAACGAACAAGCCAAGGCACTAGCCAAACAACAAGAATTGGAGTTTGAAGCTAAGGATGATGAATTGGCTAAGCAATACTAGCAAAAAGAGTGGGAACACAAAACCAAAGAAGAGGGATAAATTGGCCATGTTATAGAAAATCCATGATCTTGAAGATGAGAAGGCTAGGCAAAGGAGAAAAAGAGAAGCCCTTAAGGCTAAATTCAAGGCTATTGAGGAATCCCATAGAAAGAAAGAAGAGGAAGAATTCCTACAAATGGAAAAAGAGGTTGAATAACTTGCTCTATATGAACAAAGATTGAAGGAGGCATGGGACAGAGTTAAGAAGCTTGAGAATCAAAGATACCAAATGTATGAGGAGAAGAGATTAGAAGAAGAATGTCTAAAAAAGGAATTAGAAGCCAAAAGGTTGCAAGAGAAAAAGGACAAAGAAGAAGCTAAGATACTTGCACAAGAAGATTCACAAAGGGAATAGCAGAATGTGCAAGAGGTTGATTCTCAACCTAGGACCACCATATTGCAACCTCTTTCTTCTACCACTAATGCCTCTTCTTCAACACAAGTGGTCACTGCTCCTACATAGTTGAAACTTGATGATGAGAAAAGGTAGATAATTCAACCTGAACCTCTAAATTGGGATGAGATGATGGAGATAGAGAAGGAAAGAGCATAGAAGAAGTCCAAAGTTCTTCATTCCACCAAGTTTACGAATGCAGGAGAGATTGTTGTTGAATGTACAATTCTAGTGGTGGATAAGGATAGAGAAGATATGCAAATAACTAATTACCAATTGGGAACTGTTAGTTTGGGGAGACCTATGAGGAATCAATAGATGAACCTCATTGATATTGTAGCTTCCTCCACCAAATCCAGAATGATCAAAGATAAGCAAAAGAAGGATGAACTTAAAGCCCAATTGGATCAGTTGCACAAGTTCTTAAAGGATGTCTCCACTCCAATTTCTCAGCAAGTTGTTGCTCTAGAGACCCCAATCCTACTGAGAAGAAGGAAGTTGATGACTTAGTGTAGATGAGGAGTAAGGTGGCAATGCTTGATAGGTGGATTGATAGACTCAATCAAGAGTTTGGTGAGGTGTTGGCTGATAGTTTTAAAGTTCATGAAGGATCACTTGAGTTGGTGGAGGATATGAATCAGCATGCTAAGGTCTTTGAAAAACAAGATGAAGAATATAGAGAACATGTCAAGAAACTAAAAGACATCAGCAAGGTGCCTAAGTCAACTCTGCTGGAGTAGTTAATTCTTGAAGAGGATAATGCAAATTTCATAAAGAAGACCTTGAATATAATCTAGTTTAGATCCAAATTCATCTATGAGCATAAGAATGAAGTTCAAGAGGCTAGTAAATACTTGAATGAAAAAATTGATGAATTGGAGGCAATGGTTGTTATTTTAGTCAATGTGGACATCTCGATCAAAGAGGGTCTTCCTTTGGATAAGTTGATAGAGAAATGGAGTAGTAGATTTGAGGAAGTGATGCAAAAACAAGATGACAAAGAAGACTTGTTGGTTGATAGGCTCATGGATATCAAAGAAGAGGTAAAAGCTTCTAGGAGGGAATTGATCAAATTGAAAGATATGTAAGAATTCACCTCAGCAGAGTTGAAGGGAATCAATTTTGAGGATAATTGGTTAGATGGGTCTGATCTGGACATCTTCAACAAGTATTATCGAGTTATGATGAGTATCTCCTTGATCAAGCAACATAGGAGTGAGCTAGCAGTAGAATGTTCTCTCCTTGGCATACAACATCATCTTCTCTCCTATTTTGCAGCATTTTGACATAATTTGGACTCAAGTTCTCCTTCACTAGTTCTACTTTCCTCCTCTGCTGTCATATTTTGGACAATAAGACAATCAACCCTTGAACTGAAGATCAGCTAGTCTAGTTTCTTCATGCAATTCTAGTTCCTTGATTTATGGATCTCAATTTCTGATTGAGAAAAATTTATGCATGGCTAACCTATATGTACATTTAGGCTCCACTTTGTAAAGGTCAACTGATTGAAGAAGGATTAGCCACTTGATATGATAGCATATAGGAATCATAGTCTTAGGATTTCATCAGTTTGTAGCAAGATACTTTGAAAATTTTTTTGAACTTGGATACTTTTATAGTTTTATACAGTTGCATGTTATTTTTTTTATAATATAAGTAGCATTTACAGGGTGTTGTACCCTTTACATAGCGAGCCACAAGGCCCAAGAAGGAAAAGCATGGTTTTGAAAGGACTAAGAACCTTTTACAGAGCTAAGACAACACCAACAAACTTGAAAACCAACACCAGCAGAAACACCATAGCACACTGCAGAAACACCAACAACACCTGGTCACTAGATAATCAAGTGAGGAAGGACACTCAGAGCCATACACAATCCAAAGAAAAAGATAGATAAAGAAACCCAATCCTGGCACTTGAACTAGGAGCAACTGAAACTTAGGGAAAGCAATAGTCCTAAGTAACCAGCAACACAACAAGCCTAGAGGTTTTTCCAAAAACTAATCAAGCCACAAACCACCTACAACAACTAGACTGCAATAGAACTACTTCTCACAATAGATCCAACTAGTTTCCCACCGAAGGAGGGGAAAGAATCACCCAAATTCTCAAAGAAAATATCTTCAGTGTGCACCAACCTAAGCATTGTAGAAGCCAAACCAAAGCAAATCCACCCCACATCAGTCACCCAGCCATAAAAGGAAGCCAAACTAGAGATAAAGAAAAGAGCTAAAACAAAAGGAGTAGTAGCTAGAATGAAACACCAACCCACTTGGAGAACCGACCCAAACTCTGCCTCAAGAGGAGATGGCTCCCCTCTATTGGAGTGGGTAAGATGAAAACCAACCAAACCAAGGCCACCACTCCCCCACTCAAGAAAGTTCCACCTCGATAGGAACTCATAAGAAAGGAAAGAACTCTCCACCATCTCAATAGCAACCAACTCCACCTCAAAAGGAAATGGCTCCCCCTCAATATAAGACTTCACCTCCAAAGAAGCTAGCTGAAGAACATGGTAGAGAATAGTGACAGAAGAAAGGAAGGCCATCACATTTGTTGGCCACACAGGCAGCAGAGAAGGCATCCCATCCAACAACTTAAAAATCCCACCCATCTAGGTCAAACATATAAGGATCAAAGCTCCCACCAAAGAGAAACCAATAGTAATTAACCAAAACATAACCATGGGAGACCACAAGTCCCCACCAATCCCTATAAAAGGGGAAGAACTAGAGGTCAACAACAGGAACCCTAAAGCACTCAAACATCTAGCTAAGCACAAAAACATAAACACCCTACCCCAATGACACCTCATAGAAGGCCAAGAGTCATTGAATTGGACCATGCCACCATCAAGGGACCTACACAATAGAGGCTACAAGAGGTCCAAAACACCACCTTCACCATCACTGAGCACAATAGTGACCCGCAACAACACCAAAGTCGCACAGGAAGACCTAGATCCAGAATCCAAGCCAAAAAAGGAACACTGGCAATGAACACAGCACACCAGCCAAATGAGGGAAAGAAAAATATCATAACCCAGCCTCCAGCATAAGAAAAAAAACCAACACCATATCACCTTCAGTGCAAACTCCACAAGACACGAGAGGAGACCTCCACCAGGCTCCCAAAAATAAACGATGAGAGTATCATCCCCCGTCTCCACACCCAACACCTTGTTTCCAACATAATAAGCCAAAGGCCCACTGAAGATAAGGGGAGAAACCCACTACAAAAAATTAGTGATCCCCACCACACCAGAATACACTTTGCTTTCATCAACAATAAAGGCAACAGGTCTCTGCAAATAACTAGCAGGCCAACAAGCCACTGATGCCACCAAAATAGGTGCATCCCAAAACACATAGCCCAACCACCGCCACTCTAGCCACACAAGAGGGGGAGAGCCACCAATGACAATGAAAAAAACACATGAAGGATGAGGAAATAGAGCAACAACACTCACAATAGGGCCATCCCCAGTTAAAAAAACACCACAAAGGAAACCCAACAAAGGGATACCAACATCAATGGCAATTGTCACAGAGCCAAATCTAGGCCCGCATCCAACCTTAGTAAACCAACGAGCCACAAACGGCTCCAAACACAAACCAAATATAACCAAAAGAGAAGAGGAGATAGGGTTTGACAACCCACCTAGAGTAAAGACAAAGGGACAAAAGACGTCCCCTGCCACAGTACTCACCAAGTGCACTGAAACCCCAAACCAAAAGCAAGGGTTCTAGTCACAAGAAAGTGTCACACCACCCAGCTGAAGCAAACAAAACCTCCTAATAAGGGAAAGACCAACAGAGAACCAAGAAAACCCATCTTCATCCTTAGAAACATCACCTCCATTGCTCTCACCATCAGGAATTTTCAAAAAATTCCCCCTACTCCCTTTCCCACTTAGAAACATCACTCCTATTTTTGAATCTTTAACCCTTACAAGCTATTGTTAAGTTTGGACCTTTATGATACATTTAATCAATCATAATCAATCCATATGCGAGTGATTTGTTGTGCCTAAGTGTTTTCTATTTAATGCAAATAAATAGGGGAAACAGGCTTTAAGATTATTTCATTGGATTGTCTATGAATGATATTACTTTTATGTCTATTTGATCTAGTTTTAGCAATGAGTGAGTGATTTGTTTCAATCTTGAAGTGAATTTTTAGTGAATGGTTGTGATTTTTGAATTAGTAATATGAATGTATGTAGTGGTGTAGATTATTCTATGGATTTCATCATGCTATGGTTTTGGTCAGTTGGAAAAACACTCATTGTTAAGGTGCATGTCTAGTTGTTAAGCAGTTTGTATTCATATTCTAGTGTTTTGAAGCCATGATCTATCTTTTTCTATTTATTTACACCCCACCAACATAGGTTAATTGATCTAATGTAGTTTGTATTCCTTAATACCAACAAGGCCCCTTGAATATTACAGTTACATTGGCCATTGAGTAACATTAGCACAGTTGAGAACCAACTACCAGGACCTTGGGAGTTAGATTACTTTATGTTATCTTTCTTTTTCAGGAGAAATAAGATAGAGATATTTTTTTAATGTTGTTTTGTTTTTTTGACCATCAACAGATTAGGTGCTAGAAGGAGAGCCTGAGGAACAAACTAGCTTGAATTGGATCATTCTCACCAAATAGGTACAAAAGAGTTCTTAAATATTCTCAAAATCTAGAACCATTGGTTGAACTCCAAACCCTTGTCAGGTACAGACCCCAAGCCCATAGGGTTTTGATCCCACCATTTTCACCACCACTTACTCCACCTGGCTTTCCACCAAATCCACCTATTCCACAATTGGCTCAACCAATCCCACCACGACCCATGGCTTTCTTTGTGAATAACCCCTCTTCACTAGGGACTATCCCTGGGGGTATACATGATCTTCCCAAGAATCCTGAGAGATTTTGTCCCAAATATATGCATGGAGAATCAAGGAGTGTTGAAGGGCACATACAAGCATTTAAGGATGCATGTACTCATGCTTAAGTAGCTCACCATGATGTTGTGTGTGGGTTATTCCCCTATTCTTTGGGTGAAATGGCATACAACTAGAATTTAAATCTTCCCCAGGGATATATTCTGAGTTGGATAGACTTGGAAAATTCCTTTATTAATTAGTTTTGGGTCTATGTAGACCCTACCATTTTGTATCACCAATTTGTTACCATAAGAAAGGAACCCAATGAACCATAGCCATTATTCAACACAAGATTCTAGAGAATGTACCGAAGGTTATAAGATCCTTACTTGGTTGCTGAGAATATTGCCATTTTGGAATATTTAAGGGTTTTGGATCCTTTGATTTGCCTATTCTTGTAGAGGATGTATGTAGCCCTTGAAATCGATTCTTTGTCTAAATTTTATCACCTATCCATCAAATTGCAATAATAGATAAGCTTACAATCAGGGAGTTTAGGAGGAGTTCTTCCTCCCATAGGATATCAAATGCCTAATCTAACTCCTTTGTTCAATACGGTCTCAAGGATGTCTTATTCCCAATATGGATCCATGTCTAAGTTACAAACCTCAACTCCCTTGCCATTCTTCACAAATGGTGCTTAGAACTCCTCCCAGCAATCACAAAACTACCATAATCAAGCTAGAGGGTCAAATCTTGTTAGTCAGCCATCTATTGTAAAGACTACAGAAAGTGAATGAACTCTTCAATTGAATAATGAAATGGAAACTCTCAAGAAGACTCTATCTCAGATGTCCAATGATATTTCCCAACTTAGACACAACCCCACTCAGAAGAAAAACCAAAATTACAAAAATCAGGGAGGCTATTTTAATCAAGGTGGTTACTCCAATCAGAATCACAACACCAGTCAAAATTACAGGAACTTCCAAGGCCAAAATTCCCCTAACCAAAATTACCAAAATCAGAATAGGGGGTATAACCAAAGTTCTAACAATAATAGACAATGGAATACTAGACCAAATAATAAGGGAGTTTCCCATAATTATCAGGTAGGTGATGAAAAGCAACACACTGCAAATGTGGAAAAATCTTAATTTTATGACGAACTGGTGTAGGTTGCACGACACTACAACTCATTCTGAAGTGAACTGCCTAGAAATGGAGAAGATTATTAAGATATCACAGGCTGATGCTCCATTACAAGGTGCTCCCAACAAGTCTAGCACATCCAAAAAATATTTCCATGGCCTATGATCTCTTCGATGAGGAATCTCCATTCCCTAGCCAAGAAGAGAATGAACCAATGGAAGATGTATACGACACCTAGGCCTTCCAATCCAAAGGAGGTCATTTCCTCAAGAATCAGAATAAAGGGTCATTCACCACATTTACCCCTCCTAACAACATGGTCCCACCTAATCAAAACACATATAACAACCCACGACCACCAAATAGGCCATTTGAATCTCAGAATAAAGGTAACCCTCCTGCTTTTCCTAAGTATCAGGTAAAGAATGATTTAGAGTTTGATTTCATTGCAGAGATGCAAAAGAAAAAGACTCCATTGTCATTCTTTGACATTATGAAGTGGTGCCCTATCCAATGATAAATTATGATGAGGGCCCTGGAGGAAGTAGATCAAAAAGGAAAAGATAAGGTGACTCCAACAAATGAGATGAATGCAGCCCTTTATAAATGTAAGATAGGCACCCCACCTTTCCTTTTAAGTTTATGAATTCTTGGAATGAATTTGTACAAGTATCTACTAGATTTTGGAGTATCAAGTAACATCATTCCATTCTCAATTTGTATGAAGTTAGGTTTGAGTTTGCTTTAGACAAACAAAAAGGTGATTCAGTTGGATAAAAATGAAGTTAATGTCATAGGAGAACTAAAAAATATTAATGTACAGGTTGGATCTTAACCAAGGATCCAAACTTACATGGATATACAAGTGGCTGATATCCCATAAAAATATGGTATGCTCCTAAGCTAAGACCTAATGAAAGGCATTGGGGGATATTTGTCCATAGATTTCTCACACATGTGGCTATGCTAGAAAAGGATAGCAACACAGATCATAATTGAGAGTGAGCCTAGGATCAAACATATGATTACTGAATATGATTCTCCTAACAAGGTAGCTTACTTTTAAATTGAGATAGGAGTTTACAAAAGGGAGGAAATCATGACTTTCTTCATGCTCAATCCTAATGATCTTTTTCCATTAGAAAAGAGTGACCTAATGACCATAGTCAACCAACAAGTTCTAATCAAAAATTTCCAAAAAGATAGGTTGGTACTGGGAGAAGAGGCTGATTTGTAGAGTTTGTTGCTCCATAAATTATGTAGGATTCACTATTATAATCATTCAGAGTTTATAGGTCAATCATGCGTATATATTTTGAACCATGTCTCCTAGGTGAAGGAAACTCATGAATGCCAACCCCAAGCACCCATCAATAAATTTTCATTTGAAGTAAAGGATGCTACCATCCTTACGAGAGCTTGTCTCACTCAAGAGGAACATTCTTCCCAACTTGAGCAGACTCAAGTTCTATGCTCTGAATTCCAAAGAGAGACTAAGGAATCTTAGTATTTTTTTGTTACACCTACCCTAGATACCCTTCCAATGCCTAAGACATTGATTAAAAACATACTAAATTGTGATTTGATCCAAGAAAAGGTTCATGAAGTAGTTCTTGAATAGGTTTTGAATATAAGAGAATCTTTTGACAAACCTTTTCTGCAGCTACCTTTAAATCTTCATGGCCAACACCAGTCTGAGTTTCCAGACACTTCTAACAAGCCATCACCTGTAATCCCAAAGAAGAAAGAAATCCCAGCTCCAAACCAACTATGGAGTTTTAAATTTTATGGCTCTAAGTCTAAATTAGGAAGTGGAGAGGGAATCAAATTAACCACCCCGAAAGGGAAGACATACTTTGCATCTTATAGGTTGCAGTTTAGTTACACAAACAACATGGTAGAATCTGAAGCACTTACTCGAGGACTGATGTTTTCTCATCAAAATAAGGTCACATATCTCATGGCTATGGGAGATACTAAAGTTATTGTTAAGAAAGTTTGTAGTCAATACACTTGTCATAACAAAAGATTGGATGCATATAGGAATAGAGTTTGGAATCTTATTAAGGATTTCGACACTTTTGGAATCACTTTGATTCCTAGAGAAGACAATCATATTGCAGATGTCCTTGCCATTACTTCTAGCACTTTGGAGCCTATGCAAGACTCCGAGTTGAAAATATTTTTAGTTGAACTAGTCTCAATCCTAGCCATCCTAGACAATGTCTAGAATTTTTAGGTCTTCAATGATAACCAACATATACTTTTCTTCTTGGAAAGTTTAGATGTCTTCGAAGGATAAATAATTCATGAATTAGAAAGAGATCGGGGAGATTGGTACCCTGAGAGTTGTGACACATACGAGATACTGAATTTCAAAAGTAACAGCATTCCCAAGGGGATGGTAGCTTTGGAAAGAATATTTGACTCTGACCCTTGGATTTGTCAAAAGTTTCCAACAGAAAGTGATGGAGGGAAGTATGAATCTATCAATTTGGTTGATTCAGGTCTAGAAAGGAATGTCTATATAGGCAAAACCTACCCTAAGGAAATCAAAGATAAAATAATTAAGGTGTTGAAAGAAGATATTGCAATGATTGCTTGGGGATATGAGGATTTGATTACATTTGATACTTTGATCATCACACATACCATACCTTTGAAGCCAGAGGCTAAACCCTTTCATCAAAAGCAGCACCCAGTAAATGCATTGATCGAGTTGTTAATTCAGAAAGAATTGCAAAAGCTGCTATCTACAAGGATAATTTTCCTAGTATGACATTCCACCTAGGTTGCTAACTTGGTTCCTGTGTGTAAAAAAAATAGTGAGATTAGATTGTGTGTTGATTTTAGGAATCTAAATAAGGCCCTTTGAGAAGGATAATTATCCACTTCCTTCTCTTGATGACATATTGCAAATGGTTAATGGATGTCAGATGATTTCATTCTTGGATGGTTATTTTGGATATAATCAAGTGATTTTCAGTCATGAGGACAAAATGAAAACTTCCTTCACTACCAAGTGGAGGATATTTTCCTATCAGAGGATGTTGTTTGGCCTTATCAACATTGGAGCTACCTTTTAGTGTACAATGGACATGGCATTGAAATATTTAATAGGTAATTGTATCATTATTTATGTGGATGACTTAACTATCTTCTCTAAGAATAGAAGGACCATGCTGCAAATTTAGTAAAAGTCCTTAAAAGATGTATAAGCTATGGTGTGCCTATGAATCCAAAAAAAATGTGTGTTTGGAGTTTCTAAAGGGAAACTCTTAGGCCATGTAATATCACAAAAGAGGATATCCATAGACCCTAATAGAGTTGAATCAATCCTAAAAATAACAATGCCAAGAAGTAAAAAGGAAATCAGATCTTTCTTCAAAAGGATCACTTTTGTAAGAAAATTTATTACGGGGTTTGCAAAAATTGTCAAACCTCTTAATGAAATGATGAGAAAAGATGCAAAAATAGAATGGAGTAACAAGGCTAAATTTTATTTCTGAAACATTAAATAGTCAATGTTTGAGGCACCAGTCTTGACTAGCCCAGATTATCTAAAGCCTTTCTATGTCTATTCTTTTACATCTAATCATTCATGTGCAGTTGTTTTAACACAACAAAGAGGCAAGGGAGATGAAAGGCCTATTTCTTTCATGAGCTCCCCATTCAAAAATGTAGAAGTTAGGTATCCACCCCTTGAAAAGTAGGCCTTCACACTGGTATGAGCAATAAAGCATTTTAGGCACTAGATCCTTCAGAGTCAGGTCTTGCCATAGTTCCTGATCCAGCTCTGAAGTCTTGCCTTATGTAGAGTGAATTGGGGGAGAGAAGAGGAAAATGGATGGCCATTTTACAAGAGTTTGGTTTAGAAATCCATCCAATGAAGCTCATTCAAGGATAGGGATTATCTAAGGCTATGGAAGATGTTGACAAGAGTATCACTTGCCAACATTACACAGTGCAATCATTCACAAAGGATCCTTGGTACAAAGATCTAATCTTCTTCCTCCTTGATAATAGATGCTAGAGGGGATGAATGCTACTCAAAGGAGAGTATTAAGTATGAAGAGTGCTCATTATATGCTTAAAGGAGGATCCTTATACAAAATAAATTTTTGAAGGAGTTTACCTACACTGTTTGGATCAGTAAGAAGTCAAACATGATATTGCTAACTTTCATGGTAGACATAGCACAGGGCATGGATCTGTTGATTCCTTGGCCCATAAAATTCTCAGATTAGGCTACTATTGGCCCCATGTGTTATGAGATTCACACCAACATGTCAGTACATGTCACACATGCTAGACCTCTGCATCCAAGGAACGTAACCCAACCATGCCTTTACAACCGGTGTACGAGGTAAGACCATTCACCCAATGGGAGTTGGATTTTGTCGGGGTCATTAATCCAAACTCATCTATAGGTTATAAATTCATCTTGACATCAACAGACTACTACACACATTAGATTAAGGCTCAGCCCTACAAAAACAACACCACATATGTGGTCATTAAATTTCTCAATGATAGCATCATAACCAGGTTTGGAGTACCATTCACCCTAGTATGTGACAATGGCCCTACTTTCTCTTCTGTTCAGTTCAATAAATGGGCCTATGAATAGAAAATTATCTTGAAATATTCATCTAACTACTACCCTCAAGGAAATGGAGTAGCTAAGTCTACCAACAAGAACCTGTTGGAAGTGATTAAAAAATTGCTAGAAAACAACTCTAGGGACTAGCATACCAAGCTGAGATTTTCCTTATGGGAAGATCAAACTCATATTAAATCCACCCTAGGAAATTCACCATTTAAGTTAGTCTACGGCCAAGAGCAAGTCTTCTCAGTACATTTGCAGATACCTGTCCTTAGGTTTATGTAGGAATTTTATTCAAAGGATGATCAAATAGAGGTTAGACTAACCAATCTACTAAACATGGAAGAACAAAGAGACGTTGCTTTACAGCAATTCTTTAAACATCAAGTTGTCGTCAAACATTGATTTGACAAGAGGGCCAAAATAAAGGCCTTTAGGGTATTAGATTGTGTGTTGCTATGGGATAAATCTAAAGAGAAGAAGGGAGACAACCAAAATTTTCACAGAGTTTGGTTGGGTCCATATCAGATAGCTAAGATCTTGGGTGAGAATGATTTTCGCTTGAGCACCTTAATAGAAGAACCTGTTCCATTTCCTGTCAATGGTCAATTTCTTATGCACTACTTTGGCCCATGAGGGTCTAATTTTCTAATTGGTTGTATTATATGTAATTAGTTGTTCTTTTATTTTGGATGTTTTGTTTATTTTTTTTCTTTTGTTTCTTTCTGTTGTTTCTATTTTTGTCTTATTCTTTGGGGACCTTCATTTCTGTCCATTTTGAAATGAAGGGGTTGTTATTCATAGTATGTTGGAGGCACTAGGAGAGAAATTGATATAGGTATTTTCAGGTATATCTTTTGAAATATTTCATTCTAAACTTATGTCTTATGATCATTTTAACATTGTTTTGAAAAGTTATTAAGAAAATAAAGTATATTGTAAATAATCTCATGAACTATGATCGAAGTCTGTCACAAAATAGATAAAACATCTGCCTATGTAAAATACATGTTTATCTCAAGGTAGCTAAATCTTTGATTCAAGTGAAAAATCTAATTCCCAACACTGTCATAAGGTCCATTGTAGTTCTCAACCCACATTTTAGATCAATTATATTAGAGTATTGAGAAAATTTAATAAAGAATTTCCATAAGTGAAGCCTATAAAAGAAAAGAGAAAAGAGAACCATTGAAAGAAGGCAACTCAATATCAAATGGGTGATTCAAGTATCTCTATCAGGGCTATGGATGCCTGTCTAGAAGTAGAGAAATTCTTTGAGAGAACTAGAGGTATCTATGTCAGGGCTATTAATGCCTGACTAGTAGTAGAGAAATGCCTAGGATTTCATTACATGACAGTTAAAGGACTCAACCTATGTAGCTTGAATATTAGGTGTTGTTGTTTGGGGGTAAAAATAATTCTTATGAAGAAAGATGCACCATATATGCACACACTTAGATTAAGAGTAGCTCGTGTTGACATACATTGGAGATTCTAGCTCAACCTTACTCAATATATCTGATCCTACTTAAGTTAGCATGATTCATAAACCAGAGGTTTTGGGTGACTAAATTCTTTAGTATCTTGAAAATGGGTAAACCATTTTCCCAACCGAGTCACTATTTGTTATGCCTTGCATAACTACCTCATTTTAATTTGGATCAAAATGGGTCCCCCTTCTTTTTGTTTTGTCCTTGGTGTTTTGTTTGGGTCTTAGGAGTTTTCATTTTTCTCCTACATCCTTGTTTCTTTTGGTCTAGAGGAAGTGGACTCAGAATGGAAACTAGACTTAGAACTTTTGTAAGGCTCCAAGTCCAGATTCGATCCTGGTTCTAGTCCTACCCTTCTTCCTTGTTCTTTCCGCTTTCTTTTGGTTTGTCTTACAATCTTGGGTCTATTTCTCCCTTGATTTTTTTCTTGTTTCCTTATGTTCTGTCCTTGCCCAAGCAGAAGTGCAACCAGAATTGAAAGTGAACTTGGAACTTTATAAAATTTCTAGATTCAATTTTCATTTCAATCTCACTCCCACTCACTTTCTTTATGTTGTTTGTTTTCATTGGTGTTTGGGTCAGGTTTTATTTTCATTTTGGTCCCGCTTCTCGTCATTTCTTTGTCCTTTTCTTGGTTTTGTTTTTTTGTCAGGAATGGAACTAGAATTGGAATTGAACTTGGAACTTTGTAAAAATTTTAGTTTTGGTTTTGGTTTTGATTATGACCTCATCTCCCTTTATTGTTTTTCCTTGCCATGGGACCGGAACCAGGTTCAGAGTTGGATAAGAGACTTGTTAAAAGTTTCTAGTTCTATTTTGAGTCCACTTCCACATCCACCCTATATTTGGTTTCAACATGAGTTGAATATTCATTTGCATTGTTTGCTCCACCCCTGAATGATAGCATTTATTACATTAATTTCAGCCTACTTGCATGCACTAAATAATTTTAAAACCTTAATCAAGGTTAACTAGCTCATTATCTTTGTTATATAAGTTATTTAAGTGAACCAAAGCCAGGATAACTTTGAGAGGAGTACGATTTGATTGCGAGTGCACATTGGTGAGAAGATTCTTATCCAATTTCATCCTTTCTTGTTAGTATTTCAAGGTAGGGTCTTTTCCCACTCTTTTCTCATTTGTGTTTGTCATTTTTTTTTTGAGTTCTTGGTCATCATTTTCTTGCACATTCACGGGACCTTTTAGTATGAATCTTTGCTCATTCCCTTGTGTCTTTTTGGTTTCATTTTTGTCCCTTATGTTTTCCATTTTTATTTTTTTGTCTTTCATTTGTTTTTTTTTCATTCTACTGTTGCTTTCATGCAGGACCATTTTTCCATACCCTAGTTTCTAACTAGGGTTTTGTTTGATGGGGTCCTTTGTGCTTTAAATTCTTTTAAATCTATTTGGAGACCCCTTTGATCTTATTTCTGCATTGGTTTAGTGATTTTCATGTCAAGTTTTTGATGCCCTAATTATCTTAGTCGAAACATCAAGAAAACTAGGTTTTCTTCAATGACCTTTACAATATCCAGCCCTAGAATTAAATTTGGTCTTTATTCTGTTGAAGGGTGAGGTTAAGCCCCTTTATTTCAAATTCCCTTATGATCCCATGTGACCCAATTCCTAAAATCTCATGTGACCACATCTTCAAGAATTGCTTCATTTTGAATATTAAACCAATAGAACCAGACTCAGGAATGAATTTGCATTGGGGTTCATTCTCAAAATGACCCCGCTTTTGATGACCATTGACTGATATTCACCCTTGCCCTTTGGCAGAAGTAGAACCAGAGTGGCGATCAAACTTGGAACTATTGATTTGTTTCTGTTTTGGTTTTCGTTTTGATCCCAGTTCTACTCTTGTCCTAGTTTCAGTCCCGATCCTGCCTTGTGATTAAATTATTTCTTATTCTTGGTTCTTCTTTGACTTTGCTTCTAGTAAATATGAAAGTTGGTTAAGTATGACAATTTTTCCTAAGGAAGTAGAGGATGGTATTGGATGATGTATTGATTTTCATGCTTTTGTTCATCTAATATAGGGTTCTATCGCAGAAATAGGAGATGTCAAGAGCATTGGAGGAGGCTTCTCAAAGAAGCCAACCTATAGAGAATTCAAGGCAAGGGGCCAAGCCTAAGAAGTTCAAGGTGGAACAGCTCCCATATACTCTGAGGTATAAGCATCAAAGTCCTACCATCACTGCTAGCAAGGTGGGCTCGGATTGGGTAGATATTACAAATACAAACTTGGGCCCATTCAACTATGAAGAGTTGTATGAAGAATCTTTCAGTGAAGAGGTCATAGGAAGAATGGAGAGGATTGTTCAATCGGGTTTGGCACATGTTGCCCTCTTTCCCTTATATGTCCAATGCCCAAAATTGATACTCACTACAATGGAGCCTATAATCCTACTACTAGACAATGTGTCAACTTGTAGGGAAACATCATCATTGATTTAACACCACATATGATAAAATTTATGTTCAATGCACCCACTCCATAGAGCCCCAGGAAACTCAACAAGGTAGAGGATTTGTAGCTTTATAGTAACAAGAAGGAGCCCAGCAAGACCCATATGAACAAAAACTAGATGAGGTTTGAGAAGAAGTCCCTAGCTAAGCTTTCTGATTAGCCTAAAAGATCAGACTTCTACAAGGAGATCAAAGATATAATAATGATGCTCTCCAGAGTTTTTGGGAAGAGAGATGCCTCCCAGTTCAAGGAATGCATGTTTCTATTCATTTAGACTATCTTAGATGGCAAGCAATAATTTGATTGGCTTATGATTTTGTTAGAATGCATACACAACTAGATGCTTAGAGTGAGAAAAACCAAGAGTTTGTTTATGACCTCTTATGTGATTTATGCAGCAGTTAGAAAGGGTATCTTTCCTGGATTGAATGCAGTGGGAATATTGGGAGAATCCCAAGGACAAAAAAAGGGTGTGGGATCAATATGATCAGCTCACCTTGTAGACTTCTAAATCACACTATAGAAGAGTTAATGATATAGATTGAGCAGGGATGCTCTGGCCTTTATTGAAGAGTAGGGACATTGGTATATCCAATACCCTAGGTTCACTTATTTCAAGCTAGCTAGTTTTTATGGCCACACCTATCTACTCCCTAGGTGCTACAATAATAGAATTGTCTTGATGGAATTCATCTATCAAGCTATAGTATTCAATCTCAAATTTTCCAATAAGCACAAGACTGGTTGCCACAAATTCACCATGAAGTTGGATGAGTATAGTTGTGCACACAATGTGCTAGCCAAGATAATTTTTGATAAGTTGATTCACTTAAGGTTGAGTTTGTACGCTTATAGAAAGTATTTGGATCCTAAACACAAGATGCAAGCCTTGCTTCCTAGTATTTTTGATAAACACATCAATCTGAATGGAAGAATTTTGGATGGATCTACAAGATGACTATGATCTAAGAAGAAGAAACTATGAAAGATTGCCTATCACAATCATGGTTGAGTATGGGATAAAGGAGGACATTCCTGAGACATTATCAAATGATGGGGTAACTTTGGATCCCCTATATGATTCTAAAAATATAGGCACCAAGGACTTAGCTCCAATAGATTGGAATGCAGAGGAGTCCATAGATATCAAGTAGATTGCAAGGCCAATCTTGGATAGCATCATCCAATGCATAGTTATGAGGATCAAGGAGCCAAAGGCTCATACCTCTAAAAAGAGAAAGGTTGTAGGTACCACCCAAGGGTACAAGAGGACAAAAAGAATGGATCCTAAGGAGCCCTTAGAGTTTTTCCCTCCCAATTCTGGGGAAGAGATTGAACTTGTAGTTCCTACTCAAGATCTTCCTGAAGCACATGGAGAAGAGATTACAATAGAACCTGGTGCCTCAACATCTACTGAAGGTGAAACATCAACTCAACCTCCTCTCATAGAGCAGCCAAGTGGGGAAATGCCTATGGGAACCCTTCACAAAGAAGTTGACTCCTAGAAGGAGAAGGAGCCTAAAATTGAAATTCATGACATTGAGACGGATTATGAGGCTTCCCCATCTGATAAGGAGACTCTTGTGGTTGCATTTCTTGATGAAACTAAGGATGAAGGATATGAACATGTTTTGAGAGAGGAAGATCAATGAAATTTGTTTGAGGATGCTAAGAGAGAAGCGGATGCTAAGGCACAAGCTGAGGCACTGGCCAAACAACAAGAATTGGAGGCTAAAGCCAAGGATGATGAATTAGCTAAGCAACAATAACAAAAAGAGTAGGAACTCAAAACCAAAGAAGAGAGGGATAAACTAACCATGCTATAGAAAATCCATGATCTTGAAGAGGAGAAGGCTAGGCAAAGGAGAGAAAAAGAAGCCCTTGAGGTTAAATTCAAGGTTGTTGAGGAAACACAGAGAAAGAAAGAAGAGGAAAAACTCCTACAAAGGGAAAAGGAGAATGAAGATCTTGCTCTATATTAACAAAGATCTAAGGAGGAACGGAACAAAGTTAAGGAGCTTGAGAAACAAAGAGACCAAGTGTATGAGGAGAAGAGATTAGAAGAACATCTAAAAGAGGAATTAGAAGCCAAAAGGTTGTAGGAGTAGAAGGAGAAAGATGAAGTTGAGAGACTTGAACAAGAAGATGCACAAAGGGAACAAAAAAATGTTCATGAGGTTGATTCTCAACCTAGGACCACCATAATGCAACCTCTTTCTTTTGCCACTGTTGCCTCTTCTTCAACACAAGTGGTCACTACTCCTACTGCTCCTACATGGTTAAAACTTGATCTTCAGAAAAGGTAGATAATTCAACCTCGGCCTTTGAATTGGGATGAGATGATGAAGGAGATAGAAAGGGAAAGACCAAAGAAGAAGTCTAGAGTTCTTCATTCCACCAAGCTTACGAATGCAGGAGAGATTTTTGTTAAATGTGCAATTCTAGTGGTGGATAAGGACAAAGAAGATATGAAAATAATTGATTACCAATTGGGCACTATCAATTTGGGGCAACCTACAAGGAATCAACAGATGAACCTCATTGATATTGTATCTTCCTCCACCAAATTCAGAATAATCAAATATAAGTAGAAGACGGATGAACTTAAAGCCTAATTGGATCAGTTGCACAAGATCTTAAAGGATGTCTCCACTCCAGTTTCTCAAGAAGTTACTCCAAATATCCCAATCCTACTGAGCAAGAAGGAAGTTGATGACTTAGTGCATATGAGGAGTAAGATGGGGATGCTTGATAGGTGGATTGATAAACTCAATCAAGATATTGGTGAGGTGTTGGCTGATAGTTTTAAAGTTCATGAAGGAGCACTTGAGTTGGTAGAGGATATGAATCAGCATGCTGAGGTCTTTGAAAAACAAGATGAAGAATATAGAGAACATGTCAAGAAATTGAAAGACATCAGCAAGGTGCCTAAGTCAACTCTTCTAGAGTAGTCAATTCTTGAAGAGGATAATGCATATTTCATTGAGAAGACCTTGAATATAATTTGGTTTAGATCCAAATTCATCTATGAGCATAAGAATAAAGTTCAAGAGGCTAGTAAAGACTTGAATGAACAAATTGATGAATTGGAGGAACTGGTTGCTATTCTAGTCAATGTGGACATCCCGATCAAAGAAGGTCTTCCTTTGGATAAGTTGAAAGAGAAATGGAGTAGTAGATTTGAAGAAGTGATGCAAAAAGAAGATGATAGAGAATACTTTTTTTTGGATAGGCTCATGGATATCAAAGAAGAGGTAAAAGTTGCTAGGAGGGAATTGATCAAATTGAAAGATATGCAAGAATTTTCCTCAGCAGAGTTGAAGGGAATCAAGTTTGAGGATAATTGGTTAGGTCAACCTGATATGGACATCCTTCAACAAGTATTCTCTAGTTATGATGAGTATCTCCTTGATCAAGCAATGCAGGAGTGAGCTAGCAGTAGAACGATCTCTTCTTGACATACAACATCCTCTTCTCTCCTATTTTGTAGGGTTTCGACATAAGTTGGACTCAAGTTCTCATTCAAAAATTATACTTTCCTCCTTGGGCATCAAATTTAGGGAAAAAAGGAAATCTACCCTTGAACTGAAGATCAGCTAGTCTAGTTTATTCATGCAATTTTGGTTCCTTGATTTGTGGATCTCAATTTCTGATTGAGAGAAATTTATGCATGGCTCACCTATATGTACTTTTGGGCTCCATTTTTTAAAGATTGGCTAATTGAAGAAGGATTAACCACGTGATATGATAGCAGATAGGAATCATAGCCTTAGGATTTCACAAGTTTTTAGCAAGATACTTTGAAATTTCTATTGAACTTAGATACTTTTTATAGTTTTATATAGTTGCATGTTATTGTTAAGTTTAGACCTTTATAATAAAGTTAATGAATCATTATCAATCCGTATTCAGTGAGTTTTTGTGCCTAAATGTTTTCTATTTTGATTCAAATCAATAGAGGAAACCAGATTTAATATTATTTCATTAGATTATCTATGAATGAAATTACTTTTATGTCTATTTGATATGGTTTTAGCAATGAGTGAGTGATTTTTTTTCAATCTTGAAATGAAGTTTTAGTGAATGGTTGTGATTGTTGAATTAGCACTATGAATGTATGTAGTGGTGTAGATTATTCTATGGATTGTATCATTTTATGGTTGTGGTCAATTGGAAAAACACTCGTTGTTAAGGTGCATGTCTAGATGTTAAGCAGTTTATATTCATATTCTATTATTTTGAAGCCCTGATCTATCTTTTCTATTTTTTTACACCCCCCCAATGTAGGTTAATTGATTTAATGCAATTTGTGTTCCTTAATACCAACAAGGCCCCTTGAATATTACAATTACATTGGCCATTGAGTAACATCAACACAGTTGAGAACCAACTACTAGGACCTTGGGAGTTAGATTACTTTATGTTATCTTTCTTTTTCAGGAGAAATAGGATCGAGATATTTTTTTAATGTTGTGTTGTTTTGACCATCAACAAGACCTATGGGGAACGACATTCCATCACGTGTTTCTGATTCTGCTATCTTTTTCCTCTCTCTTGTGCAATGCAATAGATAATAACTAACACCTTCTATGTTTCTAGGCTTTAATATGACTACAAAAACATTTCTTGCACCAAAATTACATGAATTTTTTTTTAAAAAAATAGAGTTCCACTATTATTTAAGTTTATGTAAATTTACTTTTAAAAGTAGTCAAATAAAATTTAATAAATGATTAAGCTACAAATTTACACAAGCTCGTACATGCACGATATAAATATATATACATGTACATTTTTTAATTAGTCCTAATATATGGTCATATAAACAATTGAAATCAAAGGAATGTCTTTAAAGCCTTCATCTTCATTTTCATTGTATGTGTCACTAACACGTAGTGGCACAAAATTTTGTACACTATGTCCATATCCTTTTGTTGGTTATTGCATTCATCATATTTTTCTAAAATGCAGCCATAACAAAAACATGAGTAATTTCTAGTGTGTAATGTACATGGGAAAGTACCTTTACTCATGAAAAAATGCAACGATCTTGTTTTCTCTACTCTCTTGCATCCACACATTGATCTTCTATCCACACCTACAAAACATAATTTTGTATTAAAAATAGTAATCAATATAAATATATTGAAACTAAAATAAGCAAACTTGAATGTACACATATATGTATATTTAAAGATTTAAATTCAAACAAAATGATACCTGATATCTTCCAAAATTCTCTATGTGGAATGTATTGGTTAGTTGTTGGAGATGTGCCAACCTCATTTGATGCAAAGTGTTTCTAACACCATTCAACAACATCATGTGCATCTTTTATGTGATCTCCCTCATAATTCAGTTGATGTCTTCGTAGAGCACGTTTGATGCAAGCTCTTGCACCATCATGTTCACCCTTTTTGTGTCCACTCTCAAAGAAGCTCCAAACATGTGGTATGTTGTTATTCTAATGATATCTACATAGTGCATAAAATGGCCTTGATTATTTCAATTGGGAATCACATCCATTTGACCATACAAAATGCTTTTCTATTTTCACACCCCTAATTGCCAAATATTCAAAAAACTTCTTGAAGTAATGTTGAACAAATAGTGTGTCATGCTCTTTGTCATCACTAATATAGAAGTGATATTCTTTCTTAATGACTCATGCCTAAGATGAATTCATAACACCATCCAAATCCACTTGTGCATGTCGATAACATACTTGCACCCTAATAGTGATTTGCTCTGAAAAATAGTATTGTGATTGAATCTCTTTTTGATGTACAAAAGAGTAATTCTCTACAAATTCAACTACTAATAACAGCGTTCCAAGTGGGAAATTATTTCTTAATGTCTGAAACTATTGTGCTTTCCACTTAGAAAAGAAAGAATTTTGTATGTATGGTTGTATCAATTTACGAAACTTTTCCATAAATGTTCCCATGGTATCTCCTCTTCTACATAATCTAACCTTGTTGATTCTTTGCAACTTTTGGTATGAAACTTGATGTACTTGTAACTCTTGCAAGATACTAAACTTGATAGGTCGGTATGTTCATCTCTCAAAGGAATTTTATCCAAATTTCCACATGTCTCAAAAACTCCTTTTATGCACCTAATTTGATTGGATGCATTATCATCATCTAATTTATCACATAGGATGGATGTTATGAACTGACTTGCCCATCTAGGAGGTGCATTTTGAAAACCATCACTTTCTTCTCTAATCTTTTGAAACACCTA
Source organism: Sequoia sempervirens (assembly GCA_007258455.2). Taxonomy (NCBI): domain Eukaryota; kingdom Viridiplantae; phylum Streptophyta; class Pinopsida; order Cupressales; family Cupressaceae; genus Sequoia; species Sequoia sempervirens. Next base: position 50,447,998 of record VDFB02379711.1, read on the forward strand.
ATAGTAGAGATCAAATTCAATATGATGGCGACAACAAGTTTCAAAAACTTTGTTTGTCTTCACATAATATGGCCTTAGCTTTTCAAACATTGTTTGCCCAATCTTTATATGTGGATTTGAATTACAAAACAACACATACATCTCATGTTTTGTTATTTCTAACCAATTTTTTGTATGTAATTCATTATTATTGGGCTCAATCATGTGTTTGATAACATCTCTTCTATTTGATAAAGGATGAGTATGATTGTTCCAAAAGCTTGAGATGAAGTTTCTAAAAACATCTTGAATCCTGTCAGATCAAGGAGCTCTACACATAATTTCCCAATTGCCTTCTGAGGTACTATCATCGAGAACCTTTCTCCTTTTGGCATATTGTGTCAATGTCTTTCTGGTAAAATTAATCTCGATCGAAAGTGAAGATATTTGTATTTTTTTGGCCATTTTTCTACTGAAAATTGTTGTCAACATGACTCTTCTTGAAATTGCCTTATTTTTTGATTGAGATTGTTTCCCAATAGAACCCAAACCTTTTTTAAAATTTTCAACAATGTCTTTTTGTAGCTATGAACCTTTATTCTTTTTTGTACTTGTATCTACACCCAACAATTTTAATGGCTCTTGTAGCTCATTATTAAAGAGTACAATTGACAATAGTTGGGCTTGATTGAGTGTATCAAGTTTACTAAAATGAGAAATTGTTTTCTTTGCAATTTTGTCCATTGACCTCTTAGTAGTGCGTTTAGGTTGTTTAGCATAAAACTTCAATTTTTCCATATTCATTTGAAATAAATGATCTAATTTTCTAGAAGAAATTTTTCTCCTAACCTCTTTAGCTAGATTCATATGCTCTTCCATAATGGTATTTGGAAGTGATCCTAACCCCTTTCCAACATCCATTCCCTATACTAAGGCCTCCCCCCTAACATCAACTACGTGTTTTTCAACTTCATATGCTCCAAGATCTAAATTTGACTCGACTACTACTTCAATTTTTGTATGTTGATCCCCTATACAAAAACATGTCAAATAACTTAGGATTCACTAAATACACTAAATATTCTTCTAATTTTAAATTTTAAATTTGACTAAATTAGAAGAATCCAACTCTAAATTCTAAATTATAAAAGATCTAAAATCTAAATTGTATCTAAAGTAAAACTAGATTAAGAAAATTAAATTAAAACTAAACTAAGAAACTTTAAATCTAAATTAAATTAAAAAAACTCAAATCTACACTAAATTAGAAATTTAAAAATCTAAACTAAAACAGGAATTTAAAAGTTTAAAAACTAAATTAATTAGAAATTTAAAATTCTAAACTAAATTAGAAATCTAAAAATCTAAAGTAAATTAGGAATTTAAAAGATAACTAAATTGTAAAGTTTAAAAACTAAACTAATTTAAAATTTAAAATTCTAAACTAAATTAGAAATTTAAAAATCTAAACCAAATTAGGAATTTAAAAGTTAGAACTAAATTAGAAAGTTTAAAAACTAAACTAATTAGAATTCTAAAATTCTAAACTAAATTAGAAATTTAAAAAATCTAAACCAAAATAGGAAACTTAAATCTAAAATCTAAATTAAATTAGAAAAATCTAGAATCTAAAAATCTAAATTAAATCTAAATTAAATCTAAACTAGATTAAAACTCTAAAGGGAAACAAAAGGAATAATATTGAGAGAGGCTCGAGTTTGACATACCTTGTTTACATTTATAATAACTTTGCAAGCTTTTTTCATTATTCTTGTTTTGTTGAATATTTTCATGTACAGTCTTACTTTTTCTTGTCTTTTTGTTCCCCATCTTCTTTGTAAAATACCACTTAACAATTTTTCTAAATCTTCTGCTCCAAACTTGTTTTGTAGAAAATAAAATATCTTTCACAATTATTCTATTTCTCTTCTCAAAACTTGTCTTCTAAAACCTAAATATCCTTCACAATTCCTCTAAGTTTCTCTTACTTATATAGTGATTTACAAAAAAAAACTATAATTTCAATCCTAAAATTAAAAACTGATTAAATGCATTTTAAAAAACTTAGAAAAATTAAGCTAAAACTAAAGTTAACTATTAATATTAAAATAAAAATCTGAGAAGTGATTAACATGTAGGACTTAAATTTGATGGCCGTATGACCGTATTTAGAGATTTTTGCCATAGAATACAATCAAAATTTTAAGAAGATTGTATGAGATAAAAGGAGATATTTTGGATAGACTGTCAAAATTTATATAGAATTATAATGATATATATATATATATATATATATTTGATTTATATATAATTTTACTTACACTAAGGTATATCATAATGTTTTAAGGGAACCCTTGAATAGATAACCGTCATTAAAAAAATTGTTGACAGGCAAAGTCGACCATCAAATTTAAGCCCTGTTAACATGCATTTAATAAAAAAAAAAATTAAATCTAAAAAGTTAAACTTAACTGCTAATATTAGAAAAAAAATTAAAAATTGATTAACATGTATTACATGCATTCTAAAAAACTTAGAAACAAACAAGTTAAAACTACACTCAACTATTAATAATATTATTAAAATCATTACATGCATTCTATAACTTAGAAAAAAAGAAGTTCAAACTACACTTTTCAGTGTTAATATTAAAATCTGAAAAAAAAAATTATTAGGAAAAAACAAGTTAAAACTATACTTAACTATTAATATTAATATTAAAACTACACTACACTCATTAATATTAAAATGAAAAAACTATTAATATTAAAATCCAAAAAAAATTATTAATGTTTAAATCTGAAAAAAAAAAAGGAGGAAAAGCTAAGAAGTTGTTGATATAACATGTTGCATGAAAAAAACAAAAAATGGCTAATTTGGGGGAAATTTTAGTGGTTTTTTAGGGGTTCTAATGAAGGGAGGTTCTAATGAACCCCCCTTTTTTTACTTTACTTTTTTTAATTATGAAATTAATGCATTTTTTACTTTCAAATCTTGATTTAGAGGTGCAAATTGAGTCAAATAGATGAATCAAGTTGGAGAGTTGTAGTCCTTGAAACAAGCTTCCTAACAACTATAAATTTCATATATTTTGTTTTTAATTTGTATTATATTTTTTAGTTTTACTAGACATAGGTTTTTCACCGAACTAAATTAGTGAGCTTTTTTTTTGGAAAAATATGTACGCACCAATATTTATGTCCTCATTGAAAAAAAAAAAGAATTTCAATAAATACAAAAAAGGTTATGCAATTGAAAGTGCACCTATGTCTAAATTGTAATTAATTTGACTTTGAAACTTAATTAAAAGAAAAATATTCAACAAAATGTTATGGAACAAAATGTAAGCCCTAAATATTAGTGTTACCAACCTAAATTCAAAAGAATCATAATTCAATCCTTTGCAGAAAAAAAGTTGTGATTGAAAGTACACATCACTTTTTAAAAATGTTGTTTACTATTAAAAACTAGTTATCAAAGGAGATGCAATATATATATATATATATATAAATATATATATATTTAGAATCTACAAAGAAAATATCACAAATCACTAGTTTGGATCATCTTCAAATTCCTAACAATTTACCTACTATAAGTGTTAGAAAGTGAAGATTTTGCTCAAAATGTTCCTTTCAATGTCAAGTTTAGTCAAAAAGTGTAACCCACTATTGTGGGATCACCCAATGATGGGTCTCGACTACGAGACCATGTTGGGTACCCATGTACAAATGCAAATGAAATGTAATCTCTCACAAAAAGAGAAAAGGAGAAAACCCAATGGGACAAAACTCCTTTACAAAAGAGAGATGAAATGCAAAACAATGATGATATCTATCACAAATCCAATCAATCTCCATCCACACAAAGGATGAAAATAGAGGCCATTCATCTCCCCCATAACGAGATAACCTATTGCAAGAGAAGCACTAAAAGTACACTATAGAGTAACACTAGAATCCTCAATTTGGCAAGCAAGGAAAGATACGTTTGTTTGCTAGAAACCATATTAGAGTCACTCAAGGACTCATTACAGAATCATGATAAGCAATAGTAGACTTGATGCCATTGAACACTGGAAAACTCACAAACTGGCACAAATTTTGAATCTATGAAGTAATAGTTAATTGGAAAATTATCTAGAATTGAAATGAAGTGCAAAGAAAATGCAAACCTAATGCACACAAAAAAGGAAATAGTGCATGCACTGTTGAAAGTTCACATCTACCTCCATGATGAAAATTAACCTTATATTTGTGTAGAGGATGGAATCAACTTTCTGATGATATCTGATTTGCAAAAAATAGACACTATGGCCAAAAGTTACAAATTTTTCAAAAAAGTTGAATTTAGCCTGCAAGAAATAAGTTTTCTACCAAAAAAAATTTACTTTTGATTTGATTTCTAAAAAATCTACTCACTGTTTGTAGACAATAACAGAAACCCAGAAATATTTTGATGCTAAAAACAAAACCCAAAAATCATTTTTTGATCCAACTAGAAGAAGATGAAAAATGATTTTTTTTAACCTTCAACTAAGAGAAAAAATGACACACGATATTTTTTGTACATCAATTTTCTTTAGATTTGTGCAAGATACTCAAAATCTAAAAGATATCTAGTTGATTTTTCAACCCTAGGTACAAATCTAAGAAATCATTTTTCTCACAAATGAGTGGAAGTTGGATTTCTGAAGCAAAAATGAAAATGGCTCCAATAAAAATGGCTAGATCAAACCCTTGCAGATTTGACAAAATATACGAAATTTTGACTTTGAAACAAAATTCGATCTTGACTTTCTCTTACACCTTGGATTCAATGGCGAGGTTCTCAAGACCTCAACTCGCACCCAACAAAACTTTCACACCAAGATTGGTCCCTTAAATATGGAAAGAATTCTACAGTATTGAAGCTTTGATACCATGTAGGGGTTTATGTTGAACTCCTAAAACACACCAGAATCACTTACAAGACAAAATAACTTCTACAAGAGAGAAATGGAAAAAATATCATGCTATCATTAATATGTAAGGATGCCAAACTAAATATGGCAAAGTACATATGAAGCCTTACTTATATAAACAAGGTTGAAATGTAGTATGTACTATGATGTTGACATGTGACAACTAACTAACTACTTGGAAAATTATGCTAAATAAGATAAGTCTTCTAGAAAGGACAACTCATCCTTCTAGAAGGAATCTTATATCCTAAGCAAACATGTGAACCTATCACCTAGTAAATGATACCTAGGAATATAATTAAATGCCTAAGTAAACTTATGTAAGTGTAATTAAATAATTAATTACACCAACAAAGGTGACCCACACAAAACCTTAGGACCCAAATCTATCCTAACACATCTCAACACACTTCCACAAACTTTGAAGACACTTCACATGTAGTGCAAACACTAGGTCGATCATAACCTATGCAAACACATAATACATTTGATTGCATGCTTCCTTTAATCAATTTTAAACTCTTGAACATCAAACTTCACCTAAACATGATCCAAGAACATCCTGGGAACCAACAAACACCTTTGCAACAAATTTCACCTAAAGATTATACATATTTTGTTCACTTAGACAACATTGCCAGACTCTGAAAACTTGGTAACTTAGAAGACCTTCTTCAAGTACACCAAACTAAAAACTATCTTGACATAGGTAAGAGATAGACATCAATAACTCATATTCAAAACTACAAGTCCTAAAACACAACTACGGAGAAATCCAAAGCAAGAATATTTCTCTCAGACAACACTATAGGAAACACTACAATTTTAGTCCACACATTGGTAAGCATAAATTTCTTTCTATGTTGATCCAAAAGCCCAAATTTTGAATATAGAATCTCTAAACACTTCTAACAAACATATCCAAACCACACAAGCAAATCTTCAATCCAGAAGAAATGCAGAGCAAAAACCAGAACTCTACAATACTGAACACTACTACAACACATAGTCTTTTCTTTTTCACAATTTTCTCAAAATCCTCGACATCTCCATCATCAATGGCAACACAATCTTGTTGACATCTATGAAAAAACCTTCATGCTTGCAACACAATCTTCTACCCATGAGATACTAGTATAAAGGATTAGGTTTGCACAATGAACAAACAAGTGGGGAGTAGAGAAAGGACAACATCCATGAAGAGTAACATTTTTTATGGGAGTTCACCGTGTTGGAAAATGTGCCTCAAGCTTACTAACATAAAAATCCTGAAAGGGAAAAGTCGTTGAGACCCTCTAAATGTCTTACCAACTAGCAGTTGTGTTCTAAACTTTTGAAGTGCTCAAATCATCGAGACTTTGATTTTGTCTTGCCGACAGGAGTCATTGACAAGATACGTCTATCGTTGTGAATTTCTTTACTCTTTCCACCCAGGCAGACCTCTTGCCAATAGGTTTGGTTCCTATTGGATATCGGGGAGATTCTTGGTGACGAGTGGCATCAGGGAGAGGCATGAACCATTGGAGTGATTCATTCTAATAGAGTATGTCTCACCGACAGTCTTACACGAGAATGTCTTCAAGGTGACATGAAGGCTCGATAAGATTCTAACCGACAAATGTGGGGACCACTTGGAATTTTGGGAAACTTGTTGAGAATATTGTAGATTCCCATCTTGATTCTCCAAAAATGCACAAGTAGTGAACATGTGTCATTAGAGAATATGTCATCGGGGAGACAGTATGAACCTTCAGAGTGACTTATTTTGATAGCACTAGTCTTGCCGATGGGTTGGCTCCTGGTGATCATCGGGGAGACTCTTGGCTGACAGGTTTTCATTTAGTAAGAACTCTTGTTGATGGATGTGGTCTCATTGACAGGCTGGTGAATTCGATATGACTTCTCAAGGTGTTCCTGATAGCGATGGTCTTGTTGATGGTTCTGCAGTGGATATCGATGTGATGTCTTAGTGATAGAGTGAGTTTGGGTGACAGGTTTGAACTTGATATGACTCTTGTCGATGGTGATGACTCTTGTCGATAACGACATTCAGGAATTATGGCATCGGGGAGACACGGCCTAGTATATCACTGACATGCGATACAATTTGAATGCCTTGACCGAATATCTATCCTACGTGGTATGTTTTCAACCAATCAGAGAAGCAGAATGTGAACTGTTAGCAATTGGACTATTGTGACCATTCCTATGAGGGAGATGAACAAACTGTGAGAGAATGGATTACTCTCTGGAAATGGTGGATGACGATGAACATAGTGAGATAACGAAGTGTTGCTCGATTGAACATGAATTGATCTGAGTGAATTCAGTGTATGTTCTTTGAGAGCTATTATGTACAAGATTGATCAGTGAGTATTGCTGCTATAAATTGACATCAAAAAGTGGAGTTTGTATTCTATATGTAATTTTGTTTACTATAATACAAAGAGGATTTTCTTGGTGTGGTGGGTTTTTCTCTAGTAAGGGTTTTCCCACGTAAATCTAGTGTCCAATTGTGTATGTTTGTTTCTTTGTTCTGTTATTATTTTCAAGTGTATCTTAATGAACTATAATTGTAAAATTTAAAGTCATATGCATTCTTCCTTGAGGTTTTGACATTAGGAGAGTTTGTTCTGCACCTAATATTTCCTTACAAGTGGTATCAGAGCTTGGCCAGTTGTGTTATCCTTGTGGGTATGTTGGGGTTTTTGTGTCAATTTTGTTTAGTGGAAGTCTTGTAGAAGTCTAGTAATTTGAATTACATATTAAGATGGCAAGCACATCAGGAAAGATTGAAATTGGGAAATTCAATGGCAGCATTTTTGAGTTGTGGAAACTTCAAATGGAAGATCTGTTGGTTGACCATGATCTTTGGCTTATTGTGTCTAGAATGAAGCCTACATGCATGAAGCAAGATGATTTGGACCTTGTAGATTGAAAATCAAAGAGGTTGATAAGGCTTTGTTTAGTAGACTATGTTCTTCTAAATGTTCATGAAGAAAAGAATGCATCTCCTTTGTGGAAAATACTGGGAGCTATTTATCAAGGCAAGTCCTTGGTGAATAAGTTGTTCTTGAGGAAGAAGTTGTACTCTTTGAAAATGTAGGAAGGAGCGTGTGTTATTGATCATTTGAATGCTTTCAACATGTTGATTGCTTAGTTAGCATCTATGGGTATGAAGATTGATGAAGAAGATCATCGTATGCTGTTGTGATGTTCTTTGCCAAATTCTTGGGATCACTTGGTGATGGCTATTGGGAGTACGACATCCACTTTTAAGATGGAAGATGTTGTTGCTTCTTTGTTATCAAAAGAGATGAGAAGAAAATCTTTTGAGATCATGAAGGAGGCTCTTGCTATTTGACATAGATCAAAATAAAAAGGCAAGAAGAAGAACAAGAAGTCCAAATCCAAATCAGAGGGGAGATCAAAGTCCTTTGGTAAGAAGTCCAAGATGAAGTGCTAGAATTGTGGGCAACCTGGTCATGTCTGAAAGGATTGTAAAGAGGATAAAAAGAAGAAGAAGAAGAAGTATTATTCCAACAATGACTCTTCTCAAAGTGACGCAGACGCTTTCATTGTAGCCTTGGCTACACAGGAATTAGATGATGTCTAGCTAATTGATTCTGGAGCATCTTTCCACATGACATCTCATAGAGATTGGTTCACTAAGTATGAAAAATGTGATGGTGGAAGGGTGTATTTGGCAAGCAAATCATCTCTAGAAATAGTTGGTCGTGGAAGAGTTAGAATTCAATTCCCTGATGGAAGAGTGAAGAGAATCAATGATGTGATGCATATACCAAGTCTGGCTTGAAATTTACTTTCTGTTAGTAAGCTGAATGATATTGGAGTGCAAGTCACGTTCTCTAGAAATGGTTGAAAAATGACTAGAGGCTCAATGGTGCTAGCTAGGGGTGCTCGTATTGGTACCTTGTATAAGTTGGATGCACTTGTTGTGCAATGCAATAGTGTCTCTGCAAAGTCATAGAAGGCTACTCATGGAGAAAATGATGAAAAATTTCTTGATAGTGCAAACTCTATGGAAGTTAAACTTCCAGCAGAAAAGACTATGCTCTGGCATCATAGGCTTAGCTACATTGGTGAAAAAGGTTTAAAAACCTTGAAAAATAAGAACCTGGTTGAAGGGCTTGATGACTGTAACCTTGAATTCAAATTTTGTGAATATTGTATATATGGTAAACAACACCATGTTTCATTTTACTTCAATCCTCATAAATATTTTGGTTTACTTGATTCTATTCATTTTGATGCTTTTGGTCTAGTAAATGTTCCTTCTTTGTCTAAATCAAGATATTATGTATCATTCATTGATGATTACTTAAGAAGGGAATTTGTTTATTTTTTGAAAAGTAAATCAGAAGTGTTTAGTCATTTTAAGGAATTTAAAAACCTTGTGGAAAATCAAACTGGAAGGAAAATAAAATGTTTAAGGACTGACAATGGTGGTGAGTTTTTTTCTGATGAGTTCGAAAGGTACTGTAAAGATAATGGGATTAAAAGACATAAAACTACACCCTACACTCCGCAACAAAATGGATTTATTGAAAGGTTCAACATGATAGTGATGGAAAGAGCATGAAGTATGCTAAGTAGTGTTGGCTTGGAGGAGAAGTTCTGGGCTAAGGTAGTTGCAACAACATGTTATTTAATAAACCATTTTCCTAATTTCGCTCTTATTGAGAAAACACCTTTAGAAGCATGGTCTAGAAAGAAGCCCTCTCTAAGACACATTCGTGTCTTTGGCTGTGAGGCATATGCATATATGTCAAATGAAAAAAGGTCTAAATTAGAAAACAAGGTTGTTAAATATATTTTTATTGGCTATAGTGCTAGCATAAAAGGATACAAGCTTTGGAATTCTGATACAGAGAAGGTTCTATACAGCATAAGTGTTATCTTTCGTGAGCTGAAGCCTTCTACTTCAGATCTACAGTTAGAGACAAAATCATAAAATAAAAAGGATGTAATTGAGATTCCTATGACACCAGATAAAGAGGAACTCAAAATTCAAAATGTACCTGAAACTAAGGAGAGTTAAAGTAGTTCTGAGAGTTCTGAAGAAAAAGAACAATCTTAGCCTCAGCCTGTGAGGAGGTCAACACGTGAAAGAAAGCAACCTAATAGGTATGGGTTTTCTTTGTTAGATTCTACTTGTGCCTATTCTTTAATTTCTAGCACTAATGAGCCTAGGACTGTGAAAGAGGCATTTAGAATGTATGATTCAAACTCTTGGTTGGAAGCCATGAATGAAGAAATGGCATCATTAGAAAGGAATGATACTTGGAGTTTGGTGCCCTTGCCTGAAGGCAAAAAAGTTGTTGGCTGTAAATGGGTATTTAAAAAGAAAATAGTTCTGGATGGTAGTGTGGAAAAGTATAAGGCAAGGTTGGTTGCGAAGGGGTATTCCCAGGTAGAGGGAATTGATTATGCAGAAATTTGTTCTCCTGTAGCTAAGCTGACGTCTATCAAATTTATTCTGTCACTTGCAGCAACGTATGACTTAGAGATTGAACAGATGGATGTGAATACAACATTTCTTCATGGTGACCTTGAAGAAGAGATTTATATGTCCTAGCCTGAGCACATTGTAGAAAAGGGTAAAGAGAATTTGGTTTGCAAGTTGAAAAAATCTTTGTACATGGATTAAAACAATCTCCTAGAATGTGGTACCAGAAGTTTGACTGTTTTGTTTTGTCATTGGGATTTGTAAGATCAAAATCTGACCATTGTGTGTACTAAAAAGCTGAAAATAATTATGTTCAATTATTATTGCTCTCTATGTTGATGATATGTTGTCCATAGGTAATAGTAAGTTAATGATTTCTGATCTAAAATCTCAATTATCTGCAAAGTTAGATTTATGAAAGATCTTGGTGCAGCCAGTATATTCTGGGAATGGAAATAACTAGGGATAGGAAGAGTAGAAAACTTTGGCTTAGTCAAAATAAGTATATTAATACTATTTTGGAGAGATTTTGTATGACTGATTGCAAGTAGCTAATTGTTCTAGTTTTGCAAGGAACGAAGCTATCTGTTGAAGACTATCCAAAATCTCCTACTAAGATAGAGGACATGACTAGAGTGTCTTATGCTAGTACAGTTGGCAGTTTGATGTATGCAATGGTTTGCACAAGGCCAGACATTTCCCAAGCAGTGGGAGTACTTAGTCATTTTATGGAAAATCCCGGAAGGACACATTGGGATGTTGTGAAAAGAGTGTTCAGATATCTGAAGGGCACTTCAGAATATGCTTTGTGTTACAATGGAAATTTGGTTGAATCATAGAGAACTCTTAGCATTCGAGGTTATGTGGATTCTGATTGGGTAGGGGACATTGACAGTAGAAGGTCCACCAGTGGATATATTGTTATGATGAATGGTGGTGCAGTTAGTTGGATGAGTAAGCGGCAGGCTGTAGTCACTTTTTCCACTATAGAGATAGAATATATGGTAGCAACACATGCCTATAAAGAAGCAATCTGGTTAAAATGTTTGTGTTCTAATGGGTTTGATGCAGAGAAAATTCCTATTTATTGTGACAGTCAGAGTGCTATTTGTTTGGCAAAAAATCCTGCTTTCCATGCCAGGACGAAACATATTGATGTGCAGTATCATTTTGTATGAGATATGGTGGATGGAAAGGTCTCCTTAGAAAAAGTGGATACTCTAGAAAATGTTGTAGATGCATTGACGAAACCAGTGAGCACGGACAAGTTCAGGTGGTGTGCCAGTTCGATGGCCTTAGAGCCCATAAATTTTAGTAGTTTTGTTGTGCTCTAGAGGTGTCAGTAAGATCTTCATCAAGTGGGAGATTGTTGGAAAATGTACCTCAAGCTTACTGACTAGCAACTATGTTCTAAACTTTTGAAGTGCTCAGATCGCCGAGACTTTGATTATGTCTTGCTGACGGGAGTCATTGGCAAGACATGTCTATCATTGTGAATTTCCTAACTCTTTCCACCCTAGCAGACCTCTTGTTGATGGGTTAGGTTCCTATTGGATATCGGGGAGACTCTTGGTGACGAATGGCATCGGGGAGAGGCATGAACCATCGAAGTGATTCATTCTGACAAAGTATGTCTCACCAACGGTCTTACACAAGAATGTCTTCAGGGTGACATGAAGGCTCGATAAGAGTCTAATCGACAGATGTGGGGACCATTTGGAATTCTGGGAAACTTGTTAATAATATTTTAGATTCCCATCTTGATTCTTCAGAAATGCACAAGCAGTGAATGCGTGTCATTGGTGAATGATGTCATTGGGGAGACAGTATGAACCTTTGGAGTGACTTATTCCGATAGCGCTAGTTTCATCAATGGGTTGGCTCCTGGAGATCATCAGGGAGACTCTTGGCTGATAGGTTTGCATTCGGTAAGAACTCTTGCTGATGGATGTGGTCTTGTTGACAGGCTGGTGAATTCAATATGACTTCTTAGGGTGTTCCCAATAGTGATGGTCTTGTTGATGGTTCTGTAGTGGATATCAATGTGATGTCTTAGTGATAGAGTAAGTCTAGACAACAGGTTTGAAATCGATATGACTCTTGCCAATGGTGGTGACTCTTGCTAATAATGACAATCAAGCATTGTGGCATTGGGGAGACACAGCCTAGTGTCTCACCGACATGTGATACAATTTGAACACCTTGACTGAATGTCTATCCTACGTGGTCTATTTTCGACCAATCAGAGAAGCAGAATGTGAACCGTTAACAGTTGGACTGTTGTGACCATTCCTGTGAGGGAGATGAATAGACTATGATAGAATGGATTACTCTTTGGCAATGGTGGATGATGATGAACATAGTGAGATAACAAAGTTTTGCCTAATTGAACACAAATTGATCTAAGTGAATTCAGTGTATGTTCTCTAAGAGCTATTTTGTACAAGATTGATCAATGAATATTGTTGTTGTAAATTGACATTAGAAAGTGGAGTCTATACTCTGTATGTAATTTTGTTTACTGTAATACAAAGAGGTTTTTCTTGGTGTGGTGGGTTTTTCTCCCATAAGGGTTTTCCCACGTAAATCTGGTGTCCAATTATGTATGTTCATTTCTTTGTTTTGTTATTCTTTTCAAGTGTATCTTAATGAACTATACACTTACAAAAAAATTGACAGGCAGGTGGAAGTAGTCATGTCCAGCATAAGAGAAGGTGACTGTTACGAAAGTTAGTGGAAGAGTGACAGCTCATCCAAAGAACGTTACAACATCCAAATATAAATGCAGACATTTTTGATGAATTAATTGGTGCAGCGACACCGAGCTCTATAATTACCATCCATCATCTATCTTCCTATCATGAAACCGCAGCTAGAATAAAATAAAGGTGGATCAAAGAGTACCAATTCATTTTTATCGACCTTTGATGGAGATTTCTGTTGCTGTGTGGTGAGATCAAATATTCTGGGTAGGAAGTATTTTACGAAGTGACCGAAGACCTCAAAAGAGATTTAATATATTTGTACATGGAGCATAATTTTCTGATTTGTTACTTTCTATCTAGACGACAGTAGAGTTTCAAAACCTAAAAGTACTGAGTATGACTACTGTTGAAATTTGAAATAAATCCTTGAAATCTGGTTTTAAATCCTTTATAAATTAAGATATTACTTTTCTCTAAGTTTTAAATTTTATTTAGTTAAATATTTAACTTTTTATTTGTTATAGGTTTAATTAAGTTGTAAATTCATATTTTAATTTTTGCACAATATTTTTGTGGTGGTGGTGCCTCAAGTTTTGTCCTCCACTTTTCTCTACATTTTATTCACCATTTGAATATTTGTGATTTTTATTTTATTTTCTCTGCAGGCAAAGAAGAATAAAAAAAAAGAAAACAAGAGTAGAAGATGAAGGAATGAGTACAAAGAGGAGTAGTAGTATTGGAAGATGTGATGTTAGTATTTGCCATTGATTGGCAATGAGTTACTTCCACTTGTTTGCATGCATACAAGGAGCATGAAGGCCACATTAATTCTTTTTAATCTGTTGGTTTTGACAGTACAGACCACGTAGGATGCATCAGATGTATACAGTTGTATGTTTTATGGTATTTAGTAAGACTTAAATTTCTATTTGAGAGAGGTTACAATAAATACAAATATTCAATTGATGTGGATTAGGGGAGAGGGGTCCATAGTGGAGCAAGGTCCAATAGTGGGGATAGAAGTAGTCCTTAATGGGTCCCATAGTGAAGCACCTTAATATTCAATTGCAAAACACTTTTTATCCATAAAATACACAAATTGAAAAATCATGTGATGCTATGTCAGCACACCAATAAAACATGACTTAGTGCACCACTATCGTCTCACTTTTTTTTTAGGCCTTTTTTGGATACCTAAACAAAAAGCATGTTTATGTGGCATCATATTGATGATATGACCCTAAAACGAAATATAGAAGCACGTGAATTATCAAATAAACTATTGTACAAAATTGGGAATGATTTGAAATTTCCACGTAGGATTTTGAGAAAGGTGAAGTTAGGGTGCTCCACTATGGGCCTCTCTCCCCTAATGTTTACTTTGAATTGAATAAATGATCTTTTTTAACAAAAAATTATTTTTGAAGGTAAGAAATTTACTTTTTTTACATTGGAATGCATATAAGTTTATAAACAACAACCTCTTGATAAACAATTTTTTTTTAGATAAAATTTTAGTAGGCACACCTCCAAGGATCAAAGGATATCCAAATCCTTAGCAATTAGGAAGAAAACTTTGCAAATCATCAACAATTAAGGGGGAAAATACCTATCAAAAATAAATTGCTTGATAAAAAATGTAAAGAACAATCAAAGGTGTAGAAGATCAAAAATTACTTTATTTGCGAAATCACTTAGTGTAATTAAACTATCATTCAGCAATATTTATTTGGATATACAATGGCCATTTTGAAATTACACATTTCAACCCTTTAAATATTAAAACCATTTCTTTCCTATCCACATAGTTTGTCATCCATCTCTATTTAAAATAGAGTTGGAGTATTTAATATATATAACTATTAAGTGAAATAGCTAGAACTTCTAAAATTTAGAAAATTAAGTTTAAAAGAAGTATTCTAAATTTACTATTACATATAAAAGAAAGTTTTCTAAATTAACATGGCTAGAATTTCTAAAATTTAAAAAAAAAAGTATAAAAGAAATATTCTAAAATTTACTATTTCATATGAAAGCAAGTTTCTATCTTTTTAAAACAAGATATTTGTGGACAAATTTTATATAGATTTATTTTAGTAATTTTCTCCAATCAAAAATAATAATTATGTATAAATATAAGATATTAAAAAATAAGATAAATTACTTATAAAAAAGTTAAGTATGAAAAACTTTCCTTAATTTACTATTGCATATAAAAGTAAGTTTCTAAATTGATATACTTTTAAAAAGAAAATGAAAATCTTTAAAAAGAAAAAATATTCTTCCATGTATATAGTAAAATGTTTTTTAATAATAGAATATAAATAAAATTATAAAGGAATGAAAAATATATTTTTAAAAAAATATAAATTAATGTATTTAAAATTAAAAAATTAAATAAAAATGAAATATCTTAAATTTTCTATTACAAATAAAAAATATTAAATATTTTAAAAAAAATTAAAACATTTCATAAAGGAAAAATCATTCATATTCCACTTTATTCAAAATTAATATATATATATATAAAGAAAGATTATAAATTTAAGGCCCTACTAAATATTTTATTGTTTAAAATTGGCTTATGATTATGATTATGATTTAAATAGCCCGGTTAGGGTTCAATTAGAATTTTAAGGTAAATTTAGGGTTAGGATTACAGATTTAATTTTGTTCACAAATAGAGTTAGGGTTAAGATTACAGATTTAATTTGATTAATAACATTTTGTTTCCACATACCATGATAGTTAGTATGTAGAATTTCTGGAAGAAACTATGTGTGAATTTTTGGATCAACGTTTTGGATCATACTCCATGATCCATCATCAGGATGAAAAGCAGGTAGAGAGAGAAGTGAAAAAGAGCAAGCAGATTTGGGTATAAATTAAAGGGGAGGGAGGGTTTGGGAAGGTTGAGAGGCACATTGCCTAAGAAGGGAAATAAAATAATTAAGTAAATAAATAAATAAATAAGTAAATTTAAAATTTAAAATTTAAAATAAAGAGGAAAGAATAAAATATAAGAATAAAACAACACCAAAAGACAAAGGACCAAGAACAATGAAGAAAGAAAAAGAAACCCAAAAGATCAAAAAAATTATTTAAAAATAAGATAAATAAGATATATATATATAAGAAAAATAAGGGAGAAAAAGAAGAACAAAACATCACACATAACTAAATACTGGAAAAAGTGAAAAATTAAGAAAAACTGGATGAGAATAGAGGAAAGAACCAAAATATGTAAGCATGCAAAATTTGTCATATATATATCTACATATATGTATATATGTAGATATATATGTGCCACATTGAACATCAATAAATATTAAAGATAAAATAAATTAGAAAATTCAGAGGAGAAAATGTGAATAAATACCAAAAATATATACCTGTACATGTACCCATGCATATACATACATACATATACATGCATCCGTGCATATATATCAACATATACATACAAGTCCATATACATATACATATACTTGTACATATATATATATATATGTACATATATATATATACATGTACATATATATATATGAGAGAGAGAATAAATAAACAACCTAGAACCGAGAAAGATAAAATTTTATATAAGAAATAAAGGGGGGGGAACAAGCTAACTAGGAAAGAAAGAAGTAAAAGAAAACAATCACCAAAAAAGATGCAAGAGAAAAAATAACAAGGAAGATCAGGGGGGAGGGCAAAAAACAAGAAGCTTGAGGCTCCCAAAAGAAAAGGGGCACAAAGGAGGTGGCAAGTACAAGGGAGGGGAGAGAAGGAGAGAAAGGGAAAGCGAGGGGGTAAGAAGAAGGAGAAAGAAGGGATGAGCACAAGGCAAGAGGAGGTTGAGACAGAAGCGAAGGCCAAAAGGAGGGGGGTCAAGGAGGATGAGGGGAGAGGACATTGAGGGTGTGTAATAAGGGTTTCCAAGAGAAACTTAGAGCCCAACCCCCATCTCGGTTAAGGTTGGATGGATGATTGTTGATTTCGATGGCCTCTTTGAGTTTTCTCTTAAAGAAATTGTCTTCAAGGGAAAGGATTTTGAGATTTAATTTGGTTCATGAGTAGAGGTAGGGTTGGGGTTACTATTAGTATCAGTATTAGGGGTAGGGGTAGGGTTAAGATTATAGATATGGTTAGAGATTTGGGCCAGGTTAAAGTGAAGGTTATGGTTAGGGTTAGGGTTAGGGTTAGGGTTAGAGTTAGACAATTAGGGGTTTAGATACAATAGATTATAACATTAACACTAATCAGGTAATTTTGAAACACCAACACTAATCTTAATTCTAACAAGTGCTAAATCTTTTTTTAACACTATAGTAATTTTAACTCTAGTCGTAATCTAACCATATGAATCTATATATAAGTACTAACATTAACATAATTTTAAATTAAAATTAATTCTAATCAAGGATACAATTATGGTTAAGGATAGGGTCGGTATTACATTTAGGGCTAGGATTCAATTAGGATTACAATTTAAAGTTAAGTTTAATATTAATTTAGGATTAGGGTTTAGCTAGGTTTAGTTATATGGTCAACCTAGGGTTACTGTTAGGGTAAATGTAGGGTTAGATTTAGGGTTCAATTACGGTAAGGGCCCAATTAGAATAAAGGTTAGTGTTAAGGTTTAATTAGTGTTCGGATTCAATAAAAAATTAATTAGGGTTAAAGTTAAGTTATAGTTAGGGTATAATTAGGGTTAGGATATATTAGCATTCAATTAGGGTTAGACATCAATTAGAACTAGGGTTATGATTAGAGTTCAATTAGGGTTAGAGTTAGGGTTAATATTGTGGTCCAATAATGGTTAGGGTTAGTATTAGGGTTGAATTAGGGTTAGGGTTAGAGTCTAATAAGGGTAAGTGTTTAATTAGGATTAGAGTTAGGGTTCAATTAGGGTTAAGGTTCTTTGATAAAGATTGGGGTTAGGGTTAGGGTTGGGGTTCAAATAGGGTTAGCATCAAGACTCATGTTAGGGTTTAATTAGGGTTAGGATTCAATAAGGGTACAATTAGGGTTAGGGTTAAGGTTAGGATTCAATTTGGGTTAGTGTTTAATTAGAGTTATGATTCAATTATGGTTCTAGATTAGGGTTAGGGTTAAGGAATGGATTCAATTCAAATTAGGGCTTAATTAGAGTTATGATTCAATTGTGGTTTTAGGTTAGGGCTAGGGCTAAGGTTAGGGTTTAAATAGGGTTAAGATTAGAATTACACATAGGGTTAGGGTTATGCTTAGGGTTTAATTTCAGTAAGGGTTAGGATTTAGTTATGATCATTGTTAAATTAGGGTTATGGTTAGAGCTTAATTAGGGTTGGGTATTGGGTTCAATAAGGGTTAGGTTAGGATAAGGGTTCAATTAGAGTTAGCATTTAATTAGGGTTAAGCTTAGAATATAATAAGGGTAAATGTTTAATTAAGATTAGGGTTAGGGTTCTTTGATAAAGTTTTGGGTTGGGTTTAGGGTTCGGGTTGAAAAAGGGTCTATGTCAAGGCTCATGTTAGGGTTCAATTAGGGTTAGGATTCAATAAGGGTTCAATTAGGGTTAGGGTTAATATTAAGATTCAATTAGGGTTATGGTTTAATTAGAGTTACAATTCAATTAGGGTTCTAGGATAGCATTAGGGTTCAATTATAATTAGGGTTAGATATAGAATTATGACTAGGGTTAAGGGTAGGGTTTAAATAGGGTTAAAGTTAGAGTTATAATTAGGGTAAGGGTTATGTATATGGTTGTGTTCAATTAGAATTCTAAGATAGAGATTAGGGTTTTATTTAGTGTTCTAGGTTAAATCTTAATGTTATGATTATAATTAGGGTTAGGGTTAGGGTTTAACAAGGGTTGGGTTTTAGTTATAATTCAGTTAGGGCTAGGAATAGGGTTACTAAGTTCAATTAGGGTTAGAGTTAGGGTGTAATTAGCATAAGGGTTAGTTTTAGGATTTAATTAGGGTTAGGATCCAATAAAGCTTTAATTAGGGTTAGAGTTAGGGTTAGGGTTAGGATACAATCAAGGTTAAGGTACATTAGTGTTTAATTAGGGTTAGAAAGCAATTAGAATTAGGGTTAGGATTAGAGTTCAATTAGGGTTACAATTAGGATTAAGATCATGGTTCAATTAGATATAGGGTTAGGGTTAAGGTGAGATATAAAATTAGGGTTAGGGTTAGGGTTTAATTACAATTAATATTAGGGTTAGGGTTAGGATTAAGGTTAGGGTTAAGATTCAAGTAGGGTTAGGGTGAGGGTTTAATTAAGGTTAGGGTGAGGGTTCAATTAGGGTTGGGGTAAGAATTGGAATTAGGGTTACAATTATAGTTAGGTTTAGAATTTATACAATTATAATTAGGGCTAGGGTTAGGGTTGTAGTTATAGTTAGGGTTTAATTAGGGCCAAGATTATAGTTATTAGGAATCAACTAGGGTTAGAGTTAGGGTTCAATTAGGCTAAGGGTAAATGATAGGGTTTAATTAGGGTTGGGATTCAATAAGGCTTTTGTTAGTGTTAGAGTTAGGGTTAGGATATGATGAGAGTTAGGGTACATAACCATTCAATTGGAGTTAGGCATTAATTAGAGTTCTAGTTAGGAATAGATTTCATTTAGGGTTAGAGTTAGGCTTAAGATTATGGTTCAATTAGATTTAGGGATAGGGTTAGAGATAGATTTAGAGTTGTACAATAAGGGTTATGATTATAGATAGATTTAGAGTGAGGGCTAGGGTTTGAAATAGTGTTAATGGAAAGGTTAAAATTAGAGTTAGACTTAGAATTAGTGTTAGTTTTATGGTTATGCTTAGGGTCAGACATAGAGTTAGGATTAGGCTTAAGGTTCAATTACAATTATGATTAGGGTTAAGGTTAGGGTTAGATAGAGAATAATGGTTAGGGTTAGGGTTCAATTATGGTTATGATTAGATTTAGGGTTATAGTTATAGTTTGAGTTACAATTATGATTAGGTTTCGGGAACTAGGAAATTAAGGTTAGTGTTAAGATTAAATTAAAATTAGGTTGAGGGTTTAATTATGGTGAGGGTTAAAATAGGGCTAGGGTGAGGGTTAAATTAGGGTTATAGTTAGGTTATAGAACTATGAATCAATTACAATTATGGTTAAGGTTAGGATTAGGGTTGTAGCTACAATTAGGGATTAATTAAGACTAGGGTTAGGGCTCAATTAAGGTTATAGTTAAGCTTAATATTTTATAAGGGTTACTATTCAGATTAAATTAGGGTCAAGGTTATAATTACAATTCTAGAATAAGCCTTCAAGTTAGGGTTAGGGTATGATTTCAATTAGAGTTAGTGTTAGGGTTAGGATTTAAATTTTATTTAATTAAGGTTAGGGTTAGGGTAAGGTTTCAATTAGGGTTAGGGTTGTGAGATAAAGTTTCATCAAGAGTTAAGTTTATGGTTTAGGGTTCTAAAATAAAACTTAGGTTAGGGTTAAAGTTAGGCTTAAGGTGTAAATAGGCTTAAGGTTAAAGATTCAATTAAAGTTAAGGTTAGGGTTACAATTATATCTCTACTCATAACCCTATCCCTTACCATAACTTTAACCTTAACCCTAACCCTAACCCTAATTGTAACACTAACACTAACACTAAACCTAACCCTAACTACAATTCATTCTCTAACACTAACCCTAACCCTAACCTAACCTAACCTTAACCTTCAACCTAACCCTAATTCTAACACTAACCTTAATTCTATCTCTAACCTTAACCATAACCCTGACATTAACCTTAATTGTACCCCCAATCCTAACTCTAATTCTAAACATAACGTAAATGATAACCCTAATTTTATTTCTAATCATAATAATCACCCTTAGAACCCTAACCTTAATCCACACCCACACCCTAACTCTAACACTAACCTTAATTCTATCTCTAACCCTTACCCTAACCCTAACATTAACCTTAACTATATCCCCAATCCTAACTCTAATTCTAACTATAATGAAAATGATAACCCTAATTATATCTCTAATCATAATCATTACCCTAACGCTAACCATAACCTTCATCTTAACCCTAGCCCTAATTTTAATCATAACACTAACCCTAAACATAACCCTAATACTAATACTAACAGTAAACCCAACCCTACCTCTACTCGTGAACCAAATTAAATCCCTGATCCTAATCCTAACTCTACCTGTGAGCCAAATTCAATCTCTAATCCTAACCCTCACCTTATTCCTAATGCTAACCCAACCCTTAACCCTAACCCTAATCCTAATTTTTAATGTCTTCCATGTCACGCTACAAATGCTACTAGCATGTATATATTATTTATTAATAATATACAAAAAAATACGCCAAGGGATATCCTTCTTGAGGCTCCTATTTTTTTAATGAATTTCTCATAGATGGATGTTGAATAGGCGTCTCAAGATGGATATCTCTCAGCTTTTTTATATATATTATTAATAAATAATATATATATCCTAGTTCTACATGCAACCAATACAAATAATATGTAAACATTTAGATCATTTCATTATATATTAAGTTTTATAATACACAAATGTAGAGGAACTTATAAAGGAACTACTTTAGAATGCATACAATTCAATTACATAATCCTACAAGTCCTAATATATTTTCCTTTCTTTTGCAACTTAACTAAGTTCCTTTCTCTTAAAAATCTTAGAAATCTTAAAGGGCACATCCAAAATGGAGAAAGATGTCAAAAATAATATCGGCATTTCTTGAAAACTACAACATGAGATGATTGACAAGTACAGATGGGTGCATACAACAATAAGACTTAACAAGCATCTTATATCATCTTGTTGAAATATTAATGTATTTCCATATATTATACTTATTAATCCTATAATATGATGGCATATGTACAAGGAGTAGAAGCCATAGGGAACATCCTACTTTTAGATGGATTAGACTAAAAAAATTATCATTACTAATTTTTAACTTTAAGTACTAACAACAACACAAATACATTCAACTAGGGTAATTCGTGGTGACAAGGGCCTTGAGGAGGGGTCAAGCCCCACCCCCAAACACATTTGGTTTTATTTTTAGTGTGTGTGTGTCTATCTATATTATAATTATGGCTCATTGTGAGGTTTGATAAGACAACATAACTTTTCCCCATACTCCAAAATATGTGTAATTTTCCAAATTCAATCCTAAACCTTAAACTTGAATCATAAATATTAAATTACTAAATTATAAATTAAATTAAATTAGTAAATAGTTTAATTGTAGATAAAATAAGATAGAAAAATTTAGTCTAAATGGAACATATTGACTTATAGCTAGCTTTTGATATGTATGTCCAATTATATGGTAACTCTATGAAGTAACTAAATGTTGAATTATATATGAAAATTATGAATGAATTTTAAAATGCATGATTAATCAAATTATTTTAAAAATATACTACTCAAATAAAGTATAAATTTACTAATGAATAAGATATCATCATCTAAATATTCATAATTAGTAAGGAAATAATATGTAATGATGGATTCATCCTACCATCAAAATCATATAATTACTAGTTAAGAGCATCATTCCATAATAATGTACTATGCAAAGGAGTGAGTAAGGTATGGGTAGCACATACATGAGAAACTAATGTTCATGTTTTAATTTCAAACTAAATGATATCATTTAATGTATCACTAGGAAAAGCATTGCCATGAGTATTCATAAGAATTATATGATCCATGGGAGTGTTTTCACCTCTAAGACATGATAATTTGTAAAAAGAGATAGTTCACATAAATAATTAGCCTTAGATTGGTCAAATTGATTACCAAAAAAGTGACTATGAATCTATATATTCATTTTATTTTATTACCTTTTAATTTAACCAATATTTAGAAGAAAAAAATTATATAACCTTATGATTTAGACACATTGTCGTATGTAAGTTTATTTATAAAATAATGACCAAGGCCATAGCTGTAAGAATAATAAGAGATTTATGGACCTAATATTGGAGAAGTAAAGTGAATTACAATTTAGTAAAAATTAAAAATTTAATAATTACTAGTGAAAAATTTGTGGAAATAGAATGGGGTTGCAAGGTTCACCAAATAAAAGGATAGAATGAGATCCTACTTCCCTAGTTTCATTAGGAAATGAGATCCCAACAAAGAGTTGACTAACTACCCTTAGAAGAATCAACTCTATGGAAGAATCTTCATAAAAGAAAAAATTGACTTTGTAAAACCCTAATTCAAGAAGCTTCTAAAAGCTTGTTATAAGGGGTTGGGATGGGAGTTACAGTATGTAGAAAAAGGCGATTGTTCACGAGATTGTAATAAGTTTTGCATTGGATAATAAAATTAGTGGATGGCTACGGTTTTGTGGATGTAGCCCAAATTGGGTGAACCACGTTAAATTCTTTGTGCTAATTTTTTTGTGTGTGTTTTGATCAAATCTGCATTTAATTGTTATATATTTTCCTTCTAACCCTAACAAGTGGTATCAAAGCGGGTTGTGTTCAATTATCATTTGCAAGAAGGTCTTATGGTTGAGTGGGAATCTCACGGTTAAGTGGGAGAAATGGAAAATGAGGGTAAATTAAAGGTAGATAAATTCAATGGGTAGAACTATCAGTTATGGAAGATGCAAATGGAGGATTATCTCTATCAAAAGGATTTATGGAGGTTGTTGGAAGGAATATCCAAGAAATTTGAAATAATGAGTGATGAGGAATGGAATCTTCTAGATAGAAAGGCACTAGGAGCCATTCCTTTATGCCTAGCACAATCAGTGGCATTCAATATTACAACAGCAAAAACAACTCAAGAGTTAATGGAAACCCTAGCGAAGTTATATGAAAATCCTTCTGCTTTGAATAAGGTATTTCTTATGAAGCATTTATTTAATATGAAAATGGTAGAAGGTGGGTCAGTTGTTGATCATTTAAATGAGTTTAATACGGTTACCAGTCAATTAATTTTTGTAAATGTAAACTTTGATGAAGAAGTTAGGGCTCTTTTGATTCTATTTTCTTTGCCAGAAAGTTGGAATAGCTTGGTAATGGTTGTTAGCAATTTTGTTTCTAGTTCGAATACATTAAAATTTGATGATGTTGTTGGTGTTATTTTGAGCGAGCAAATTTGTAGGAAAAGCTTTGGTGGAACATCCACATCAGGAAGTGTTTTGAATGTAGAAAGTAGGGGCAGATCAAAGGAGAGAGGAAAAAATTTTGGAAGTCATGGGAAGTCACGAGGAAAATCAAAGGACAAAAGGTCCCAATCTAGAGACAAGAGGGATTGTTGGTACTGTGGTAAGCTGGGTCATTTAAAGAAAGATTGTTGGTCTCAGAAAAATAATGGAGACAAAAAGGAAGGCAATAAAGAGGAAAATGTGGTAAGTAATAAATCTGATGAGGATGCATTGATTCTTTCCCTTGATAATGTTGATGATTCTTGGGTGTTAGATTCAGGGGCTTCATTTCATGCTACGCCCCATAGAAGTTATTTTCTTGATTATGTCTAAGGGGATTTTGGGATGGTTTATTTGGGAGATAATGAGCTCTATCAGATTGTTGGAAAGGGAAGAATCAAGATTAAGTTACAAAATGGGAATCATTGGCTACTACATGAGGTAAGGCACATTCCAAAGTTAAAAACAAATTTAATTTCAGCAGGGCAGCTAGATGATGAAGATTGTTTTGTTACATTTAGCGATAAAAATTGGAAGGTTACAAAAGGTTCCTTGTGGTAGCAAAAGGTGTGAAAGTAGGCGCCTTATATCTTTGTACAGGTCATACTGTTCCTTCTACTTTAGCTATTGTAGATAAAAATCAATGTTCAGGAACAGTTATTGTAGTTCAGCAAGCAAAAAACCAAACAGTTGTTATGGATTCTAAATCAGCACTATGGCATAATAGACTTGGGCATATAAGTGCAAAAGGTATGAAAGTACTTCATTCAAAGAATGTTTTACCAGGTTTGAAATGTGTTAATATGGATTTATGTGAAAGTTGTGTGTATGGAAAACAAAAGAGAGTTAGTTTTCTCAAGGATAGGAAGCAAAAGAAAAATGAGAAATTGGAGCTTGTGCATACGGATGTATGGAGACTAGCTCAATTATCTTCTTCCAGTGGCTCTCGGTATTATGTCACTTTTATTGATGATGAAACAAGGAAAGAATGGATTTATTTCCTTAGGTAGAAATCTAATGTATTTGAAACTTTTAAGAAATGGACAAGCTTGGTTGAGAATGAGACAGGTAAAATGTTAAAATGTCTCAAATCTGATAATGGTGGTGAGTATTGTAGCAAAGAGTTTGAAGATTATTGTTCTTCTAATCGTATTCATAGGCAGAAAATCATTCCAATGACTCCACAGGAAAGTGGAGTGGTTGAGCGCATGAACAAAACAATAATGGAGCATGCACAGACTATAAGATTGCATGTTGGGTTTCCTTTAAACATGTGGGTAGAGGTTGTAAACACTTTTGTTTATTTAATCAATAGAGGTCCCTCTAATCCTTTGGGTTGTGGTATTCCAAATGAAGCATGGACGGGAAAGAAGGTGAGTTATTCTTTTCTAAAGACCTTCGGTTGTGAAGCATTTGCACATGTAGATTCTGAAAATAGAACCAAACTTGATGCAAAATCAAAGAAATGTATATTTTTTGGATATGGCATTAATGAATTTAGTTATAGGCTTTGGGATTTTGAAACTAAAAAAGTTGTGAGAAGCAAAGATGTCGTATTCAATGAGAAAGTGTTGTACAAAGATCAGTTGCAGCAGCATGAGAAGAAAGAAAATGATTATGTAGTGCTAGATGATACACCAAATAGTGATGTTCCAATGGCTCCTCATGCTCTACAACAACAACAACAACAAATACCACAAACTCCAGTGAATGTTAGACAATCTACAAGAATAAGTAGACCTCCAGAACGATTTTCTCCCTCTTTGTATTCTATTTTGTTAACAGATATTGGTGAACCTGAAGGGTATGATGAAGCTATGTAGATGGATACAAAGGTTCAGTGGGAGCATGGAATGGAAGAAGAAATGGACTCCTTGCTGAAAAATCAGACTTGGGAATTATGCAAGTTGTCTGCAGGTAAAAAGTCTTTACCAAACAAATGGGTTTATAGGCTGAAAGAGGATGATGGAGGTAAGAAAATATTTAAAGCCAGATTAGTTGTAAAGGGATTTGCACAGAAAAAGGGTATTGATTTTGATGAAATCTTTTTTCCAATTGTTAAAATGACTTATGTTTGTACTATTTTAAGTATTGTGGTTGCTGAATATTTTCATTTATAACAACTTGATGTTACAACAACCTTTCTCCATGGTGATTTGGAAGAGAAAATATACATGGAACAACCACAAGGATTTGAGGTCAAAGGTCAGGAGAAATTAGTGTGTAGATTGAAGAAAAGTTTATATGACTTGAAGCAAGCAATTCTATAATGGTATATTAAATTTGATAGCTTTATGGCTAAGCATGGCTACAGTCAATGTAATTCAGACCATTGTGTTTATTTTAAGAGGTTGGATGATGATAGCTACATTATCTTATGTTTATATGTTGATGATATGCTTGTAGTGGGGTCTAACATGGATCACATAAAGGAGTTAAAATAGCAATTAGCAAATTCATTTGATATGAAGGATTTGGGGACAGCAAAACAAATCCTTGGTATGAAGATTACAAGAGATAGAAAAAATAGAAAATTATTTTTATCTCAAGTTGATTATGTTGAAAAGGTGTTGTAGAGATTTCATATGGAGAATGCAAAAGCTTTTAGCACACCTTTTCCCAGTCATGTCAAATTGACTAAGGATATGTGTCCAAAGACACAAGAGGAAGGAGAAAAAATGCCCAAGGTACCATATGCTTTAGTTGTAGGTAGTTTAATATACGCCATGGTATGTACAAGACCAGATATTTTACATGTTGTAGGAGTTGTTAGCAGGTATATGAGTCATCCTGGTGTTGAGCATTGGAATGCAGTAAAATGGATTTTCAGGTATTTCAGAGGTACATCAAATAAATGTTTATGTTTTGGAGGCTTTAATACTGATTTAAAAGGCTATGTTGAGTTAGATTTGGCAGGGGATATAGATACTAGGTGGAGTACCATAGGCTATGTGTTTATAGTTGGTGGGACAACAGTGATTTGGATTTCTCGGTTGCAAAAGGTGGTTGCTTTATCCACCATGAAGGCAAAGCATGTTGTTGCAATAGAGGTGGCAAAGGAGATGATATGGTTGCAACTTTTCATTGCAGAGTTGGGAAAACAACAGGCTGAAAATTATTTGTTTATAGATATCAAACACATACAATTGAGATATCACTTCATTTAGTCAGTGTTGGAGGATGGATCTAGGTCAAACTGGAAAAGATACATACAAATGCCAATCCAACAAATATGTTTATGAAAGCAGTGAAATGGGAGAAGCTAAGCTCCTCTTCAGCTTTGGTTGGCCTTCAAGGTTGAATTCAAGTATAACAGAGCAGCAAGGTCCAAGGTGCTTATTTCCAGTGGGAGTTGCAAGTGCAGCAATGTCATCCAAGATCAGTCTCCAAGTGGGATATTGTGTTGGTGTGGAGCCTAATCAGTCTCCAAGTGGGAGATTGTTGATATGTGGTGTCTAATCATGCTATACTGTACACCCGACATGTATCCTCGCATCATCAATGAAAAAGGAAAAATCACCAAAAAATAAAATATCAACTTTGTAAAACCCTAATTCTATAAGCTTCTAAAAGCTTGTTATAAGGGGTTGGGATGGGAGATACAGTATGTAGAAAAAGGTGATTATTCGCAAGATTGTAATAAGTTTTGCACTGGATAATAAAATCATTGGATGACTGTAGTTTTGTGGATGTAGCCCAGATTGGGTGAACCACATTAAATTCTCTATGTTAATTTTTTTGTGTGTTTTATTCCTTTGTTTTATTGATCAAATCTGCATTTAATTGTTAGATATTTGCCTTTTAATCCTAACAAATGGGTCCTTAGTGAGATATTTTTGAAACTTTTAGGAGCCTCTGCCACAAATCTGAATCTTCCAATTTTCCTAGGTTTTAGATTTTGAAAACCAAAAATAAATTTTGCAATTGAGTTTCCTTGTGATGACAACGTTTAAAACTTTGCAAGTTCTCCAATTTTTCTCTTCAAGATGTTTTCAATCTTTCTTCCACCTAAATTTGCAAACACAATTTACATAAGAGGAGAAAAATGTTTTTATTGATGAATGGGGATTTTCCTTGGTCAAACCCCATTTTGGTAATTAAAATTGTTATCTTCGAATCCAACTGCACTTGATTCACAGAATAACCCCCTACGAAACTTATCCATTTTGTAGGATTGTGTGCTTCAAGCATGCAAAACGAGGAAAATTTCAATTCACCTTAATGCATTGTCATAAACCTCAAATCATCCATTTGAGTGTTTTTCCTTAGTCATTTCTCAAAAACCTTCAAAACGTGTGTTTTTTCATTTTTTAGTCTGGGAGCTAGAAAAAATTTAGCTCATCAAGAGTGTTGATTTTTAGTGCTCCTACATGAGTTAAGTCATGAAATTTCTCCAAGTGTTGGAGCATTGTTTTTAGCACTCCTACACTTTTCACTCATCCTATGTTAGATGTCCGAGCACTAATTTTTAGCACTTTGACATGTGATTTTCTATCAAGTATTATAAGTTTAGAAGTAGTCTTTTTCACTACTTTGCATTTTCAAATGTTTTTCGAAAATGTTGGAGAGGTGATTTTCACCGCTCCTACATTTTCCATCCATTCCACGAGTTGTCATTAATGTGAATTGTGGTTTATTAATGACAAGGATTTTGAAGTCTTTTAATATATTTTTAAGTCATATTTACTTCATTTCATTATTGATTAGTTGGTTTCTTCCATCTTCTT
This sequence comes from Sequoia sempervirens, assembly GCA_007258455.2. Lineage (NCBI taxonomy): Eukaryota > Viridiplantae > Streptophyta > Pinopsida > Cupressales > Cupressaceae > Sequoia > Sequoia sempervirens. Next base: position 50,477,001 of record VDFB02379711.1, read on the forward strand.
CTCATGTCATCTCATATTTGAGCTCCTTCAATCTTAGGGCACGAATTTTTCACAAGTTTTACTCTAAACTTTTGTCACCCCTTTTCACTAGGTAAGTTATGCTTTTTCTTATTCTTTTGTTGTTATTTTTGTTTAGTCTTGCATGCTCTTTGTGCATTCTTTCACGTTTTTGGTGAATGCATTTGCATCTCTATTACTTGGTTTTCATTACTTCTTAGGGTTTGCTCTAGTTTTCATCCTTAGCGTTTTCCGCGTACCCTAGTTCCTTTTTGGATTTCCTTTGTGAAGGAATGGCATCATTATTTGACGCTATGTCTTCAATTTTCCCCACTTGTTATTTAACCTTGGATGTTGTAGAGGTTTGAAATGTTTTATCATCGATTTTCAATGAATTTCTATTCATATGTCAAAGCAAGAAAATTCACTGCTTTGTCAATTGTTTTTCCCAACTCCATGTGTAGGACAATGATTTTCACATTTCCCACATATACAATTTTTTCCCTGATCTTTCAAGATGTAGGAGCTCTGAAAATCATCGCTCCTACATAAAATAATCTTTCCACTAAATGTTGAAGCCCTTAAAAAGCCCGCTACTACACATTACTTAGAGATTATCCTGGAGCATGTAAGAGCGGGAATTTTTAGCACCGATGCATGAAGCTAAACTTTCTCCCAAATGTTGAAGTGTTGATTTTCAGCGCTTTGACATCAATTCTTTCTAAGTGTTGCAAGACATGTTAGAGCGTTGTTTTTAAGCACCCTTACACAAAAGAAATTTTTCCATTTAACACTCAAAAATTTATTTTATTTGCTCTTTGAACTTCATTTCATTGTTGATGCTTTGTTTTCCATGCTCCATAGCTCATTTGCACTCATTCCAAAATGCCTTCTTCTTTCACGCATTCCAAATCATTCTCATAACACATATGCTCCTAACATCTCCTAATCCATTATTTCTTATAGTTTCTTTCAAGCTCTTATCAGGTGATCTTTGAAGGTGAATTTTCATTGGTCTTGGGTACTCTTAGATGACAACAGAAGAATCTCCCTCATCTTCTAAGAAAGAGAAAATGAAGTACAAGTACCAAGGGATTTATCCACCTACGATTGTGATCCCAAAGATTGATGAAATCAAAGACATAGAGATTGGTCACCAAGATATGGAAGATTTTGTGAAAAGAACTAAAAAGCAACCATTAGAAGAAAATTTGTGATCCATCATTCATAACAACTTGCACTTAGTAGCTTCATTTCCAACTATTGCTCATTGCACAGATTATTTTCTTCAAGTGGCCTCTCATTATATCAAGGAGGACAGAAGTGTCAAAGATTCTTCTGAACAAGTCATGGTGAGATTAGATTCAGAGTTCTTCGATATAATTTTTTGAGTTCCACATATGGAAGAATATACCAATGTTTCCATTTAACAAGCACAAGAGGTCTATGAAAAGGATCCAAATAATGCTAAAACATTGATTAATACTCAATGGTTGAAGTATCCAAGGTCCACTATCTCAAGATGGCCCAAAGGACTTCCTCGAAGTAATTTCAAGGAGGATGTTCAAGATATGATTAATCTTCTAAGTAGGGTAAAAGGCATGCCTATTTCATGTCATTTTCAAGAATGGATGTATGAATATATTTGAATCATCAAGAGGAAAGCACATGTAGATTAGGGAACTCAGATAAGTGATGAAATTCATGAGTAGCTTATCAATGTACAAACTATGTTAAAGTTTTACATGACATCCTACCTAGTGTATGCTACTGCAGCCATGAGTGAATTTCCAAGGTTGTCAAAAAAAGTTAACATAAGCATGGTGCTTGTGTATGAGTTTTATTCTCAGATAACTTTGAAGAATAGTCTTAAAATTTTCAAGAGTCATAGATGCTTTCTTTGCACCTCTACTTTTCACTTTTATTCTGACTCTTGAGAAGAAGAGAGTATCAAATGAGGCCTACAGGGTTGTTGGTAAATTTGGATGTATCTTTTTGCAATTTCCAACTTTCATGTATTTGAGAGTAGGGTGTTACACTGGGTGCCCATACATGTTGCCCAGATATCCTTCAAACAAATGGGTATTAATGAAGTTGTACAGATAACTAATCTCAGCTCATAAAGAACGTCAAAAAATTCACAAGCCAGGTTTTAATTTTCCACTTACTATTAGGAGATATTCTATTCAAAGTGTTCAAAAGATAAATTTAGTAGAAGTCGAAATGAAAATTATGACCATAAGGACATATAGATACATATCTAACTTTGACTATAGAAATTTGTATAGGAAACTTAAGAAGGATATCACCATGTCTACCGCTTTAAGGATATATGGGAAGATTGTAGAGATGAGGAAGGCATTCAGAGAATGGATTTTTGTAGGTTGACTATGGAATAGATCAGGGATCTTAGTGTAGCTGATATTCCAGAGGATTTTGAAGATCCTAGTGATATCATAAATTGTGCATATGAAGAGGAAGAAATTTTCATAAAGCCTTTACCTCTTGTGTAATGGTCTAAGAAATAGTGTTTCTTGTTAGAAATGTGTGCCTCAATCCCATAGGCTGAAACCTCTGAAAGGGAAAAGTTGGTGTGACATCTTTTGTGTCTGGTCGACTAGCTGTTGAAACCTTGTTGAATAGTTTAGGTCATTGTGACCTTGCCTTAGTCTCACCAAAGGAGCCTATCACTATGTCATTTCATTCGGTATAACCTCTCACCGCCCGTGGAGACCTCTTGTCGACTGTTGGCATTTATCAAATATTGGGGAGAGTCTTGGATGTTTGCTATGAGCTCTTAGCGATGAAGGAATGTCTTGCCGACAGCGTTTTCTATTGAAGTCTTTGGGGAGAGTCTTAGGTGTTTGGTAAGAAATATTACTGATAAGGATGTCTTGTCGATAGCTTTATCCTGGAGACATCGGGGTGACTTGAACACTCGAGAAGAATTCTTGGTGACAATTGGTGTGTCTCACCGATGATATACACTCAGAGCAGCATAAAGGTCTCAGGGTGAGGTCTTAGCGATGGACATAAGTCTTACCGACTGTTGTTTGGTGCTTGGTATGACTTCTGAGCATTCGGAGTAATGTCTCAGTGATAGTGGTATGTCTTGCCGAATGTTGAACGTTTCGGTATAACCCTTAATGACTCGGTATGATCTCTCAGCGAAGGACAATAGTCTTGTCAACTATTGAACACTTTGGAATACTCACATCTATGTGACTTTGAAGCTTCAGTATGATGTTTCACCAATAGCGATCATAAGTCTTGGTGATAGCGATATGAGGGATAATCGTCAGTATGAGGTCTTGGCGACATGGCGAAGTCTGAGCGATAGCTTTTTGGACTCGATGTAACATCTTGGTGATAAGGATGACTCTTAGCGACAGCGATGGTTAAGTCTTGTGGCATCAGGGAGACATGGTTAGTATCTCACCGATATGCCAACATAGGTAGAATGTTTTTTACCAAGTGAAGACTATCTAAAATGGCTTGTGTTCGACCAATCAAAGAAGCTGAATGGGAACTGCTAGCAGTTGGAATGTTGCAGTCGTTACTGAGAGGAAGCTTGATAGACAGGGGCATCATGGATTTACTCTCTATTGCAGATGATGTCTTGTTTGAATTGATAGATTACTGTTTGGTTGTATGATCAGTGGATGAATTCTATTCTGAGAAGACTATAATGGGAATGTTCTGTAACAAGGTTGTTCATGGTGAATGCTATTGTAAACTAACATCAGAAAGATAAGTCAGAACTCTGTTTGTAATCTTTTACTATAATACAAAGTGACTTCTCTTGGTGTGGTGGGTTTTTCTCTCATAAGGGTTTTCCCACGTATATTTGGTGTTCATATGTGTTTGATTAATTCTTTGTTTCTATTAACTCTTTCAAGTGCATCTTAATTGGACTCTAATTGTAAAATTTAAAGAGTCTTTGTGTTCTTCCATGAGGTTTTGATGTTAGGAGAGTTGTTTCCACACCTTGGCTTTCCTTACATTTCCATTAGAGAAAGGCTTGCTCCTATTCTAAATAACACAAGTGAATGGTTGTAGAAGCATGGCTTTCAATTGAAATATTTTAGAACAGAATTTGAGGGAGAGACACTAGGAGGAGAAGCTAGTCAGCAACAAGAAATCCACACTAAACACAAACATGCGGCTACTCCCTCTTCTTCTTCGAGGGGTCCTAAGATCAAGTTCACTTTCGGTAAAAGTACTACACGGATAATCGAAGAAGGAGAGGTTGCTAAATCAAATTAACCATTTGTAGAGGGAAAAAAGCTTGCATCTGAAGAACAATCATCATAATAAGAGGAAGGGAATGAAAGTTAGGAATCAAAAGAATCTGCTGAAGATGGAGAGGAAGAAGGTAATGAGGAAGAAAAAAGGTGTGATGATGAAATACCACTATCTCCCCATGAGAATATTGTTGATAATATTCCCCAAACATCATCACCTATTACTACCAATGTTCCTCACACTCCTCCAAATCCTACTACTCCTCCACCTCCTCTTCCTACCTCACCTCCCCCTACATCAACTCTACATATAGTAAAGGTTAACATTCCTCCTTTCGTAACATCAATTCTTTCCATTCCTCCTATAGGTTTCATCTTACAAACTATTGATGTTTCCTTGAGTTCTCCATCATCATTCCGAGTTTATCATCTCCATCATTTGATATCTCTTTTTAGGCAGAGTTTGACAGGTTTATGAATGAGTCATTGCAGGATCCTCTTGGTTTGCATTCTATTGGTGCCATCATGACTGATACTACTCCAATTGTTACAATATTATCCATTCCTATAGAAGTGGCTACTACACAAGAGTTAACAGTAAGTCAAGAAGGAAAAACTTCATCTCTTCCCTCTTGGCTAATCTCACAAGTATCTAAGCACAAGAAACAAATGATTTCCCCAAATGAGCTTGATTTTAAAGAGATAGTTCCCTCAAAATCCAAGGGGAAAAAGAAGGAAAAGGTTCATTCAAGACTTCATGTGGAAAAGTCAGGTCACAAGTATGTGGATATTGGTTTACCTCCACATGAACAGGGTGATGTGAACATGGAAGATTATACTATAACAAGTGTTCAACTTGGTAAGGTAACTAATGCAAGTGCAAAAGAAGATACACAAGTGACTTTAAATGCATTATCAAGTAGACTTGATAAAATGGATTAGGCTAGAGATATGTACAAAGATAAAGTTGAGCGATATGCATCAGTTTTAAGAAAGATCATAGACACTCCAGAGAATGTGCAACCTATGGCCATGGTAAATGTTACAAAACCAACAGTGCAAAAAGTGGAGTTTATCTCCAAGCATAAAGTGTTATATGAATTCATTGATGAGATAATTAAGTAGGGTTCACAACTCATAGCTATCATGGTTGATGAAAAGATTGTTCAAGTATCCAAAATGAAATTAGAATTGGAGAAGGTAAAACACACACTTTCCTTGGAGCAGAAGGAGATGGAACAGAGGCTCTCATTTTGGTTGCGAATGAAGAAGACTAAGTTGAGTAAGTTAGTGGAAGTTGGGGTAATTCCTAACAAAGACAAGTATGTGGAAGTAAAGGAATCTCTTAGAAACCACATACAAGTAATCAAATCTCTCATTGAGGGCATACAACAAGTACAAGAAGATGTCAAAGGACATCATGTTGTCATGGTGAATGGAATTGAGGAGTTGTCGGGTAAACTCCTTGATGATGATCATACTTTCCTCCTGGTCAGTGAGATTGCTCAAATCTTTAAAGAAGCTATCATGAAGCAGGTGGAAGATGAAGACTTTTCAAAGACTTCAATGCATGCCATATGTGATGTATGACTTTCTCTCGACAATCTCAAGATGCATCTAGATAGATGCAAGAAAATTTACTCATCTACAAGAAGGTCAATCACAAGAGTTCATACCATTATTAACTATATAGTTGGTGCAGATGAGGCAATCATGTAGGAGATAAAGAAGAACTATGAAGACTTTCGAGCCAAGAGCGAGGAACCATGAAAAACTTCTTGTATCTCAAGAGTTAAGCTTTCTTCTATGCTTTTTGTAGATAGGCTTTGACATTTTACATGTCATTTTAAAAAATGTAATTACATGTAAACAAATATGTTCTCCTATAACTATGGACAACATTTTTGAATAATTCAACTAGTTAGTTAGAGTTTGTGTGAACCCCAATCCTAATACTTGCAAAACACAACAAATGAATACATTAGGAGATCAAATGCAAGTAAGAACAAGGACTCCCCATGAAATCCATTAGCAAAGTTTAAAATAGGAAATGAGACAAGAATGAATTGAAAGAGCAATAAAGCAAGTTAAATCCTATTGAAGACAATGCAAACTCTTGATCCCATGGGGTAATTGGTGCTAATTTGATGTGAAAATTGGCCCTTTCCCAACTCCAATGATGTAATATTGATGAATGTTGATGAATGATCCACTTTTATGAAGAATGGTGAGTGCTTCAAGACCAAAACCTACATAACCTAGCTACAAATTAAAAAATGTGGATCGAGATAGCTAAATATTTGAGCATAGTAAGTTTACTCAAATTATGGATGGATCAAATGAAGGATGAGCTCTTCATTTATAAATGAGATTGATGGATGAATGTCCAAAATAGAGCAATGTGGGACTAATCTTCAACAAATGAAAAGAATCCACATGTCATCATGTGAATGGTTAAGGAATGAGCACATTTTGAAGAATGTGCAAAGAGGGGGGAGATTCAAATTCAAAATATGGCTTGAAGGATGAGGTGAAAGGTGAAACAAATGCACATGGCTCAAGAAAAGGACATGTAAGAGATATTAAATGCTTTGTTGGAAGGGACAAGTCCTTTTGGGGGGAGATTTCAAATTTGAGAAATATTCCATCTTTGATGCCCTTTTTTAATGAAAATAGATGATTTATAAATCAATTAAATTGATTTTCATGTGCAAGTTGCAAAATCTAGAGGATTTGATGGATTAAGACTAAGATTAATCAGGATTTGATTAATTTAAAGGAGATTAGACGATTTGACCATTTTGACTTAGATTTTAGGATTTAAATAACTCAAAATGAGAAGAAAATCATTTAGACTTAGTTAAATAAATATTATTTATTTATTTAACCAAAGGGGGTGATGTTAGATTAAATTAGATAAATGTTTGATTTATTTAATTTAATTAGATGAACTTTAGAGATTTAATCAAATAATATGGATTATTTAATTAAATAAAGATAGGAAGATGAAATGACCTAGCTAATTACACATAGACAATGATTTAATTAAATCGAGGGATTTATTTAATTAAAAGGGGAATTATGATGACTTTAATCAAATAAGGATATTTGATTAAATGGTTAGATAGAGGGATAATTCAAGATGAGGCGATGTTAGTAGATTAGGATCTAGTGTGAAATATTAATTTGTATATTTTCAATGTCTACATTTTTCCCCTCTTTGAAGCGATGCACTTGTTGTGTTGGTTCAAAGAATAACCTTTCCATAATCAAAAGTTAAAATTTCTCTAATTTTTTTGAATGCCCCATTGCTGCCCCAGCGAATAAAGAATTATGCTAGTATACTTCCCCCTCGAGAGATTGGGCAAAGAGGTTTGATTTGAGGGTCTATCTCTCAACAAAGAGGTTCAAGATTAGTTTGACTCGAAAGTTTGATGTAGACAAATTTTGATGATGTAGACAGTCATCAACCATGGCTAGCCTCATGCCTATTTTGATATATTACACCCACTTGATCCTGATTTGTACCATGACAGTGAAATTATTGATGATGAGATGATTATGATGTTTATATGTAATGGATGATATGATGATGCATGGATGATGTGGATGCACATGATATGATATGATGATGCTTTTATGATTATGTGTATGGGTGATAGATGTATGGTTTATGAAATGCCTAGAATAACCAATCTATATTATGCAATGATGGGGATGAATGCATGTGGTATGATTAATTTTTTCTACATGGTATGATATGCATTATGTAGTATGCTAATAGTTTGTGGATGCAAGATGGATGCATTAGCGATGATTTATGATTAACTGTCATGGTACCATGTTAGCACAAAAGGAAGTAGGAATAAAATAAGATGATGACAAGAGACACCAACAAGCCAACTTTATTAGAGATTATGATAATGATGATGATGATTTTCGTATCGAGGAGTTGGGATTTTCAAAGGGCCAATTACCTTATGTTTGATAACACATGTAGGCAAGATGCATCAAGGTATAAAGAACCAAGATGGCATTGCACCTAGTGTGATGGACTTTGAATCGACAAACAGATAGGAGTATTCTTGCTCACACCTGACATACATAAAATTTGCTAGGATGCACCTTTGAAGTTTCAAACATCTCGAACCACAACACGAAAAGGTATAACCCATCGATGAAATAGTCAAGAAGTTTCCCAAAACACCTTCCATACACACCTAACAAAGCAAGTATTCGCCAAGGTTATATTACAAGAACGTCCAACAAGCACAAAAGACAAAAGATAATGATCATTGCCCCATTCCTTTCTCTCTAAATCATTTTGATTAGACATCATTGAGAGGTCATTAGAATGAGCACAATAAGATAAGTCAAAAGAAAAGATCAAGTATACAAACAAGCCAATGTTCTTCATACCTCTAGCCAAAGGGATTTGTTTTTATAGGATAAGAATCCAAGGTGATATCCAAAATGATGCCCATTGTCGGAACGATATGTTCTAGGACATACATTGTATAGGATGATGATGGGTTGATAAGTTGTTTGATAGGCTTTTGATATAAGGTTGACTGACATGTTTGAAAATGATCAAGAGTTTGATTTTGCATTTAAAATTTTTCTATTTCAATTTTTATTTTACATTTGAAGCTTGCTTTTGCTGATTATTGTGGTTGTTTCTGTTTGTTTTTCCAAAGGATGAAGGTGACGATTAGTTTATTATGGATGATTGATTATTGTGGGTGAAAGCGAAATGGGACGGATGGATTTTTTCAATTTTTTGATGTTTTTGGATTTTGTGAGATTTTATGAATGTTTTTGGATTTTGTGTATGTTTTGAATGTTTTTGGATTTTTGAAGGTTTTTTGAAGGTTTTTGGATTTTGATGTCTCAGGGGTTGATCAAAGATGAGCCTTGCCTACGTTTAAGCTCAAAGACGACGTAGTTCGGATACCATGTTTTTGATGTTTTTCTGACTTTTTGAGTGTTTTTGGATTTTGATATGATTTTGGATGTTTTTTAGATTTTCTTGGTTTTTTTAATTTTTCGTATGATTTTGATGATTTGGATATGGATGTGTGTGATGATATTAGTGATCTATTTTGGGATTTTGTTGAAAACCAAGCTAAGGTTTATTGATCGAATCAATGGATTGATGATGATAGCATTGTTGAGGATACACAACAACGCAAGAACAATGTTAAGTAACACAAGGATTAGGATGGATATCCCAAGATGATGAGGGATTGATGATGATAACATTGTTGAGGATACACAACAATGCAAGGATAGTGTTAAGCAACACAAGGATATCCCGAGATGATGATTTTTTATTGGATTTGATTGATTAGGATTGATGAAGCTTGGTTTGGAACAAAAGTTGTTGCGGATGATTTGATGTGACGTTTGAAGTGAAAATTAGATGCAACTGATATTGGTTGATGTTCAATGAAAGATGAAGCTTGATAAGGAATGTCTTCTCATCAAAATGTGCCATGGGCTAGTGATTTGGTTTTTTTGCTCACAAGTGGTGGACCAATTTGATCTCACATTTTCCAATGTTCAGATCACCACATAAGTTGGAGGATATAGACCAAAACTTATTCTCGAAGCAAGATATAAATATCTGCCCCCAGTGTCTAGCAATGTATTAAATACCATGGGTGGATGCTTGGATAGGTATGGATGGAGGGATATGGATTATCTTGTGATAAGATAAGGTGTTTAGATAAAGAATGCTCATTTGGATAATGCTTCATGCCTTAGATAATGTTGGGTAAGACAGGATCAATGAAAATGACCCATGTCAAGATGTTTACCGTAAGAAAGCATAAAATTTTACCAAGATCAAGATAATTTGGACTATGGATGGAGATGGATTGGATAAATGGTTCATGGATGAAATGGATTTATTATGCATGAGATGGATGGAATGTTGGATTTATTATGGATGGGATAAGATGCTTTCACCTGAACTAGCGCATGTAGATGCTTGATTCTACACATGATGCTTGTTTTCCAGGTTTTCATCATGGTACCTGCCCAAAGTGCCACAAAAGTGGTTTTCACTAGAGGAAAATTTTTTTCTTTACTGTTTTAAATCCTTTTTCTTTTTCTTTTTTGGATTTTTTTTTTTTTTCTGAAAGATTTTAAGCTCATGTTGAACCACCTAGTGGCATTGATGTAGATGCCCCTATCATAATGTGTCATTGATATCCTGCCTAAAGAAGTTGCTTTCCTAAAATACGTGCACTTGAATACAACTCTTGAGATTACTGATCTGCTTCATTGATACCAGAGTTGACTTTGTCTTTATGCGCACATTGTGATAGAGTGCCTTCAAAATCCTTATGATGAAGGGTCGTTGCCAATACATGGTCAATTTGAGAATTGGATATCATGCATGGAGGTGTGGATGGAGTGTGTTTAGGGATAGGATATGGATTGGTTGATAGTTTGAAACCTTTGACTCTCCAAACTTGGGAAGATGAGCAATGATGGGTGGATACGAAAGTGTACCTATAATTAGGACCAACTACTTGATATACTTTGTACATTGCTTGAGAAGCCTTCTTTTGCTTTTGTGGACATCTTTGATGGATACTTTTCCCTTTCTTATTTTTCCCCATAGTTTATTTCACTAATGGAGTTTGATAGGGATAATCTTTCTTTGTATTCTTTGGTATCCACTTGGATTTGATTTGTCCATTATGCTTCTTTGCTTCTTCTATTTTAATAATGTTCCTTATGCTTTGATTCAAATCTTTCTTTTGAATTTGGTCCCAATTCATGGATGGGGTGATGGGTGGATGAAGATTCATGATGTGGCTAGTTGTAGTATTGGCATTGGTTTCATCATAAGGAATCTTCATGCTCCCTATGTTGATGTTTTCCTGAGACATAGTCGACCCCAGTATGGTCGTAGTGGCACCTCCATTCCTTGATTTTTCTTGTTTTGAGATGTCTCATTCAGTACGCCTTCTGTGAAAGATAACCACTGCAGATGATGTTGTTTTGATTTGTTTCTCTAGTGACTCTAGAATGTCTGGCTCTATTTGACCTGTTTCTTTGAGTGGATAATGTTGGATATCTTCATACATGATGTCCTTAGTTTGAATTTGGGATATATTTGATCCTGATGTTGAAAAATCAGTTTGACTATAGGAATCACTAACTTTCTCTTTTTGTGTAGTAATGTTAGGAGTAAAGGAATCCTATTCTGAATGAAGATCATCTACATGTCCATCCAAAGAAAGCATCTCATGGGTAAATGGAGGAGTATGTGCTATGTGGATGTGATCATCTTGTATAGATAGGAGAATATGCATTAGACCATTGTAGTAGCTTGGAGATACAAACTCTTGATCTTGAATGATTTTAGAATTGCTTTCGACATGCTTTGGATCAAATTCTTGACATGGGTCAGTTTCAAAGGATGGATTGCTTACAAAGGGTTCTAGGATATCTTCATTAGGAATGAAAAGCGGTTCATTATCCTCTTGATCTTTGAGTGGGCTTGGATCAAGTGAGTTGAGGATTCCTTTAGTATCTTTAATCATGAGGTCAAAGGGGATCAACATGTCTTGGAAAGGACCATTGCTAGACCTTGGTGAAAGATTTTGATCATGCTTTGGAATAAATTCTTGAGATATGTCCTCTAACTCATAAGGCAATGTAGAGACATTTAAAATATGATCATTGGTTGACAGATCATAGATTATGTCCATGGGATCAAATAATTCTAACACTCCTTGAAATATATCACTAAAAATTGGCTCTTGATGTATGGTGAGTTGATCACCAGATGGGGTGGAAACATCTTCAAGGTGCTCATTGATGGAGAGATCTTGATCATTGTTTTCAACAATTAAGGTGGAGATATTTTCAATGTCTTCAACCATAGGGTCAAATGATGTTGACATTTCTTGAATTGGATCATTGTTGGGTATTGTTGGTGGATTTTGATCATGATTGAAAAGTGATTCTTGATGTATGTTAATTTGATCATTGGATGAGGTGGAAACATCTTCAAGGTGTTCATTGATGGATAGATCTTGATCATTGTCCCCAATAGTGATTATCTTCTGATCAATATGGTCTTGGATGGGATTTTTGAGTCGAATACAACTTGATGTTGTGTGTCCCTTTGTTTTGTGGAAATCACAATGGTGCTCCTCGTTATACCTTGGTACTTTAACTAGGGGTTCTTGATAGTTCCCATAGATGGGGAGCTTAATGAGATTTTCTTGTACCAATTGTTGCAAGACTAATTCGATTGGTCTCCCAAGTGGTGTGTATTTTCATTTGTTACTTTGTAAGATTTGTACTTGACCTTGTGGTGATTGATTTTGGAGATGTGGTGATTGATCTTTGAAATGTGGCAATTGATCTTTGAGATGGGTTAATTGGGTTTGTTGTTGATCTTGATCTTGATATGTAACCTCTTGAAATTGGAGAATTTGTTCTTGATGCAGTTGTGGACACAAATCAATGCTTTGATGGCATGGTTCAACCAAAGGAAGAGTGTATTGATTTTGGAATGAAGATATCTCTTGGCTCAATAATTCAATTAGTTTGGCATGTGAAGCAAGTTGTTCTAGTGAAATTTGATCTTGATTTTGAATTTGACTTTGACTCCCTTGATTTGGCTTTTGTTCAATTAGATTTGGGATGTACACTTGTGGTGTTTGCATGGGATCATGGACAATTTGATTTTGGACAATGTTCTAACTTGGGATATCGGTTGAAATTGAACATTGTTAATGTTGGGAATCACATTGCCTTGATTTAGGTAACTTTGATTTTGCATTGTGTTACCTTGACTTGGAGTCATTAACATCTTTTTTGGACTTTGAACAATATTTGTATGATTTGCAAACATATCCATCCCAAAGTTTACCAAGTTTGGATTCAAAATGTTCATGTTTTGTAAAGTTGTACTTGGTACATTCACATTTGGCATGTAGGGGTTTGATGGGATGATGTTCGTTTGAAGGCTCATGCATTGAGTGTTTGGTTAATAGATTTGTAGGTTTGGAATTGGATTTAAATCTACCATCGGGAAAGGTGTTCCAAAATATTGACTAGGCATACTCACTATTGTTGTACCATTGAGGTTTGTAGGAGATAATGATCCCATGTATGGATTGTATAAATGTGAGATTTGAAAATCAATTGGCATTGTAAGGCTTTGATAGTTTGGTTGACTTGGATTGCTCATGATGTATGGATCAAGTTTATATTCCATGTTCCTCTTGTGTTTTGACCTTGTTGTAAAAGTGACCTATAAGGTGTTTAGGACCAATGATGAGATGAAGGATGAAAAGGGGTGAATGATATGAGTGTTGAACGTTTAGGGACTTTGTATCAATGCTAGACTTAGGGCTTGATTTTGATTGTTGGATAATGAACTTGTAAACCCTAAGATGTTAGATGTTATCTTAGGATGTACTTGTTCAAAGGGATGCTAATTTAACTAGAGGTATGAGAAAGGATACATTCCCATACTTCTAACTAAACAAGGTGATTTTGATTTTGATGATTTACCCAAGTCTAGAATGATGTTTCCAAAGCTCTAAAGTTGCTTTTGGGATGGGATGATAAAAGTTTGAAATGGACGAAGTGTTTGATTTTGAGCCTAAATGAACCTAAGAAGGACTTATTTACAAGGCCAAGGTTTTGAAGAACATGCTTTTCCCTTCAAACCAAAAGATCAATGTTTGCTCAAAAGACCATAAGACAAAAGATACACAAGCACATGTGTGGGGTTAAATTGATTTCATCTTAATTAGTGAATTGCTTTTACCACAAACACTTCTTTGATTAGGTTTTCCAAACTAGATGTCCAATGTCTTAATTTCTTCGAATACGATAAAGTATGTTATGTGGAGTTTTGATGAATCCAAGGCAAGGGTTACCTATTGTTGATCTTTAGTAGGAAAATTGAAATGTAAGCTCAAGTGTTTAGAAACCTATAAGGATGTGAATCCCAAGGGAAAGAAATAACACATGAATTGGGTCAATTGTATTTGTCTCCTAAAGGGTTTGAAATTTTGATGATGACGTTTAAGTGTTTGTTTCCAAGATGTTTTTGAACAAGCAAAGCATTTTATAACCTAGAATAAGTACAACCCTATGGATATGGAAGACAATATTTGATGAGTCCCCACTTGGACAAGTCCAGCTATGCTTATCTTTAGCAAATGGTTAGATGCTTGACCCCACTGGCTCCCCTCCATGGCACTCACTTATATGGGGCAGCCAAGCATCAACACCCATGAAACTCCCATGGCATGCTTTCCATTTCTACTAAAAGATAGTAAAAGTGTGGGGCAGCTTCAGAACGACTGTTCTTGCACCAACAAATAGATTAAGGATTTTGGAAATTCTAAAAAATGGGTTTTAATTAGGACTTTTCGTTCATGGAGATTGACCCATACAGCGAGAGTCCCTTTTCAGATCCATCTCGTTGGAGCCAACTGCGTGATACTGGCGTTTACTCCAATACCCACATTTATATCCCAGTTGGAAGTACTCTTGGCTTTAGAGTGTTACCGGTTGAGTCATTCCCTTGGGTGAGTACTTTTTCCCCAAGGCAGGCCCTCTAACATAAACAAAAGTGAATAAACATATTCATAGTTCAATTGACCCTTGTTTAGAAACAAAGGAAGAACATATGCAATAATTTTACTCACACTCACATAGTGTTTTGTTCAATTTTAAGCCCAAAATGAAGTGTGGGGGTGATTACTTTATCTCAACCTAAGATCATAAAAAAGGCCTTTTGATTCTCAAGATCGCTATAAAGCGCGAGAGAAGCGCATATGTCCTTTTTGATGATGTTAGTTTAAGTAAGCAATCACAAAAAAAAAGTTGCAAATGTTCATTTTATCATTTCAAAGCAAATGTGAGTTCATTTTAAAAACACCAAAATGTGACAAATTACCTCGTTCAATTTTTTAATCCCAAACAAACTTTAATAGATTGGAATCCTAATGTTCATTTTAAGCCTTTTATAGAAAAATTGGAAAATTCTTTTTAAAGCCCAAATGAAATTAGTGGATCCTAAGCCTAAAAAGATGACAAATTTTCCTTAAGAGGAATAATGAATCCTAAAAAAGTGTTAAACAAACACTAAAGTGTTTGAAAACACTTGTTTTCATGAAATGACACCATCATACTTCTCTTCCTTTTCATCTTTGATCGATTCAACCTACAATAAAAATCAATTATATTTTGCAAAACAAAGGTCAAAAAGACAGAAAAAGTAGAATTTGAAAAAAAGCACGTGTTGAAAATTAAATTTTACTCCATACTCCCCTCCAGCAGTGCAATCTGTGAAGATATCACAATTTGATTTCTCTAGTGGTGTTGTATAGCATCTCTTGCCAATTAGTGTCACTCTGTAGTCAGACCGGTGAGTGTGAATGCGTAGCCCTTTTGCTCAACGATATAGTTTTTTTTTTTTTTTTAAATCCTGCGGGTCTAATTGGTCAAGCGGTGCAGTTTAGAATTTGAACTCCTAGGCGAGAAGATTCAAGTGTCAGAGTTTGAATTTGCAATGGTCTTGTATAGCGACACTAGAGAACCAATGGTACTGAACAACGATGCTAAACCTATAAACAAAGAAAAATGCATAAATTTGATAAAAAAACATGATTGAAAAATGAGATTTCCCTCCTTCTAGCGCCAAATGTGTGAACCCCAATCCTAATACCTACAAAACACAGCAAATGAATACATTAGGAGATCAAATGCAAGTAAGAACAAGGATTCCCCATGAAATCCATTAGCAAAGTTTAAAATAGGAAATGAGACAAGAATGAATTGAAAGAGCAATAAAGCAAGTTAAATCCTATTGAAGACAATGCAAACTCTTGATCCCATGGGGGAATTGGTGTTAATTTGATGTGAAAATTGGCCCTTTCCCAACTCCAATGATGTAAGCTTGATGAATTTTGATGAATGGTCCACTTTGATGAAGAATGGCAAGTGCTTCAAGACCAAAACCTGCATAACCTAGCTACAAATTAAAAAATGTGGATGGAGATAGCTAAATATTTGAGCATAGTAAATTTACTCAAATTGTGGATGGATCAAATGAAGGATGATCTCTTCATTTATAAATGAGATTGATGGATGAATGTCCAAAATAGAGCTCAATGTGGGACTAATCTTCAACAAATGAAAAGAATCCACATGTCATCATGTGAATGGTTAAGGAATGAGCACATTTTGAAGAATGTGCAAAGAGGGGGGAGATTCAAATTCAAAATATGGCTTGAAGGATGAGGTGAAAGGTGAAACAAATGCACATGGCTCAAGAAAAGGACATATAAGAGAGATTAAATGCTTTGTTGGAAGGGACAAGTCCTTTTGGGGGAAGATTTCAAATTTGAGAAATATTCCATCTTTGATGCCTTTTTTTAATGAAAATAGATGATTTATAAGTCAATTAAATTGATTTTCATGTGCAAGTTGCAAAATCTAGAGGATTTGATGGATTAAAACTAAGATTAATCAGGATTTGATTAATTTAAAGGAGATTAGATGATTTGACCATTTTGACTTAGATTTTAGGATTTAAATAACTCAAAATGAGAAGAAAATGATTGACTTAGTTAAATAAATATTTTTTATTTATTTGACCAAAGGGGGTGATGTTAGATTAAATTAGATAAATTTTTGATTTATTAAATTTAATTAGATGAATTTTAGAGATTTAATCAAATAATATGGATTATTTAATTAAATAAAGATAGGAAGATGAAATGACCTAGCTAATTACACAGAGACAATGATTTAATTAAATCGAGGGATTTATTTAATTAAAAGGGGAATTATGATGATGTTAATCAAATAAGGCTATTTGATTAAATGGTTAGATAGAGGGATAATTTAGGATGAGGTGATGTTACTAGATTAGGATTGAGTGTGCGATATCAATTTGTATATTTTCGATGTCTACAGATTTTTTTCCTAGATTAACTCTCCTCTCCCATCTATAAATAAGTGAGGATTTTAATGTATTAGGGACCTTTTATCTTTTGCAATGAAGTGCTACCCAATTGTGAAACAAATATTGAAACTTTGAGTTTATTTTTGTGAATCTAATTTTGATCAATAAAGAAGTGAAGTCGAACACCAAAATTTTTGTTGGGAACAATTATCATATGATTTGATTGAAATTGACAGTGTTAATTAACTGAGATTGATAGGGCTTTGGAGTAAATCTGTGTAAACTTTGAGTTACACTCAATGCTTGGAATTGTGATATTGTTGATATTATTGGTGAATTATCTATAAGAATTTGTGCTTATATTTATTCTTGTTGCTCTTGGGATTATTGTGAAGTATATAGAGGACTTTATGCTTCTTTTACAATGTTGGTTACTATAGATTGAAGGATTCATTTTTGGAAACTACAAAATGACTTTGTGCCTTCATGAGCTTTTCTTATTTGTTACTTATCATTATCATGCTAGTATTCTTAGGCTTTGCTTTAACAAGATAGGAATATTGGAATTAGTGCTTAATTTTAGTTTGAAGTTGTATTGCATCAAGAAGTTAAAATTGTGAAACATTGCAAAATATATTCTCTAAAAAAAGAGAGTATAATGAATGTGACACACCTCCATATCGTTATTCTAGTGTACATTATTGTGAATATTTGATTAGTTTTCCTTAGTTTCAATAAGCAGTAAGAAGGGTGCCTCTCCTTTCCAAGAGGAGAGATTATATCTCACATAATTGTGGTTGAAATCAAGGTTTTGTAATCTATTAAAAGGGATTATATAATTTTCACCCAACATTACCTTGAAATGAAATGAAATAATATGAAAGGAATGATGAATGAACAATGCAATATTGCAACTCACCAAACCCTTGAATGAACCTTGGAATGTAAATTTGCAATTTGCATGAAATAACTTCAATGGATGTGGACCTTGAATCTTGAACTTTACTTGAGATAATGATTTGTGTGCTTGAATGGATCATGAAACCTACATCATCATATTAGCTCCAATAACATCCATGATGCAAGAATACTTTGACATGACAATTGGATCTTGATTGCTACAATAATTCTTTAATAAATCTACTCTTGAATTCTTTGGATTGCTCTTGATCAAATTTTCTATAGGAGTTCTCTCATAAATTTTCTAGGTGAAACTTAGTGAAATAACCTTGTATTTATATGTATGTAACATTAATTTCATGAAATTCAAATCACAAGACATCTGAATATACACCTAGAGATGTTAAAATCCTACCAAAAACATAATTTAAATTAGGGTCCTAGGACTAAGTGAGAACCTATTTTCCCATGGGCGAATGGGTCTTAGGTCACTCACCTAGGACACTCATTGCTCAATGAGAAGTGATATGTTTAGGCATTAATGAATGTTGGGTTTCCTCTTCAGAAAATGCAATTAATTAGGCTTGGATTTGAATTAAAAGGGACAATTAAGACAAATTAAGCTCAATTAATTAAAGGAGCCTTATATGAGTGTGAAAGTGTAAAAAGGTACACTTTACAACACCAAAAATAAGGCACAATTAAGTCCATTTTAATTAATAGGGCCCTAAACTTAATGTGAATATGTAAAATACATATTACAACACTAAATTAAGGCATAATTAAGTTCATTTTTATATTAATTCCAAATTAGGTGTGAAAAGGGATACCTTTTTCTACGCTACAACTAGTTCAATAGTTTATATTAGTGATTGTTCAAAGTTACAACCCTTGTGGCACTCAAATCCATCTCTTCACTCCTTTAGCCTCCATTTCCAGTAAGCCACTATTGCCCACATCTTGTCTTATATCTAACATCACTTGTTTCCATAGATCTAACAACACATAATTTTTTTCATTTGCTATATAACACATTATCTTTATTCCTAGAGGAATTGAAGTTGAAACTTCTATATAATAATAATATTGAGATCTAAGGCATTATGTAATGTTATTTATAAAATATTGGCCAATGCCATGACTCAAAGACTAAAATAATATATGACAGATCTAATATTAGAGGAGCAAAGTGGATTCCTAATTTAGTAATTACTAATTCAATAATTAAAAGAATATTAACTATCATTTAATGTTTAGAACTAAGTGATGATTTTGTTTGTAAAATAATAGTGATTTAGAGCCACTCTCTACTTTCCTATTTTTAACTCTTTTGGATGTTCTAAGTAGGGATCATAAGAAGGAAATAGAAAGGCTCATAACAATCCTTCATAATGGATAATACCACACACCTCTAATTTATTAGTGACACACTTTTGTTTAAGGAAGCAACATTTAGAGAAGTGAAATTTATTGAAAAGGATTTTGAGAATTTTGAAAAAGCATAAATGTTGAAGATTAATCTAAAAAAATATAGAATAAAGGAACAAGGGTCAGCTTCCCTTTCCATCAAACACATCATAGGGTTCAAAGTTGAGAAACTACAAAGAAGCTATTTAAGGATGCTCATACATGATAGAAAAAATGGTGTAATAACTAGAAGAGGTTGTTGGTAAGAATCCATAATAGGATTTCATTATTTGGCAAGCAGGTCCCTTATTAATTATCCCTTGCTTTGAAATCCAATCAACACAATATCAAATTTCTAAATTCTATATAAAGTATAAAGAGAAATTATGAACATTTGAAGGAACAACTCTACCAAAGTTCATCAAAATTATAGTTTAGTTAAATTGGAGAAGGTTTGTATACCAATTAATGTAGGGGGATTGGTGTTTTCAAACTACCATTCTATGAATAATGCTCTAATATGAAATTAATTTGGGTAGTATATAAGAATAAGACAAAAGACAACTATGATTTAAGTATTAGAAACTAAGGGAGAGGGCTCGATGGGGTAACTTTGAGCAAGGGGTCCACATCATTAGCATCTGAGTCAGCTAAATTTTTTTGCCACGTCCCTTCACCGTTGAGCTGGCAGTTTGTAACTTTTTTTGGGGGAGATTTCAAGCATGTTTTCCAAAGTTTTGGGGGTGATTTCCAAAAACTGCCAAAAAGGTCTAAAAATTTGGCGTATACCTATTGCAGACATATGTATGACTAATGGTTATTTGGCACCATGCCAGTACTTGTAACTAGCCATCCTAGTTAATGCGCATTAACTGCTACACATTCCCCCATCGTTAGTCTTAATGCCTACCACCTCGGCATGCACACCATTCACTTGGTCTTGCTTTGTGTTCATGAAACATCCATTCATGAGACATCATTCATTTTCAATGGTTGCATTCAGAACCAACTTTGGTTAGCATGAATGTCGATGGTGGTGAGGCCATGGCTGAGTGGTGGTGATACATTTTTCATGCTTTCTATGTTTATCGACACCATATTCAGTAAAAAGAAACTATTTAACTTCTTGCTACATAGGTGAGGTTGTCTTCCAACCTCACTCAGGCAGTAACTATGCATTGCAAGATTTTTCTAGGTCTTTCTTGTGATTTTCTTTTGTTAAAATAGCAAGAAAAAGTTTTAATGATTTCATCATGTAATGAAGCTTTCTTGTAGCTTATTCATGGATGCTATTGTGTATATTATGGCCGAATATGTGTATATGTGAGTATACAGATATATATATACATGTATATATATGGCTGACTGTGTGTAAATGTGTGTATACATAGATATATATGCATATATATCTATATATACACACATATATATGCATATAAATGTATATATATGCATATATATCTATGTATACACACACATACACATAGGAACGACCAACAAATGTAATTTTCCAGCAATAATAGAACCATATAATGGCAGACTGTGTGTATATGTGAGAATACAATTTTATATATCCACATAAATGGCCCACTATGTGCATATGTGTGTATACAGTTACATTTATGTGTATATACGGCTGACTGTGTGTATATGTCTATATATCCATATATATGTGTACACACATATACACACACCGCCATAATATATGTGTTTGTTTTTGTTTTATACCTTTGTAATTTGTATATGCATATGTATATGTGTGTATACACACAGTCTGCCATTCATATAGAGCTTTGTTTGTGTTTTATACCTATGTAATTTGCAAATGTATAGTGGCAGTAGGTGCATATTTTTTGTCAACTATGTGTATACATATACATGCCATTTGTGTGTTTCTGCAGCTCGACTGTGAAGAGTTTTATGCACCTATGTTTTAGATGGCTCTTTTGACTGTTGTTGTGAACCCCTCACTCAAAAATTCCTAACCCCCATCACCCACTCTTCCCTGTCCTTTGTCTTTGCTTGAATTGTGGAGTTTTATGGAATATAGTCATATCCATTTATAGGATTTTCCTAGTCAATGTAATTATTTTATTTTTTGAATTGACTAATCATTTATATGATTTTCCTAGTCAATTTAGTAATCATTTTAATTTTTAATTGACAAAAAAAATCTTTTTAAATTGATATAATTTTCAACATCTTTATATTATACTAAACAATAAAATATTATGTATGCATGTATACACACATGCATACATACATACATAATAATTATTTATGTATGTATGTATGTATGTATGTATTTGATACATAGACATACATACTTATACACACATACCTAGATGTATGTGTGTATAGTATGTATACACACATGCATGTATGTATGTGTGTATACATACTATACACACATACATACATGTATGTGTGTATACTATACAAACATACATGCATGTATGTGTGTATACTATACAAACATACATGCATGTATGTGTGTATACTATACAGACATACATGCATGCTTTGGCTGAAACTATGGAGTGTATGATAATGTTCTAATACTACCATTATATATATGCAAGTTGCAGGTCTATAATCACATGTCTATTCAAGTGATCATATGTATATGCATATGCATATGTATATGTATATGTATATATGCATATACAAAGGAAAAAGTGAATTTTTTATTCTAGGTGGAGAGTGGAACGAAGGAAAGAACGTTGCATAAGCATAACCAGTAGCAACATTACAATCTCCATCATATAATGCATCATACCTTCCATTCGTTACACTCTCCATCCAATGTAGCATTGTCTATGCATAGATACATGTACATATACATATGCATATGCATATACTTATGTGCATTGAACCTAATTAGATGTATGCTTTGTTTTTTCATCAATTAAAGTGACTATAAATATTGGCCCCTCTCCCTTACAACTATTCTCTATGATGGCTGACTCCTACTTATGTTAATACCATTTCTCATACACTTGAATAGATGCATGGTTATCAAATCAACCCTACAATAATTCTATCAATTTTAGGTTCCTTTGATTAATTGCAAGTGTGTTCTATTTTTTAGGTGTTTTGATTCATTTGGGGGTGTTATCTTTTTAATAGGTTTGACTACATCAATTCAATCATGCAACTATTGTAGCTTTGTAATTGAATCACTTAGGGGACTTGGTTTTGGGAAGGCTTTTAATGGTTACCTATGCAACACTTAACAATTCAAATGGAATTTTTGACCCGTGCAACATAGGTTGCCATCAGACAAGCATTCATAAATTCAAGTCTCCCTAATTCATTTCCAATCACTTCAATTAGATGCATGGTTAGCTTGTTCATCAATTACACTCAATCTTACATGTATGAATTTATTGTTACACTATGTACAATCATTTGATATGTTGTTCATTTTGAATCAGCTCAACTAGATGCATGGTTAGTTTGTTCTTCAATTACAATCAATCTTACATGTATGCATTTGTTGTTACACTATGTACCATTGTTAGTTATGCATATATGCATATTGCATCTATGAAAATATGCAATTTTTGTATGAAGTTAAATTTCAGTATGTTGTTTGAGAAATGGTATTACCTAAGTAGGAGTCAGCATATGGTTAGTATGTTCTACATTTGTTGTATGAAATTATATTTCAGTATGTTGTTACACTATGTACCATTGTTTCATATGTTGCTCATTTCCAATCAGCTCAATTAGATGTTTGTTCTTCAATTACACTCAATCTTACATGTATCAATTTGTTGTTACACTATGTACAATTGTTTGATATGTTCATTTCAAATCAACACAATTATATGCATGGTTAATTTGTTCTTCAATTACAATTGATCTTACATGTATGAATTTGTTGTTACACTATGTACCATTGTTAGATATGCATATATGCAATATCCATATATGCAATATGCAGATATGCAATATGCATATATGCAATATGCATATGCATATGCATATATGGAATATGCATATTGCATCTATGCATATGCATATGCATATGCAATATGCATATGCATATGCATATGCAATATGCAATATGCAATATGCAATATGCAATATGCAATATGCAATATGCAATATGCAATATGCAATATGCAATATGCAATATGCATATTTGCAATTGTTGTATGAAGTTAAATTTTAGTATGTTGTTTGAGAAATGTATTAACATAAGTAGGAGTCAACATATGGTTAGTATGTTCTGCATTTGTTGTATGAAGTTATATTTTAGTATGTTGTTACACTATGTACCATTGTTTGATATGTTGCTCATTTCCAATCAGCTCAATTAGATGCATGGTTAGTTTGTTCTTCAATTGCACTCCATCTTACATGTATGAATTTTTTGTTACACTATGTACAATTGTTTGATATGTCATTCATTTCAAATCAACTCAATTAGATGCATGGTTAGTTTGTTCTTCAATTACAATCAATCTTACATGTATGCATCTGTTCTTACACTATGTACCATTGTTAGATATGCATATGCATATTCATATGCATGGATGCAATATGCATATGCATATGCATGGATGCAATATGCATATGCATGGATGCAATATGCATATGCATATGCATATTGCATCTATGCAATTGTTGTATGAAGTTAAATTTTAGTATTTTTTTGAGAAATGGTATTAACATAAGTAGGAGTCAGCATATGGTTAGTATGTTTTGCATTTTTTGTATGAAGTTATATTTCAGTATGTTGTTACACTATGTACCATTGTTTCATATGTTGCTCATTTCCAATCAACTTGATTAGATGCATGGTTAGATTGTTTTCAATTACACGCAATCTTACATGTATGAATTTGTTGTTACACTATGTACAATTGTTTGATATGTTGTTCATTTCGAATCAGCTCAATTAGATGCATGGTTAGTTTTCTCTTCAATTACAATCAATCTTACATGTATGCATTTGTTCTTACACTATGTACCATTGTTAGATATGTATATGCAACATATTATGCAATTGTTGTATGAAGTTAAATTTTAGTATGTTGTTTGAGAAATGGTATTAACATCAGTAGGAGTCGGCATATGTATATGCATGTGCATGTGCATGTGCATGTGCATGTGCATGTGCATGTGCATGTGCATGTGCATGTGCATGTGCATGTGCATGTGCATGTGCATGTGCATGTGCATGTGCATGTCCGTGTGTGTGTGCATGTGCATGTGCGTGTGCATGTGCATATGCGTGTGCATGTGCCTATGCATGTGCATGTGCATGTGCATGTGCATGTGCATGTGCCTATGCATGTGCATGTGCATGTGCCTATTCATGTGCATGTGTATGTGCATGTGCATGTGCATTTGCATGTGCATGTGCCTGTGCATACTGTCAGAAATTACCTTCTCCATTTACATTTAAATTAGATGCATGATTAGTTTGTTCATCAATTACACTCAATCTTACATGTATGAATTTTTTGTTACACTATGTACCATTATTTGATATGCATATGCATATATGAAAATGACGTATAAAGTTGAATTTCAGTATGTTGTTTGAGAAATGGTATTAACATAAGTAGGAATCAACATATGCATATGTATGTGCATATGACCATCCTTTATGTTGTCATCAGCCAATCTCCCTTTAAGCTCTATTATGGTCAAAATATTTCCAACCCTTTTGAATACAACATTACCATACATATGTATGGTGTATAGAATGATACAACATTCTAAATTTTCAAATTATCTTAAAACAACATACTGATACACCATTATGATACATATATGTATAGATTATGATAGATACATACATAAGTTTCCTCTCACAGAGATAGATAGATACATATGTTTCATATTGCAGAGATAGATAGTAACATGATGGAATATGTTGTCTCTATGGTATCCATACTGATGTTTCAAGTTACAAACATTCAAAACAAACAAAGTTCAAACATCGTTTCAAATCCATCAAGAAGTTCACAACAAAAACTAGCAACCAAACATTCAAATCAATCGAAAAATGTAGGAAAGCTGAAATTTGATGGCAAGTTGTCTTGTGAGTTAGATGTGGCCTATGACGGAGAAGGACTTCATGATTGAGTTGGTTGGATTATGCTTGGGGTGGGTGAAGTTTGATAGGCCTGTAAACAAGGACTCCAACTCTCATATGGTTGGCTACTTGTTGGGCTAGGTCAGTGTGTATAGGAGAGCGAGTGAGAAGGACTCCAACTCTAAAATGTTTGGCAGTAGCTTGGGTAGGTGATGGACAATATTGGGGGAATTGAATAGATAAGAAATCTGTGAAGATCCTATGGCAGTCAGGAAAGGAATTTATAGGGTTGTTGAGTTTCCTCTCCTTTGCACCATTTGCTTGTGCCTTCTTCAAATCATTTTCCCTTTTTGCGGCTTCCTTTTCTCTTCGTTGGTCCACCATTTTTTGGTCCTCCTTATTTTGCACCTCCTTTTCAACCTCTGTTGCTACTTGTTGTTTTTCCTTTTCAATTCTCATAGGACTTTTTGCCTCCAATTTTGTAATCCTTTCTATCTTGTGATCTGTAAGTTGTTGCTTCTTCCTCAATTTCAGTTCTTGTAGTTCCTTATTCTTTTCCTCTTGCTCACTTAGCATTTCCATGAAGTCATCAATAGTCAAGAGTTGGGATCCTCTTTGCAATTTGATCCCATGGTCAACTACCTTATTAGACTTGTCTTTCACCACATGAATCGGTAGCTTCAAGGATTGTGAGATGTGTGAAGTTCGTTGGCCTCCCAAAGGCTCAATTAAATCGTCATTATTTATTTATGGCATCTCACTATTTGTAGCATCCATTCTATCTCCTAGCTACTCATGGTCATTGTCTCCCCAATCAACATAGAAATGTACTAACGTATTCAGACCCATGTTGTGTGGTGGAGATGGCATTGAAAGACTTTGTTCTCTGTCCACATGCATTTCCATACCAATATTGGCAACACCATCTAAGACTCAGGAGGGTTGGTCGGGTGGAGTTGGCAAGGAAAGAGATATGTCTCCAATAGTATTTTGGTCTCCCAATACTACTGGTTCAAGTGGTTCATTGGAATCTGAAACAAAAAATTCATACATGTAAGTTTGAGAGTAATTGAACAAACAAATCCAATCCATGTAATTTAAATACAAATGGAGAAGGCAATTTCTAATAGTATCCACATACACATGCATATGCTGACTCTTACTTATGTTAATACCATTTCTCAAATAGCATACTGAAATTTAACTTCATACAATAATTGCATAATATGTTGCATATGCCAACTCCTACTTATGTTAATACCATTTCTCAAACAGCATACTAAAATTTAACTTCATACAACATATGCATATGCAATATGCATATTTGCAATATGAAATATGCATATTTATATTGCATATATGCATATGCATATTGCATACTCATATGAATATTGCATATGCATATGCATATTGCATATCAAACAATGGTACATAGTGTCACAACAAATTCATACATGTAAGATTGGGTGTAATTGATGAACAAACTAACCATGTATCTAATTGAGGTGATTGGAAATGAGCAACATATCAAACAAGGTACATAGTGTAACAACATACTGAAATATAACTTCATACAACAAATTTAGAACATACTAACCATATGTTGACTCCTACTTAAGTTAAAACCATTTGTCAAACAACATATTGAAATTTAACTTCATACAAAAATTACAAAACATACTAACCATGCATCCCATTTTGTTGATCTCCAACTTTTGTAGTTCCAACATTACACTCACCCTCATTCACTGCCAAACAATTGTTGGAAAGGCTTAGAATGTTTGCAGTAGTTGATGCTTCCTCAGGAGCAGAAAAGTGGAATGTCTCGCTAACCCTCATGTCATTATCCAAAGCATTTCAATCAAATGGCCAAATATATGTCCTCTTGAAGCTAGTTGTAATGTTTGAAACAATCAATGACTTTTGAAAAGCTAGGTTGCCAAGTGTAGCCAATTTTTCCCTTCTTGTTTCCAAATTTGGATGCCTAATACTCCAATCTATTCTTTCCTTTTTGAAGTTACACTTGAAAGACAAGAATACACTCACATCAAGAGGCTGAAACTTGTGTGATGTGTGGGAAGGTAGGGTGAGCAAGTCAATACCAAGCACCCCTACTTTGATAATGGTAGAGAAGGATACATGGATGCCATGGCCATCAAATATCAAGAGGTGTCTATGGGTGGGTGAGCAACCCCCAGGTACTTTCATAGAAAATAAGTTGAGCCATTTGATAAAAATCTCTTTGGTCATCCATGCGTGAGGTTGAACAACCATCACTGCTCTTGGCTCACTGTTGGCTATGTAGTTTTGCACATTTTTTTTTCTCTTAAACAAATAAAAACCTGGAAGTTTTTGACCTGTAGCGTTTACACATGCTAGAATAGTGATCCACTCTTGGCTCTTTGGGATAATGTAAGCAACACTTCTCACGCCTTTGCTGGAAAGCACCTTCATGTTACTATTCTAGCTAGCTTGCATCCATGTCTCATCGCAATTCCAAATCCTCTACGGTCCATAGTTCCCTCCTGCATATGCCTTGTACAAAGTGTCGTAGAAAGCACTTACAACTAGTTGCCTCAGATCTATAGCATGGTCTTTATCTTGACCTTGGGTTGTTATCAAGCAAATATTAGGATGCCTTCTTTTGAATCCCGTCCACCATGACTTGCCAGGAAGCCCATTCTTGAAGGGATTATTCCTTGTTTTGCATATTTGGGCCACTTTTGTTTTTAGATTGACAATCTCCAAACCTTGGCCAACAACAACCATCTCCTTGCACCATTTGATGATCAATGACTCTTCCTCCTTAGTTAGGACTGTTAGGGGCCCTTTCCTTCTAGTAGTGGTCACACCACCTAGCCAATTAGACAATGTTGAGGTAGGAATACCCCACTTTTTTGTTGCACCTCTAGTTGACTAGCCATTGCCTTTGACATATTCAAGGGCATGGTCCATGTCAGCCTAGGTCCATTCCTGCCTCGATGCAACATTTTTGGTTGATACAGCTAGGTTAGCTTGCACTACAAGTTTAGTTGGCTTCTCCACAATAATTTCTACCTCCTCCTCACTTCTTGGTTCTTCAGTTTGTTGGTGAACAGGAATGACAACATCCTCCTCATCGCTATGTGGCAGATGCACACCTCTCTTGTGTGTGGGCATAGTTCTCTGCCTCCACTTTTGTGGAGGCTTCCTCCTTGAAGATCGCCTGGTATTTGTTTGCACATTTATCTTCCTCTGCATTAAACCAACACAATGATTAGTAAACATCATACACTTAATATTGAAAATAATGATACCAACTAAAACAATGAATTCATACATTTACTATTGGCTGTATGCTCTTTCATTCCATGGTTATAACATAAGTAGGAGTCATATGCTACCACAATTGGTTGTAAAGGGAGAGGAGTTGTCATTTACAGTTGGTTAAATTAAAGAACAAACATCACACATACACAAAAGGGAGAGGAGCTATGTGTGGGCATAGGAGCCGATCGTGGGTATACATTTGTACATATGACATATGGTGAGTATGGTATGTGAAAGACTGATATAGAGAACATGTATACACTATCAATTTAATTGAAGAACAAACAAAGAAATGGACAAGATTTTTTTCCCTATAGAGAATGTAGTGAAGTGGTATAAAGTTCATGGCATTTGCCATGAAATTTAAATTCTTGGCATTTGCCTAGAATTTATAAGTCATGGTATTTTCCATGGATTTTATAGTAGTTCTAACTGCATGTAGTACAGGGCAAGAGTGTTTTGATGTGATGAAAATATCGGCCCCTCTACCTTACAACTAACTTTGATGATGGTCGACTCCTACTTATGTTAATACCATTTCTCAAACAACATAATTAGATATAACTTCATACATCATATAAATGTGTGTATGTGTGTGTGTCATGCCTTTTAATTATTTTTTGTAACATAAGGAGTTAGCCATTATGATAGTTGACTGTAAGGGATAGGGGCTGATATTTATAGTCACTTTAATTGAACAACAAACAAAACATACATCTAATTAGGTTCAATGTAAATGAGGACATACATATCTATCTGCCCATATAAATATATTTGTAGAGATAGATACTTAATTTGAATGTAAATGAACAAGGTATAAATTGAATGTAGATACCTATATTTGGTGATGAACTATACAGTAATATATAAATTTCAATATGCAATATATATCTATCTCTCTATATATATATATATATATTTGTAGAGATAGATAGATATCTAATTTGAATGTAAATGAACAAGGTATAAATTGAATGTAGATACCTATATTTGTTGATGAACTATTTAGTAATATATTAATTTTAGTATGCGAAATAGAAAAATATATACTTTGTTCATTTACATTCAAATTAGGTATCTATATATCTCTGCAAATATATATATGTGTGTGTGTGTGTGTATGTATATATATGTATATATCTATCTATCTATCTATATATATATATATATACCTACCTTGTTCATTTACATTCAAATTATATATATATGTTTTCCAGCCCTATCCATTTTCATGAAACTTACACATTTATCTATATCTACAACATATATAGCCCTGTTTATTTTAATGAAACTTACGCATTTCTCTCTCCCTATATATATATAGGGAGAAATAAACCCTATTATATATATATATAGGGAGAGAGAAACCCTATATATATGAGAAACCATATATATATATATATATGAGAGAATATATATATATTTGCAAAGATAGATACATAACTTGAATGTAAATGAACAAGATATAAATTGAATGTAGATACCTATATTTGTTGAATTGTTTAGTAGTATATTCATTTTAGTATGCAAAATAGAAATATATATAGCTTCTTCATTTACATTCAAATTAGGTATCTATCTATCTCTACAAATATATATATAGGGAGAGATAAATGCATAAGTTTCATTAAAATGAACATGGCTATATATATATATATATATATATATATATTGCAGATATAGATAAATGTATAAGTTTCATGAAAATGGATAGGGCTATGCGAAACATACGTGGATATGTATCACTTTGTGCAACATATATATGTATGGTAATGTTATATTCAAAAGGGTTGGAAATATTTCTACCATAATAGAGCTTAAAAGGAGACTGGCCGATGACAACATAAAGCATGGTTATGGAAATTAACAAGGCATCGATTCATTTAAATGTAAATGGAGAAGGCAATTGGTGATATTAGAAAATGGAAATTTGGTTTCTATTTTTGCAAAGGTAGGAAAGATCACTTACCGTAGAAGTTGAAGGAGACTGCATCGAGGAGGTCATCGTCGCTCAGAAGCATGCAACAAAAAGTGAGAAATTTGAATTAACTATAATGTGTAACTTGCATTACACAAATGAGGATTGCTTGCATAAATAGGTTTGTAGAATTTGAATTGGTAGCAAGTGGATTAATTTAAATTATGGGAGGGAATTTTTACTGCATTGAATGGATTAATGGTAGAAGTGATAGCTTAATGGGTATGTAAGATTTTTGGTTGGTGATTTGAAGTGATATTAAAATTATTTTTGAATTGTGACCAGTTTTAATTTTTTTATGATTATTGTTTTTTAGGTGGATTTGTAAATAATAGTGTGATAATTAAGTGTTTTAATGAAATTTTGCAATGCATAGTGAGCCTGAGAGTTCGTGTTTTTCAATTTTGCATGAAAATTCAAAAAAAGATTGGTTATTATGGACACTCGAGAACCAGTTGATTGTAAAAAGAAAATGAGAAATGAGACATGTTGAAATGTATTTTGTTCAAATATATTTGAAATTAAACCACTTGACAATGTCTTATGTACATGTCAACTCACTTTTAATGCAAAAAGACTTATATTTTGAATAATAAAATATCCTTTACAACAACCTTTTATTGGGAAGGTGACAAATATTATTAGTTCTTGCCATAGGAAGAAAACTTATGCATCCATTCAATACAATTTTTTTGTTTGACATTGACAGTTCCACCAATGCAAATCTAGAATTTAAAATTGACCACCAATTCTATGAAGTCTACATTAAATTCTCTATTTTTCAAATAATAATAATATGCTTTATCTTTTTTCCTATTGGTTGGTTTTGTCCAATAGTCAATGCAAAAATCAAGAATTTTATTTTTAATGCATTATATTCTTTTGACTACAAAAGCACTATTTTTGTTATGGTTTCTGAAAGGTTATTAAATCAACGAAATTCTATTTTGTAGGTTATAATAAAGTGTACAGAGGCTACAATAAAATTGACATGGTTGTTTCCTATGTTATAATAAAGCTTACATACTATTGACAGTAAATGCAAACAGTAAAATGTTACTATTGGCATTAAATATTATGGAGACATCTTTGAAATTGACTATAAAGAATAAATGTCACAGTAAGATTGATCTACTCATATTAAATATATCAGTTACATTTTCAAGACATTTTTTCCATACGTGCCAATTTTGTCAATGGTGAGTAAATAAATGAATGTACAAGCATTTATTTTAGCATTGACTAGGAGACAAAAAGAGAGTAAGTGCATTAAAAATTTGCATCAGAAAAGACATGGAGGCCAAAAAATCTTTCAAACTATGTATAAAAATCTACCAAAATATTATCTCATATTCATTGAATGATGGAATGAAATAAATATTATAGTTTATGTTAGACAATAATTGAAGACTACAATTTGGAAAGGCTGGACGACATTCTTGAAACACTGAATGTGTTATTTTGAAAGCACTGAAGAGCACTAAAGAACATTCTAAAAGCACTAAAGAGCACTAAAGTGCATTGAAGAACATTCTCAAAGCACTGAAAGCATTGAAGAACACTTTGACAGTACCGAGTCTAATCTTCTTCATTCTCAAAGATCTTAAAAGCATTGGTCTAATCTTGATGTGTTTCGCATGTGATTCCTTGTCTGCAATTTTATGGTGTCTTCTTTCTTTAAGATCAAAACTGTTTAAACTAGAAAATAAAAGTTTAGATTCTAAAATGAATCAGAAAGCAAGGTGACATTTTCTTATGCATTTTGCAATTTAAACATATGTTTTATTTTTTTGTAGAGAATCAGAAAGCAAATATAACAATAACAATTCCAACAAACTATAGGAAATATCAGGTAAGGATGTATCAAATATTATTTTATTTTTCTTTCTATGTAACTTGTTCTAATTATCTTACTTGTCATAATTTACAGCTTCAGCAATTGATAGGAGTTGTTATGCTTGAAAGCTATCCAAACATAGCATAGATGTATTATAAATGAGGTATCTATGACTTTTACACTAACACTATGTCCACCTTCTTATACGTCTGTTGTTTTTCAAATGTTGGAAATGAACTTTGTTAGATGACTGTTGTTTTTTAAATATTGAAAATGAACTTTGTTAGATGACTATTCATGCTAGGAGCTTCTGGATTGTAGACAATAACTTCTAGATTGTACTCAAGAACTAGGGCCTAGGCAATCAACTGTTGCTAATATCTTCATTGGTAAGAGTTCATTCATTTGTCTGTACTAATAGTTTAAGTTTGTATTCTGTTTTATTTTCTTTCATTTCTTATGTTAGATGTTTACTAATGCAAGAATTTTCATGCAACTTTGTAGGCTTACAAGTTTGGAGGAGCAGTTAAGATTCAGGGAGTTGAAGGCATGCAAAGGCATACAATATATAGATTATAAGTGTCTTCTCTTTTGATAAATAGGTCAGTGTCCAAGAATTTGGATTTATATTTAAAGAATAGTTTCTATCATTGTTTTTTTCCTTTACAAAAGTATTCAACCGGTGCTAGTTATCTTGCTTTTTTCCTTTACAAAAGTATTCAAGTGGTGCTAGTTATCTTGTTTTGCAAAGATGCTTCATCAAAAATTATTTTTAGTGATTTCCATTCTCTTCTTCCTATACATAACTTGATAACCAATTAAGTTGTAGTTTTTAGCTCAATTACTAAATGTTCAAAATTATTTTAGCTACGTTTAAACTTGAAAAGAGCAGAGACCTAGAAAAGTGCAGTATTTAGTTGACATGTATCTATAGTTTTAGTTTTCTATTGATAATTTGGGTGAGTTGTTTGAAATTTTAAGTTACGAGATATACTATAGGTCATAGAAACTTATTTCTACGGAAGGCTCTGTTTGTTGTTAGAAATTGTGTCACATCTATTAGTCTTTAGATGGAGTGCCATGGGAAATTTTATTTCATAAGGAACTAATAAAATTTAACAAATATAAAGAGTAGAGTCGTAGAAAAGTCCAGTATTTAGTCGACATGTATTTGTAGTTTTAGTTTTCTATTGTCAATAGACCTCAATGTCACAGGTATAAACTCCAAAGATAATCATTATGAAGAAAGAAGACAACTAGAAGTAAATTGATTGAGATTCAATCATGAATAATAGATGGCAAAGGATAGTTTGAAGACTCATTGTCAATACTATGAGGTTTGTCTAAGGCATCCTGCTTCTCACAGTTCTCAGTGGCAGTTAAGAAGCAACATGTTATGTATGGACAACATACAATCTACAATAAGGAAATATTCATTACAAAGCATGAGCAACCAATAAATGGGATAGACTTATGCATATTGAAAGACAGTGTATGAATAGCTACATAAGGATAATTCAATAAAGAATGCATTAGCATCAAAGAAAGAAATAAAACATATTAATGTTCAAAAATGAACAAAATAGGTTAACAAGAGTGGAAAGAACATCAAGCCACAATACAAATATGGATTGCTAAAAAGAAACTTCATCTAATAATCCAATCAACGCTTACATTTAACGATCAACCTTGCTTGTCAACAAATTTTTTAATGACTGTTATCTATTCAAAGGTGCCCTTAAAACATTATGACATACCTTAGTGTAAGTAAAATTATATATAAATCAAATATATATATCATTATAATTCTATATAAATTTTGACAATCTATCCAAAATCTCTCACTTCATCTAATACAATCTTCTTAAAATTTTGATTGTATTTTACAGAAAAATCTCTAAATACGATTTTGCGGCCATCAAATGTAAGCCTTGAATCCAATTAACTATTGGAAAAAAAAATAGTAAGCCACAACAAAAATCAGGAGTGCTAAAAGGAAACTCTGTCTAATAATCAAATTAATAAATGAAAAAACAAAACAGAAAAACACTTAGGAAGGAATAGAGAAAAAATATGAGGATAGACCCAAACTTAGGAAGCAATAGAGAAAAAATAAGAGGAAGCAGTCAAAGGATACAAAAATTCCTTGTCAAAGCTAAGAGCCAATAGAAAGGAGCTGACCAAGACAAAGCTCTATTTTGTGTCAGAGTCTAAAAAGTTAAGACATGGATAGATAGTTAAAACTAATTATTCTAGAGTATAGTCTAAAATGTTAAAACATAAACAAAAACAAATAAGAATGAGGAACACAATATATTGGAGAAAGGAACATATGCATTGAGTGAATATATTGGATAAAAATTACCTGAATATCGGCACTCTACATATGACATGTATATGCAGCAGTTCCATGAATAATGTAAGAATCGTATCAATATAGCACAAAATAGAGCATCAAAAAAACTTGGTTTCCATAGATTTATTTGTACTTTATAATAATGATTGTAGGATGTTCATACCTTGGAAAGAAGGCTACTTTTGAAGACTTTAGTGTCAGCTTCATTAGATCCAAATAGCCACAAGGGAGACCCCTTTTCTAGAGCTTGAATAGGTAATCTACATTCAAGTAGTACAACATGCTTTCACCTTGTTAGAAATACAAATGAATATCTAACCTAAAACTTCAACATTTTATGCAGATAACCAGAAAATGATGTTGAGTTATTTAAACTACAAAAATATGAACCTTAAACATGTACATTTTCTAAGTATGAGTAGAAGAAGATGCTTGGAGGTACTTGAAAAATAAATAATTATTATTAACCAAGACATCTATATATTTACATTTTACTGTCTAAAGTCCTCACAATGAAAAAGAAAAAACATTACACAAGATTTTATAGGTAACCATAGAGGAGCCTCTTCAGTATATACCCAAAAGAAGAACCAAAGTTGAAGGTCATGTAAACAAAGTAGAACCATTCAGTGTCAGTTAGGTCTTCGGGAGACAATGTAGAAAAAGGCTTCCATTGATGCTCTTCACCCTCTCCACCACTACAAAGGCGCTCATAAAGTTCTCCCAACTTCAATGTCCTCTACAGGCTCTCATCCACCATTTTTGTGTTGTTCTTTCTCCCATTGTAATACCCACCACCCCACTTCAACAACTTGTTTACCAACAAAAACACTCTCAAATAAAAGATACATCAGAAACATTATTAAGATATTAAAGACAGAGACAGAGAGAAAGATTAAAAACTTGCCTATTGTAAGGGCAGTATTTCTAGAATATTAAGTATGTCCATTGAATTCTTTTCACAGCAACTTGTAGGCTTTTGGTCAGATTGTAAACATCTAACATAAGAAATGAAAGAAAATAAAATAGAATACAAACTTAAACTATTAGTACAGACAAAGGAATGAAATCTTACCAATGAAGATATTAGAAAAAAGCAATGAAATCTATTTAGGTTACATAATTAAAAGGTAACAATAGGCCTAGGTTACATTACAAATGCAATGGGCTTATTAAAAAATATAGAGGCCAAGAATTAGGTAACATAATAAGTTAAGTCAACTGGGCCATGTGTTCACTGGTGAAGTTCATTTGGCTGGTCTATAACCCACTAGGGTTCCAAGCTTGAGGAATGTTAGGCCTAGACATGTTAAGATATGACACCAAGTTTAAATGTTGGGAAGATTCTGCCAGAAGGGTTACCTTTCAGATGTTTGAATCTAAGCCAAAGGAAGTAGATTTACCAGTGCAGTCCTTAGAACCCAACAAAAAATATATGGAGGAAATGCTATATAAAGAATAATATTATAATAATGATTGTATCAAGGACCCTAACCGTGCTCATAAACATAACCATCAAAACTTGAGCAACCTGGATCACCATTCAACCACAGGACAATAGGATCTTTGGCTGGATTTCCTTATGATGTAACAAAGTAATAGTACAGATACTTCCCATGAGCCTCATCTAATGTTATGTATCTACAAATCAAAAACATGCACAATAGAAGTACTATTCACAACAATATTGAAAACCAAAACATTGAATAAGTAACAAAAATATTGTCTCAATCATATAATTCTCAATTTCACAAGCGCGGAGGGGGTTCTTCTATTACTTGATAAGAAATTGAAGGCAGTTGGAATCGTACAGCAGAGTAGGGTTTGATTCACATGGATCCTTCGAGTTGATTAACGCTTACATCTAGATAGCTTCCCTGTTAATTGACAAATTAGATAGCACAATGTATTAAAAGAAACCTAAACAAGGAAAGGTTAGAAAAGAACCTGAGAAACGGGCCAAACATACAAATCAATTTTCTTTGCAGGAGGTGTTGGAGGTTTCCCCCTCTTCAAAATCCCATGTTCAATAATTTGCCAAAGATCTTTTGCTTCATATCTTTTGATTACTATTTTACTAAGTCAAAGATCCACTTGCTTCAGATCTGAAGCTCTCAAATTTGGCATTCACATTAGTAGGAATTTTTTCTTTCTCTCCAAACCCCTAACGAAGATCTCATTCTTTAGGAAAACTCCATTTTCACATAGGGTTTCGTAAGCTCTCACGGTTCCCCTCTTCAATTGCATCGACTTTGGTCGTCTGATTGTTGTTTTAATATGAGTGCCTAGATTGATGGTGCTAATGGATTTCTATCATAAATCAAGGGGCGGGCCTCGGTCTTGTGACACCTCATCTCGCTTGTACTTTCCTAGAGTGAAGTACAATTTTTCTCAAGACATGTGCAAACCACCATGGTTGAATCATTAGTTCTCATAGCAACTTGTAATGCTTTATATGTAATCTTTTATGCTTACCCCACACATTACCATAAAAACCACCAAGAGTTGCAGCGTAATGGTACAAGGAGATCATTGTCAAAACTCACAAAAAATTCATTTTCCATGTACCTTATTGTTCACATGATAGACCCTTCTAGATTTCCAACTATATCTTATTTATAATGTCTAAGATTTGGGTTCAATCGAATAATTTATTGTTTTCTTTTTCATTATCATTCACACCTCTTACACCATTTAGTCATCTTTATTTAAATTATTTTATCATGAATACTTGAATTTATATTATCATAATTAAACTATATAAATTACTCACATATTGTATATAAATATTTCAATCTAATATTAATAAAATAAGTAATGGATTAAATATTTAACAATCTATTTAAAAAAATTGTATTTCTATTTTATTTTTAATAACAAATTAAATTTGAAAATATTATTTCTTAGATCAAGCACAACAAAATGATCTACACGTTAATTATCAAGTTCAATCATCATATTCAACCCAATAATGTGGCATATCATGTGGTATTTTAATTATCAGGTTCAATCATCATATAGTTAAATGTGATATTGACCTTTATTTAATACCCAAAATTTTCATACTAGGCACTATATTAATAGTAAGTGACTTTAAAATTATAGATTGACATAGTACATCCTTAGAAGATGATTGAGATCCCTTGTTAGCATGCAGTTTTAAACCTTCAAATCAAACTTTGATGGAGCTCATTGGTCTTTCTCTGTAGAAAATTCAAAAAATACATCAAAGTATCTAAACTGTATGTGAAGGAAAACCTACAATACAAATTCCCGACACTCATGCGAGAGCCTCTCCCTAAAATAAAATAGCAGATTTAGTGATGGCCTAATAACATAAAACACATTTAATACATACCCAATTGTGCAAAACAAAAATCGTGTTTGATTAGGCCTACGAGATAGAGGTGTTGCTACATGCACCTTGGTTAAAGAAGCTACGATGCTCGTCATTGTAGGGAAAAACTAGGGTTTCCTATATGCATTACTAGCACCCATTAACAGTAGACAAAGAAGAACACAAATTATCAAAATAAATAACAATGGTAGTCATTCATAGAATCACCAAAAATCATACCCAATACACAAACACCTTTAGTAAAATTGTGCTTTGGGGTCAAAATACATACTTTCTCTTTAAACCTTCTCCAATCTTGGACCCAATATAAAGAAACTTTGGATATATCAACATATATTAAAACAACTTAAATTCAAAGACAAGATGAAGCTTAAAGGGATCCTTTTTAACCGTCTTACAGTACCTACAACTTCTTTCCACTTTGCTTGCATAGAAGGAATGGCAGTTGTTCCAGATTCATGTCTTTCTGCACCATACCACTATCTACGTATTTAAAGAAGAGTTTGTATCCTTGCTTGTGGTCACAAACTTCTATGTGTCTCTCTATTTCCACTACACGCTATGCACATGAATCAATCTATTATGTGTCTCAATACAATGTAATTGTTGTATTGAATCATACGGCTAAGGTAGACACATATAATGCCTAGTGTACAAATGAATATGCAAATGCCACCACATTAAATATTTGCTACAACTTGCTCTACATGTTTCAAAATAATGTCATTCTTCTATTCGAATGGCAGCTAGTGGAAATTTTTGCTTTAGTATTACAACAACCCTGCATATTATTCTTAGATCAAATACTTTTTATAAAATTGGTTTATCCTTTATCTTCTTATATAAGTATATAAATTCAATAAAATTAGATTTGTTTACCTACGTCTATCAAGACATGAAGATGCAATTATGCACATCCCTAGAGGCACTAGCTATCCACCATTTATAATTCACCACATATTGTTGATTGTCCATCTTTATTTGAGATTGTATTATAGATTAACATCAACTCTTTTTTTTTTGTCAATATTTCCTTCTTGTAACTAATACAAGAGGCATAATGAAATTTATGATTTAGTATTGGCATATACTTATGATTTAGAATTTGACTTAGTATTTGATGCATTCCATTATGAATTGTTGTGCAACCATTGGTTGTTCCTATCCCATTGGTTAGTCAGATCTGGTGAATAAAAGTTGTGAGCAACTTGATAAGGTTAGATGATCCTTGCAGCAACCCACATCTGAATGTGACAACATTTTCTAGGAAGATTGGCCTTAATCTATAATTGGCTTTTCTAAGAATAATCATAATTCACCATAACAAATTATTTTCATATATTTAAAAAAAAAATCAATTTTCATCCTTCCAAATATTTATATTTTCTACATAATGATAAAAGGAAAGCAACAACATAATTCCTATCTTGAGGTATGCATTTAAAAGCGTCTAGTTATAAGGCTCTTAGAGGAAGTATTGTGACTCAGCATGACCAAGATATACGTGCAATACTTACTGAGCACCAAGCCTTCTAGACAAA
This sequence comes from Sequoia sempervirens, assembly GCA_007258455.2. Taxonomy (NCBI): domain Eukaryota; kingdom Viridiplantae; phylum Streptophyta; class Pinopsida; order Cupressales; family Cupressaceae; genus Sequoia; species Sequoia sempervirens. Next base: position 50,516,941 of record VDFB02379711.1, read on the forward strand.
GACAAGATACACTATAATGTTTGATGCAAGAAGTGATTTCAAAACTAAAAGAGATTTGTATTTCCCTACCTCTTGTCTAATAGGGGTGCGATGCCACTCAAATATATCCCACTAAACAACAAAAAATGTCTAGTCATCTTGCAACTAGTCAATTGCTTGGAGATGGGAGATGTTGTTCATGTTCTTACTAATTATGCTTCTAAAATTCTTGCCATCAAAAAGCTTCTAGGACAACACCACTATTTATGGACTCCTTCTCTAGCACATATGTATAGTTCTAAAGGACTTTGTGAAATTTAGATGGGACAAATGAATTATGGACAAGGCAGAAGTGATAACTGATACATTCACAAGCATACCTAGGTCCTGAACTTAATGAATAATATACTTAGACTAAATGTAACTTGTTTTCCCTGCAATTGTGTGCTTTTATACACATTTGATCTCCATTCAATTGACTATGATACAAAGATGCTATATAAGGGAATATTTATCCATAACCTAGGTAGATTGAATTGAAATGTTGTAGAGAAATAGATGGTATTGATGATTAACTACTAGGATTGCAATAACCAACATCAAGTCTGCCTAACATAGTACTTCATTTATATTCAAGAATTTAGAATTTTAATTGATATGAATTCATTAATAAGATCAACTATATAGGGATTATTAGAATCAGTTGTCCTACATTCTACAGAATTTGTCATCACGGTTAAGAAAGACCCAAAACATCATATGATTAAAATACCAGGCAGTTGACTCCGGGCAACATATACCCTTCGAAGAGTCGCAGTTGAATTCATTGACATATCTTTGTGAAGAGATACAATAAGATCCCCTTCTTTCTAGGAACTTGAAGAGTATAAGTATAGAGCACATCCAACCAGTCCACTTGCAGGTGGATTGCCTAGTGGCCCTAAAGCTACACTAAAACATTTGTAATTGTGCTAGTCTACTAACAAAATTGTTAATTTATGATTTCCACGCATAATATAAATGTATATAAGAATATATCAATTAGTGTTTCGATATGAGATAGATTAGAAATAACATGATTACAAGTACATATGATTGACAATATTATTTTCAAATAGATAACATATACAATCAAATTATTCTTAGACAAATATGTCACTAAGGAAATAAATTGCATTTTTCCTTAATGAAATGACATTTTAAAGACATGTTTTTCAATTCTTCTAAGATTCAAATATTATGCTTATAGAAGCTTTCAATACATAATTTGTTCATAGTAAATCAACTCAAGCATGCTTGTAAAAAAAATCTTCTCTTTTTTCTTTACCTATATCTTTCTTTCCACGCATCCAGAGTGCATTCAACAAATGATTTTACTTTATTTGCTATTAACTAGGATGTATCTTCTACCAAATTAACCCTCTCATATATTATCTATCCTACATTTAATATTCTCTTTTGAAATAGAATACTACTTAATATGTTACAATACATCTTCTACAGGACAACAAAGAAATAGTTCCACTGATTGTGGAAGACAACATGGACCAAATAGAAATTATGTATAGATGCTTTCCCCATATGAAAACTTTTATAAATTATATAGTCTATTTTAGCAAATAATGGCCACTTTTCTCTATCAAAATAATATGTTATTCCTATGTATTGTCATATTTGTCAAAATGTCCCTACTGATATTGTTGTTAATCCTAGTAAAACATACCCCTCATTTTCTTATCCTATTGCTATGCAATGTAGTAGTCTTCTTGTACTTCTTTGCATAGATTATTGCCAAATGCTTTTAGCTCAAACTATAAGTACACACCCTCCATATCTAAACCCAAGAAACTAGAGACAGTGCCAAGCCATTCAAGTTCTAAAGAGCTTGCAAAAGTAATTGAAGAAAGTGAACAAGTTAAATTGAATCAAAAGGGATTCAGGTACTGTAGAAAGCAAAACAAATATAAAGGTCTTAGGACATGCCCATGGGGTCATTTTTCTGCAAAAAATTAGGTAGCCTAGATCTAAGAAACATCAATGGCTTCAAACATTTGATACACTTGAAGAGGCTGCAAATGCCATGAAGCAGCTGCTAGGTGCATGGAAGTAACTAAGGCAAGTACAAAGTCCAATTATATCATTCCAAGTCAATGGAATTTCTCTAAAGATGCTTTGTGCTCATCTTACAAAGAGGACTCTACAACCAAAGAAAATAATTTTTTTGTTCAAACTTCTAGATTAACACAACATCCACCATCTGATTATATGTGTAGTAATTCAACACATATGATACAGATTTTTCAAGCCAAAGAAGCAACACAAAATGATGTTCACTCAAATATAAGTCTATTAGACAAAGTAGTATGCAAATACTTTTGAATTTTACATTACACAAGTGCTATTGAAGACAACTAGAAGAATGGTAGTACATATCAAGTGCCAAGTAGAAAAGTTGACAACTTCATAGACACAAATTATGACTCTCTTTACATGAACCATGTCAAGGGTATGATTCTTAACACCAAATTTAGATATCAATTTCCTATTCATAGCATTTCTATATCGTAGTAGTATGAAACAATAGATTATGTCATTGGATATTGAAATTTTATGCTATTTTTACTGATATTATTTCTTACTAATTAAGTTCCTTTCCTACAATTTCTATAGATGATGCAACTACAATTTTTGTAGATGATGCAACAACTATTAATAGTTTTGTCAACCAATCTCCAATGTTCTTTGAATGTGGTAGTGTTTCCAACAAGATGGAAAATGTAATGCCTGTCGTGCAAACCCCAGAGAATCAGCATTGCTCAAATTTTATTTTATTTTAAAATACAAAGTAAACATGCATTAACATTAAATACATTTACATTGCACATAAACAACTTAACTTTACATTCTCTGGGACACGCAAGGTCACATCGCAACACAACAAGAACAAAAGTAAAAGACAATTATTAAACAACTTAACCAATTATATTACCAAACCATAAATAAAGGTACATCCATAACCAAGAGTGAAAGTATCACTACATTACATATTAAAATCATATAGAATCTCATCCCATAATGTTACAAAGAATCCTAACTATTACATCATTGTTTAAACATAAGATTACATGTTCTCAATAATGAGTTACAATACATTTCCCATACATGTGGGATGATACAAAGTACAATATTATCAAAATTACAAAGTGAACACTGGTACAACTCCAACTGCAAAAATGCTAAGAAGATAGGACGCTGATGGGGAACCCAACGGGTGCGGAGCACGTTCCACCCAACCATGTGAATTATAGATAACTCACCCCCCATGCTCAGAGGTGACAAAGAAGTTAACTCGACCATGATTGTCAAACTGACTCCATAAACAATGAAGTACAAACTCAATAACACAACAACATAATCCACAACATTTACGAGACAACAAAAGATAAAGCTATGAAACTCATCACAATAGATCAAAGCAATAACAGACAAACAAGTTACCAAAGAACATTCATAACTCAACTTCAAAAGAATCCAAAACAACATAAATATTACAATTCCAAAGGCGACAAGAAATAATGCACGAGGGTGTCTAGTGGAGAGTGTCATCACATAGCTCTCATGGATCTCCTGGCCCTTCCTCCAACTGAGGCGACGGCACCCATCTATGGATCTCCTGGCCCTTCCTCCTAACTGAGGCGCCGACACCATAGGGTAGCTCATGTGGAGCTGATAATCTCATGAGGCGAGACTCATTTTGCAGGCCAGCCTTCTGTCTATCGTAGTCTGCTGATAGCCTAATGCATAGATGAGAATCAATGTTTAGTATCTTGTGTGTTTTACTACCCTTCCCCTAAGTTCTATTTTGGGTTGTCATGTTTTACTCTTCATTAGGTTCTCTGGCTCTTCCTCCTTCGGCCATGGGCATAAACACCATATCAACCTTACTCATAGCAGATAAGAAAACAACGACAATTTTCTCATAATCAGATAATTTTATTTGTCTAATGAACTCTTCATAGTTCTACAATTCATAATTTTAATCCATTAAAAAAAATAGTATTAATAATTATATATATATAATAATGATAATATTAATATTGCTATAAACTTTGACCAGTAAAAAAATTATATTAAATTTTTTTTAAATAAATAACAAACATTTAAAAAAAAACATATATTAATATATATATATATATATATT
>VDFB02379711.1:50521140-50563336 GCA_007258455.2 Sequoia sempervirens
ATATAAATAATAATGATAAAATTCCATAACCAAAAGCTGTCGGCCGTAGTGGACTGTACAACAGTCCGACGGCTGCTATATGTAGCAGTCCGATGGACGGCTGTGATAGTCGCAGCCGCAGGGGGTAGGGAGTGGGTACGGCCCAACCGACCCCCCCTAACCCACATACAAAACAAAAAATTTCATTATTAATTTTATATATATATAATAAACTTTCATCCTTCCTCTGGTACAGAATGTCGACGGCCTATTCGGCCATAAATTTTTTTTTTAGTTTCGAAAACATAATTACAAATGAATTCAAAACAAAAAGAATAAATATATATATGTGCATATATATACAGAATTTGTGTATATATATATACATATATATATATATTTTATATTTAACTGTATGAATCAATATATATAAATCAATGGCACAGATAGACAGGTCAACAGAATTAAATACATTTATATATTTGACATATATATACATATACAACAGTATACTCAAGCAATATAATGAAGGACATTCTTTTCCCATAACCAGATTTTAGAGAAACTAGAATAATTTTTCTCAAAATTTAAATACAAATTTCATTTACAGTCAAATTAAAAAAATAAAATAAAGACACAGAACATTTTCAAAAGAACAATTTAATTTCTTCTATTAATCTTCTATTTAATCAAAAGTTTTCTTTCTTTCGGACAATCAACCATATTTATTCATTTGTTTATTTATTTTCCTTTACAAGTAAAAATTAATTCAAACCCATTTCTATTCTTTTTACAGATTCAAAAACAGTCAAGAGAAGAGAGTGGAACCTGGAGTCCTACGCTCTTGAGAATCTGATGAAGTTCACTTGATCCCGATGGCCTCTAAGAAGAGCTTCTAGTTCCTACTTGAATCCGTCTCTCCAGAATTTCATGCCCGAATTCGAATCCAATACTTTATATAGAAAACTCTCCCCAAAATCATGCCAGCAAAAGATTTTAAAAAAAAACCCTTTCTAGAACCCCCGAAGAACTATTCAATTCCAAAAGAACTAACAAATCCCTTTCCAGAAAACCTTCAGAAGATCCCTACATTCAAAACCATTATTTTTATTTTATTCTTTTCAACTTCTGTCACAATCTTCCCGTGTGTGAAAACTCACAAATTTTTCCCATTTCATAAAAGATGCCTCTTTCCTTTTTTTGAAAACTCTAAAGAAAAAATCCAATATAAAGAAACTTTCTAATTTAATTCCAGTTATGTTTCCTTTTTATCAGTACTTTCATTTTAAATTTCCGTTTTCAAGCTTTACTTGCTATGCTCATACTTTAATTTTAATTTTTTTTATAATTTATTTTAATAATTATCCTCAACAAGATAATTAATTAAAATAATAAACACAATTTAATATTTAATTAACATTTAATAAAACACATGACTTTTAAAATAAATAAAACATTTAAATATTTAAATACAATTTAATCTAATATTTTAATAAACAATTATTACCACCATTTAATTAAATAAATCACAACATATAAAATACCAACATAAATAAAATACAACAATACACAAACATGACCCACAAAGAACGACAACTACAAGAACGTACAATACCATTCAATTTGACGGTTTGACAACATGGGACGAGATGACTTCATTGTCACCTCTGTTTCAACATTTAACTGTTGGGCTATTGGTGCTCGCCCTATCCTGCCGAAACAGGTGGAATTGAGACTATGTACCTGCAATCCCTGCATACAAACGAAGTCGTGTACATGTGCATGCATATATAAAATCAAAGCATTGCATTGTGAGATGGAATCAGAGTGTAACAAAGCACTCGAAAACAAGTGATGCTACACTATCCTTCATCACATCTATCCTAACAATTATAATATAACTGATAAAATAACATTTCTAAACTAACAATTCATCTCATAACATAATTTATAAAATCTCTACATCATAATATAATTCTGAAAATCAATTAACATCACCAACCACAATGTCATATGAAATAATCATGTCCACTAATGGAATAACATCATCATCAAATGCCTAACTATCTAAATCACATAATAATAGTACCATCATAGTATCAAAGTATCAAATCAAAGCATAAAACTAATGAGTCCAACTAGCAACTAGGAGGGTTATTACATCCTCCCCCCCTTGAATCTGGCTTATTCCTAGAAACTAGTAAACAAGTAAGGGTAGGATTCTCTGATATAGGAAGCATCCTCCCATGTCTCTGAAGTCTCATCATTGGGATCCCACTGGACCCTCACCTGCTCAATATCCCTGCCTCTGAGAATGAGTCTCCTGTGCTGCACCATGGCCATGGGCTCTAGAGCTAGTTGCCCATCCTCAACCTATAGAGCATTCCAATCAAGTACGAGTAACATCAGGAAAATAAGGCCTAAGGATAGAAACATGAAACACATCGTGAATCCGTGACAGACTGGGTGGCAAGGCCAGGTGATAGGCAATAGGACCAATATGCTCTAACACCTCGAACAGACCCACAAAATGGGGTGCAAGCTTAGAACCCTTTCCATAACGAATAGGGCTCTTCTGAGGATGAACTCGAAGAAATGCTTGATCACCTACTGCAAACTGTCGATCAACTCTGTGTGCATCAACAAACTTCTTCTACCTGTCCTAAGCCACTACAAGATGCTCTCAGATGCGAGTTACCTACTGCTCCATATCATGAAGCATCTCAGGTCCAAGAAGAACCCTGTCCTCTAATTGATCCTAGCTCAAAGGGGTACGACAAGGATGACCATATAAAGCCTGAAATGGAGCCATGCCAATCAAACTATGATAACCATTGTTATAGGAAAACTCAACCAAATGCAGATAATCTTCCCAACGAGATTGTTGGTCCATGACATACATGCGAAGCATATCCTCAAGCACCTGATTGACTCTCTTAGTCTGACCATCTATCTCAGGATGGTAGGCAGAACTAAAATTCAACTTAGTCCCTAAGGACCACTGCAAAGATGTCCATAACGCAGATGTGAATACCAGATCTTTGTTAGAAATAATTTTGTGCGGTGGGTATGTGCAGGATCATGATGGGCCAAAAAGTGGCAATATGATGGGTATTTGTAGAGTATGTGGCTGACAACTTTTTTTTAACCCAAAATTGATAAAATGAAAAGGGTTTTTAAAGGAGATTCCCTGCTTTCCACCAATATAAATTATGATTTACTTTGAATTTAATAAATAATTATTATTCATTTTCAATTTGAATTATGACTAAAGTCTTGATTGATAGGCTGATTGAAAAAAATCTATAGCTTTCAAATGGTATCACATTTTGGAATCCAAAACATGCATCACATTCTATGCTTCACATAGTATAGGATTAAAAAGAAAAATTGAATTTCATGAAGTTTTGACCAAGTTAAGGTGGTTAGACCTACAAGTTTTATATTTTTAAAAGTTATAATAAAAAAAATTATAATTAATTATTTACTTGGAAAAAATTACAAAAAATATGCATCACATTTGGACATGAGTCCTCTACTTATGTCTAAAACCTTATAAAAAAATATTATCATTTTATTGTGGTTAGGGTGGTCAGACAGACACCTACTTCTTATTTTTTCCCTGAAATTTAAGTACTACTGCATTGAAATTTCAAATTTTCACCAAATAATTTTATTTTTTTTAAATAAACCTAGTAGTTTAGAAACTACATTCAATTTTCTACAGATTCTATTCTTACATATTTTTGAAATAATATAGATAACTTACTCAAATTTTTACGTCAAGTTTCCTAACTCTGATTTTTCTAAATTTTTTGCCACTTAAGGGCCTATTTTTTCCATGATGATCCTGCACATACCCTGGTATCCCATGTAATCAAACAATATCTTCCATGAACACCCTAGCCACCACTGAAGCAGTATAGGAAGATCGAATGGGAGAGAAATGGGCTACCTTGGTCAACCTGTCAACAGTGACCATAATAGCATCGTGTCACCTGGAAGACATAGGCAACCAAACAATGAAATCCATAGAAATGATGTCCCACTTCCACTCTGGAACAAGATGAGGCTGCAACAACCCTACTGGATGGTGATGCTCGGCCTTAACTCTCTGACATTCTAGACACCTAGCCACAAAATCAGCAATGTCACGCTTCAATCCTGCCCAAAAATATAGTGAGCGAAGATCAACGTACATTTTTTTAACTCCCGGATGTGCTGGATAAGGAGCTCTATGAGCTTTAGTCAGCATAAGGGTACGAAGACCCTCTGCAAGAGGTACATACATTTGGCCTGCATACCACAACACACCATCCAAGCCCAAAGAGTATCCAGCAAATTTACCTTCCAACATTCTGCCCGACTCAATTTCTGATTTCACCACTTGATACCAATCATCTGGAGAAAGAGCTGCAAGGATCTGACTCTTCAAATCAACCTCAAGAGCCACAGTAGAAATCTCATGCTTGCGTCTACTCAATGCATTTGCCACCAAATTCTCTTTGCCCTGAATATACTTCACTTCAAAATCATATTCGCACAAGAATTCCATCCACCTCCTCTACCTTGCATTCAGATTCAGCTGTGTAAAGATGTATTGTAGACTACGATGATTTGTATGCAACTCGAACCGATTCCGTAGGAGAAAGTGTCGCCATCTTACCAAGGCATGAAAAACTACGGCTAACTCCAAATCATGAGTGGGGTAATTGAGTTCATGATCCTTCAGTTTCCGTGATTCATAAGCAATCACTCGCCCTTCCTGCATCAACATGGTCCCCAAGCCTTCCAAAGAAGCATCCGTACAAACAACAAAGTCACCTGTCGGGTTTAGTACTACTAAGATTGGAGCACTAGTCAGCTTGTCCTTCAGAGTCTGGAAAGCTAACTAACACTGATCTGACCAAAGAAACTTCTTTCCCTTCCTCTGGAGAGAGGTGATAGGATGTGCCAACCTAGAAAAGCCTTGGACAAACTGCCTATAATATCCTGCAAGTCCCATGAAGTTGTGAATTTTTGAGACATTTGTGGGTGCGGGCCAATCCACAATGGCTTGAATCTTTACAGGATCAACTGAGATTCCATCACCTGAAATCTCATGCCCCAAATACTGAACTTCAGTCTTATAAAAGTCACACTTTGCCAAGTTGGCAAACAACTGATTGTCCCTTAAGCACTGTAACACCTGCTTTAGATGTTCCTCATGTTCCTCAATAGACCTAGAATAAATTAGAATGTCATCAAGAAACATAAGGATGAATCTATCCAAATATGTTCGGAACACTCCATTCATCAAGCTCATAAAGACTGAAGGTGCATTCGTCAACCCGAATGGCATCACAGTGAACTCGTAATGTCCGTATCGAGTACAAAATGTTGTTTTGTGAATATCTGGATCTCCAATCCTCAACTAATGGTATCCTGATTTGAGATCAATCTTAGAGAACACCTTTGCCCCTTTTATTTGATCGAAAAGATCATCAATTCTGGGTAATGGATATCGGTTCTTCACTATTACCTTGTTCAACTGCCTGTAGTCAATACACAAGCAAAGAGAACCATCCTTCTTTTTCACGAATATCACAGATTCTCCCCAAGGGGAAACACTTGGGCAGATAAAGCCCTTAGCCAACAACTCTTCCAACTGTAGACAGAGTTCCTGAAGTTCCTGTGTTGTCATCCGATACGGAGCTTGAGATATTGGCTCGGCTCTAGGTACCAGATCAATCCTAAAGTCTATATCTTGCTTCGGCGGCATACCAAGTATCTCATCTAGAAACACATCAGAAAACTCCTTAAGGAGAGGGTACTGATCCAACGACACCCCTCGACTATCCTCAAACTCTAGATCACTCAAAGATACTGCAAAGAGCTGACAACCCTGGCAGAAGCACCTTTATAGCTGCATGGCAGAGATCATTTGCAAAGAAATGGGTCTTTGAACACCCACGATCTCCACTTCCTTTCCGGAGTCATCAAAGAATTGCACTGCTTTACGATGACAATCAATTATAGCACGGTGTGCACTCAACCAATCCATGCCCAAGACGACATCATATGAGCCGAGTGGTAAGATTTTGAGGTCTACTTTGGTTGACAAAGCCCCTATACTCAAACTACAATCCTGCACAAGCTTCTCTACAACAAGCTTTGACCCTGAAGCCAATTCAACTTGCCATTTCACGCCTTGACTAGTTGCCACCAGTCCACATCGCTCAACCACTAAAGGAGATATAAAGGAATCAGATGCACTGGAATCAAAAAGTATAGAAATGCTAGAACCATGTAACACACCTGAAGTCTCAATGACGGTGCTCTGGTGGTCTACCTGCCGATTATCCACTGCAGCAAATACATGATGAGATCTCCCTACATCACTTACTTCTGGCTCAGATCTAGCTAGCCTCAGATTAAAACCTGAAGTGTTCTTCTGAGGACACAATCTGGGAATGTGCCCCTGTTGTCCACAAGAGTAACACTCAGTACCCTTGCCAAAACCTTTGCCCCCTGATGGAGCATTTGACTGCTGGAAGCTCCCTCAACTCAGCGCTGACTAGAAGCTAGGTGCAGGCTGTAAAAAACGTTCTTGCCGAACTTGGTTCATGTTCTTGTTATGATCCTTGAGAAACTATGAATTGCCACCATGATGAGATTGAAATTTCTTTTGTCTCGATTGCTGTTGCTGAGGCTACTGTTGTTGATCCCCTTTCGAGGGTGGAAACCTATTCCTAGAAGATCCTACACCCTATGACTGTCCTCCATGAGTGCTAAAACCATGTGTAGGCGCACTACCAATCTGCACTCCAATGTGACCACCCAAGGCCATGGCCAAATTTTTCTCCACCAAGCAGGCCTTCTCAACTGCCATTTCCATCATCTTTGGCTTGAAGACTCGCACACCACCACTGATGCGGGCATTTAGGCCCCGAACAAAATGTTGCACTAACATGCCTTCATCATGGCTAATCCCTGCATACTACTTCAACTCATAGAAGAGTCGCTCATACTGCTCCACTGTCATAGACAATTTCTTGAGATCGTGAAACTCATCAGCCTTGCGCTGCCTCCAATGGTCTGAGAGGAAACGAGCCCTGAACCTATCTAGGAATAATTTCCAAGTGATCAAATTGATATCAAGGTGTAATTTTTATTCTTCAAGACACCACCAAGTAGATGTGAAGCCTCGCAGATGCATAACCGCGCATCGAGCCTTGGTATTGCTACCGTAGGGATGCATGGCAAAGCAACAATCTAAGTCAATTATCCAAGTTTCGGCTTCTAGTCCTCCTCCTGAACCATCAAATGTCGGTGGGTGAGCTCTCATTAAATCCCTCATATGGCCTGCCATGACTGAATCCTGATCAGAAATCATCTCTCTCTGCCTTGGTGACCTTTCTCTTTCTCTTTCAATCTGTGGTTCCTCCTCTGGCCTGGGTCCCAAAAGAGCCAAAATCTCTCCAAGAATGTGTTGTAACGGACTGTCCAATCCAGGTTGTCCTGAGTTCTAACCACCTAACGAATTACTATGAAGACTTGGTTGTTCCTCATGCTCAGAACCATGAGAACTGGGAACTAAGGGACTTCGTCGGTTTGCTCTATGACTAGCACCACGACCTCTTGCTCGACCACGTCCTCTACCTCAAGGCATATTTTTGCACAACAAGATAAAGATACAAATAAGCTCAAGAGTTCAAATGTGAGATTTCCTAATGGACTTAACTACCCAGAGACCCCAACGTTTGCAAACCTTGGCTCTGATACCAAGTTGTAATGCCCGTCGTGCAAACCCCAGAGAATCAACATTGCTTAATTTTTTATTTTTATTTTAAATACAAAGTAAACATGCATTAACATTAAATACATTTACATTGCACATAAACAACTTAACTTTACATTCTCTGGGGCACGTGAGGTCACATCGCAACACAACAAGAACAAAATTAAAAGACAATTATTAAACAACTTAACCAATTATATTACCAAACCATAAATAAAGGTACATCCATAACCAAGAGTGAAAGTATCACTACATTACATATTAAAATCATATAGAATCTCATCCCATAATGTTACAAAGAATCCTAACTATTACATCATTGTTTAAACATAAGATTACATGTTCTCAATAATGAGTTACAATACATTTCCCATACATGTGGGATGATACAAAGTACAATATTATCAGAATTACAAAGTGAACACTGGTACAACTCCAACTGCAGAAATGTTAAGAAGATAGGACGCTGATGGGGAACCCAACGGGTGTGGAGCATGTTCCACCCAACCATGTGAATTATAGATAACTCACCCCCCGTGCTCAGAGGTGACAAAGAAGTTAACTCGACCATGATTGTCAAACCGACTCCATAAACAATGAAGTACAAACTCAATAACACAATAACATAATCCACAACATTTACGAGACAACAAAAGATAAAGCTATGAAACTCATCACAATAGATCAAAGCAATAACAGATAAACAAGTTACCAAAGAACATTCATAACTCAACTTCAAAAGAATCCAAAACAACATAAAGATTACAATTCCAAAGGCAACAAGAAATAATGCACGAGGGTGTCTAGTGGAGAGTGTCATTGCATAGCTCTCGTGGGATCTCCTGGCCCTTCCTCCAACTGAGGTGTTGGCACCCATCTATGGATCTCCTGGCCCTTCCTCCTAACTAAGGCACCGACACCATAGGGTAGCTCATGCGGAGCCGATAATCTCTCATGAAGACAAGACTACGACTTTGCCGACCATGGCCTTCTTAGTCTATCAGTAGTCTATGATAGCCCTAATGCATAGACGAGGAATCCAATGTTTATTATCTTGTGTGTTTTACTACCCTTCCCCCTAAGTTCTATTTTTAGGTTATCACATGTTTACTACTCTTACGTGGGTTCTCCTGAGCTCTTCCTCCTTTCGAGGCGTTGGCCCCCACGAAGAGCCACTCTCCCTAAGACCCCTAACAGAAACCAAAATAAGGCAAGGGTTGTACCATCAAGTATAAGGCATATGACACAAAACAAGACATGTGAGGCAAATCCATCTTGTGATAAATCATAATCACAATGACCACAATATCGTACAACCCTTCCAAATAAAGATGCTTAAAAAAAAACATGTAACATTCTGATCACAATAGTACAAGTATAAACATCAAAGGATAAAAAAACATGCCTCTGGAGAAGACAAGGATTTACAATCAACAACGGGGTTCCCACATCGATATTAAAGCCAACACAATAACAGAATGTAAATGCACATAGTTCATGATCCCAAACACCATATCAACCTTACTCATAGCAGATAAGAAAACAACGACAATTTTCTCATAATCAGATAATTTTATTTGTCTAATGAACTCTTCATAGTTCTACAATTCATAATTTTAATCCATTAAAAAAAATAGTATTAATAATTATATATATATAATAATGATAATATTAATATTGCTATAAACTTTGACCAGTAAAAAAATTATATTAAATTTTTTTTAAATAAATAACAAACATTTAAAAAAAAACATATATTAATATATATATATATATATATATTTATATATATATATATTAATATATATATATATATATATATATATATAAATATATAAATCATAATGATAAAATGTCATAACCAAAAGCTGTCGGCCGTAGCGGACTGTACAGCAGTCTGACAACTGTTGTACGCAGCAGTCCTTATGGACGGTTGTGCACAACAGTCCATACGGATTGCTGTGATAGTCGCAGTTGGAGGGGGTAGGGAGTGGGTACAGCCCAGTCGAGCCCCCCCCCAACCCACATACAAAACAAAAAATTTCATTATTAATTTTATATATATATATAAAATAAACTTCCGTCCTTCCTCTGGTACGGAATGCCGACAGCCTATTCGGCCATAAAAAAAAAATTAGTTTCAAAAAAATTATTACAAATGAATTCAAAACAAAAAGAATAAATATATATATATGCGGAATTTGTGTATATATATACATATATATATATATAATTTATATTTAACTGTATGAATCAACATATATAAATCAATGGCACAGATAGACAGGTCAACAGAATTAAATACATTTATATATTTCACACATATATACATATACAACAGTATACTCAAGCAATATAATGAAGGACATTCTTTTCCCATAACCAGATTTTAGAGAAACTAGAATAATTTTTCTCAAAATTTAAATACAGATTTCATTTACAGTCAAATTAAAAAAATAAAATAAAGACACAAAACATTTTCAAAAGAACAATTTAATTTCTTCTATTAATCTTCTATTTAATCAAAAGTTTTCTATCTTTCAGACAATCAACCATATTTATTCATTTGTTTATTTATTTTCCTTTACAAGTAAAAATTAATTCAAACCCATTTCTATTCTTTTTACAGATTCAAAAACAGTCAAGAGAAGAGAGTGGAACCTGGAGTCCTACGCTCTCGAGAATCTGATGAAGTTCACTTGATCCCGATGGCCTCTACGAAGAGCTTCTAGTTCCTACTTGAATCTGTCTCTCCATAATTTCGTGCCCGAATTTGAATCCAATACTTTATACAGAAAACTCTCCCTAAAATCATGCCAGCAAAAGATTTAAAAAAAAAAACCCTTTCTAGAATCCCCGAAGAACTATTCAATTCCAAAAGAACTGACAAATCCCTTTCCAGAAAACCTTCAGAAGATCCCTATATTCAAAACCATTAATTTTATTTTATTCTTTTCAACTTCTGTCACAATCTTCCCGTGTGTGAAAACTCACAAATTTTTCCCATTTCATAAAAGATGCCTCTTTCCTTTTTTTGAAAACTCTAAAGAAAAAATCCAATATAAAGAAACTTTCTAATTTAATTCCAGTTATGTTTCTTTTTTATCAGTACTTTCGTTTTAAATTTCCTTTTTCAAGCTTTACTTGCTATGCTCATACTTTAATTTATTTATTTTTTTATAATTTATTTTAATAATTATCCTCAACAAGATAATTAATTAAAATAATAAACACAATTTAATATTTAATTAACATTTAATAAAACACATGACTTTTAAAATAAATAAAACATTTAAATATTTAAATACAATTTAATCTAATATTTTAATAAATAATTATTACCACCATTTAATTAAATAAATCACAACATATAAAATACCAACATAAATAAAATACGACAATACACAAACATGACCCACAAAGAACGACAACTACAAGAACGTACAATACCATTCAATTTGACGGTTTGACAACATGGGACAGGATGACTTCATTGTCACCTCTATTTCAACATTTAACCGTTGGGCTATTGGTGCTCGCCCTATCTTGCCAAAGCAGGTGGAATCGAGACTATGTACCTACAATTCCTGCATACAAACGAATTCATGTACATGTGCATACATATATAAAATCAAAGCATTGCATTGTGAGAAGGAATCACAATGTAACAGAGCACTCACAAACAAGTGATGCTACACTGTCCTTCATCACATCTATCCTAACAATTATAATATAACTGATAAAATAACATTTCTAAACTAACAATTCATCTCATAACATAATTTATAAAATCTTTGCATCATAATATAATTATGAAAATCAACTAACATCACCAACCACAATGTCATATGAAATAATCATGTCCACTAATGGAATAACATCATCATCAAATGCCTAACTATCCAAATCACACAATAACAATACCATCATAGTATCAAAGTATCAAATCAAAGCATAAAACTAATGAGTCCAACTAGCAACCAGGAGGGTTATTACAGAAAAAGCTAAATGCAAGTCAAGTATTCAACATGTCCTTCAACGTCCCCATGCCGATACTAAGAACATGAACAAGAACATTGACAATGGATGTTGTTCTGTCACCAACGAACCTGCTACTTCCATTGCCATACAACAACTGAGCCATTGTGAGATATGTTCAGAAACTGTAATGGAACTGCAAAAAATAAACAATAGACTGCAACATATGAAGGAAACCATAAAGTTATTGATGGAATCTAATGCAAAAAACATGCACAATTTCCCAACCATGTTATCCTTTTCTTACAATTCCAATTTATAGACATGCAAGAATGTGTATAATTTTGAAAACTTTGGAAATGTGTATTATTCCCTTGATATCACTTTCTATTCCAAATTATAATTCTAAAACCAAAATTGAATTTAACATAATTATTGGCTATAGATAGTTTTCAAATTTGATTTTTGTAATTTTCCATTTTCTTATGTTTACAGTTCCTTCTATATGCATGTCTTCAAATAGTAAAAATGCAAATTAATGTAAAATTTTGTTATCTACTTCTTACTTTTCAAATGTAATATTTTTCTTCCTAAAAATTAGAAAACAAATATAATTATACTCAATATTTTTTACTCTTATAAAAAGTCAACTTGCATTATACTCTTTTATGAAATTTATGCACTTATGTTTAACTCTTTTCCAACTTAGATTTATGCAAATAGATTGAATCACTAGAAATATTTATAAATTTTCCTACAATTAGAAATCAACAAAATAAAAATAGTAATTTACAATTATTTTAAATTCTAATTTATTGTAATGACATTTGGGAATCATCTCTTGCAGAAGCTGAAGAGGTACATAACTAACAAAACAACATAAAAAAACATTAAAAGTGAAACAAGTAGAAAAATAAAACGTACTACTAGACATGGGAAAACAAGAAGTTATAGATTTAGATAATTACAAATTCAAAAGTCATACTCAGCCTTGCAATATCGATATTGCACTAAAAGGCGAAGGAATACATAGAATGAAAACATTTGCATACAATGTAGGTGATTGTTTATTCGACTCAATAGAATTGCTACTCAACTATTGTTGCACATAAAAACAACTATGAAATGGGACTATTGATTATATCCTCACTTGTCTTGCAAAAAATGAAAAAGAAGCAAGAAAGTCATATAACTATGAATTGGACCCAAGACATCTACGCCAATTACATGGAGTACATGATCGTACAACATATCTTCATAGAATGTGATTATCTGCAAAACCAAGTTCTCCTAACAAAGAAATTGGACTCTGGGGAGATGTATTTTGCATTCAATGGCTATCAAAATGGCTAGATATACAAATATGTCTCTAGTCAATGACAATAGGAAAAACTATTTGCAATTCAACAAATCAGCCCTTGGAGAGTCCTTATCACTTCTCTTCCACGATGAAAATGCTTCAAATGGACACTTTGAGCCACTTTTAAGAATCCAAAGACAATCTTTAAACTACCAACCAGAAACAAAATTTCATCAACTCAAACAACTGATCATAAATAATAATCAAAATTAAATTACAAAACATTTTAAACAAAAAAAAATATTAAAACAACTATCACACATGGAAAAATAAAAAACTATAGATGTAGATAATTATCAAATCAAAGGCCAAACTCCAGTTTTCAACATTGATATTGTACTTAAAAATCAAGGACTGTTTAGAATAAACAATTTTAAGTACAATGTTAGAGATTGCTTGTTTGACTCATTAGAACTCTTACTCAATTTTCAGTACACATCAATCCAACTATGAAATGGAGCCATTGATCACTTCTTAAACTTCTTAAAAAATGTGAAGAAGAGTCAATTATATCATTCAATTGTGACTTGAACCCTCACACTCTATATGATTTACACAAAGTACCGAACCTTGAAACATATCTACATAGAATGTGACTATCAATAAAACCAACCACAATGGACACAAAAATTAGACTATGGGGAGATATTTTTTGTATTCTATGGATATCCAAATGGCTAAATATACAAATATGTATTTGGTCAAAGACAACAGGTAACAAGTACTTGCACTTCAACGAATCAAATGATGCAAACTCGTACTCTATTCTTTTCCATGATGCAAATCCTCGTGTTGGCCATTTCGAACCACTTCTACCATATCAATCACACAATCTAAACTATGAGTCACTGACAACAAACTCTGAAATTAAACAATTGAGAACAAAAAATAATCATAATCAAATAATATATCCTATGAAAAGGAAAAAGCCAGAAAATTTGACCCTCACTTCCCTTCGCAAAATCAAAAAGCAAATACGCAACAACTAGTCACTAACATCTACAATGCAAAAAGAGAAATCCTCACTCTCACCAATACCAATATTTGAAAAAACAATCCAAGACACACCAAAAAATTCATGTGCAATCTTCCAAATGTTGTATTTCAACAAAGACATTAGGGTTTTCAAAGAAAAATACAAACAAACCTACTACAAATTAATACAATCTAATGATCCAATATTGGCAAATTCTATTTGTCGAAAATTCCATACATCATTGAAACAATCCATGATTCCTAAGTATGCTACACCACATAATATTTGAACAAACAAACCCTTAAAATATAACTGGTTCCATCATTAATGTGCCAGTCAACATGACCATTATACAAAAAGCACTTCCACAATCTATTGATGAAACATCAACAATTGTTGTTTCTCTTAAAAGACAATTGGAATACAAAAATGCATTCCAAAAAGGCATGGTGCGACCAAATAATATCATGCCTGCATTGGCCCAATTAAGCAAAACAACACTTTACAAAATGGAAAAGGTTGAAATTAAAAAATATTGGGAAGAATCATTTTGAATCAATGATCAAAATGAAAAAAGCTATGAACAAAGTACAACAGAAACTAAATCAGAAAGTGACACAAACCATCAATACCCCTTTGAATCTTTAAACCATGGATTCACTAAATCTAGATCTATACATACAATGCAAGACAAAATTATCAAAATAGCACCTGCATAAGAGAATTATCCTATTGGAATCTTCAAAGATAAGTATTCTGAAGAGATGAATTTCCCTACACTATTTTTTGGCAATCCACGTGATGATGACATTGTCAACAAATTTACATACCCAAAAATTGCACAATAGGATTTGCTACATTCAAATTGACAATTTTCCTACCACATAACAAACTTATTTTTCAACACCATTAAAATACTCATACAACAGGTAATGTCTACAATGTGGATAAGAATTCATAAAGGTCAATTACAAGGAAGAAAGCTACTAGCTAAAGATGTTAAAGACAAACCTAACCTAGAGAAGATACTCAAATCAGATATTGGCTATATTGATTTCAAAAGGATAAGAACATCTCTAGATTATTTACAACTTAAAAAAAATGTATTTGCAATGATACGACAACTAGGACCTCCTACTTTTTTTGTTACATTTACTAGTGTTGAACAAAATTGGGATCCTTTATCTAATACACTTGAACAATTACATAGTACACATCAATCAAGATCACCAAAACATGAAGCTTATAGCCAAAATCAAAATCATAAATTCAATCTCATCAAAAAAGATCCAGTTACTTGTGCACGTTACTATAGACATAGAATAAATGCAATCAAAAGATTAATATTTACAAATGATTCTTTCTTTGGAAATGTGGTAGACTATTTCTCAGTAACTGAATTCCAAAATCATGGAAACAAACATGATCACTTTCTTCTATGGATTAAAAATGCACAGGTCTATCTATGGCAAAGACAACAATGCAAATATTATAGACTTTGTAGATAAGTACATAACTTGTAGCATAGAACATCTACAACCTCATATAGCTATATTGCACAAGCATCATCATACAAAGCAATGTATAAAAACAAAAAAATCCACATGCAAATACAATTTCCCATTCCCACTAATGGAGAAAACTATAATACTCGATCCACTAGAAGAAAGAAATGAAGATATAATTTCAATTGCCAACAAAATCTTCTCAAACTTGGAGAAAGCAACATATGAAATAACATTATCTTTTCAAATGTTCCTAGATGAAATGGATATCAATGAGGAGAACTATATCATGGTTGTCAGATCAACACTTCGTAGACCCACACTACTATTACAAAGAAAACCATCACAAATATGGAACAATAGTTTTGCAAAGGAAATTCCACAATTATGGAAAGCAAATACAGATGCACAATTTGTTCTCAATGCATATGCAACAGCGATGTACTATAGCTCTTACATGACAAAGGTTGACAAATCAATGATAGGCATTTAAAAGAATATGTATAGACCACCAACATAACAATATAGATGCAATAAAGATGATAACCAGACTTGGAAATGCTTTACTTAATTTGCAACAAATGTCCTCACAAAAAGAAGCTCACATTGCCTTATCCCTCCCACTAAACTATAGCTCAAGGAAATGTGTATTTTTTACACAAGGCCCGAAAATTATCATACCTTTGTTTTGAAATCAATAAAACATATAGCCAAAGAACTAGATGAATCAGAAAATGTAATTTATAAATCTTTAATAGACTACTATGTAAAATACCCCCCACATATTTTGGGTGTATGTCTTGCAAAATTTGTAGCAGAATACAATAAGAATGGAAATAGAATCGAACCAAAGACAAAACCAAATGTTATAGGATTTATCAATTTCAATAAGCATGTTGATCTAGAAAATCATTATAGAGAGAAATTACTACTCTATGTCCCCTTCATGATACATGAGAATACATTGAGACATAATTTTACTTCATGGAAAAATGCTTACATATATCATGAGAAAACAATTCAGCTTAACTGTACAAAGTTCAATTACAGTGTCCACTCTAGATGGGGTGACATTGAAAAATCAATAGATGAGGTAAGTGCTAAAGATGACAACAATTCCAATGACTGTTTCATCAAACACAATAAGAAAGATCAAGAACAATATGACATACAAGTATATTTTCAAACAATCAACCACATCAACTTAAATAGTAAAAGCCTCAATACAATTGAAATTATTCAACACCCTCAAATAATGGAAAACAATGAGTACTACAAATTATGACAAATATTAAACAAAGAGCAACAAGCAATTGTAAAGGACATTGTATTAAAAAAAATGAAAGATATCAAAACTCCACCACACTTATTCTTGAAAGGTGGAGCTGGAACTGGCAAGACTTTCACTACAAAAGCCATATACCAAGCACTTCTCCGCATCTACAACAATAGTATTGACAATGACCCTAACAAGCCTAGCGGACTAGTTATTGCTTATACGGGAAAAGCAACATACAACATAGGTGGAGTAACATTACACTCAACATTCCACATACCTTTCAACAAATCAAAATTCATTCCATTGAATACTGAAACTTTGGATTCAATGTCAAAGCACTATCAACAACTACGGGTCCTTCTCATAGATGAAATTTCATTGGTGGGTTCAACATTTCTATGCTATATTGGCAAGCGCCTATGAGATATAATGCAAATTTCAATTGCATACTTTGCAAACCTTGATACAATCTTCTTTGGAGACCTTTACCAAGCACAACCCGTACTTGACTCCACTGTTTTCAAAAATAAACCAATATTTTTTTAACTTATGTCGTATAATTTCTGGAATGATAACATCAAGCGTTATTCTTTGATCTCCACAATGCGACAAACAGATGAGAAATTCATAACAATTCACAATAGAATTCGTGTCAAATCACATACAATTGACGATCTAAATTATCTTAACCTCAACTGCTTACGTCCACCACCAATGGACCCTACATTCCCTTTCCTCTTCTATAGAAGAAAGGATGTTGATGAACGGGCGGGTGCATGAAGTTGGTCGCACTTTTGTGGCCAAATGGGAAAAAAATGGGGAAACACATAACGCACTCATGTTATAACGCGAGCGCGTTATGTGCTTTTAAAAGAAGAAAAAAAAAGTGAAATATGTATCATTTTCTTTTCATTGTTTCTCAGCTCTGGCAGTGGCCAAAAACCCTCATTTTCACGTTCGCGTTCTAGGAGGAAGGACTTCTGAAAATTTCATCAAGAACAGTTGGATTTTGTCTACAAATATGGCACCATAATGATGAAGAGATGCAGGAGGTAAGTACTATTTACTATTTGTTTTGAATTTGTTAGTTTGAAATTCATTTTGTTTGTTTTAGGTTAGATTTGATTTTTTTTTAAATCTGTAGGGAATCCTGCAAATCCTCAACAAGAAGAGGAGGTAAATCCTCAATAGCAAAATCTTCAACAAAATCAACCTCCCCCACCATTCTCTCAATTCCCTCCTGGCACTCAAGAAAATTTGAGGAGTGAAATTGAGAACAATAGAAAACAACTTGGGGATCTTATCAGTAGGTTGAGTGATCCAAATGCTTCAACCATAGAAAGAATGCTTCTAGCAAATTCATTGAAAGACATGTTAAAAAATGTAGATGCAATCACCCAACAAATATCTAGATGGCAAGATAGGAGGCAGACAGCTAGGGCATATTATGCAAACAAATTATCATATAAACAAGTAAAAGATTTAAAAATTACTAAAGGTGATTTGTGCTCTCTATTCACTGACCCTAAAACAAATCAAAATCTTACCCTCAATGCAAAGAGGTTTCCTATTCATTGGTGCCACCACCAAGAGATTAAGAACCATTTTTATGAAAGATGGTATATGGTCTTTGATTACCCACCATGCAGTAATTATGAAGTCCCCCAATATTTTCTTAGGAAACTATACAGTGAGTTTGTATTGAACCAAATCCCAAATTATTTTGATATGAGGGAGTTCCAGGGGAGAGGTGGGGGGTCGGCTCAAGATAGGCCCAATGCACACCCTACGTGACAAGGGAGATGACCTCTCTAGGCCGCCTCGTGAGTAGATTGTGATGCCTACCATTGCGAAGGAGAGTGCCGACATAGAGACATTGTAGGTGATCACAACTTTGACCCAGAGTGTCATCCATCACACTAGCCCTATTGTACAGCCATCCAGGGGAGTCTTGAGGTGGTGGCCTTCGAACCCATGTGTGTCAATCTTGCGGGTTGACTTGTTCGTAAGACCCTATCAGACTCAAGAGGGTGCTACGTAGGATCCATATGCTGCTACGCAAACCTAATCCATATGCATCTACGGGGATGGAGAGGATGGTTGAAATTTTGCATGATGCATATGGCATTGACACTTAGGTAAAATTCATGGTTCATTTGTTAATTTATTAAATTTCGATTGTGAAATGCAATATTAACTAATTTAGTTTTATTATTTTAATAAAATTGTAGGGTCATAGTGTAGAGACTGGATACACTCATCCACCTACTTATTTTTGCAGTACACCTATGGGGTATGTAAAGTTAGTAAACAATTATAAATTTATTACATGTGTTAATAGCATTGTTTTATGAATGGTATTTTAATATGTGATTTTGGATGTTGAACAAGGTACTATTGGAGGTTTCAAGGAAACACCTCCGAGTGCCAGTAGATTTGATCAAACGTTCACGGAGGTAATATAGAATTTAAAGAGAACTTAAGTAATGAATTCTAAGTTTAATAGATTTGTGTAGTTTATATTCATATTGTTGACCTTACATTGCATTACACAGATCATTCAAAATCAAAGCATTACTTCAAATTCGATAACTAATAATCAGAAATATATCTATTTAATACTTGTACTCAAAATTTTGTTCATTAGATCTCATACATTATAAGTCATCACATGGATCGCTATTGTAACTTTTTTTTTATTGAATAATTTGTTGTTTTATTTTCAGATGTTGGTGACAGAAACACCACCAAACATTACGAGGGCAATGGATATTGGTGTTTCCTCCGCTATACAATCCTCGATGGCTCTGATAGGGGAGGTATGAGGCAGATTACTAAATTTCAATTTACATTCATTGTTATAGATGAATTAGTTCTAGTGAAAAATAAAACTTTGATTTGTAGTTTAATTCCTATTTGGATGGTTTATACAGGGCTTGAGCATGCCTGAGCATCGGTGTGCAAATATTTCCATCGAGGAGAGTGATTGTGAGATGGTCGTAAGTGATTATTTTGTTAAATATATTAATTTTTATAATGTAATTTCTATATATTAATGTCTTTACTTCTTATTGTAACAATTGAAACTTCACCAGAAGCTAAACACTAGGAGGAGCAATAGGAGCACTCCTCAAGCACAGCAAAAATGGGTGACAAACTTATCCCAATCAGATCACCCAACAAAGGGAAAGAAAATTGTATTTGAACCAGAGCATGGAGAGAAATGAATTTTGAATGCACAGAGCCCTTTGTTGTATGCCTACATGGCAATTTTGTACATATTTTGTATTGGATATATTTAACATTGAATGCCTATATGGCTATTTTGTAACTATATTTTATACTTATATTGGCATATATTGATGTATGCGTACATGGCTATTTGCTTAATACAAATCTTTTTATCGATGGTGTCCATATTTGTAAATTATAAATTCATGGTTCAATAGATATGAGTTACGTGTATTCAAGTGTATAATTTACAACTTACACACATATATTTTTTGACTTACGTGTGAACATCGAAAAGTGTGAAAATTTTTGTGTTTGGAAGCCAAATGTAAGCCAATTTTGTAATTCTCAATTCTTGCATACTCGATCTTATGGACTTATTCCTTCCTAACACATATTGTGAATATTTCTCATTTGGTGCAGAAGACAGATTCCTCATTTTTGAACCACTCATAGCAAAGAGATTCACAATAAGACTTTAGCATTGGAACACTACTCCATATTTCTCTTTTCTAGACCATAAAGGATTGAAAATTCTTAATTTGATGCAATGATAGTTGTGAGATGAGAATTTATATAACCATGCCTATTTTGAAACTTTGCATCTAATACTGCATCAACAAGAACTTAAGAAGTGTTGCATAAGAGTGTTAGGTTTGATAGGCCTTCTCTTCCCTAAGGGAGGAGAGCCTGCATCTTGAATTTTGAACAAAATTTTAAGAAGCAAACATTTTACCTAAAAGCTTCAAACCTAGATGACATATTTGGCTAAGTCTATCTTGAAAATTATCAATGCGTTCAAACTCTAAAGGAGAATCTCCTTGAAAAGAAAACTTTACCCTTTTTCCCAAGGAAAGAAATTGCAACAAGTTGCATGTGATTTATCTTATTTCTTTCTCACAATTCTTGGTCAATCATTCATGGCTCAGGATAGTTTCGTTCCAAGGCAAGGATACCCAAAAAATCACTGAGATTCTTCTACGATCTGCAAGAAAAAGGGTTTGGCTCTTTCACAATGTAAATAATTATGTAACATTGTTTTCTTGTTTTCCTTCCACACAGAAAAATGTTCACACTTTTCAGATTGATCAATGATCAATAATGGTTGATTGTAAACACTTGACATTTTTATGTTTGAACTTTAATTTATAATTTTGTATCATGACATTCGAGTAGATCACTAATATTTTAATATTTCACTATGAAAGTGGTGGTGTATTTTGCTATGTTATTTGACTATTAATATGGTGGTGTATTTTGAACTTGATTACTGCTAAAAATATGTATATATTTCTGATTTTTATATGTTTTTGTATGACCGAACCTTAACTAACCAACCCCAAAAAAAATTTCGACTGGCAAAACCGGGTTCTCGAACCCGATCCCAACCCAAAATTCAACCGAACTTAGTAAAAATAGATTTTGTAGTTTATATTCATAATGTTGATTGCATTGCATTGCACATCTTTCAAACCAAAGCATTGCTTCACATTTCATAACTAATAACTAGATGTTGATAGATGACAAAATTTCAATTACAATATAGTTTTTACAAAGTCACCCAAGTAGTTAGTGCAATTACTTCACATTGCATAACAAATAACTAGGAGCAGCCAATTGCATTTGGTTGTCATGGCATTCTATGAGACCACATTTCTTTGAGGCATTTTTTCAAACAGTTCACTACCTTGTCTATACTACCACATTTTTCATACATGTCTCCAAAGCATTTTGTCAAATAGTTCAAGTGTTGCCTTGTTGCTATGGCTGAAAGCCTAAAACAAGTGCTTTCAAACAAGCTATGGATGCTTGGAAAAATTTATCAAAAGCATAATAGTAAGCAATATCATAGACAAGGCATTGAACTCTTTGAAATGCTCAAAGAAATGAGATTCATGGTCATGGAATGCCATGACAATCAAAGCATGATTGTCATGGCATTCCATCACCATGAGACCTCATTTCTTTGAGGAATTTTTTCAAAGAGTTCACTGCCTTGTCTATGCTAACACATTTTTCATACATGTCTATCAAAGCATTTAGCCAAACAGTTCATTGCCTTGCTGTTATGGCTAAAAGCCTAAAATAGGTGCTTTTGAACAAGCTATGGATGTTTAGAAAAAATCTATCATAGCATAATAGTAAGCAATAGCATAGACAAGGGAATGAATTGTTTGAAAAAAATGCCTCAAAGAAATGTGGTCTCATGGTGGTGGAATGCCATGACAAGCAAATTGTCGTGGATTGTCATGGCATTCCATCACCATGAGACCACATTTCTTTGAGGCATTTTTTCAAACAGTTCGATGCCTTGTCTATGCTACTACATTTATCATACATGTTTACCAAAGCATTTTATCAAATAGTTTGCTTCCTTGTTGCTATGGCTAAAAGCCTAAAATAGGTGCTTCCAAAAAATCTATGCGTGCTTGTGGAAAAAATCTATCAAAGCATACTAATAAGCAATAGCATAGAAAAGGCAGCAAACTATTGAAAAAAAGCCTCAAAGAAATGTGGTCTCAATGGTGATGGAATGCCATGACAATCCATAGCAATTTTCTTGTCATGGCATTCGCCATGCCATTCCATCACCATGAGACCTCATTTTGATAGGAAAGGGTTGGATGAGACAATCGCAGTCCCATGCTCTGGTCTCACCTTGGCAAAACCTTTGGTGTTTCTCTCCACCTTCTTGAACCTATAGGTCCTAAGAATTTTTAGACACCCCTGGTTCTTCTACCAACCCTTCTATCAATTTCATACACCTAACCAAGTCAAACTTGGTGCTTTCTCCTCCATTTTCCTCCTTGGCCCTTAATCTTCCTAAAGACCAACTAACTCTCCAAACCTCACTAACTTGTTGCAGGGGCATGTGGTATCCTCCAAGGCTTCAAAACCATCCCACTGTGATTCTTGTTCAGTCACAAGTCGTCATTCTTCCATCACTACCACCAAAACCTAGTTTAGGGTTTAAGAAGGGCTAGTAGCCCTAGAGCCTCCTAGCCCGAGAAAATAGGCTTTAATTCCCAATTTTCCCAAAGAACTTCACAAACTCCTTTCTTGGACCCTAGTTCATTTTTTGATCCCTCAAGGACTTTTGAGGTTTTAGGCTCCCACAATCTATACACAGGTGAAACCCTAATTTTGTGCAATTTAGGGCTTTTTAAGCCACTTCTTGAACACACAGCGGACAGTCTGCTTCTCTCAGCCACCAAAAGAACTTCTGAAGACTCCTGCTTCCTAACAAGCCTTTATAAGGCCTCTTACAACCTCCTCTCACCTTGAGTTGCCCGAAGGTGAACACCCCTGCAACGTTAGAGACTGTATAGCACTGTCTTTCCTAATTGGGCATAGCCAGCTCGCCTAGGAATAGACCTTTTGCATGCTTCTTGGACTACTATAGACCCCTACTCCTATTTTATGTACATTCATGGAGTTTAGCTTCATTCCCAACAAGCCCATACTCAAAGTACAATGGCAATGCAAGCTAAAACCCCATTATTCTACAATTTACCAGTCAAAACTGCAAATGAAAGAACATAGTATTTGCAAGAACCCCTGAAAACGAATACTATTTAGCTACTGTTCCAAACAAAAACTTCAAAAACAATCACCCTACATACTAATCCTTCCAAGATCCTTGATCAATTCATGATTTTGCTGAATCAAAACAAGAACAAGAAAATAGAAAATTACACACTAAAATTGTCCCTGTTCTCTTGATCACAAGCTAATTACAACTTCAACATTCATTCCAACCTCACTTCCAACTCGAGGTTTTTTTTTAAAGGCTTCCAAGGTGGTTATAGATTTCCTTGGTTTGACTTAACCACCATCAAAGGCCAAAATTGCTTAAAAGCAACATTTTGGGCTTTGTTTCAAACTCCTAGTGGAACCTAGTGAAACAAACTGAGAAACTCATTCAATCTACCCTATGCTACTGATCATCCTTCATTTTATCAGATTTTTATTAACATTCCCAACACAAAATTAAATGATCAACATGACCTTGAAATATCAAAACACAAAATTGCTTGTTAAGCTTTGAAAATTTGCCTTGGTGTTACTTGATGTTGCCTAGGTGCTCCTGCACCATTCTCCCCCTCTCAGCCTAAACACTAAGGAATGGAAGGAGAGAGTAGTGATTCATCAATGCCCTACTTCTTGAACTCAGCTTCATCCACCCAAGTAGCGTCAGATTCATGTTGGTTCTTCCACTTGATGAGGTGTTCCATGTATACCCTGTGTCTTGTAGCCTTCTTCACCCTTGACTCCAAGATCTTCTCTACCTGAGGCTTGTCCTGATTAGGTAAGGGCATGTTGTTGATGTCCTTGAAGATCTCCTTACTATCCTGATCCAAATCCTTGACTGTCCCCTTATACTTGATCAAATCAGCAACACTAAATACTGGTGAGATTCCTAGATCGGTAAGTAACTCCACCTTGTATGCATTTTGACCATACTTGGCCAATATCTTACATGGACCCACTCTCTTCATCTGCAACTTGGTTGACATTCCCTTCTGCAACCTTGATTTGTTAAGGTGGACCATAACATAGTCCCCTACTTGAAATTGCACATCCTTCCTTGACATATCTGCCTTCTCTTTCAATTTTTAGGTAGCTTATGTGACTGTCTTCTTGACCTGCTCCTGAATCTCCTTCATGGTCTGGCTGAAGTCTTCTGCATGTCCACTCCTATTCTCCATAGATCCAAGGTCTCTGAGCTCACAAATGTCTCTTGGGTGCATCCCATACACAACCTCAAATGGACTCTTCCCTATTGTCCTGTTGACACTGTCATTATAAGCATACTCAGCTTGTGAGATAACATATCCCATGTTTGTCCATACTCCTTGGTTAGACACCTTAAAAGATTACCTAACACCCTGTTAACCACCTCTATTTAACCATCAGTCTGAGGATGGTAAGTTGATCCAAAAGACAGGTTGGTACCCAATTTGCTCCATAGAGTCTTCCAAAAATGACTCATGAACTTCACATCTTTGTCAAAAATAATGCTTAAAGGTAGCCCATGGATCCTTACAACCTCCTTGAAGAAAAGGTGAGCTATGTAGCTAGCATCATGAGTAGTTTTGTAGGGAATAAAATGACTCATCTTGCTAAATCTGTCTACCACAACATAAACACTATCAAAACCAGTCTTGGTCTTAGGAAGACCTACCACAAAATCCATGCTCACACACTCCCATGGTCTGTTTGGAATGGGAAGGGGTTGATATAAACCAGCATTGCTAGCTCCTCCCTTAGCTTTCATGCACACAACACACTATTCCACATACCTTCTAACATCTCTTGCCAGCTTAGGCCAGTAATAAAATCTTTGCACTAGCTCTAAAGTCTTATTTATGCCAAAATGCCCACTAAGACGGCCATTATGCTTTTCTTGAATCAGATTTTCCCTCATTGACCCTCTTGGAACACATAACTGATTGCCCTTAAACAACAACCCACTTTGCAAAGTATATTCTAAGTATTGACTATGGAAATGGTTCTCAAAGTTCTAACATACCTTATAGGCCTCTAAAAAGTCTTCATCATCTCCATATAGATCCTTGAAACTCTCTATGCCAATGCTCTTGAGTTGTATGTCTTGCACTATCAACAACCTTCTGCTTAATGCATCTGCCACCTTATTCATTTGTCCTTTCTTGTGCTTGATGGTAAAAGTAAAATCTTGGATGTATTCCATCCATTTCAAATGCCTATTACTTAACTTCTCTTGAGTGTTGATAAAACTAAGTGCCTGATTATCAGTAAAAACCACAAACTCCTTGGGTAGAAGGTAATGCCTCCATTTCCTAAGTGACTGAACCAAAGCATAAAGTTCCAAGTCATAGGTTGAATACTTCTTCTTAGCTTCATTGAGCTTCTCACTAAAGAAGGCTATAGGCCTGCCCTCTTGACTTAGCACTCCTCCTACTGCCACTCCACTTGCATCACACTCAACAGTGAACAATTTGTCAAAGCTAGGTAATAAGAGAATTGGTTGAGTTGCCACTTCTTGTTTCAGTTTCTCAAACCCCTTCTCAGCTTCTTGTGTCCACACAAACTTAGTTTTCAAACCACCCTTGATTGTGTCTAGAACTGGTCCACATATGCCACTAAAGTTCCTTATGAATTTCCTATAGAAATTAGCCAATCCATGAAAACTCCTTACCTCTGTCCCTGTGGTTGGTGTAGGCCAGTTTAGGATGGCTTCCACCTTGCTTGGATCCATCTTTAATGAGCTTTTGGATACTACAAAACCCAAGTAGACAAGTTCTTGCTTGAATAACTCACACTTCTCTAAATTGATTGCCAACTTCTCTTCTTGCAACCTTCTAAGAACTTGCTCCACATGTTTCAGATGCTCTTCTGCTGTCTTGTTGTATATGAGGATGTCATCAAGGTACACTACCACAAATATTCCTGTAAAGTCCTTAAGCACTTCATTCATGAGTCTCATGAATGTGCTAGGGGCATTTGAGAGGCCAAATGGCATCACTTTCCACTCATATAACCCATCATTTGTCTTAAAAGTTGTCTTCCACTCATCACCATCCTTAATTCTGATCTGATGGTACCACTCTTGAGATCCAACTTGGTGAAGTACTGTGCTCCTCCAAGACAATCCTTTAGGTCTTCAATCCTATGGATAGGGAATCTATATCTTATTGTGATTCTATTTATTGCTCTAGAATCAGTACATAACCTCCACTTACCTCCTTTCTTGGTTGCTAAGACCACTGGGACTACACATGGGTTGATGCTCTTTTGAATCAATCCTTGATCCAATAATTCTTGCACTTGCCTAGCTACCTCTAGGTTATGCTCTGGTGTAAGTTTTTATGCTGCTTTGTTAGGTAATGAGGATCCAAGTATGAAGTCAATTTGATGACTTATGGCTCTCTTTGGAGGTAAGGTTGCAGGTGTACCATCATTGAATATATCCTTATATTTTTCTAGCAGCTTTTGGACTGATTATGGTATGACTATCTTTTTAGTCTCTTCTTCATCTTTTGACTGCATTAAAACCACATACCCTTCACCTCCTTGATGTAGGTTGCTGATAAACTCTTTACCACTGCTCAACATGATGTTAGGTACCTTTGACTGTCCATCTTCTTCTGACAGTGACTGCAACTTGAAAGTTCTTCCATCCTTTTTGAATGAAATGGTAATCTCTTTCCCATCATAAATAGCACTCATGTCATATTGCCATGGTCTACCTAGTAGTAGATGGCATTCATCCATGGGTAACACATCACAAATTAGCTTGTCTTTATATCCTCCAATGGAGAACTCCACCGTTACTTGCTCATTAACTAAAACACTCTGCCCTTTGTTCAATCATGTGACCTTGTAGGGGTTAGTGTGGGGTACCTTCTCCAATTTTAGTTTTGCTACTGCCTCCTCTGAGATTATATTGTCTATTGAACCTGATTCTACTATAACCTTGCATACTTTACCAAGTATCTTACACCTTACTCTAAAAAGAGCTCTTCTTTGTTTAGGCTCTTCCCTAACCGGTTGTCTGATCAAGACTTTGTTAAACATCAATTTCTCTCCTACCTCAAATTCAATATGATTGATCTCAGATGACTTAGGACTCATAGTGTCCTCTTGTGCATAGGCCACTCTCTTTTCATTGCTTGATGAGGAAGCTTTCTCCGGGCATCTATAAGCAGGATGGCCTATTTGATTACAATGATAACACTTCATGTTTGCAAAATAAGAATTGCTCCTACCTGCTCCTCTTCCTCTGTTTGAACCTCCTTGAGGTCCTCTTCCTCTATTAAATCCACCTCTAGAAGATGTTTCACCTCCATGCTCTGTGAGTTTAGACTCACCTTGGTTTCTTTGGTCACTGCCTCTTCCTTGGTAGCCACCACACTGTCCTCTTTGATCTCTTTGATCTCTGCCTTTGCCTCTACCCTTAGAAGCTTGATCTTGCTTCCTCTTGTTCCTTTCCTCAATCTTGATAGCCAACTGATAACATTGATGTACTATCTTGGGACTCAAAAGAGCCATCTCCTCTTGGATGTTCCATTTCAAACTGTTAAGGTACCTAGCCACCTTGAGACTCTCATCCTCTGTCACATTAGACCTCATGCATAGCTTTTGAAACTCTTCAATATAAATGTTTACATCTTGGTCTTTCTACCTTAAGCTTTGCCTCTTCTTGTGTAATTGTATCTCATAGTCATCCGGCATGTAGGCTTCTTTCACCTTTGCAACCATTCCTTTCCAAGTTGATATGGGTTGTTTGCCTTCTTTTTCCCTCTCTGTCTGAATGAACTTCCACCATGTCAAGGCTTATCCTCTCAATCTTGATTTAGCAACCTTCACCTTCTGTGCTTTAGTGACTCCATCACACTCAAAATGATTCTCCATGCCTTCTATCCAATCCATGACTAGATTAGCTTCCATCTTTCCACTAAAAAGTGGTATGCCTTCAAGTGCTTTCCCACTCAAAGCTTTCAATGCCTTCAAGAAAGGCTCCTCCTTCAAAATAGGGTTAGGTTTAGGGGTCTTATCTTCCTCTGCAACCTCTTCTTCCTTAGGTATCCTTCCTTCAAATTGTGCAGTCCTCATTGCTTGTTCAAGCTGGGCTATCCTTTCCCTTAATTGTTTATTATCTTCCTCCTGCTCTTCAACCATCTTGGCCAATTGTGCATTTGTCACCATGATGGTAGTATCACTTGACTCAACCTCTAACATATAAGATTCTTTCCCAAATCTTTAACTTGCTCTGATACCAATCTAATAGGAAAGGGTTGGATGAGACAATCACATTCCCATGCTTTGGTCTCACCTTGGCAAAACCTTTGGTGTTTCTCTCCACCTTCTTGAACCTATAGGTCCTAAGACTTTTTAGACACCCCTGGTTCTTCTGCCAACCCTTCTATCAATTTCATACACCTAACCAAGTCAAACTTGGTGCTTTCTCCTCCATTTTCCTCCTTGGCCCTTAATCTTCCTAAAGACCAACTAACTCTCCAAACCTCACTAACTTGTTGCAGGGGCATGTGGTATCCTCAAAGGCTTCAAAACCATCCCACTATGATTCTTGTTCAGTCACAAGTCTTCATTCTTCCATCGCTACCACCAAAACCTAGTTTAGGGTTTAAGAAGGGCTAGTAGCCCTAGAGCCTCCTAGCCCGAGAAAATAGGATTTAACTCCCAATTTTCCCAAAGAACTTCACAAACTCCTTTCTTGGACCCTAGTTCATTTTCTAATCCCTCAAGGATTTTTGAGGTTTTAGGCTCCCACAATCCATACACAGGTGAAACCCTAATTTTGTGCAATTTAGGGATTTTTAAGCCACTTCTTGAACACACAGCGGATAGTCTACTTCTCTCAGCCACCAAAAGAACTTCTGAAGACTCCTGCTTCCTACCAAGCCTTTATAAGGCCTCTTACAACCTCCTCTCACCCTGAGTTTCCTAAAGGTGAACACCCTTGCAACGTTAGAGACTGTATAGCACTGTCTTTCCTAACCGGGCATAGCTAGCTAGCCTAGGAATAGACCATTTGCATGCTTCTTGGACTACTACAGACCCCTACTCCTATTTTATGTATATTCATGGAGTTTAGCTTCATTCCCAACAAGCCCGTACTCAAAGTACAGTGGCAATGCAAGCTAAAACCCCATTATTCTACAATTTACCAGTCAAAACTGCAAATGAAAGAAGAACACAGTATTTGCATGAACCCCTGAAAACGAATACTATTTAGCTACTGTTCCAAACAAAAACTTCAAAAAAAATCACCCTACATACTAATCCTTCCAAGATTCTTGATCAATTCATGATTTTGCTGAATAAAAACAAGAACAAGAAAACAGAAAATTACATACTAAAATTGTCCCTGTTCTCTTGATCACAAGCTAATTACAACTTCAACATTCATTCCAACCTCACTTCCAACTCAAGGTTTTTTTTTAAAGGCTTCCAAGGTGGTTATAGATTTCCTTGGTTGGACTTAACCACCATCAAAGGCCAAAATTGCTTAAAAGTAAAATTTTGGGCTTTGTTTCAAACTCCTAGTGGAACCTAGTGAAACAAACTGAGAAACTCATTCAATCTACCCTATGCTACTAATCATCCTTCATTCTATCAGCTTTTTATTAACATCCCCAACACAAAATTCAATGGTCAACATGACCTTGAAATATCAAAACACAAAATTTCTTGCTAAGCTTTGAAAATTTTCCTTGGTGTTAATTGATGTTGCCTAGGTGCTCCTACACCACATTTCTTTGAGGCATTTTTTCAAAGAGTTCACTGCCTTATCTATGCTAACACATTTTTCATACATATCTATCAAAGCATTTAGCCAAATAGTTCATTGCCTTGCTGCTATGGCTAAAATCCTAAAACAGGTGCTTTCAAACAAGCTGTGGATGCTTAGAAAAAATCTATCATAGCATAATAGTAAGCAATAGCATAGACAAGGGAATGAACTATTTGAAAAAAATGCCTCAAAGAAATGTGGTCTCATGGTGGTGGAATGCCATGATGGTGCAGGAGCACCCAAGCTCCTTGAGGATCATTTGGAGAGTCAGGAGATGGCAGGGGTCTTGAAGGCCTATAAACCTTTCTAGAGCATCAATTATAGCATTTTGAAGCCTATAATGGCATTTGGCATGGATGAGTGTAATAGGAAGATCAAAAGTCCTAAGGGTCCTGATAAGGACCATAGGACCAAATTGACTTGTAAATGGAACAATGATGTTGTAGGAGTTTAAATAGGTATATGATGTTTTAATTAGGTTAAATAAGGTTGAATGATGATATGTAATAGTTTTGGAAGCTTTATAGTTAATAGGAGTTAATAAATTGCAATGTTGGAAATTCAAATTTTTGAAATCCAACTTTGGGTGGAAAAGTGAGTTTTAGGAGTTTTAATCACAATAATGTAATAAAATCAATTCTAATCAGTTGGGACAGTTGTAGGATGAGTCTATAAGCCTGGAGAAAGCATTTGTATGGAGGGTTGGTTGATATTGCAAGTGTTGTACGGACTGCTACAGAAAATCAATAAAAACTTCAATCTTTTTGCATTTTCTTGAGTTTTTTTGATGAATCTCTGATTCCTTTTGGTGTCATGCTCATTTGGATGGTTTAAGAACTTTTATTTACATGCATTTAACCTTTTGAATGACCTGAATAATGTTGGGAATCAGTTTCTTGTGTTATATTGTTGACTGTCCTCAAAAAATATAGATTTTTCACTAGTTTTGAGAGTCTTTATGAATAAATGATCCATTTCATGGGAAAGTGTGACTAAAAACTTGTGAAATGGATCATATCTAACTTTTATTATACATATCTAACAATTTATTGTGTAGGAAAGAGTGATTCTTGGGTGTACACTGAGTTTTAGCAAGGAAAAGGGCATGAAAATGGTGCCTAAAGTGTAGCAGCAGGAGATCTACCTTAATAATGGGTATATTTCTGAGTTGAAGGTGTTTATATATGTTGAGTTATTGGTGAAAAGTCCAAGATAAGGTTCTGGAAGTGTTGGGAAAGCTAATTTTCAGGAGGCCCTAGTTTTGGAGCAATTTATTGAGGGTTTTGTGATTTAGGGTGTTGAGGGCGTCAAAGAAGACTAATACCTTGAAAATATTTGGTTTGGTAACATTTTAAAACACTCTTGAAAGTTTCATGGTCAGGGGATAAGTTTAGAGAGGGGTTGCTTTGAAAAAGTGGACTAATTAGGCCTTAAATTTGAGGAAACAACAGATTTTGGTAGGTTTGATCCAGAACAAGTGCCATAAATGATTTTATATGTTGTGTATCATCATGAATCACATCTGAATCATTCATTATATTGAGGATTCCTTTGGGGAAGTTGAGTGAAAAGTCAAAAAACCATCACTAGAAGCCTAGTTGGGCTAGAAGCCTAGTCAACGTGCAAAAAGTGAGTTTTGTGTAAGATAGAGGTTTGGGGCTTTGAAACCATTCAAGAAAAAAAAATTGAGTTCCTTGAGATCACTCCAAGGGTTTGGGTCCATTAGGAAAGCATCTAAGTTATAAGTGCACTATTGAGGCTTGTCTCCATCAGGGTGCCTGAAAGAGTGTTTGAGATTGCATCATTGTAATCCTTGAAACTTTGAGTTTTGACTAAAGTCCCATCCCCTCTACATCACATGACAAGAAATTTTTTGTGGATTTTCATGGCATTCCATCACCATGAGACCACATTTCTTTGAGGCATTTTTTCAAACAGTTCGTTGCCTTCTCTATGCTAGTACATTTATCATACATGCTTTACCAAAGCATTCTATCAAACAGTTTGCTTCCTTGTTGCTATGGCTAAAATCCTAAAATAGGTGTTCCAAAAAGCTATGGATGCTTGGAAAAAATCTATCAAAGCATACTAATAGTTAATAGAAAAAGGCAGAACCTGCTTGAAAGCCTCAAAGAAATGTGGTCTCAATGGATGGAATGCCATGACAATCCACAAAATTCCTTGTCATGGCATTCGGCCATGCCATTCCATCACCATGAGACCACATTTCTTTGAGGCATTTTTTCAAAGAGTTCACTGCCTTTTCTATGCTCTTATGAATAGAATTTATTGAAATTTGAGATGCTCTTATAATGTCTACGCCATAGGTGGTCATGATAAGGTTAAATTCAAAATGAATAACTTGAAATTGCCTCATCAAGATTCGCACGCACTTTTTTAATGGCTTAAAATCATAATTGAGATTTGTCAAGATCATCAAAATAAGGATGTTGCATTGCTTTTCTGCTTGAGATTCTCTTGGATGGCTCATAAATCTACATTTTATGCAAGGGGACACCAATCAATTTTTGCTTGGTTACATACAGATACACAAAGTAAAATAAGATGATAGCATTGGCATCAACCAAACTGACATGGATACAAGTATAAATTAATAAGAACCATTGTGCATATACTAACAAATTAATCCAATGAACCATCTGGGTATGCTCTACTCTTTATTGTGTCAAGTATTGCCTCATGGTCAGACTCACGGACCTTCCACAAGGTCTTGTTCAAATGTCTACCCCCATATTTTCTCAAACGAACATTGGATTCCACGACAAGGTTTGAGTAATGAAGAATCTTATGATGCGTGTCAAATTCCTCAAACAACCAATGTTTAACACCCTTATGTGGGTACCTTCTCAGCCACGTTCCAGTAACAACAACTGAGCCTGTAGGGTATTCAATGTTTTCTCCATCTATAATTGGGGCTTCTAATTTCTTTTTTTGCCTCAACATAACGACACAAGTAATAGTTTGTACCCTCTTTGTTGTCTTCATCTACAATAACTGCATAAACATGCCCTGCATTTATATGTGCAGCATATCTCTTGAAATTAGTCGACATTATCAATACAGTACAAAGTAAGATAACAATATGGAATTTCAAATACTAAGAAAGTAGATATATTACCTGGTTGAACTAGATCTGATACATGCTCAAAGTCAACTAATGATTCCATCCGTGTTAGTTCCAATGCTATCGAAGGGCGGTACCTGTGAAGTGGGCTAAGATAACTTGTCAACCATTTGTCAACCCACTCCCCTAACTCACAATCATTTCAGGCTTGCATTGTACATGAAGAACAAAAGCATGCCATCTTACGTGTATCGATACTCCATGAACCTACATTTGAGCTAAGGAAAGAGTGCAACTCACTCAATCCTGTAGTGTACAACAATCCTCATATGGTGCAATGTTAGTATCATCCATCAACCAAAAAAATCTACTTAACTAAAGACGCACTCATTACCTGTACTCCATCGAACCATTACACCACTCGATGATTGATCTTGCATCTATCAACTGCACTATCTTTATACTTTAACTCTTCTCATGCTAATGCTCTTTTCATGCATGCTCCTGCACCGTCATGCTCTCCCTTTCTATGTCCGGCCTCACAAAAGTTCCACATATGTTGAACACGTGTAGTGAGATGCATCCTCACAACCAGTAGAACATGTGTGCGTTCTTGAACTATGCTACACAATTATCTGACCATATTATATGCCAATCATATGATATGCCCCTCTGAGCCAAATGATTGTAGAACATCTGGAAGCAACCTTGCACAAACTCTAGAGAATGTGTGTGATCATCACTAATATAAAAGTGATACTCCCTCAATACCTTCCTTTCATCCTCTGTACTTTCAGCTACATGTATGAATGCTATGTGCACAAATATCGAAACCTATGTGGAGTTGTAATACTATGACTGCACCTCACATTGTGGCTATATAGTGTAGTTCTCTACAAATTCAACCACTGATACTATGATACCAAGTGGAAAGGTGTCCTTGCATAGCTTGAATTGTGTGTCCAGCCATCGGGCTCTATGGGTATGCCTTGTATACTCATACACTAGATTCTCATGAAACATGGACATGAACTGATACACTGAAATCTTCTAAATAACCAACTCACACCTTTTTGCTTCAGACCCATCTTTTGTAGCATATGCCATTTTTTTATACTTCCTGAACTCTACTAGTTTTTGTCCTGCCTCATATGTGCTTTCCATATGTTGACATACTAGCATTCGTTGCAAGCCACTGCAATGCTCGCATGAACCATCCAAGCATGTTGTCCTATAGAATATTTGGCCATCCTCTATTTCACATAAATTTTTGATAAGAACTTTCTTTGAAGATTTGTGGGTCATGCTACAATCCTCAAGAAAACATCATTAGTATGCAAATGTAAACATATAGAAATGACAAGTTCATCATAATGGTTAGAGAATTCAATATGTAGCTTGGCAACAACAAGTAGTGCAGGTGATTTATCTGACATAAAAGGTTTAATCATTTCAAAAAATCTTTTGAGAAATACTAATTTGAGCACTAAAATTCTATGAAAAATTGGGTTTGAGCCGGATCCAAAAAAATTCTTTGATGTGGCTCTTATTTTGACTACCCATTCTTCCACGACATCCCTTTGACCTGTATAGATGGCCTTGCATTATTCTTCCACACCCTTCTAATTAGTGTTCCCACGTTTCAACAACTTTTTTATATTTGTGTGGCAGTCTCCCCAAGAATGCCCATAATTCATTTGAATCGATGCCCTCAATTCTTTGCCACCTTTGAACAGCTTTTGATAAAGATTTTCTACTAATTCTCATTTGTTCACTTGTCTTTTTAATGAGGCGAGATCTCTTTGTTTGATAGCTTACCAAATTTGATGTAATGACACGTCAGGTGACATTACTGTCCTTTGAGCATGAGGTCTTACCCACACTATCATAAGCATCCATTAGATTCTTCACAATAGTGTTTTCACTTGATGCATTCGATGTTCTCAACCCAAGAGTCTTCATGATGTTTCTGTACTTTAAAGCCCACATCATTTGAACAAATAGTTGACATCTTACAGTCTCATTTAGCCTCTCAAAGAACATTTTCCAAATCTTATCAGCATATCTTCTACAAGTGTGTTATGGGATCTTACCTTCCATGTGCTGCAAAATATCCTCATCAATATTAATTAAAACTTTGGCTTCTATGCAAAATCTCTAGGTGGTGTTCTCTTAGGTACATACATCTCAACATTAGCAATTTCATCAATATTTAATTGAGGTGGGATAGGATTGCATACCTTCGACGAGGGTGGAATAGAAGACATACCTTGAGGTTCACATGGGGATGATGGCATACCTTGCTCCTCAACTCGGGAGTGATGATGTACTTCTCAACTTCGGGGATGTGGTGGATGGTGTCCAACCATACTCACTTGTGGTAGATGGTGTCCCTCCATATTCGCCAGGCTAATGGTGTCCTTCAGATTTACTTGCAGAGAGGGTGTGTCTCCAATCACGGTGACCGATTCCAGCATGACTCCTTCTTCACATTCATGCCCTTTGTGCTGCCAATTTCTTTTGGATGTTTGAGGTTCCTCTTCAACTCCGGCTTGTTTTCACTAATCGCTCCCAATTTCACCATATTCCCTCATCCATTTTTCTTTATCTTTGATGGCTGGAGCTAATCATCCGTTAGTTTTTTCTTTTTAACAGTTCGTTTCTTCGGCATGACGAATAATTTTACCTATGCAAAAAGTGCTAAGTTGTCAAATTAACTAATTGAAAGCTTTGGAAGCATAACTCAATGAAAGCTTTGGAAGCCTACACAAAGAAAGTCAATGAAAGCTGGTTTGTATAAATATTTGACAAAATAACTCAATGATAGCTTTGGAAGCATACATAAAGAAATTCAATTGTTAAATTTAACAAAATGCCTCAAAGAGATGTGGTTTAAAAATGTAATAGGAAAGTGTATCAAATTGTGTGATTTAAAATGTCCATTGACAATGTAAGGTTGTAACATGACAAACTAGTGCAGGAGCACCTAGGTCATGAAATCCCTTCAAAAGGCTAATTTGTTCAATTTGTAATGTTCAAGTAAATATGATGAGTGAAGGTCATTAAATGATAAATTTCAATGTATTTGCACCATGAAATAGGTCACTAGGTGATATTATTGAAAAGTTGCTTTTTATAACAAAAGCTGTCAATTATTGTAAAAATGTAAAATTGCACAAAAGCAGGAAGGTGAAGAGTCTTTTTTGTGGAAGGGCAAGGATGGGTTGATGAAGATAAAGAGGAAGTTATTTCAACTGATTTAGACACCTTTAAAAAGAATTGTAAGCTTGAGAAAGGAAGATCTTGTATCCCAAAAATCCATAAAAATTAATAAAAAAACCTCTGCTCAGTTATTTTGTAAACCTT
Source organism: Sequoia sempervirens (assembly GCA_007258455.2). Classification (NCBI taxonomy): domain Eukaryota; kingdom Viridiplantae; phylum Streptophyta; class Pinopsida; order Cupressales; family Cupressaceae; genus Sequoia; species Sequoia sempervirens. The sequence goes on from VDFB02379711.1 coordinate 50,557,980, forward strand.
TTCTATTCTTGTTTTTAGGTTGCATAGTGATTCAAGCATGTTCTAAGATTTGATTCTTGTCAGGGAAAGAGACTTCTTTCATTCTTGAAAGTTGTAGGAATTGTAATTCAAATAATCAATCTAATTTGAACTTAGTTTCCTAAGTCTCGGTCTGTGGTTTCCTTAGAATTGTTTAGAGAGTCTAAAAAGTGATTCTTGGCCATTCCACTGATGTAGGGCTAGTAGGTTAGTGGAATAGATAATATTTAGTGTCTTTTCAATGTGAAGATGTGTGTGGTAGGGGTAAATAGAAATAAAAAGTCGGGATACTGTTGCATGAACAAAATTTTGAATTTTCTCATTCAAAAAAATGGTGTTTTCAAGTAGGATTTGAGGAAACAACATGTAGAGGAGCTTAGAAATGATTTCAAGATAATTTGCAGACATAATGAAGCATGTTTCAATTGTTGGGTGGAGTAGTAGAGGTTTTGCAAATGTTTCATTAAAGAAACCCTCATGGTTGGTGTGTTTTCACCCTATAATCAAATGTTTACTGATTTTGTGTATTGATGGGTGTTTCCCATCTTGAAACTTGTTTATTTGTGAGTTTCTACACATGGCCTAAGACTGTTTGCAGGTTTGGTGGATTAGTGAGTAGTTCTATGATGACTTGCTTTAATAAATTGACCTATTTAAGGGCTTTTACCAGTAGATAGCATGTTGGTTCTACTCTGTTTTGTAAAATAAGTGTATAAAATTTTATAGTATGTTGAAAAGGATCAAAATAGGCCTGAGAATATGTATTGGGATTGTGTAAATGAATTATGATAGAAAAGGAATCACTCGATTAGATGGAATGTTGGCCTCCTAGAGATATTTGGCATTGTTTGCTAAAAACAGAGAATATGTAGAAACATCGAAAGGAATGTTGTGCGCTTGGGATAACTCATTTGTGATGCCACGCATTGTGTCTATGCTTGTAATGTTTTGAAGGTAGATTGTGAAATATTTGATGATTTGGGCATATGTTTCCAATATATGGCAATGGTTTCTTGAATGCAAAGTAGTCAGAGTGTGTCTATATTGATATATTGGAATATTACAATCAAAACATGATGAAATTGGTATCTTAAAGGTCTAGTGACAGTGTTAAACTAATGTTGCTTGTTGTTGTTACAAATGGTGTTTAAGTGAAGATAGGATGATGGATGTGTTGATTTGAGCAAAGATATCTTAAATGGCTAGGATGATGTTTGATTGCAGGTCTAAGGAACATATGTGTTTGATTGTTTTTTCCTTTAAGGGGTAAGTTGAGTTGATGAGTGATTGTTGTATTGTTTATGACAAGAACAAAGTTGAAAGTTGATTCTGAAAATGGTTTGCTATATGGAGATGGTGAATTGGCTATTGATAGCCTTATAACTTGAAATGAAATAAATGGATTTTGGTTGAATGAAAAGTAGTTTTGGATGAATTTGACAAATTTTGTATAAATTGATCTTTTACTCTTTATTGATTTGGGAAGGAAGTTCCTAAAGAAATGATGTTGTTGAGTGGCTTGGCAATCTGATATTGCATCACAAAAAAACAATTTGATCAACATGCAATAAGCTAAACAACAAAAATGAAAGCAAGCCATAATAGAATGAAAGAAAATGTACAAATATTTCACATACCTAAAAAAGAAAAGTTTCAAATAGAGGAGTTCTACCCAATTATGCAGCCTTTGCTTCTTCCTTCCTCAAACTCTTCAAAAATTTGACTTCTTTAAAAGCTTGTTACCCTCCAAATTTCAATTGTATATCAATTATCACTATAATTGAAACTTGAATTGATATTATATGCCTCTCAACGTGAAAGCTCTGCTATTTCATCCAAAGGTGATGGAAAGAACATTCAAAAGGTGATGGAATCTCAAAATCATGCATGCACACTTCACTCAATCACCAAAAAGCTACTTTTTGTAGGAGCACATGCAAAACCAGGAGAATATGCTGAATGTGGGCCGACATCAAGGGTATATTGTGATTTTTTACCATTTTTAGTGATAACGCCAGTGCGTTATTTAATCCTAAACGAACATATCTCTACTAGTTAATAATGCGTTCACGTTACGATAACCATGTCAAGTTGTGTTGGCATATTGGTGAGACATTGTCCGTGTCTCCCTGATGCCAACACAGTCAGCATTCGATATCGCCAAGAGTCCTTACAATCAACAAGAGGTTATATCGAGTTCACCCATTGCATCGACTTTAGTTTTCCCTTCGGCAAGACTATCGCTCTCGCCAGGACCTCACGCCGAGCCTTCATGCTAATCCGTGTGCATCCACCAGTCAGCGAGACTCATCGCTTTCACGAGGACTTCATACCAAGGTTCAAAAGTCAAATAGACAATAGAACTTACATCGGTGAGACTATCATCTTTTTCCAAGAGATCATACTGAGGTTCAAAAGACTTTCTCTGAAGTGATCAGTAGTTGGCAAGACTTTCGTTCGTCACTGAGACTTCACACCGAGACCCCTTTAGTTACATCGAGCACCAAACAGTCGGCAAGACTTCACACATTGGTAAGACTTCTTACCGAGCCATCACATGTTACTCTAAGGATACCAAGAAAATTCTATCAGTGAGACATACCACTCTTCACTGAGAGTTCTTATCGAGTTCTCCAAGTTACCCCAAGACCATCGTTCACCAAGAGTTATCCTGAAGACCCCTCATCATTGGCGAGACTCTCCATCAGCCGCTGAGACTTCATACCAAAGTCATTGTGTCACAGCAAAGACTCCAATATTTCCCCCATCGGTGAGACCTTTTTTCATCACTGAGGCTTCTTCCCGAGCTAAGCCTTTCAGCCAAGGGTGTCCTCGATAAATGATATGTATGGCATGTCAGCCAGAGATCTCCACGCAGTAAGAGAACATACCGAACACAACATGTCACACCGAAGACTCCAATGTGTAACCGTTTGGCAAGACTTCTGCAAGGTCACAACAACCTGTACAAAACATAAGGTTACAAATCTACTCATCGGCTAGACATAGAATATGTCACACCGACTTGGCTCCAATAGAGGTTTCAGCCTATGGGATTGAGACATATTTTTCCAACATAGGAGAGAGAGGGTTGAGAGAGAGAGGGGTAGGAGGGAGAGGGTTGAGAGGGAGAGATAGGACCCAAGAGGGAGAGGGGCAGGAGGAGAGAGAGAGAGACCCAACGAGAGAGAGACCTGACAGGGAGAGGGCAGGAGGGAGGGCTGAGAGAGAGACCTAAGAGAGGGAGAGCCGGCAGGGAGGGAGGAGGGTTGAGAGAGAGACCCAAGAGAGGAGAGGGGCAGGAGGAGAGGCTTTGAGAGAGAGAGAGAGATACAATGCAGGAGAGGGCAGGAGGGAGAGGGCTGAGAGAGAGACCCAAGAGAGGGAGAGCCAGTAGAGGAGAGGGGTAGGAGGGAGAGGGCTGATAGGGAGAGAGAGATACCTAAGAGAGGGAGAGGGGGTGAGGGAGGGAGAGGGCTGAGAGAGAGAGACTTCTAAGAGAGGAGAGCCGGTAGGAGGGAGAGGGCTGAGAGAGAGAGATCTAACAGCGAGAGGGTTGAGAGAGAGAGACTTAAGAGAGGAAGAGTGAGGAGGGAGAGGGGGTAGGAGAGAGAGGGTTGAGAGAGAGAGACCTAAGAGAGGGAGAGGGGGTAGGAGGGAGAGGTTTGAGAGAGAGAGAGACACATAATAGAGGGAGAGGGGGTAGGAGGGAGAGGGTTGAGAGAGAGAGATAGACCTAAGAGAGGGAGAGCGAGTAGGAGGGAGAGGGTTGAGAGGGAGAGAGAGATACCTAACAGAGGCAGGATAGGGAGGGAGAGGGGTTGAGAGAGAGAGACCTAAGAGAGGGAGAGGGGCAGGGAGGGAGAGGGCTGGAGAGAGAGAGAGACCTAAGAGAGGGAGGAGCAGGTGTAGGAGGGAGAGGGCTGAGAGAGAGAGACCTAACAAAGGGAGGGCAGGAGGGAGAGGGGTTAGAGAGAGAGAGATCTAACAGAGGGAGAGGGGTAGAGGAGAGATTGAGAGAGAGATACCTAAGAGAGGAGACAAGAAGGGAGAGGCTTGAGAGAGAGATACATAACAGGGAGAGGGGGGTAGGCGGAGAGGGTATCTCTCTCCCTCTCAACCCTCTCCCTCCTACCCACTCTCCCTCCTACTCACTCTCCCTCTCTTAGGTCTCTCTCTCTCAACCCTCTACCTCCTACCCCATCTCCCTCTGTTAAATCTATCTCTCTCTCAACCCTCTCCATCCTACCCCCTCTCCCTCTATTAGGTCTCTCCCCCTCTCAACCCTCTCCATCCTACCCCCTCTCCCTCTCTTAGGTCTCTCTCTCTCTCATACCTCTCCCTCCTACCCCTTCTCCCTCTGTTAGGTCTCTCTATCTCCCTCTCTCAACCCTCTCCCTCCCAACTCCTGTTAGAACTGTAAAATTCTGAATAATTTCACAAGCTTTTCATATCCCTAAGTTTCCATTTGAGTCCTCACCATATGCTCAGGGCCTCTCATAATAATATTTTGCTCACATTCTGCCCATTTTCATCCCATAAAATCCATCTAGGTCTGAGTATTTTACATAATAGTCCATATCGGCATGAGATTATCAAGGTCTCCCCGACCCATAATGCATTTTTGTTTATATACTTCTGTCGTTGCCTATCGCCAAGACCTCATAGATGTCACAGCGATTGAAATTCATACGCAAGTGCCTATCAGTAGGACATTTTCATTGTCTCGGTGACTCAAAAGGATTATTTTCGGCCAAACAAAGACTTCAGGGTGAGGTCTTACCTTTTGTATTATGTCTCAGTGACTAGCACATAGAGTGATGTATCAGCAAGAGATATGTCTTCGGTATGTGGTCTCACCGAATGGGTCTTGTCTCACCGACCATGTGCATGTGGACATTTTTTGGCCAGATAATTAGTTATCGGCATGAGGTCTTGGCAAGATCTTATTGTCTCACTAACCGCCGATAAGGATATACATCTCGGTGAGAAACTTTTGCATTAGAGAGATGTCTTGGTGAGTGGCTCTGGTCTCGCCGACAATGTGAATGTGCTCTACCAAAGGTTATCGAGGTAAGGTTATACAGTCTTACCAACTTGAATGTCACGCTGATATGTTGTTTCATCGGAGAGAAAGCTTAGATGTCTTAGCGACAGGAATCCTCACACTGATAGAATATTTTTGTGTTTTGTCAGTGAGACCCAATGCATTCGCCAAGACCTTTCTCCGATGAAAAATTTCTCACCCGTAAGCCCCTTCTATCGTCGGTCGATAAGACATGAATCATTCGGCAACACCACATACTGAAGACATAACTCCTGGTGATACATCATTCGAA
>VDFB02379711.1:50563436-50645633 GCA_007258455.2 Sequoia sempervirens
TATATGACTAAATGAATCACTACCATGACTAAATAAATGACTAAATTAACGACTAAATCAATCAAAAAATCAATGACTAAATAAATGATTAAAATAGTTTAGTCATAAATTTAGTGGTGTTATAAATGACTACAAATAAACCACTAAAATAGTCATGTGACTAAAATTAATGACTAAAAAATATGACTAAATAAATGACTAAATCAATGACCAAATTAGTGACTAAAATCAATGACTAAATAAATGACTAAATAAATGACTAAATTTTTTTAGTCATAAATTTAGTGGTGTTATAAATGACTACAAATCAACCACTAGTAGTCACATGACTAAAGTTAGTCATTTATATGCAATTTTTAGTAGTTTATTTATTCATATATTGTTGTTTGTGTACTAATGAAATAACAATCAGAAATGATATCTAACTATTATAGAAACTATGAGGGAAGTTTTTAGAGCTAAAAGAGTTTTGTACCTTATTGCAAGAAGCTTATTTTTAGGGTACAAAGGACTCATTCACCTTTAGTGGTGAATGGGTCCCTATTAGGGTTTCTAAAATTGAAATCTGCATTACTTTCCTTGATTCTCACACTCTTATATTCTTAGTTGTTAGCTCCTGAAAACTTGTACTTAATTTTGTAGCTTCAATTCTCTATTCTTGCACTTTGAATCTCAATCTTGCAACTTGACAACTTTGTCAACTTTTCTCTAAATATTTCCTCCTCTTGATCTTCAACCTATAAATTTGCAAACACACACTCAAGGGAAGAACTTTTTTTTTTTAGTGAATATTTTTTTTCCTTGGTCAAACCCCCTATACATAATTAAACCAATTGATGAAATAAGGAAATTGAAGCATGAAACTTGAAATTATGTAATGTAGATACCTTGGAAGATGTCTTGTAATGAAAATCTACAATCTAACATGTAGTGGTTATGAAGAATGAAGATGATCTTGATCCTTGAATATGATGTGAAACAATTCTTGCAAGTAGATATTCAATGATACACACTTTCTTAGCTCAACAACATGCATGAATTCATCAAACCCTTGACATGATGATATGATATTGAATTGATGCAATAAACACTTGATAATCTACTTTGAAATTCCTTTGAAAATATTCTTGAATTTCTCTATAAATTTCTCTTGAAATTTCTAGAATGATTCATAAACTTGCTAGGAGAAACAATGTGAATTAACCCCTTATTTATACTAAATTAAGTGATTAACCCTTAAATTCAAACAATCAAAGCTAACACCAGATCTAGAGATAAACAATATTAAATTCTAACTACAATGAAATTCAAAAAAGGGGGTCCTCATTAAGGGAGGACCCATTTGCCACCTAAGGTGAATGGATCTTGGCTCAATTTTCCAAGACCTAACCCTAAGGCATGGAAAGAACACTAAAAACATATTTAGAATCAACTAATAAAGGGGGGTACTATAGAGGGAGGACCATTTTCCACCTAGGGAAAATGGGTCCTGGCAGCATTTTCTAGGACCCAAATTTTCCCAATTAAATGTTTTATTATTTAATTCATGCCAGGATAGATCTTCGAGAGGTGTCATAATTAAGGCTTTAAATGTGAATTAAAGAGGTTAATTAAATCTAATTAACCACAATTAATTAAGGAGACCTTAGATAAATTTGAAAGTGTGTTACAACACTTTACAACAATCTTGAAAAGGACAATTTAAGGTATATTTTAGTCAAATAAAGAGCCTAGAATGATATGAATGTGTAAAAAACATTACAACACCACTCAAAGACACAATTAATTCAATTTTATGTCAATTATCCAAATTAAGTGTGAAAAAAGATTACCTTTTTTGATACTACATTTTTCCCCCACTTTAGTGAGAGGATGACCCCATGTCAAACTCACACTAAAGTAGACATTCAAGATGCTTAAGTATGCAGCAATAACAAATATACATGATCATAACCTATCAAAGGCCAAGAAAGAGAAAAACAAAAGGATCAAGCACAAATGGCCCAACACGATGTGAAACGAAGCTATTTTTTTAAGAAAATGGATCAAGCTTCAATGGTCCAGTGTGATGTGGAACACATATAGGGTGTTTGTACGTAACATATGTTGCTCACTTTGGGGTAGTGGAACCTTAGTCTTTCCACTAGGTGAGTTGTCCAAACAAAGTGTAAAATGAGATAATCATATTAGCCTCTCATACCATACCAAATTTATCCTCCTAAAAACTTTGATAAGGCACCACAATGTAATTCTTTTTGTAAATGCTTTCTTAATGTAAAATTTTTTCAAAGGGGCTTTTGCTTTTTTCATGTAAAGGTCTTCTTCTTAGTTAGCATTGTTCCTAATGTCTCCAAGAGAGGAAAATTCAAGGTGTCAAATCATCACTCATGGGATGCCTAATTTTCATCATGCCATGACAGTATATCATACATTCTTCGACAACATCAAACCCAATGACACCACAAAGAAGAGGAAACATCACCAAAAAAAAAAAATCACACCATGAATGCATCACCATTAGTGTGAGCAATTTAATTAAAGTATCAATTTCAAAAGATGTCATCAATCTATGCCCCCACTTTAAAGTGGTTTCCACAACATTACTGTGAGAAATTTCTTTAAATTAGCCAAAAAAAAATTCCTAAGAAATGAGAGCATTCCTGAAAAAACCCTACGCCAAGTCATATGTTTCTAAGATAAGCTACGTCATGAAATAGGAAAGACAGGTTTCCCCCACAAATACATAAGGGATCTATGGATTTGGGGTCAATATGTTTTTCTTACAATTTTTTCATAGAGCATGAAACTATCATCATTCCCCAAATACTCATAGAACTAGAAGAATGACACAAAGAGAGCGATAAAAAAGAAAAATCCTTCTAGGTCAACATGGAAGAGACCTAAATGTCTTGATGCCTTGTGTCATCCCCAAAAGAAAAACACAAGACAAATGAAAAAGATAAAAATGCTTTAGGGTCAACATGGAAGAGACCTAAATGTCTCGATGCCTTGCATCATCCCCAAAAGGAAAACACGTGACAAATGAAAAAGAATGGTTATGACACAGAGAAGAATGTAGAAACATAAAAAGGAATGCAAAAAGAGAGAGAGAGAGAGATACATCAAATGAAATGTCATGGGGGATCACATTATGCACATGAAAAAGAAAAAAAAGACTAGTAAGGCACATGCAAATCAGCCTAAAGTGATTCATCTATATCCCAACCTCGATCGGTATATATGGAAGGCAGGAAACTAACCAAAGGGATGATGAAAAATTATTTTCCAGGACAAAACTATCTAATTCTTTCCCCCATTTCGTGCAAGGTGAGAATGATTCAAGATAGTTGATGGGAAAGAGCTCCTTGTATTTTGAAATGGTTTTCAATGAATATAAAACATATAATAGTGAGAATGGTGTGATTCTACAACCATAATTATGGAACCCCTAAATATGATTCGTGTTCCATCTCAAAATTCTATAAAATTTTGGTTCAATCCATCTCTCTAGGTTTAGGGTTGTGTTCACTATAACTATTTTAGGGTTCATGTTGTTAGAAACCTTCTTAAGTAACCCTTAGGCTTGTGTCCTTTCCAATGTTCTAATTCATTATTGACCTAGTCATTTAAGTTACATCATATGCCATCGAAACCCATGAAATAACTGGTCGCTCGTGCCTAGGTCTGAAATATATTTTGTTTTGTAAGGTCAATCGATCGACCCTATTTTTCCTTTACATCCTTTAGCTTAAATGGTTTTAAGTCTATCCATTCCTTTTCTTGCATTTTCCTAGGTGGTCCCCCTTTTTAAAACTAGCAATTAACATGTGCAAATCTCCTATTTTGTGACGACCATTTGATCAACAAGAGCACATCTTGGTTGCTCCCCACACCCCCATTCAATTTCTTTTTACCTTAAAATATTACCATGGGCTATCAAGTGAGCACCATGTATCCTTTGCATATGAGGGCCTGACACCATTGAAAAGGCTAAAGGTAGTGAGATAAAGCACATCAACGGTGATGATGAAGTAACCTAGATATGGGGTCTAGTAGGCTTTGAAGAAGTAAATCTCTCCAATTTAATGAGATTGACAGTTGAGGAGAGGTGATGTGGGTCAATCCTGACCACTCCCCGCCTTCCCATGGGGGGCCTACCTCTACCTCCCATCTCTCAATGGGGAAGCAAGGAAATGTCACATGGTTTCACTTGAGTAACAAAAGAAACATTAGGAGATGGAGGAAAATTAATAAAATATTTTGCTACATATTGAAAGTGTTAAAGCTTGGGTTACTAAAAGGAATTTTAGATGCACATGTTGTAATAACCAAAGGCTCTTTTGATCACAGTTTTTGATTGTACCTGAGGATTATGTGTATTGGCATGTGGGCTTTTGTTAAGACATGCACATATTGAAGGTGGGAGATTTAATCTCAACCTTTCCTTGTCTTCCCATTCATAAAAGTTGCATAGAGGTTAAGATTCACAGTGGAGTAGATAAACTGATGTGTGGCCTTATGCTTCAATGACAAGGAGATGGTGGAGCCCATTGAATGCTATCAAGTGGCTCCACATGGCTTGATTGGATTGGATAAAGGAAATGGCTACACATAGTAAGTTTTTTAAACTAAGTTGGTTATGAATGTTCCAAGACTTTGCAAGGCCTTGCATGAATTCTTGAGACCTAAAGATAGGAGGCCTAAATTGGGGGTTAGTCATAATTGGGGATATGTTATCCCTTGTCCTACATATATGGTTTTGAGAGTGTATGGTGTCATTTTTGCACCTCACTTGTTGCCTAAGTGTGTACCAAGGAGAATTGGGTTTCTTGAGGTAATGTATCAGTTGGGAAGTATGGAGAATAAACATTTGTTGGCTCAGGGAAAGGGAAATTTTTTCCCCTCATATACATGCTTCTTTGATTTTGTAATGATTAAAGTATATTGCAATAAGATAAATGATATACTTAAAACTTTTCACATGAAGAGATCAATGACAAGAGAGTATCATGATCCTGAAGGTTTCATGGCCTGGATAAAGGAAAGGAACAGGAGTTCCAAGTTCGTGCATATTTTCTAATACCGTAATGATATAATAAGGAACATCATTGATCTTTTGGAGCAAGAGAATGGAAAAGAAAAGTGGATTAATTTTAAAAAAAATTACAAAAAGGAAAAGGAAAAGGAAAAGGATCCTAAATTCACCACTCTTGCAAAAATCCCTAATATAATGTAGAGAATGGAACATGTGTTCTAGAACTCTGAAACAATAGTTGGTCACCTTGGAGGAAAAATAATGATTCAAGACAAGGGGAAAGCCCCTATGGAGGAGGAACACAATGGAGGATAAATCCCTATTATGGAGGAAAAACCTACAAACCAACCTCCTAAGGAACAAAAAATAAATATTTTCATAAGGAGAAAGAAGAAATCAAAGAAAGATGATGTAGTAGCTACTCCCTCTCAAAAAAAAGGAGCAAAGACCTCTTTCTCCAATGTCACAAATGCCACCACCATCTTCTCTTAGGTCAACTAAATCTGAAACTAATGCAATAGGGAATGCCCCTTGCACTAGAAATGATTGTGATGCAACAATTGGGTATGAGGTTGAGAAAGCCTGGCCTCACTAGGATAAACAAATCTGATGATCTCACAGTGGAGGCTTGCACAAAATTCATGGATGATGATTAATTTTTAAAATCCCAAGCTTTTATGGAATTTTCCTATAGGGCTAAGAAGGATGAATATGTTACTATTGTAGCTAAGAAAAGAAGTCTTCAACAGAGTTTCTAAAGGAAAATATTCAATCATAGGTCCTCAAAGAAATGAAAGCCAAATTTCATAGAATTACTACAATAGAAGGTAGAGAATTGGTAAAAAACTTTCATGAAACACATCATGGTCTCCTCCCATCTATTTTAAGGGATGATGGTAGCATAAAAACCCTATAGGAGTGGAGAAAGGAAACTAATGATGTCATTTCAAGTCAAGTCACTTCAATTTGTTAGGAACATGATATGGGTACATTAAAGAGGAACATGGACATGTTGTCCCATGTAGAGATTGTCCTAGAAGATTTTGATAAGGAATCCAATCAATTTGTTACCAGCTATTTTCCTTATAGACAAAAGGCTGATAGTGTCATGAAATTTAGTTGGCCCACTGAAGAGGAATTCTAGGCTTGGAAGAGAAAATACTTGGATGTATAGGAGGATTGAATTACAATGGTGGGGTGGTGAGTATAGTTTTATTCTTGAAGTCTACAGCTATAATTATTAATGGATGGAAGAGAAACAATGCATAGCCTGGAAATAGTACAAATTAGGCTTTTTTTGACGTATTGCAAAAAATATTGTTCTCTCTCCAACATGGAAATTGGTGGCATTATCCCTGTACTGACCAATTTGAAATTGAACAGTAGCTTTTTCACTCACCAAAATGGTTTTATTTTCACTAACCCAAGACACTTTATATGGCTTTTGTTTGCGTACTCTTTGTAAGTTCAATTTGTCCACCATATCACTAGATACCATGTTGTTAGTGTACCCAGAATCAAAAATCACTTTACATACCTTATTTTTGCATCTACAAGCTGTCCTAAACATGGCTCTTCTTTGAATTTTCTCTCTCTCCATAGATTTCTTCAAGGTTTTTCTTCTCATCATCAAGCTTTCACCTACTTTAAGAGCAACTTGAAGATTATCGGAGTTTGAACTTTCAGCTTAATCTTCATAAACAATTTGGGCTCTCCCATTAGGTTTCCTTTCTCCTCCACTTGATGTAGTTCCAATCCTCTTTGGACACTTGAAGAAAGGGTGACCAAACTCACCACACTTATAACACCTTCCTACAAATTCATTAGAATTTCTACCTTGCCTAAAGCTTGTTCTTCCACCTTTCCATCCACCTCTTGATTCAAGTGCTTCTTCTTTACTCCTATCAGCCTCTTCAAGATCTTCTTTTGACTTTCTTTGTTTAAAATGTGCCTCTACCCCTAGAAGTACTGCCTCTTCCTCTTGTTGCCTTCTCTTGTCTCCTCTTGAGTTTTTCTTCTACTCTTATTGTCATTTGAGAACATTGTTCCACTATTTTTGGTGCCATCAAACTAATTTCATCTTGAATGTTATACCTTAGACCATTGAGATATCTAGCTACTCTTTCTTCATCATCCTCCTTGTTGGTTATTTTTTTAGAACCGGACTTAATCTCAGTCCTAGCCTATGAATTTTCCACAACTCAATTATCAGTAAGGTTGAGGATTGGCCAACACCTATGTAAAGTAATTAGTACTCCACTTCTCTTTGGGCTCTGTGAGACCTGGGAGGGTAATCCTATGCATACTCATAATATCTCACTTTAGGTCAAGAGTATTTCCTCACACAGATGCACTACCACAAGAAATTCACCTCATCAAAGGCTTGGCAGACCTTAGGTAGAAGTGTTACTCATTTCAGGGAATGCGCTTACATACTTAAAATTGGAGCAATGTAGTTTAGAGTATTTTATGAATGTTTCTTCATCTTGAATTCTAGATCAAATTCATTACTAGCTCAACTAACCACAAGATAAACTAATAAAACAATCAGTGCATTATCAAATGGAGAAAAAGAATCATAACTTGTAATCAATCATTAATAGAATTCTGATTGAACATCAAAAATTAATGGACTATTAGAGTGCCACTTTGTAACATCTAACTCACTGTGTTTCAAAATATCACTTCCTTACTAAATCCTATATAATTTTCTCACAAAATAATGACCTCATTTTAGCATTTAATCAACTCATTGACCTAAAGCATAAATCAAGTTCATCCATTTGATACAAATGACAGAAGACAAATAAAATTATAATTAACAACTTCATTCATAACTTGGAAGAAAATGCATAAGAGAGCACATTTTAGAACTAAAATTCTTCTTCATTTTTGATATTGCTCTATAAAACCATATTTAAGATTTGTATATAGTATAACTTTCACATTAGATTTGCTTTTGATATATCTACTAAAGTATCTATTTACATTCTATCTACTTTGAGAGCATAGTATTCACTATGACCTCTCCTATACTCAAAATTCTAAACTCTTTTCTATCAGCCATGAAATTCCCTTTAGAAAAATAGGGAGCAACAAGCACCTAGCTAAATTACAATTTCACTTTCATTTCAGTTAATTTCAAAAACCTAATTCTAATTGACTCCTCGAAGAACTCCCCATGTTGTTTCATATGCAATCATTTGAGAAAAAGGGAGGACAAAAGGAAAAAAACATGTGTAGGATACTAGTAGGCGTTGTTGTAAGGAAATCTAGGAGTGTACCTTATGAAAACTCCATACAATAGTGCCTTTGGCAACTTTTAATTTCAATTAGGTTACCTCAAAGACACAGACAACTATGTCCCAATGCAAAATAGACATAGTTTATTTCCTACATTGATCCATTTGAGAGAAACACATGTAAATAAAATAGCAAGCAATCATAGATTCTAATACACGAACCAACAGACATAAAAGATGAAACAGAAAATCAAAACACAAAGATTTACATGGGTAAAATCCTTTCAGATAAAAAACCCCACACTCCAAAGATTGAGCCATTGTATTATTCAGCAACATGATGGTTACAATACAATTTCAGGCTCATAGCCTCTTTAGAGATTCATCTTGTTCATTCTGGAAACAACTGGTAACAACAGATTTCCTTGTATAGTTTTTGATCACCCTCTCAAACTAAATGATCTTCACATTGTTCTAATACCATCGCATATACAATGCAGATCAACAAAAGAGAAGTCAAACTAGATTCATGATCAGAAGCTCTCTCTTATCCTCTAATCCAGCCTCAAGGTCTCCTGGCCTTACAACTAGCCTCTCAACCTTCACATCTCGTCAGGTCTTCTATTCACCTGTTACGGCCTCATGGCTCTAGCCTTCTAGCCAGCCACACTCAGCCTTCACATTGTTCGCTCTTCTTCCTTCTCTTCAGCTTCAGCTTTATGAAATGGTTTTGGTTCCAACTGTCGGATCACAACTGTCAAATCATCCAGCTCAGAAAATGATTCATGTTCTTCTTTCTCTAATTTTTCCATGATGCTCCACATAGGATGGTCAATCTAGTTAAGGGCATTCAACTTTGTTGGCATATTAGTGAGACACTCATAGTGTCTCCCTGATGCCACAAAGTCTCTCTATCGATATCGGCTTTAAGTCTCCAACAGTCGGCAAGACAACAAAGAAGTTATACCAAAACCATCAATGTTCATTTTGATCCTATCGACAAAGGTTTCCCTTATCAGTGAGACTCATATCAGAAGCACAAGTCATATTGATCGGACATTCCATCAGCAAGACACTTCGTTCTCACCAAGACCTCATGTTGAGTTCACAAGTCACACCAATGAGGTTTCCATCTGGCAAGACATTTGCTTTTCGGAGAGACTCATATCAAAGTCTTTAGTCACAGTGATGAGTTATTCCTTTTAGAAAGACATGCCGATCACACCAAGACTTTCTTCCTACAACATCATGTTACTCTGAAACCAAACAGCTATCAGCAAGACCCCATGGTTTCAATGAGACGTCATACCGAAAAGCAAAGCTTCCACTAGAAGTCATACTATTGCCAAGACTCTTGTCTATCACCATGACGTTTCATCGAGCTCCATCATGTCTTACTGAGTCAGCAAGACTTAAGCCCTTTGCCAAGACATTTCTCCAAGCACCCAAAGTTAACCTGAAGACTTCTGTCAGTGTGACTTATGACTTTTGGTAAGACTTCGCAGTGAAGTCTTTTGTCACCGCAAAGACTATGTGACATCTCCCATCGGTGTGACCTTCCATTGTCACTGGGACTTCATACCAAAATCACTGTGTTACACCGAAGACTCACAACCATCGACAAGACTCACATCAGTCACCAAGACTTCATATTGAAGTCTTTGAGTTACTGCGAAGACCCCAAGTGTTAGCCTGAAACCACAGTTCACCAAGAGTCACACCGATGACCCCTAACACTGTTTCCAAGAAATCTCCACATCGGTAAGACATCTTATTGATAGACTATGAGGTACGCCAAATACCACACCTTGTAACATGCTATCAGCGAGATTTCAACATATCGCCCAGACATTACAATGAATAGAATCTTTTGGCCAAGGGTCCTCCCGATACACGATAGAAAGGCATGTTGGCCAAAGTTTTCCATGAGTAGTAAGAGGTCACGCCGAAAGCTTCTTGTCATAGTGATAGGTTCCTTCGGTGAGATAGAAACAAGGTCACAGCGACCAAAACATTTCATAGGGTTCACAAACTACCAGTCAACCAGACCACCCAAATGTCACACCGACATTGCTCCTCCTGAAGTTCTAGCCTGTGAGATTGAGGCACATGATTCCAACAATCTCCCACTTGACAAAGATCACACAGGCACCTCCAAAGCACCCAAAAACTAGAACCACACTAGCTCCACCAATTCAAACCCTGCAATACTCAAGACACACAATCAACATAATTCCATAGATAATAGTCCATTCGACAATCTGCTACAAATACCAGGCATCCCCACTGCAACTCACTGTCCAACAAAACAACTAATCCCAACCTTCCAGGAAACAATATAGATCTCAACATGCTCTCATGCTCCATCAAGAATTATGCTCCAACATCCAAGATGTCCACCATTCAAGCAACAATCCTGTCATCTTCCATGTGTGGAAGAAAGATACATCGCCAAGGTGAATAAGCACCATTCCAATGAGCACAAGCAAAAGAGCCTAGTGACATCTTCAACAAGATATTGCTTCCACTTCACTATGCTCAAACGCTATACAGAATCAATATCAGTTTCAAAGCTTCAAACAAAACACAACAATGAAGTTATTCTCCATAAACAAGATAAACAACACTAGTTAGAACAACAACCAATCTGACTAAACAACACCAGTTAGAACAACAACTAGTCTGACTGCTTCCATCTAACTGATAAACCCACACGACTGAAAAATAGCACCCACAGCTTGTGCTATTCCATCCAATCTCACATACCTCAAAGGTATAAACATTAGTAAACTCATTCCAAACCATAACCAACTCAATAACAGCAAGTACAAGCTCCAAGTGCCAACTAGTCAAATAAGACAAAACACAACTGGAACTCCCACTGCCTGAGTAATATCAAATATGAAAGATCAAAGACATACCAAGTCTACCAATAACAGCATATAGAATATGTAACCATGTTGTACCAAGGAAATATCCACAATGACATTCCCAACCTGCAACAAACTATTACAAGAAACATTTCTCTCACGACAAGTCTTCATAGTTCTCCCAAGATCTCCACATGCAACAAACAATTGTAACGTGAAAACAAACATCTAGGAAGAGAACCAAGACTAAAAAAAGAAACTTTGCACACCATATCCCTATAGAACATCCTCCTATATACACTTCTAATAGCTAGCTATGACAAGAATGATCTTCTTCACATCCCAACAGAAAGCCTTAGCAACATCCATCCAATCAATCACCAAAACAACTTCTAATATCATGTAATCAATATGGATGTAAGCTTCTCAAAGAAGATCAAGATAGAACATTTCCCATTTCAAGAAATCAGCCCATAAATCATCTCCTACCAATTCTCATCAGTAAATGACATAACACAAAAGCTCAAGGAGATAAAACAAACTATACAACTTCCACTATGAATCCTTCATAACCAAATGTTAAACTAATTCAAGATCCATATCATGAAAGTGAACAAAAGATACATCCGAAAGATATAATGAGCCAAATACCTCTTAGATAAACTGCCGAGTAGACCAAGAGTGGAAACAAGAATACTCCTCCAAGATATATAAGCCATCATGACTAATCCAAGAGCAATCTCCTCATAGATCTCTTATTAAACTCACGTTCAACCTAGGTGTAGGCTTCTCGGACTTTTTGCTAATAAACTTTAACAAGAGTAACAAGCAGCAACACATCTCTCATAAGAGAAAAACAACCTCACCTTATTCTTCATGTATCCATGAGTACTAGCAACCGACCATCTCATGCTAAACTCCGTCTACATTACTGCAATATCATGAAGTATCAAGCAAGTAATCAAAAGCACCCAATACACAAAGAATTACCAGACCACTGTCAAAGCTCCAATCATCTGAATCAAGAAATTATCATGACACCATGATCTACACATCCCCATAAGAGATACCATGCTTCTAGTGACTCCACCATTGTCTCAAGTACAATGCACAATGCCAAAACTCTAGTGCACAAACAAGAGTATACCATGACATAAAGCAAATAAACTCAAAAAAACATCACTTGTCAAGCACCACCAACACCTCAGCCAAAGACTCCAAGCACCCTCCATGGTTCCAAGATGTTGCACATCTTCAAATAATGTCCATGCAAAAGCAAAAAACATAAGAACCCTTCTGCAACACTATAGAAGACCATTCACCACCATGTGATGAATCCACAGTCACTGCTAGAGCTCCCATTGAAACGTGACACCCAAGCTTTCCAAGCATTATGACCAACTGTTTCAGGTTCCCATAACTAACTATTCAGGTACTCAAGAATATCCATCCTCTCATCTCAAAGCAATCACACCAATGCACAAGTGACCACCGACAAGGCCAGCTAACAAATCTACACCATCAACGAATCAACCTCATGGATAAAGGCATTCCACATCCAAGTTATCTCACTGCAGCCAATGGGTAGCTAATCCACCAACCACATAACTCGTAGATCACAAACATCGAACATGCAAACACATTATCACATTGAAAACTGCAACACTGAGATATCAAAGAGAATAACCATGTAGACAACATGACTCAAACACCAAATCATGCCAGATCTGATTTGCCAATCATGTCCACAAAGAGCACCATAATCAAGGACCCCAGAATCATTACCAAAAGAATATTGAGTGACAAAACACTTACCAACACTCCCATGCAGAGAAAGAATCATACCTCCTCAAAACAATGCACAAAGCATGCATGTAGACCTGCAACTATCTCATCCAGCAACACCCCAAAAGGCCAGTGTCTAGATAATAGCTTAGCAGCAATTCCACATGAACACAAGTTTTGCTTAACCATGTAAAACCTGCAAAACCATAGAGCCATGCAAGTACAAATCATCCTTAGAAAGAAACCAATAGTTCAAGAGAATCCAGGCCCCTTTCGGGCCAACTTTAAACCACCAACATGTGCATGCATCTGAGAAAAAGAGAAAGGCTATTTCAAAAGCTTGCAAATCATCTAATGATTAACTCCATAGCCTTCAAGCATTCGAGGTTAATAGGCAACAGTGCCTTCCAACACCAAGAACCACCACCTAGCATAAGCACTCTCTTCCATGACTGAAAAACAATCTAGGCTTCTCCATATCACCTAGGAGCCTATCACATAGACACCAATATGAAATATTTACTACTACATAGCCACAGAGTAGGAAAATCCACCTCATACTCCAAGGTTATACCTCTACCAGCCAGGAGACACAAATCACAACATGATCAACTCCCTTTTCCATCTTGACTGTCCTTCAAGCTGCATGTTGTCTCAGATACCACAAGGCTTCCACTCAACAAAGGATCAATTAATCAGTCTACACCTAAAAATGGTCACATCACAATAGTCTGGTAATTAATTAAATTTTTTAATATTTCATTAAATCTCGAATTCAATCTACATATAAATAAATTTAAATAATTTATTTATATTGTTCATTCTTTCATTTAGATTAAATAAATAATTTATTTAATCTCTTTTTCTTATCCATTTCTTAATTAATTAAATAAACATTATGATTTATTTATATTAATTATCATTAAATATTTTTTTCTTCTAAAATCCATTCATAATTAAATATTCCAAATATTTAATTAATTCTTCTAAAGTCTATTTGCAATTAAATATTCTAAATATTTAATTGAGTCTTCTATAGTTCTAAAATTAAATATTTTAAAAATATTTAAATTCCTCAAACTCACACAAAATTAAATAAATTTATTTATTTAATTAACTTGGACTATCTTCAACAATCATGAAACAAACTTCCAAAATGGAAAATTAAATTCCTCTATTCTTGAGCAAGCTTGTTCCCATGGGTTGAAGACAAACCTCCATTCTTCTCTCCAACCTCCCTACATCCTCCATCTTCCTCTCAACCTCTCCATCTCTCACCATTCAAAATTACCAGACAATCTCACAGCCATTGATCTTTGCTAGCTAGGTTCTTGCCTGCAAAAATCTATAAAAGGGCCTAGTGGGTCTCTGAAAACTAGAGAAGCTTTTTATACAGGAAAACTATAGCCAATTTGTAGTAGCATATCCTTTTAGCATTCATAGCATTCTAGCATCATAGCATAG
Source organism: Sequoia sempervirens (assembly GCA_007258455.2). Lineage (NCBI taxonomy): Eukaryota > Viridiplantae > Streptophyta > Pinopsida > Cupressales > Cupressaceae > Sequoia > Sequoia sempervirens. The sequence goes on from VDFB02379711.1 coordinate 50,577,833, forward strand.
CATAGTAGTATTCCATATCATGGCCTATCCACCTCATATCATTGCATCCATAATCTACAGCCCCTGTGCATAATCTGCAGCCCCTGTGCATATCTGTATTTCAATATTTCACTCCACCAACATATAGGATAGAGAAGTATTCTCCTTTTGCATACTTGTTCTATAGGTTTCCATTCTGAGAAGCTTTGCTTACACAACCTGAGAGTAGCAGCTTCAAGAGAATTACTGGAGATAGAGAAAAATGGAACGGTTTTGAAGAAGCTTTGTTTGAATTCTTCGATTTCATTTTATTCAGTTTTCTTTAGTTTAATGTTTCATTGGTGTGTTTTTTTTATCTTATTTTGATACACATATTTCCCACACACACAGTCCATTCCTCCAGATTTCCTCCAGCCAATCAAACTGAGAAATCTTCACAAGAGAAATACCCATAACCAGCAACCAAAAGAAGGCTCTAATACCACTTGTAAGGAAATCTAGGAGCGTATCTTATGAAAAATCCATGCAGTAGTGCCTTCGGTAACTTTTAATTTCGATTAGGTTACCCCAAAGACACAGACAACTATATCCCAATGCAAAACAGACACAGTTTATTTCCTACATTGATCCATCTGAGAGAAACAATGTAAATTCAATAGCAAGAAATCATAGATTCTACTACACGAACCAACAGACATAAAAGATGAAACAGAAAATCAAAACACAAATATTTACATGGTGAAAATCCTTTCAAATAAAAAACCCCACACTCCAAAGATTGAGCCATTATATTATTCAGTAACATGATGGTTACAATACAATTTCAGGCTCATAACCTCTTCAGAGATTCATCTTGTTCATTCTGGAAACAACGGGTAACAACAGATTTCCTTGTACAGTTTCTGATCACCCTCTCAAACTAAATGATCCTCACACTTTTCCAATACCATCGCATATACAGTACAGATCAACAAAAGAGAAGTTAAACCAGATTCATGATTAGAAGCTCTCTCTTCTCCTTTGTTCAAGCCTCAAGGTCTCCTGGCCTTACAACCAGCCTCTCAACCTTCACATCTCGTTAGCTCTTCTATTCACCTGTTACGGCCTCATGGCTCCAGCCTTCTAGCCAGCCACACTCGGCCTTCACACTGTTCGCTCTTCTTCCTTCTCTTCACCTTCAGCTTTATGAAACAGTTTTGGTTCCAACTATTGGATCACAACTGTCGAATCATCCAGCTCAAAAAATGATTCACATTTTGCTTTCTCTAATTTGTCCATGATGCTCCACATAGGATGGTCAATCTGGTCAAGGGAGTTCAACTTTGTTGGCATATTGGTAAGACACTCATAGTGTCTCCCCAATGCCATAAAGTCTCTCTATCGATATTGGCTTTAAGTCTCCAGCAGTCGGCAAGACAACAAAGAAGTTATACCGAAACCATCAATGTTCATTTTGATCCTATCGGTGAAGGTTTCCCTTATCGACGAGACTCATATCAAAAGCACAAGTCATATCGATTAGACATTCCATCGGCAAGACACTTGGTTCTCACCAAGACCTCATGTCGAGTTCACAAGTCACACCAATGAGGTTTCCATTCAATGAGACATTCATTTTTCAGAGAGACTCATATCAAAATCTTTAGTCACAGTGATGAGTTATTCCTTTTGGCAAGACATGTCGATCTTGCCAAGACTTTCTGCCAACAACATCATGTTACTTCAAAGCCAAACAGCTATCGGCAAGACCCCACGGTTTCAGTGAGACATCATACCGAAAAGAAAAGCTTCCACCGGAAGTCATACTATCACCAAGACTCTTGTCTATCGCCATGACATTTCATCGAGCTCCATCATGTCTTACCGAGTCAGCAAGACTTAAGTCCTTTGCCAAGACGTTTCTCTAAGCTCCCAAAGTTAACCTGAAGACTTTTTTCAGTGTGACTTATGGCTTTCGATAAGACTTCCCAGCGAAGTCTTTTGTCACCGCAAAGACTATGTGACATCTCCCATTAGCGTGACCTTCCATTGTTGCTGGGACTTCATACCAAAATCGCCGTGTTACACCAAAGTCTCACAACCATCGGCAAGACTCACATCGGTCGCCAAGACTTCATATTGAAGTCTTTGAGTTACTGCGAAGAACCCAAGTGTTAGCCTGAAACCACAATTCACCAAGAATCACACCAATGACCCCTAACACTGTCATTGAGACATCTCCACATCGGTAAGACATCTTACCGATAGAATATGAGGTACACCGAAGACCACAACTTGTAACATGTTGTCAGCGAAACTTCAACACATCGCCCATACATTACAACGAACAGAATCTTTTTGCCAAGGGTCCTCCCGATACACAATAGAAAGGCCTGTCAGCCAGAGTTCTCCACAAGTAGTAAGAGGCCATGCCAAAAGCTTCTTGTCACAGCGATAGGTTCCTTCAGTAAGATAGAAATAAGGTCATAGCGACCAGAGCATTTCACAGGGTTCACAAGCTGCCAGTCGGCTAGGCCACCCAAATGTCACACCGACATTGCTCCTCCAGATGTTCTAGCCTATGAGATTGAGGCACATGATTCTAATAGTTGTCACAATGTTCATTGTTGAAACAAAAAATATTCCACTCATATCTTCTGAAGGAATTCCACATCAGCATGGAAAGCAAAAGAAAAACCATGAAAACATGGAAACAAATACCTCCTATGGAAAGACCATGGTGTCATCAAAAACTAAAACAAGGTGGTGACCCTATTTAGAGTTGTCGGCATCAAAGAATTCCTAACCACTCCTTTTCCTCAATGAAATTGGAGGGATCATCACCACGTCATCGTCGAAGCTCCCATACAACACTAGAGAATGGAGGTACTAGCCATAGTGTGAGTCAGTATCAGCTTCAAGATCCGAAGGTGTATCAGAAAGCACAATTAGAGAATTGTGTTTGCCTAGACAGACCCTATGAATTTTCTCTTTTTTCCTAGCCTTCTTCACTGGCTACACCAATTTCTTTCCTTTGAACTTGACCACTTCTCTTGGAAGGGTTCTATTTCTCAAGTGGTACATACTCTGCACAATTGATTTCTTCTTATGACCTCTAGCCCTCCTTTTACCCTTTGAAACCTCAAGAGAAGCCTGGGTTTCCTGCTTAGTTATATCCTCATGATACTCAAATACATTGAGATGGCTAGACCTTCTAACTAGTTGAATTGTCACACCAATTTTCCCCATTTTCAAAAAAGGTAGAATTTAACAAATTAAAACAAAGCTATAGGGAGACACACTTACAACCTAGACAATTTTGACCAACCTATCAGAGGAATTCCTAACCAAACCAGAGAACCCAATTTGAAACTAGCCTACTAAGGACAATAAAATTCAACTCAAGACAAACAAACAGCCTCTTACTCCACTTCACACTTCACCCATCATTTACTGTAGACTGGAAAGATGCTAAAAATGAATAGCGATCAACTTGCATTAAATAGAAAACTTGAGCATGCAAAATTAATGATTCAAGAACTTTGTGTGTGAGCGAATTGATAACTTAATAGTTTGAATATGGGTCATTGATCTTAGAACAATTAAAATTTCATCTAAGGTGGCCATGAGCATCATTTTTAGACCATTATCAACTTGTTCCTATAAAATAGCGATGCTATCTCAAATGTTTCTACATTCTTTTCTAACCTTGATTAAACAAATGTGATCTGACAATTAGCATGTATCACCAACCTAATCTATGCCTTTTCATTTATATCAATGAAGTACATGAGACTAGTCTATTTTCTTGAGAGAATATTTCCTTATAGGCTTCATCAATCATCGTTGATCCTCCCCAAATCTTAGTGTGTAATTCACAATGAAAGTATCCATGTGATGATTTTTAGTCTATTGGATCATCCTATTTTAAAACTTCATCAACAGTTCTCTAGTCCTTTTGTTGCTTTCCTTTTTAATTTATGCTAAATCCTCAGGATCCTTCCACATTGCATGTTCCATCAATAGTCATCTCCTATCGCAAATGCATCTCTTCCTTCATCAGCCTCATCAATGATGTAAACATCTGCATGATGAAACTTCAACCCTCGGTTCTACGACCTATCCTTTGATCACGTACATTCCTCCATCATGCATCACTAATTCAAACTTTGCATCTAGGTTCCTATCGGTGATAGGAGATGTGGTGAAGGTATCAAATTAAGACATGTACACCTGCATAAAAATAAATTTCACAAAAGACACCACTCATAGGATCTCATCATATTAGTAAAAGAAACCTTTTTAGAGAATACCATCACTCATCGCTAGTTCAAAACTGAAGCTTTGAAATGAATTCTTGATGAGTGATAGTACATAATTCCATCACTTGTCACTAATTCTCCTCATACATTTTGTGAGAAATTAGTGATGAGAGGATTTACAAAGCTTAAAATGTGCATCACATATCGTTAATCTATAATTTAGCATTTGAAACATATCCGCGATCATGAGATATAAAGGAAACTACATCATATCACTCTTCATTGATCCAAATTTATCATTTTATGGCCATTTGTGATGAATAATAAGAACAAAAGGCCATAACATCACTTATCATTGTTATAGATTTGAAGGTTCAAAAACCATTAGCAATAAGTGATATTAAATAAAACATTGTTCCATCAATTGTCGCCAATTCAAAATATGTATCTATGAAGAAATCAATGATGAGAAATTAAGTATGATTGCCATCAGGACTTAAGTGGAAACTTTGAGCATGTGAACTTAAGTTGTTCTAATGAGGGGGATCCCCTAGGATGATATGAGAATAGTAGGCTTGATAACTTCTATCATGAAATGCAAAGAATATAAAGGAAAAAAGATCCTTTACTTAGCCCTATAAGATGGGATATTCAGATCTAGGCAAGAGGGATTAGTCATTTGATGACATTAATAGAAATGAGAGTTTTTTTTTTAAATGATCGGATATAGGCACTATGTAGTCAACAACAAAATAGAATGTAACAAGCAATTAAAATTAATAAAACCCTAAACCCCATATAAGAACCCTACATCTAGATGTAACAAAGGTTTTAGATGAAAATAAAAATTCTTAGGGTTCAATATGAGCACTTTAGATTTTACAAAATATGAAAGCTCCATTAGTGGCTCTTCTTGGGGACATTTGTTCCTTGATGAATAGAGAAAGAATTCAAATCCTCTAGAGAAGCAGATTAGGTGCCTACTTCATTAGGTAACAAAGTCAAAAGGTCACCTCTTCCCCCAACTTCTCTTGGTTTGACAAGTCAAACCATATATGATGGCCCAAGGCCACCAAAAACTATAGGTCTCTTCTTACCTCTATCATAGACAAATTTGTCATCACACTTCACTGAATCCAATCTAAAAACACCACTACAATATGCCTGGTTAAACATGTTAGCACTTCTCAACAGCTCAGTTTATACAATATTATCAACAAAATCACAATTACCAGGCATTTTAAAATTAGGCATACTCTTAAAATACTGATTCTCATGTGGCAACAACTCATAATATTTATCATTTAAAACACTGTTAAGTTGGAAGCAACCCTCTTCAATATTTTACCCATTACCACACTATAAGAAGATTTCATCTAGCTAAAAAATATGGCACTCATTTTCTACCACATAGTTGGTACTATCAAGCTCAATCTGATTATTGGTTTACATTTCAAAGGTGAAACAATTATAATAACTTAGATCCAAAATATTATGCACATCATGCAAACTATCTCCAAGTGTGTATAAAAAGATACACTCATACTTTTGCACACACTATAACTGTGCCTCAACATGCCAGTGTAGAGAATTGTCAAGAATCTCTAACCTATCCTCATCCTTACTCACTTTGATACCTTCTGAACATAACATGTTAACATCTTCAGCATTCATAGCTTGTTCAAAAGTTAGCAATTCTGGTTCAAAAAGATAATCTATTTTTTCTTTGAAATCAGCCCCCATATCCATATGAAAATATTCATAACTAGGCTCATCTAAAATAGAGAACAAATACTTATCCAAATCTACATTAAAATTCTCAAGATTTGGCTTATCAAATACACAAACTTCATGGTCACCTACTATTTCTAACCCATCGAAATAGATTTCTGAACTTGCATTAGCTTGCACATTCGAAATAGATTTCTGAACTTGCATTAGCTTGCACATTCTTATACTCACTTGGTTGCTTGTCATTGTCCACATTATCACTTTGCTGATCAACTAGTTCATAACTAGTAATAAAATCATATACCCATGTGTTATATCCTACATTTTAAAGGCTATCGTCACTGTCAAAATCAATATGAACAACACACAACAACCGAGGGTTGCCCACATGTTTAGATTTTTGATATTCAATGGTTAATAGATTTGAAATTTGTTCACTACTTAATAGATCATTGTTCTAAACCATTCTTTCAACCACTTTTTCTTCTTGACTTCTACTAGAATGGTGTATTTGTTAATCCTCCAAAGTTTGCTTTCACTTATCCTCAAGAAGACACTCCTCTTCCTTCACCATGAACCTAGCAATCTCCTAGGCCCTGTCCTCACTTGGTTCTCCAACATAACCTTACTACAACTCTGTTCCAAGAGTTTTCACTTGTGCTTTAACTATGGAGGGTTCAACACCTTCTTTGAAATTGTTGTCTCACCTAGAAAGTTCTAGATGCTAACATCACCCAACAGGTTTGATCTGCTGGCAGAGGATTTGAGGATGTTGTCTCCATACTTCTGGCAACCCAACTAGTCCATTCTCCTTGGTGTCCACTCCCCAACCTACCCGATTTCATGAATTTTTCTTTTGGAGAGGCTAATGCTTGTAGCCCTTACCAGTCACTAATCTGATTTTTCTGCTTATATTCTCCACACAACCTGGAAAACAAAGAACACATTCAGATACCCTTTTCAGGGTTTTAAATCTTCCAACCAGTCTCTAGCTGGCAGCTAGTCCGTACAGGTGGTTCCCACACCTTTGGAGAGGAGGCCTAATTGCCCTAAAAACTAGGGTTTCTCTAGTTTGTGAATCACAACTAACTTCAATGCATTGAGTGAAACCTCAAACTTATGGAGCATGTAAATCTCACCTCACCTCTCCTGATACTGTACGGAATCCGTACTGTCCTCTATTCCCCTGCCTCTACTTTTGTCTTTTCTCTACCCAAACACCTAACCGGGCAACTACTACTCGCCTAGGGTTTGGTCTTAGAACTCACTGCTTGACTCCTTGCCATTCCTATTCCTAAATATGTACATTAAGATGAATCCTCTCCCATATTCACCTTTTCTTAGGGAAACCCCATGGTCAGTGCGTATGGGAGAGTCATTTTTTTATACAAACTGCTCAGTAAAGAATAGTGAAAATCCTGATAACTTCTATTTTCTGAACTAAGGATTTAAATAAAGGTTCCTACTCTTCTCACAATGCTCACACAATGAAAATTTATTCTAACCTATTACAATAACATGAAATACAGTGTTGAGTCTAAATATTTAACACCTATGAGAACCCTGTTGCAAAACACACGGGTTTTCAGAAATAGAACTCTGCCTCTCTAAACTATAAAAGTAAAACACTATATCTAATCTCAATGCTTATCTACAATAGATAATTATCTTCCACTATGTAAAGAACCTAAGAGTAGTAAGAAAGCGGTATAAACAAAGCCATTCAAGTCACTGTTTCTCTTGCTCGCGGGTATACACACAGAAAATTGCACACTGTCTCTTTTATTTCACCACTAAAAAATTGATCACCATTACCACTGCCTTCTTTGTTCGAGCCAACATTGTATTGGAGATGCCCTTTCCATATTTCAAGGGAGATTGTTTGTTCCATATCCCTGATTTCAAGGGATTCCACTTCATTCCAGCTGCATGCAACCTAACAAGGCGTTACCATGCAGTTTTTAAAACAACTTTGCCACTTCCATAATGCCATAATTGTGTGATGATCCTCAAACATAGGACCTCTAACACCTTGTTCTCGAATAATCTACATCTCCTTTAACTGTTCGTTGGCATCTACTAATAAATTTGATATAGTTAAGACACACTTAAGGCAGTGTACTCTAACCTAGACTGTCCAAAACTTAATAAAGCACAATTTAACACTAATGTTAATCTAATGAAGAGTTTAGTCCTAGAGACTAACTCTTCACACACCAATGCAAGATCTACAAAGCCCAAAACAAACACAACATGCTGACTTGGCCAAGGTTAGTACAAGCCAAAACTTTTGCAAACCAAAATTTGTGCAAATCACATTGGAGTTTGGCCTAGGTGCTCCTGCACCATAGAACTACATGCATTACTAAGTTGTAAATCAGGGTATATCATGATAGCACCATCAAAAAACTCAATGTACTAATCACAAACTAGATTTTCCCAATCATAGGAGATTGAATTGCCAACAACCTTTTCAAAAAAATAGTCACAACCTGTCTTAGAAGATAGGTTGTCCATTTGTTCTTTCTTGCTTCTTTTTAGGCTATCATGATAGCATTCTACATCTTTTTTCACTTCAACATTGGATTGGCTTTCATCATTGAGTTGTTCATTCACATCTTCTTGAGGAAAGAGATAAATATTTTCTTAGTCATGAACAACAATGGTAGACATTGCAACACTCTTAACTTCTTCCTTCTCAAGCATTGACTTGTTTGTATCTGAAACTAAAGACATTTGATCATTTATATCCATACAACTACTAATTTTATCATGTTTACCCACAATTGAAGACATTGGGCTTTGCACATATTCATTCCTCATTTTTTCCATATTGTATAAATATGTGTAAGCCATCTACATACTCAATACTTTGAAATCCTTCAATAATGCACTGGATCCCTCCTCAAAAGCTTCAAAAAACATATGAATGCACTCTAAGGTACGAGGTCTAATATTGATTAGTGAAATAGCAATAGAAAATATATGACTAAAAGCAATGCTTGACTCTTCACCTTGTTTTTTAATCTATTTTAACTTTGTGACAAGGTTAGAAGGTATTCTCTATAAGTATCCACTAGTTTATCCCAGCAAGAAAAGGACTTCTCAAGAAAACTTAAGTACTATTCCTTAGCTCTAGCTTCAAGAGATTTGACAAAAAATCTCATTCACATATCCTAATATCTAAATGAATGTTTCACCATGAATCTATAAAAACTTTGGACATGTGCATCTCCTTCACACACATGGTATCCATTAAATCTAGGCATCTACTTATAGACTCGAGATGGCATACTTTTAGCCTTGTAATCAACCCATGACAAGTCTAATTGGTCATACAATAGATCAAAAGAATTGATAAAAGGTGCAGTATGATTATCTCTCAACTAGGCTTGTAGAGCCATCAAATACCTTTTATTCATCTCTCTAATTCCCTTTTTAAACATAGCTTTCCATTTCAGCCTAAGCCTAGGCTTGTTCATACTTGGGATCATGCACTTTTTGGTATCAACTGTCTAAGGATTTTTAGACTTATGAAGCTTCTTGATAATATGCATCAAAGTTTCTAATGGCATGGTTATTTCTCTTTCATAATCCATGGATGTATGAAAATTTGGGTTTAATTAATTGTGCATAATCATAACCATGACAATATGAAGGATCACTAATATAGTTGCTACTATGATGGTAACTTCGACCTTCAACATATGATAATGCAAATGGGTAGTGATTCTTAAGATATACAAATTCATTCTAACGATCCATACTACCAAATTTATGAATACTCAAACAACACTTTAAATGGAATAGTAATTGCTTTCAATATGATAGGTTCAACAAATCAAAATATGCAAAAAACCATGTACCTTCACACCTCTAGTTACTACAACTTTGAATAGAGCATTTTCAAGTTACAATAACAAACAGTATCCCTTCATGTGTATAAATTGTAGAGTAGATTTGTGACCTCTTCAACAAGAGGAAAACCTTTGAAGCAAGGATATCTTTCTCTAAGTTCTTCCAACAAAGTCACTTTCTTAGTATTTTGAATTTAGGGATGCTACAAATGAATTTGTGAATCTAGAAATTCTTCAATATTTGAACCATATGTTTATTGTGTTTTAACTCCTTTCAAATGGTCTTTAACAAATTTGCATCAACGATGAAAAATGTCCCCAGCAGAGCCGCCATTTATGTTGGTTTTTTTTTAGAGCCAAACTTAATCTTAGTCCTAGCTTATGAATTTTCCATAGCTCAATTATTAGCAAGGTTGAGGATTGGCCAACACCTAAGTAAAGTAATTAGTACTTCACTTCTTTTCAGGCTCTGTGAGACCTAGGAGGGTAATCCTATGCATACTCATAATATCTCACATTAGGTCAAGATTATTTCCTCAAACAGATGCACTACCACAAGAAGTTCACCTCATCAAAGGCTTGGCAAACCTCAGATAGAAGTGTTACTCATTTTAGGAAATGCACTTACATACTTAAAATTGGGGCAATGTAGTTAAGAGTATTTTATGAATGTTTCTTCATCTTGAATCCTAGATCAAATTCATTACTAGCTCAACTAACCACAAGGTAAACTAATAAAATAATCAATGTGTTATCCAAGGGAGAAAAAGAATCATAACCTATAATCAATCAGTAATACAATTCTAATTGAACATCATAAATTAATGGACTATTACAATGTCACTTGGTAACATCTAACTCATTGTGTTTCAAAATATCACTTCCTTACTAAATCCTATATCCTTTTCTCACAAACTAATGACCTAGCATTTTAGCATTTAATCGACTCATTGAACTAAATCATAAAACAAGTTCATCCATTCGATGCAAATGACAGAAGACAAATGAAATTATAATTAACAACTCCATTCATAACTTGGAAGAAAATACATAGGAGAGCACATTTTAGAATTCTTCTTCATTTTTGATATTGCTTTGTAAAACCATATTTAAGTTTTGTATACAGTATAACTTTCACCTTAAATTTTCTTATGATATATCTACTAAAGTATCTATTTACATTCTATCTACTTTGAGAGCATAGTATTCATTGTGACCTCTCCTAGACTCAAAATTTTGAACTCTTTTCTATCAGCCATGAAATCCCCTTTATAAAAATAGGGGAGCAACAAGCACCTGGCTGAATTACAATTTCACTTTCATTTCAGTTCATTTCAAAAACCTAATTCTAACTGACTCCTTGAAGAACTCCCCAAGTAGCTTCCTACACAATAATTTGAGAACAGGGGAGGACAAAAGGAAAAAAACATGTGTAGGATACTTGTAGTCATTGTCATAGTGTTCATTGTTGAAACAAAAAAGATTCCATTCATATCTTCTAGAGGACTTCCACATCAACATGGGAAAGCAAAATACAAAAAAGGGACACATGAAAACAAATGACTCCTATGAAAAGACCATGGTTTCTTCCAAAACTAAAATAGGGCAGTGACCCTATTCAGAATCGTCCACATCAGAGAATGCTCGACCACTCCTTGTCCTCAATAAAATTGGAGGGATCATCACCATGTCGTCATTAGAGCTCCCATATGGAATTAGAGAATAGAGGTACTAGCCATAGTCTGATTTAGTATAAGCTTCAGCATCTAAAGAAGTATCAGAAAGCATAATAGGATAATTGTGTTTGCCCAGGTAGGCACTATGACTTTGCTTTTTTCCTAGCCTTCTTCACTAGCTACACTAGTTCCTTGCCTTTGAACTTGACCACTTCTCCCAAAAGGGTTCTATTTCTAAAATAGTATGTACTCTACACAATTTATTTCTTCTTATGACCTCTAGCTCTCCTTTTACCCTTTGAAACCTTAAGAGAAGCCTAGGCTTCCTGCTTAGTTATATCCTCATGGTACTGAAATACATTCAGATGGATAGACCTTCTAACAAGCTATTGTCACACCAATTTTCCCCATTTTCAAAACAAGTAGAATTTAACAAATTAAAATAGAGCTACAGGGACACACACTTATAGCCCAGTCCATTTGACCAACCTATCAAAGGAATTCCTAACTAAACCAAAGAACCCAATTTGAAACCAACCTACTAAGGATAAGAAAATTCTACTCAATACAAACAAATAGCCTCTTACTCCACTTCACACTTCACCCATCATTTACTACAGACTAGAAAGATGGTGAAATGAATAGTGATCAACCTGTATTAAATAGAAAATTTGAGCATGCAGAATTAATGATTCAATAACTCCTTGTGCGAGTGAATTGATAACTTAATAGTTCAACTTTGAATCTAGGTTGTTGATCTTATAAAAATTAAAATTTCATCTAAGGTTGCCATGATCATCATTTTTTGACCATTATCAACTTGCTCCTAGAAAACAGTGATGTTATCTCAAATGTTGCCACGTTCTTTTCTAACCTTGATTAATCATATGTGATCTGACAATTAGCATGTATTGCCAACCTAATCTGTGTCTTTTCATTTATATCAGCGAAGTACAAGAGACCAATCTATTTTATTGAGAGAATATTTCCTTATACACTTCATCACTCATCGGTGATCCTCCCCAAATATTAGGGTGTAATTCACAATGAAAGTATTCATGCAATTATTTCTAGTCCATTATATCATCCTGTTTTAATACTTCATCAATAGTTCTCGTCCTTTCATTGCTTTCCTTTTTTCTTTGTGCTAAATCCTTAGGATCCTACCACATTGCCTATTCCATCAATAGTCATCTCCTATCATGGATGCATCTCATCCTTTATCGGCCTCATCAGCAATGTAAACATTGTTAGAAACCAAGATCTGATTGCAAACTAGAATAGACCTTCCACAGAAGAGGACAATGAAAAAGCAGAAGCTTTGCATAAAAACATGCAAATTGATATATTTGAAAAGACAATAATACAAGAGAAGAGACTTGCTTATTAGTTGTTTCTTTGGAACAACTAATTAACCTAGGAAATAAATAATTACCTAAGTAAACTTATGCAAATTGTAATTAATAATTAATTACACCAACACCCCCCCCCCATAAGTGCAACTTAGGGAGAAGCAGATTATTATGCAAAGATGAGTCCCAACAACAAGGCCTGATTAGGTACTCATGTACAAATGAAAAGAGAGAGAAACCCCCCTCAGTGAGATGAACTACTGCAAAGAATCACTAGAAGAACTTTGATGAAGCAACACTGGAACCCCAAATCTGGCAAGCAAGGAAAGATAGTTCTATTTCCAAAATACCAATCGGAATCACAAATGCAATAGTAGACCCGATGCCAAGGAACACTGGAAACTCACATACTGGATCAACTCTGGAATCTGTAAGCAACAGTAGATGAAAGGATGAAAGGACCCATAATGATGACAAATCTAGAAGTTGTGTCTCTCAAAGCCACTGCTAAACTGAAACAAAAACTGCCCATAGGACAAGTACCATCAACATTCTGGAACATTTACCATAAAAACATGGCCTTCAAATGGGAAAGATCTAAACCAATGAGGATCAAGAACCATAAAATCCCAATATGAAGTGTGAACCAAAGCAAACCAACAATGTGTCCAGTTAAGCAAGAAAGAAGCTAGAAGGAGACAACAGGAAACCAAACAAACTCATGTAAGTTGTCACCAATCATGAAAGATGGATGCAAGAACCCCCCTTAATGGAACTTTATATCAGTTTGTTATTACAATACCCAATGATTGCATAAGGAGATAATGTAAAACTACAGAAACATGAGAGAAAATGTAAACCTAGCACACAAAAAAAAAATGAATGTATGCATAAAATATGGTAAACATATTCTGTAAATGACCTTAGATTTACATAGAGGCTAAAACCAGCATTCTGACGTCGTGAAAATCATGAAAAATGGATAAGCGAGTCAAAAGATATGCGTCATAGAGTGAAAACAAAAACATCTGACTTCTGAGGCTGAAAAAAAGCATCAAAAAATAAAAAACTATAAAATCTCACCAGCACCATTGCATAGAGCATTGAAACAGCTTTCCAACGATATCTCATTTGAAAAAAAATACCTCTGTTTGCCCAAGTTATGGCCGTTTCCATGAAAGTCCTCCAAAAAGGTGCGATTTTTCCCCCAGAAGCCCTCAGGGGCTCAAAAAATAGAGCCCCTAGTCACCTAGATGAACCAAGGGCTGAAGGGAAGGAGCCGGCGATGAAGCCTCAGCCCCAACCCTAGTCACATGGGTGACCAGGGGCCCTGCCAAAAAATGAGACCCCTGGTCACCCACGTGACCAGGGCTAGGGCTGAGGCTGGTGGATGGCTCCTCCATCAAAGCCCTTGGTTCCCTATAGAACCATGGTGAGGGCATAGGGCAGCAGGGGCTAGAGCCTGTGGCTCCTGGTTCCTAATATGGCTGTCGCTAGAGCCCGCGGGGGCTATCTTCCTATCGGCGGCAATCTGGCTGAAGCCGCCGGTGGCGGTGGCAGAAGAGAGGAGCGCCAGTGGCCGCCTAGCGACGGCCTGGTGGTGGGGCCAAATGAACTAGCCGTGCAGATTTTAAAACAATTTTCTGATTTTTTTATTATTTTTTTGAATTTTTCTCAAAAATGATGCCTCGAAAACTATGCTTGGGGGCCGTATGGCCCTTGGGAAAAAACATTTTGCTTCTCTAGATGATTGTGTCCAAATCAGACAAACTTTATATGGAAATAGGGGTTTTTGGACACTGCAAATCCAACGGAGAGGTCCGTTTGGGCCTAAAGTGCTCCAAAAATTAGGCGACCCCCAGATCTATTAGATAAATCACCGAGCTTGAAACCCTCGCAGATCTGGCAAACGGTGATGAAAATCAATGAAATAAAAGCCATTTCTGACTTTTTCCAGCACTCTGAATCCAATAGAAAACCTCAATCTCATCCAAGATGCTGCATAATTATGCTCAAGGAATGAAACCCTTGAGGGACTCTGAACGGGCTTTGCAATGAAATCCTCCAAAAAAGCTGAGAAGGGGCTACGAATCGAGGCTCTGATACCATGTTAGAAACCAAGATCTGATTGCAAACCAGAATAGACCTTCCATAGAAGAGGAAAATGAAAAATTAGAAGCTTTGCATAAAAACATGCAAATTGATATATTCGAAAAGACAATAATACAAGAGAAGAGACTTACTTATTAGTTGTTTCTCTGGAACAACTAATTAACCTAGGAAATAAATAATTACCTAAGTAAACTTATGCAAAGTGTAATTAATAATTAATTACACCAATAAACATCCCCATGATTAAAATTCAACCCTTAGTTATGCAACCTATCCTTTGATCACATGCATTCCTCCATTGTGCATCACTAATTCAAACTTTGCATCTAGGTTCCTATCAAGGATGGGAGATGTGGTGAAGGCATCAGATTAAGACACATACACCTGCATAAAAATAAATGGCACAAAATAAATCACTCATAGGATCTCATCATAGTAGCAAAAGAAACCTTTTTAGAGAATACCATCGATCATCGCTAGTTCAAAACTCAAGCTTTGAAATGAATTCACTATGAGAGATAGTACATAAGGTCATCACTCATCACTAATTATCCTCATACAATTTGTGAGAAATTAGTGATGAGAGGATTTACAAATTTTACAATGTGCATCACGTATCGCTAATCTGGAATTTAGCATTTGAAACATATCCGCAATCATGCATTATAAAGGAAACTACATCATATCGATCATCGCTCATCCAAATTTATCATTTTATGACCATCTGTGATGAACAATAAGACCAAATTTCTAGAATATCACTTATCATTGTTATAGATTCAAAGGTTCAAAAGCCATTAGCGATAAGCGATATTAAAGAAAACACTATTCCATCGCTTGTCACCAATTCAAAATATGTACCTATGAAGAAATCAGTGATGAGAGATAAAGTATGATGGCCATCAAGACTTAGGTTGAAACCTTGATCACATGCACTTAATTTTTTCTAATGAGGTGGATCCCCTAAGATGATATGAGAATAGCAGGTTCAATAACTTCTAAGTCATGAAATGAAAAGAATATAAAGGAAATAAGATCCTTTACTTAGCCCTATAAGATGGGATATTCAGACCTAGGTGAGAGGGACCAGTCACTTGATGACATTAATAGACATGAGGTTTTTATTTTTTTAATGACCAGATACATGAACTATGTAGTCAACAAAAAAATAGAATTTAACAAGAAATTAAAATGAATAAAATCCTAAACCCCATATAAGAACCCTACATCCAGATGTAACGATGGTTGTAGATGAAAATAAAAATTCTTAGGGTTTAATATGAGCACTTTAAATTTGGAAAAATTTGAAAGTGCCATCACTCATCATCCTTTGTTCTTATACTTAGCCTATAGAATTCCTCAGTGTATGCTTGCACATCTTTTTCTTTTTTCCTAAGATTTTGTTATCTTTTAAGTAATTGAACATTATAATCACAAGGAACTTATCTTTCAATTTTTTCTTCATTCTCTCCTAGGAAGTGATCTTGTTCTTTCCTTTCCTCTATCTTTCATCTTGCATAAAGTTCCACCACAGCAAAACATGCCCTTTCAATTTCATTTTTTCCTTCTTCACTTTGTGTTCTTCATCAATCTCCTCACAGTCAAAGTAATTCTCCATGGCTCCTATCCAATCAAAGAGCTCTCCACCATCTAGTTTACCCCCATACATAGGTACATCCATTTTTCTATGTCCATCTTTTTTCATAGCCTTTGAAAACTTCATCATTCTCACATCCTCTAGATCCATCTCTTCCTCTTCACTAGAAGTCTCTTCTTCTTCAATATCACTCTCATCCATATCCATTCCATTTTTTGATTTCAATGTAGTCATATCCCTTTTCAAGGCTTCTATTTCTCTAGCCTGCTCATCAATATTTCTTGCAGCTATGCTTCCCTTAGGAGGCATCTTCACAATCTTGCCTCTTCACCTTACAACATGAAAAATCCAACCAAATCACCAACAAGAGATCTAATAACTAAGATTTGATACCACCTAATGTAAGCAAGGTGGTTGAGACTCCCTATCCAACTCAAAATGACCCTACTCAAACAAGGAAACAACCTTTAGCAACACAAGTCTCTCAACTTGACTCAAACACTCTCCTTAAGGCTTGTAGCCCTCAAAATCTAACTCTTGGTGATATCTTTTAGAGAAGACTATACAGAAGCCAACTCAACATCAATTGAGACTCACTTCAGGATTTGACACCACTTTCCAAATGACCACATAAGGTTTCTTTGAGAAAATCTTGCAAACCAATAGACTGCCCCTATTCTAAAACCACCAATTAGCCCTCTTTTACAAAGGAGGTACCTCCAAATCACCAATTTCCACCCAAAATCAATAGAAAGTCTTTAATTGTGTATCAAAACAATAGATTTCACCATTAGTTCTCAAGTTTATGACCTCCAAGTCATTGTTCCATGAAACCCTCATTCTACATGCAAAACACCAAGGGTTTATTGAAAATCCTATATCTGAGGCTTATCAGACACAACAATTTCCTTCAACACTTCACAATTACTCTACACAAACTCAATCCACCCTTGCATAGATAGTACCAACAACATTTTGACAAAACCCTTCTTTAACCCACCATTTTCACATGAAAATTGCATTGTTCAGCCCTAGGGAATCCTCCCAAATTGAACTTCACTCCTTTGCCTCTTAAACCATAAGAACACCTATCCTACCACAAAAAAAATCAATCCACTAAGTTATAGGGTCTTAAAGTAGGTGGATTGACTAAATCATTATTTAACTTCAATCAAAACCCTACACTAGCCTTTAACAGGCAGATTTTATAAAATTTCAAAGATCTTTCCTCCAAATCCTGATGAAAGACTTTCAAACTTGATTCAAATGAGAATTAGAAAATTCCTCTACAAAATCCAATAAATTTCCATGCATGACAAAGACTGTACGAGTAGTACAGAACTAGGAAAGTTCAGAAAAACTATGAATTTGCAGAAGTAACATTGTATTCCATGAGAATTATTTCAAAAATGAACATCAACAACCTTGTTCGAGCCTTGGAGAGGATTTTTGTACATTATCCATTCAAATTCTAACTGTCTAATTCCTTTAACTACCTTTTAACATACTAGGCTCTTCAACGTCCATACAAAATTCAATTTTTCAACTTTTTGTGTTTGACAACATTTACAACAAATTACAATTTTGCTTTATCAACACAACTAACCCCCCTGAACACCTATTAGGATACAAACTTGATTAAGTACATTGAAAAAAATGGTCTCCAAGACCTTATTTAAATAAAACACACTAAAACCTAAAGTCTACTCTTCAACATCTTGATTTGGAAAACTTTGTTTAATGGTGCTCCTACACCACTCTACAATTTAGAAGAAGAAGCTACAATTGCACTACAAGGATCAAATTTTAGTGAGCAGTGGGATACACTAGCTATATGGTCCATAGCTTCAAGCACAAGGAAGCCTAATAATTCAGATCTTGCACTCCTTTGCAGCAAGAGAATAGAAAATCAAAGTGGATTTCATTTTTAAAAATGCAAAGAAATGAAGAGGTAAAGGATCCTAAATTTGTTGCTCTTGCAAAAATCCTGAATATAATGCAAAGAATGGAACATGTGTTCCAAAACATTGAAACAATTGTTGGTCACCTTGGAGGTGAAAGAATGCTTAAAGAAAAGGGGAAAGCCCTTATGGAGGAGGAATAGGGTGGAGGAGAAATCCATGTTATAGAGGAAAGACCTATAGACTAGCCTCCTAAGGAACAAAAAATAATGGTTTTCATAAGGAGAAAGAAAAAAGAAAAGAAAGATGATGCAGTAGTTGCTCCCTCTCAACAAGAGGATCAAAGACCTCCTTCTCTACTATCACAAATTTCACCACCATCTCCTCTAAGGTCAACTGCATCTCAAATTGTGGATATTGATGACCCATCACAACATGCCTCACCACCAAAAGAGCCACCACTAAAGAAACAAAAGGTCAAATCAACTAGTTTGGTAGATTGTGATGATGATGAATCTAACAAAGAGATTTGGGTTTCTGACCATGAAATGTGATAGGGAATACCCCTTGCATCAACAATGATTGTGCCGCAACAATTGGGTATGAGATTGAACAAGGGTGACCTCACTGGGATAAACAAATCTAATGATCTTAGGGTGGAGGCTTGCACAAAATCCATGGATGATGATTCATTTGTAAAATCCCAAGCTTTCATGTAATTTTCTTATAGTTCTAAGAAGGATGAATATGTTACTAGTTAGCGAATGGAATGGATCAAGATAAATATATTCAAAATAATGACTCTCGACCCAGATTTAGCACTATTGTAAATCAACTAACAGCTTTGAAAATACCAAAATTGCATTTATGGATTTTCTCTAAATTTTTTCAAGGTAAAACTCCCTCACAATATTTTCAATGTTTTTTTCTAAACTAATGGACACGGGTATGCTTTTGACCAGAAAGAATGAAATTGATGGAACTTCACAAATTTTGCTTCTTGTGTTTCATTCCTTCCCTACCTTATGTCACTAATCTTTCATGGTGTTGGAAATTTCTTATAGTTGGGGTTTTAGCTTTTCTACATGTAAAACCCTTGTGCTATTTTACACCTTGGTTAGGATCTATTTCCCTATTACTTTTTGAGGGGGTTTTAAAATGACTTATGTCCTATCAGTTCGTCTAGGCTAAGTCCCTTTGGTCTTAATTTTTTATTTCCTTCACTGGGTTTTATTTTCCTAAGTCCTGGTTGGTCCCATGTTTCATCATTTAAAAAACAACTTATGTCATTATTTAGCATCCACCTAGTAATGTCTTGTTATCCTTTTAATAAATATTTTATTTTGCAGAGGGGTCAAGTTCGTGCTATCGTTGATCATTTTCCTTTGAATATCAATGGTTTCCTACCATCGCGTGATCAGGAATTGTAGGATATTTATTGATCATGATATCACGGGCAAGTGCCACATCTCCTTCCTGAAGGTTCAATTTTGTGTGACTATTGATGTGTTGTCGTTTGATCTCAGTCATTCCCTGCCATCCTACGATGACCCCACCACATTGCTTTGGTTGATTATGATATCGCGGGTGGGATCCATGTGTCCTATCTGGAGAGGCCAAAGGGGATAAAATTTTGAGTGACTGGTGATCAACTATTGTTTGATCAATGGTAACCCCCCATTACGTGATCAAAAGTTATAGGGTTTTTACTGATTGCAATATCGCAAGCGACCACCAAGTGGACTTCCTTCATAGTGTATGGTATGGTAGGCCCCTTATTTCCACATTGGAGATTGTGTCAGCTTGCTTTGAAGGCATTCATTTGATCATTTGATTTAACTAAAGAATCGATGGCTAAATTTTAAAGTCTGAGTCAAATATGGTTGGTGTCATTCATGCAGCATGCAGGTGAGCTTTAATGGCGGATGAGGCACTTACTAGCATGATTTAAACAATAAATCAAGTGTCGGTTGGTGACATGGGTACTCTCTAGCCTGATGCTTGTTTTCTTCTTCATTTTCTATAAGAAGGATTTAAAGGCCAAAAGTAAGGGAGCAAGTTAGATAATTTTTTCAAGTCTAGGTGAAGTTGCAGAGCAACTTGAAAATTTTGATGGTTTTAGCAAAAAATACAATTTAGGTCTTGAGTCATTCTATAATAGGTTTTGAGTTCATAGTGAATTAATGTTATATAACAGTACTAGCATTTGAGTTTAAATGATAAATTAAAGTTCATGTCTCTCCATTGTACATGCATATTTGAACTTTGAATAAAATAACTAAGGGTTGTTTCATTCATCTCACTGTTGTGGTGTGTATGATTTTGTTTTAGCTTTAATTCAAGGAATTAATTAAAATGCTTGAATGGGATTATAGGCAGATATGTTCTATATAAGGATTTGATAAGTAGTATTGAGTTAGAATACCTATTGATGAGATTACAAGGTAATGTCATCAAACATCTCATATGTTATGTGTTAAATATGTCATATGCCCTTAGATACTTCTAAATTTGACTCCTCCAATGGATATATGGCACTGATCTAAGTTGTACTTGTTTGTATACTTTGGTATTTGTTTGTCTTTACCTAGAGCTTGCTACAAATTTCAAATCAATGACTATCTTATACTATGAGTTGTGTTCTAGTTATCTCATGCTCCAGGTAGTTGATATTATTGATGAACAATTGATTCTATTCGATATTATCCTATCATGTTGAGCTATTAGGTGAGATTATATGTTATCATTAATGTTGTTTATAATAATGGTGCAGAGGTTGTAAACACATTAATGGATCTCCCTCCTGGGTCTTGCAGAGCCCAAAGTGTAGGAGGCTTTTTAAATTCCTCATTAGTTGGTCCAAGTCCTTCAAGCTTCCCTTGATTGGAATTGGTGATTCCATAGGTAGATTAGAAGACAAACCTAGTTATAGTGTAAAACTGAACCAACAAAATGGCAACTGTACTAGGGAGCTAATTGTAATATTTCTTGTTAGTGTGTTAATTGTCCATTTTGCATAGAGTTTTCATAGTGTTTTTGTGATTTGAAGGTTGGGCCTAAAATTTCATGTTAGGTCTATCCACTTCTTCTATTTTCATAAGTGTTAAGAGTTATGTTGTAAAGCACTTTTGTGTGTTGACATTACGAGGTTCCAAATGTTTTTCATTCTCCACCACGTGTCTTTAGGCATTTGGTATTCCCAAGCTAATTGGGTGGCAACTCTGAATTCTTTCCACTAGTGTACATTTTATTTTTAAAAGGTTTATTATAAGTGGAAATAACTTTTGGACTAGTACGAAGAATGAAGAACACCAAGTCATTCATGAGGAATCATCTGGAACAGAAATTGTAAGGTGAACTTCCCAAAGTGAAGAAGAAGGACTAGATAAAGAAAAGACCAGAATCTAGTAATGTTTCTCCCATGTCACAGGACTTTGTACAACAAGGTACATATAAGCTTTTACACCCTATTCTTGAGAATCTTGAAGAGGTGTCTAGAAATTTAGATTCAGATACTTGTGGATTTTTTGATGAATTATTTAATACACCAATTTGAGAAGATGTAACATGTCAAAATAAAGGGCTTGTTAGTGTCAAATATGTTGAAAAGAGAAGAGGCAAGAGTAGAAGTTAAAGCCATGATAGAGAATGCACCAGTGATGTTCCTCCTCCTCCAACTGAAAATGATGTAAACCCTTTATTGTCTGAACATGTACTGGAAGAGGTCAATCTAATAGACCTAGATGATACATCAAGTTCTGATGTGACATTTCCTGACCCTGATGTTTTTGGAGACATTGGTTCTTTGAGGCACGAAATCCAAAAGCAAGTTGAGCTCAGGGTGAGAAGAGAAAATGAGAGAGAAGCAAAGTTGATGAATGTTGTGATTGAAAGGGATAGGTTGATGAGACAGTTGGAAACAATGAAGATCCTAAATAAAGAAGAACCTAAACCAAGTGTTGAAGGGTCAGTTGTACAGAAGATTGCTAATAAGGGAACAAAGCCTTTGTCTAAAGAAAACCCAGTAGGCCACATTGATGTTCAACCCAAACTTGCTGACCCAAAACCCTCAAATCATGTTAAGTCTCAACCGAGTAAGCCTGTCTTAGATAAGGGAAAGCAAAAGGTTGAGGGGATTAAAATAAATGAGAAGGTGAGTCCCCATTCCACTCAACAAGATCTCCAGCCACATGTTTCATTTCAAATAGAATCTTCCTTAGAAAAGGCTAAAAGGGAGAATGAAGCTCTGGCAGAAGAGTTGGAGAGAACATAGATTGAGGCTACAAATAGATCACACATATGTGATATAGAGCATTCTGAATGGTATAAAGATGTGATATATTATTTGCAAAGAATGAAATTTCCTGACAACTTGAGTGAAAATGAGAAAATAACATTGAATTTACATGCTATCAAATATGTTATCATAGATGGAAAGCTCTGCTGGAGAAATGGAGAAGGTGCCATGCTGAAGTGTGTTGACCAAAATCAAGCACAAGAACTAAGTGAGATGCATGGTGGAGTTTGTGGAGGAAATTATATTTCTAAAACAACTACACATAAGATAATGAGGGTTGGATATTGGTGGCCTACAATTTTTAAGGATGCACACCAACTAGTGAAAACATGTGATGCTTGTCAATGTTTCTCTGGTAAGTTAAAGTTTTCTGGTAACTTGCCTCTAAAACCAGTTATGGTACAAGCTCCATTTCAGTAGCGGGTTATTAATTTTGTAGGAGAGATAGCATGTAAATATAGTGGAGGTCACTCATGGATATTGGTAGCCATTGATTATTTCACCAAGTGGGTGGAAGTAATTCCAACAAAGAAAGCCACTAGTAAAGTGGTAATTGATTTCCTGATGAGAAACATATTGACTAGATTTGGATGTCTAGAAAGGATTGTATCAGACAATGCAGTGTGTTTTATATCTCAAGAATACATAGAATTTTGTGAGAAGCATGGCATCCAAATTTCTTACTCATCACCATACCACCCACAGGGAACTGGACAAGCAAAATCAAGCAATAAAATCTTGATGAAGATTATTAAGAGAATCCTAGATCAGAATAAATGAGCTTGGGATTCTAAGCTAAGATTAGCCATCTAGGAAGATAGGGTAACTATGAAGAAGGCAATAGGTTGTGCCCCATTTGACTTTGTTTATGGGAAAATTTTCATGTTGCCCCAAAACAACTTAGTGGAAATGTATAAGTTTGTCCAAATGTATGATAATGAGATTGATGATGAGATGCAATTGAGAGTAGAAGCTCTTATAGAATTAGATGAAACCAGGAGGGAGGGTCAAAAGAGAAATGCAAATTTGCAGTTGCAATTAAAAAACTTGTATGACAAGAAGGCAATTGCAAGGAGTTTCAAATATGGAGATTTGGTTTTAATGTGGAATGCTAGACTAGAAAATAAAGGGAAGCATGGGAAATTTGATGCAATCTGGTTGGTTCCATTTTTTATAAATGGTAAGTGGGGTGAATATTCATACTTCCTCCAAGATATGACAGGGGATATTCTTGAACTACCAGTTCATGGACAGTTCTTGAAGTTATACTTCACTTGAAGTATTCTTTTCCATGAACAGTAGTTTTAGTTTGTATATTTTGTATATATTTTGTACATAGTTTGGATTTTTTTGTCTGAACAATTCCTTTTTGGTTGTCTCTGCATCTTGGTCTACTCTTCCTGAGATTCTAAATTCTCACTTCATTCTAGTGGAATGAACATCCCTAACTAGAGCCACTGATAGAACTTTAAAAAATTTGCTCCTCATGTTTCATTCCTTCCCTACCTTATGTCACTGGTCTTTCATGGTGTTGGAAATTTCTTAGGGTTGGGGTTTTAGCTTTTCCTACATGTAAAACCCTTGTGCTATTTTACACCTTGGTTGGGATCTATTTCGCTGTTACTTTTTGAGGGAGTTTTAAAATGACTTATGTCCTCTCGGTTCATCTAGGCTAAGTCCCTTTGGTCTTAATTTTTTATTTCCTCTGCTGGGTTTTATTTTCCTAAGTCTTGGTTGGCCCTGTGTTTCATCATTTAAAAAAAAATTATGTCATTGTTTACCATCCACCTAGTAATGTCCCCTTGTCCTTTTAATAAATGTTTTATTTCACAGAGGGATCAAGTTCATGCTACCATTGATAATTTTCCTTTGGGTATCAATGGTTGCCTACCATTGCATGATCGGGAATTGCAAGATCTTTATTGATCATGATATTGTGGGCGAGAGCCATGTGTCCTTACTGAAGGTTCAATTTTGTGCAACTTTTGATGTGCTACCATTTAATCTCAGTCGTTCCCCGCCATCCTGCGATGACCCCACCACATTGCTTTGGTTGATTGCGATATCATGGGTGGGCACCACGTTTCCTATCTTGAGAGGCCGAAGGGGATAAAAGTTTGAGTGACCATTGATCAACTACTATTTGATCAAAGATCACCCACCATCACATGATCAAAATTTACAGGGTTTTTACTGATTGTGATATCATGGGCGACTGCCACATGGACTTCCTTCGTAGTGTATGGTATGGTGGGCCCCTTATTACTACGTTGAAAATTGTGTCAGCTTGCTTTGAAGGTGGTCCTTTGATCATTTGATTTAACTAAAGGATTGATAGCTAAATTTTAAATCTGAGTCAAATATGGTTGGTGTCGTTTGTACAGCATGCGGGTGAGCTCTAATGGTGGATGAGGCTCTTACTAGCATGATTTAATCAATAAATCAGGTGTTAGTTGGTGACATGGGTACTCTCTAGCCTGATGCTTGTTTGCTCCTTCATTTTCTATAAGAAGGATTTCAAGGCCAGAAGTAGGGGAGCAAGTTAGATAATTTTGTCAAGTCTAGGTGAAGTTGCAGAGCAACATGAAAAGTCTGATGGTTTTAGTGAAAAATGCAATTTAGGTCTTGATTCATTCTATAACAAGTTTTAAGTTCATAGGGAATTAATTTTGTATAACAGTACTATCATTTGAGTTGAAATGATAAATTCAAGCTCATGTCTCTCCATTATACATGCATATTTGAACTTTGAATAAAATAACTAAGGGTTGTTTCATTCATCTCACTGTTGTGGTGTGTATGATTATGTTTTAGCTTTAATTCAAGGAATTAATTAAAATTCTTGAATGGGATTATAGGTGGATATGTTATGTATAAGTATTTGATAAGTAGTATTGAGTTAGCATACCTATTGATGAGATTACAAGGTAATCTCATCAAGGATCTCATATGTTATGTGTTAAATCTGTCATATACCCTTAGATACTTTTGAATTTGACTCCTCCAATGGATATATGGCACTAATCTAATTTTTACTTGTTTGTATACTTTGCTATTTATTTATCTTTTCCTAGAGCTTGCTACAAATTACAAATCAATGACTATCTTATACTGTGGGTTGTGTTGTAGTTATCTCATGCTCCAGGTAGTTGATATTATTGATGAATAGTTGATTCTATTTGATATTATCCTATCATGTTGAGCTATTAGGTGAGATTATATGTTATTGTTAATGTTGTTTATAATAATGGTGCAGAGGTTGTAAACACATTAAGGGATCTCCCTCCCAGGTCTTGCAAAGCCCAAAGTGTAGGAGAATTTTTAAAGTCCTCATCAGTTGGTCTAGGTCCTTCAAGCTACCCTTGATTGGAATTGGTGATTCCATAGGTAGATTAGAAGACAAACCTAGTTACAGTGTAAAACTGAACCAACAGAAAGGAAAATAGATGCTAGTTCATAAATATGAAACTAACACGAGAGCGTAAATCATAGCCATAAATGACCAACACAAAGATTGAAAACCTATGACCATCCAATCAAAGAAATAAGATCATACTATAATAAATGAACACCATGCAACCTATCTCAAAAAGAAGATATAACTATATTACACATGTGATATGAAGATCAACGTATTAAGCATATCATTAAATTCATAACACCAAGGTCATAAACTATTACAATCTAAAATAAATGTTTCATCCCTCTCGATATCACCACAAAGAGTATATCTAGAGAACCCCTATCTTCTTCTCTATTTTAAAATTTATAATAAAACAAATTCCACTAAATGGTCACCAAAACCATTACTAGATTAGTGGCCTTCTTGTTTCTTCAACATTTATTTAAAATTGTTAAAACCAATTGGAATAATTAATCCTAGAAAATTAATAGACATCAGGAAAGAAAAACCAATCTTTGTCTCATCAACAACCATCGAATTACCTTTCACAACACCAAATAATTAATGCAACATCAATATCAAATGATAGCACATGTATGTTGTTTGATGGGAAATTGTAATTAAACTAGCTCAAATCAGCCATAAATTGGGACCGAGTTGCCATCTCTTCAAACTTAGGAGAATACACCAATGTCTAACCAATCTTCTATAAATTCAACCAATTTTACCTTTCTTCATCAATTAGTATCATCAAGCATGGCAGTCTCTCAGAGTGACGGTAATTTTTCTAATGACTACATTGTCTTGGAAGATATTGAGTGCAACATATTGTTCAGGCACCTATTAGATCAGCTAAAGGAAGATTTCATGATTCAAAGCAAGGTAGAAGAAGTACTTTGTAACATCTTGGGTGAAGCATTTCTGATTCAATCCCATGTACACAACACCACCATGTTGGAGCATTTTATATACACAGTCATCAGGACTTTTGGTCATCGTGACTGGGTTGTGAGAGTACTAGAGCACCTCATAAAACCTAAATTCCACCATCACATCAATGTGGCAATCACTGAGCTCAACCACTACTCTCAAAATGGACATATAGCTAATGACATCTACATAGCATCATCCCTTTAGGATGAGGCATTGGAGGAGGTTGTGGCTCTTCTAAATGCAGAAATTGTAAGAAATGATATGGGGCTTTTCACACAGTTCCTTCAATCATACGAGAACCTGTTATCACCAACTCAAGTTGAACATCTCTAGACTATGATTGAGGGCATTCGAGTCTTGATATTTTCCCTATGTACTTGAATGAAGATGTCTTTTTTTTTCCTTTTCCCATGATATCATTTTGGTATCTCTATATTCTTGTATGCATGGCCCTTTTTGCTTCAGTTCATATCATATCTGAAAATGTTGGTTTCTTTTCTACATAATGTACTGGTTATGTGAATAAAGCTTGCTATTATTTTTTTAATCACTGAAAAGCTTCATGGGTGGTGAAATGGGTAGTTTGCACAACCTAGTAAAACATCGCCTAGGTTTCAAACAGTTTAAAGAATACCACCTACAATCATAACTTGCAAGGGAAGCTATTGGGTAAGTTCTGACACATGATAACTCATCACGCAAGCTACATGCACACATACATACACCTTTCCCAAAAAGACTAGGTTCGAACAAGGTTATAAAACACCGCCCAGCAAAGGTGGTAACAATACAAGCAATAAAATTGAAGGTTAGAAAAACCTAGGAAAACCTCACCTTAGTTCAAGAAGTACAAAAAAATGCCACCCAAACATAGGTTTAAGTAAAAGGACAAAGGAAAAAGATAAGATAGTTAGAAAAAGAAGGGGGGGTCATGTTTACGGGTAACACTACTGTAGCCAAGCAAAGAAGTCTTCATCCAAAGTTTCTAGAGGCAACTATTCAAGCATAGGTCCTAAAAGAAATGAAATCCAAATTTCATAGAATGATTGCAATAGAAGGTAGAGAATTGGTAAGAAATAGTGGTGTTTTTTTTGTTACTAAACTAGGATCTAGCCTCTACTATTGCTTTTCATATGATAAAGAGTTGTGACAGACCATTCTACAATTCAGAAGAAGCTACAATTGTACTACAAGGATCAGCTTTTAGTGAGAAATGGGATACACTAGCTATATGGTCCATATCCCCAAGTACAAGGAAGCCTAATATTTTAGAGTCTACACCAAACTACAAGGGAGGCTTGATAATAAAGAGAGCCACACTCTACAATTCATAAGAAGAAGCTATAATTACAATACAAGGATCAACTTTTAGTGAGCAGTGGGATACACTAGCTAAATGGTCCATAGCCCCAAGCACAAGGAATCCTAATATTGCAAAGCCTACACCAAACTACAAGGGAGGCATGATAATAAAGAGATTACCAAAGACATCAGCTCTTAAGGCAACAACAATGTCAGTGCATGTTACTCAATTTACAAAATTCATGGTGCAGTCGGTAACTACAAAAAAGGAAAACTTCAAGAAGCAATACAATGACATACTGGCTGATTATGGGAAGATTAAACAACAAAATATGGAGATGTAAATAGAGATAGAGTTATTAAGGGATAAATTGTAAAAATTTGCAATCAAGAGATCAAAAGTAGACTGATGTTGCCTCCCCTACTGCTTCACATGAACCAGCGCCAACTAATTATACCCCTACCACAAGTTCCTCATGGGAAATTATGTCATAATACAAGAATTGTACCCATTCTAGTGCTAGATCCAGACACATCTGAAGTACCATAGGCAGAGGAAGGTGTCAACAAGGAGGAGTTTCTTAAGAAACTAAGTGATTACTAAGAAAAATGTGACAATCCCAATAGGGAAAACTTTGTCAATAATATGAAGATTGTCACTACAATCTTGGAGCACTTAAATAGGGGGGTTAATAATAGATTAAACATTATTCATGATAGCTATTCCTCCATGAAATCTGCTATAAATAATTTTGGTATTGATAAGAAGAGAGCTATTCCGCTTATGGAGACATGGATCCCCAAGTTGCAAGAGTTGAGAATGATGTCTATTAGAGCCGAGTGGGATGTTGAACCCCCTAAGAAGCTTAAGCCCACCACTACTATTGTAAATTAGATTAAGGAATTCAGGGAAAATATTGAGCCTTTGGAAACTAGGATAAGGGAATTGGTAAAAAAATTCATGAAACACATCATGGTCTCCTCCCATCTATTTTAAGGGATTAGTTTAAAAACCCTGCAGGAGTGGAGAAAGGAAACTAATTATGTCATTTCAAGTCAAGTTGCTTCAATTTGTAAGGAACATGATATGGGCATACTAAAAAGGAACATGGACATTTTGGCCCATGCAGAGATTGTCATGGAAGAGTTTGATAAGGAATCCAATCAAGTTGTTACCAAATATTCACCTTATAGACAAAAGGTTGATAGTGTCATGAAATTCAGATGGCCTACTGAAGAGGAATTCTAGGCTCAGAAGAGAAAATACTTGGATGTACTAGAGGATTGAATTACAATGGTGGGTGGTGAGTATGATTTTGGTCTTGAATTCTTCAACCATGATGATTAATGGATGGGAGACAAACAATGCATAGAATGGAAACAATATAGATTAGGATTTTGTTGATGTGTTGTAAAAAATATTGTTCTCTCTCCAACATGGAAATTGGTGGCACAAGTGCTAACTTGATTAGGTCAATTTTTATATTTTTGTTGTTTTTCATGTACTTGTTTTTTTGCTAATGGGGCATGCACATGGTTAATACTTTTGGCTCATGAAGAAGATATTTTGCAAGTTATTGCAATGAATGAAAGATGCCTTTTGGAAGGTGGGTGTATATTCTTCAACATGTGCAAATAATTTTTGTCTTATATGTTTCCCCCCTTTCAAAGGATGCAAATATAACTTCCTGGAGAATGTTGAAATTAAAATTGAAATGTATGTCAAATGTAAATGTGGCATTAATTGTAATTTTGTCTAATTCTTGTTGATCCCATGTTTTCTATAAATGGTAATTCATAGCCAATTACATGGGTTTTTTTATGGTTAAGCAATTTTTGAGATCATGTATGAGTAATTCTAATAATTTTGAGCACAAAGAAATAGATTAGTTTTAAGTCTTAGGAATGTATTCAAATATGTACTAGGCTTAATTGTTCTACAATAGAAAAAATTTATGAATGATAATTGCAAGTACTTGGATTAGTTTCTCTCCTTTGTAATTTGGCTTTCAAATTGTCAATAAAGGAATCAAGGTTCATCTATTTTTCTTCAATCACTCTGATTGAATGTGTGATTACATCTTTTTCTTTAGTTCAAAGTGCTAAATAAGTACTTAAATGAGATCATAGATTTGTAAGTGAAATTTAAGGATTGTTAAGGAGTTTCTAATTCTAGACATATCAAGTTGTGTGTTACAAAGTAATATAAAATAGTCTACAAATACTTATTTCCATTTGCTAATGTTTTACAGTTTATTGCATATGTGAATATATTGCCCTCAAATAAGGCACTAGTCCATTTTTTTGTTCACATTTGATGTTAGTGAGTTTCCTATACCTAAAAAAGAACACAAATATTTACAAAAAAAATTGACTCACTTGTAATTGCAGTATAGTTGTATGAAGTACTCAGCTAGCTATTGTAACAATTCATTAAAGGGTCTGCCAAATCCTTGAGGAATTTTTTCTATTTGCATCTAATAGGGATTTATCTATTTTTTTTTCAATTTTTGTGATAAAATGGCATGAGTATAATATATACATTGTCAGAATCGCCCTCCTAGGTTTCATAGAGCCCAAAGACTAGAGGTCTAACCTAGCAAGCTAGTACCTATTTGTTGGCTAATCCTCGCCTTTACTTATCATTCGATTCTAGAAAATTCATAGGTAAATAGTGGGATTTAGTTTGGTTCTAAAAAATTAACCAACACATTACATGGCAAGGAGTGGAAGGGCATGTTATGCAATCACTTGATAACAATGATCTCCATCAAAGTGAAAGTTGGTCAATATTAATTTGAATGTGTGACACTCATTAATACTATGTCCAAGAGTTCTTTAGTATTGGAAATGTGGCACATTTGCAGCTTTAAGATATAATCTTATCTTTTCTTTCATGGGTGGTAATGTTCAAGTTCTTGATTTAGAAGTAGTTGTAATTTTCTTTCACTTTCAGGTGGTGGACAAGGGAATTTTAGTTTCTTCAACTTGTAAGGCCTTTTGTGTTTAGTAGATTCACCAATTTTCCTTGGTGGATATAGGTTAGGAGGGCCCAAGATGACCTTTTCTTCTTTATCATTGTCATTAGGAGCCATTGGTTGCTCTATAGGAAGGAGAACATTTATGTCAGGAGGAGGATCTAGTACAATCCTACTATCATTACAAGGTATTGGTTGTTTTTTAGGAAGGACACTTATGTTAGGAGGAGGATCTTGATATCCTAATCCTTTTGTATCTTTGATTGCTATTTTCTCTATGAGTTGATGAATTACATGCTCACTTCTTTTATCACATCCTTGTTTGTGTAAGATTGTGAATCCTTTGCCATATGTTTATTCAAGGCTGGTAGATGTGTTGGTTACTTTGTTAATATAGAATGGTTGATTTTTTTCTTGTCTAGTAGAACTAGGTTCACCTATGGTAGGGAAATTAGGCTTGACTTGTGACTCAATTTCAAGATGTAAAATACCAAACATCTCAAGTTGTGTTGGTTGTTTCATGGTTGGATAAAAGGATGCATTATTATCAAGGTTGTTAAGGCAATATTTTATGAAGTTGTTCATGTTGTCATCATCTTCTCCAATGATGTCAACATCACAAGGAGGAAATTCATTAGGAATTTTGTGAGCATGAGTGAGTTCAATTTCATTAAGGTCATTTCCAAAAACACAACTTGAAACATCAACCAAAGATAGCAAGGACTTCCATACATTGCTTAAAAATTTCTCTATTTTCAGTATTTAAGATATAAACATGGTAATATGCTAATAAGAAAATGCAATAAGCTAGAAATGAAATTTTTTGAATGTAATTTTGATTTTTAGAAATCCACTAAAATGAAGCAATTTAAGCTAAATGTAATGAAACAACAAATTAGGAAATTGAAACAGGAAAGTAACAACACCAAACAGAAGCTTAAAACTGAAATTTTAATGACTAAAAAATGTAGATCTATAGCTAATAGGGACTCATTCACCAGTAAGGGTGAATGGGTCCTAATTAGGTTTTCTTGAGATGTTCCAATGAATTTCAGAGTGATTTTTAATGTTTTTTCAAATGCCAGAAGATTCAGGTTTGACCTAATTAGGGACTCATTCACCAATAAGGGTGAATGGGTCTTGGTTAGGTATTTTTAAACTATTTTTTAATGATTTTCAAACTTGCAGTAATATCTTTCAATTCTAGGTCTGAGGCAATGGGTTTCAATTTCAATTTTTCCAAAATTGCAATGTGAAAATGAAATGAAAAGATGAATGCAAGGACCTATGTTGAAATGTAATTTTTTTTTTATTTTCAAATGTAAATAAACAAGATCTAAATGATATTCACAATGACTATTTTTTTTTTGTATTTTTCATATTTAGAGAGATGCAAAATAAAGCAAATTTAAACTCTAAATGAGATGCAATTGTGAATGCAATGCAAGAAACCCTAAATGAGATCTTAATTCAATGTAAATCTAAATGCAAATGAATTTGAGATCTAACCTAGGATGCAATGAGAGACTTCAAAATTAGAAAAGTGTATGTTCAATATGTTGGTTTCACCATTAATGATTAGGTGGAAAATAGGGCTCACCAAAATGAATCAACAAGATGATGAACCACATAGTTTTTCCACCTAAACACTATGAAATTAAATGCAATTATGAGAATAAAAAGATGTAAATAATAATCAGAAATGACACCTAACTATTATAGCAACTATGACAGAAGTTTTTACATCTCAAAGAGGTGTGTACCTTTAGGGAACAAAGGACTCATTCGCCTTTACTGTTGAATGGGTCCCTATTAGGGTTTTTGAAAATGAGATCTGGGTCATTTTCCTTGATTCCTACACTCTCATATTCTCAGTTGGTAGCTCCCAAAAACCTGTACTTAATTCTATAGCTTCAATTCTTCATTCTTGCACTTTGAAGGTGAATCTTATAACTTGACAACTTTGACAATTTTGCTCCAAATCTTTCCTCCACTTGTTGTTCAACCTATAAATTTTTAAACACACACTCAATGGAAGAAAAATTTGTTGATTTTTAGTGAATAGGGGTTTTCCTTGGTAAAACCCCTTACAGGTACTTAAACCAATTGATGAAATAAGGAAATTGAAGCATGAAACATGAAATGATGTAATGTAGATACCTTGGAAGATGTCTTGTAATTCAAATTTGTAATCTAGCATGTAGTGGCCATGAATAATGTATATTTTGACCCTTGAATGATGTGAAACAATTCTTGCAAGTAGATATTTAAATCTACTTTCACTTTCTTAGCTCAACAACATGCATGAATGCATCAAACCCTTGACATGATGGTATGATCTTGAATTGCTGCAATAAACACTTGAAAATTTACCTTGAAATGCCTTTGAAAATTCTCTTAAGTACTCTATATTGTTCTCTTGAAATTCACCAAGGACCTCCCCTGATAAATAGATGCTAGTCTCTTCCACAAGGAAGATGCAGTCTTCTCTTCATGCACATTCAGAAGAACAGAGTCTTCTAAACAGAGCCTTATCAACCCCTTAGACTTTCTATCTATAAGGTCCCAATATTCTTGCTTCATGCCTATAGGTTTCGTTCCAAACATAGCAAGCCATAGATCACAATCCACTAACAAATCTTCCATTTTGAGTTTCCACAACTCAATATTGTTGCCATTGAATTTCTCTATTTCAATCTTTCCTAACATGCTAGCCATCTCAATTTGTAATTTGAATTAACTTCTATGAGACTCCCACTAAATAGAATTGACTCAAAAAACCCAATGTACCCACAAGGATAACACAATTGTCCAAGCTCTGATACCACTTGTAAGGAAAGCTAAGGTTCAGAAACAACTCTCCTAACGTCAAAACCTCAGGGAAGAATGCAGAGACACTTTTAAATTTTACAATTACAAACCAATTAAGATGCCCTTGAAAGAGATAACAGAAACAAAGAATTAGACATACACATATGAACACCAGATTTACGTGGGAAAACCCTTACGGGAGAAAAACCCACCACACCAAGAGAAGTCACTTTGTATTACAGTAATGAAGATTACATATAGAGATCAGACTTATCTTTCTAATGTTAGTTTACAGCAGCATTCACATTGATCAACCTTGCTACAGAACACTCAAGTTGTAATACACTCAGTATTCAATTCACTCTGATCATACATTGAATTATTCATCAAACTATTCATGCAACCATCAAACCATCCATCGAACCGAACATCATCTGCAATATTAGCATATATCCATGTCATCCCTATCTATTGAGCTTCCTCGCAGAACTACCTCAATATACTAACTCCCAATGGTTTCCATTCGACTTCTTTAATTGGTCACAGACTCACCACGCAGGACAGTCATCACTCGATCAAAGGCATTCAACCTATGTTCACATGTCGGTGAGACACTAACTATGTCTCGCCGATGCCACAAAACTAGCATTCGATATCACTAAGAGTCATCACTTATTGGCAAGAGGTTACACTGAGTTTAGAAAGCTATCGCTCGAACTTTGCCGTGTCACCAATACCTCATACCGATCATCATCGCTTGTATCGCTATCACCAAGACCATCATTTTTTATGAGACATCACCCTGAAGTTCCAAAGTCACATAGACAAGGGTATTCTCATCAGCAAGACTATCATCCTTCTCTAAGAGATCATACTAAGCCTTTATGTTATACCAAAACATCCAACAGTCGGCAAGACTTATCGCTATCGCTAAGAGTTCTTACCGAAGTCTTCAAGTCACACTGCAATTTTCCACCATTGACGAGACTTTGTTCATCGCTAAGACTTCATACCAAAGCCTCCAGGTTACCCTGAGACCACCTTTCACCAAGAGTCATACCGAACACGTCCCACAGCATCAATGAGACAAACGTATGTTGCCAAGAGTTAATAGCGAAGCCTCTGTGTTACCCTGAAGACTCCAAGTGAATACTTATTGGCAAGAATTGCCTTGTCAATATGAGACATACTAAATGACCAAGTCTCTCCCCAAAACTACTTGTTGCCTAGAGTCTCCCCAATATCTGATAAGAGTGGCTTGTCAACTAGAGATCTCCACTTGGTAGAAGGTTATAATGAACACCACAAGTCACAGCAACAACACCAGTCGGAAAGACAGAAGCATTTTCACAATGACCTATACAAACTAGAAGGTTACTAAACTACCAGTTGGCCAAACAGAATGAAAGTCACACTGACTTTTCCCTTTCAGAAGTTTCATCCTATGAGATTGAGGCACATATTTCCAACAATCTCTCACTTGATGAAGATCACACAGGCACCTCTAGAGCACAACAAAACTACTAAAGTTCATGGGAACTAAGGCCCATTGAACTGGCACACCACCCAAACTTGTTTGTGCTTAGTAGCTTCATCAATGTATCTACAACATTCTCTAGAGTATCCACTTTTTCTAATGAGACTTTTCCATCCTCCACCATATCTCGTACAAAATAATACTGTACATCTATATGTTTCATCCTGGCATGGAAATTAAGATTCTTTGCTAGACAAATTGCGCTCTGAATGTCACAAAAAATAGTTATTTTTCCTACATCAAAACCAATGTTAGAACACAAATGTCTTAACCGGATTGCTTCTTTATAAGCATGTGTAGTTGCCATCTATTCTGCCTATATAGTGGACAAAGTGACTACAGCCTACTGCTTACTCATCCAATTCACTGCACCACCATTCAACATGAAAATGTATCCATTGGTGGACCTCCTACTGTCAATGTCCCCTAACCAATCAGAATCCACATAACCTCGAATGCTAAGAGTCCTTTGTGATTCAACCAAGTTCCCATGATAACACAAAGAAAATTTTGAAGTGCTCTTCAAATATTTGAATACTCTCTTTACAGCATCCCAATGTGTCCTTCCAGGATTAGCCATAAAATGACTAAGTACTCTCATTGCTTGGGAAATGTTTGGCATTGTACAGACCATTGCATACATAATACTACCAACTGCACTAGCATAGGGTACACTAGTCATGTCCTCCATCTTAGTAGGAGATTTTGGATAGTTTTCAAGAGATAGTTTTGTTCCCTGCAAGACTGGAACAACTAGCTGCTTGCAATCATTCATGCAAAATCTCTCTAGAATAGTCCTTATATACTTACTCTGATTGAGCCAAAGTTTTCTACTATTTATGTCCCTGGTTATTTCCATCCCCAAAATATACCTTGCTGCACCAAGATCTTTCATTTCAAACTTAGCAGACAACTGAGACTTAAGATCAGAAATCATCAACTTACTATTGCCTTTCTCCACAAAGTGCTTAGGTTGGGACATATAGATTTCTTCTTCAAGATCACCATGAATAAATGTTGTCTTCACATCCATCTGTTTGATCTCTAAGTCATACGCTGCTGCAACTGACAAAAGAAATCTGATAGATGTCAACTTAGCTATAGGAGGAAAAAATTCCCATAATCAATTCCCTCTACCTGGGAATAACCCTTTGCAACCAACCTCACCTTGTACTTTTCCACACTACCATCTAGACCTATTTTCTTTTTAAATACCCATTTGTAGCCCATAGCTTTTCTGCCTTTAGGCAAGGGCACCAAACTCTAGATATCATTCTTTCCTAATGATGCCATTTCTTTATTCATGGCTTCCAACCAAGAGTCTGAATCAGACATTCTAAATGCCTCTTTTATAGTCCTAGGCTCATCAGTGCTAGAAATAAAAGCATAGGCACCAGTAGAATCTATCAAAGAGAACCCATACCTATCAGGTTGCTTTCTTTCATGAGTTGACCTCCTCACTTGTTGAGGCTGAGGTTTTTCTTCTTCTTCAGAACTTTTAAAACTACTTGAGCTCTCAGTTTTAGGTACATTTTTAATTTTCAATTCCTCTTTCTCTGGTGTTAGAGGAATTGCAACTACATCCTTCTTGTTTTCAGACTTTGTCTTTGACTGTAGATCTAAGGTAGAAGGCTTCAGCTCATGAAAGATTACACTTCTACTGTACAGAACTTTCTCAATATTAGGATTCCAAAGCTTGTATCCTTTTATGCTAGTATTATAGCCAATAAAATAGCATTTGACATCCTTGTTCTCCAACTTAGATCTTTTCTCATTCGGCACATATGCATATGCCTTATAGCCAAAAATATGAATGTCTCAGAGAGGGCTTCTTACCAGACCACGCTTCCAAAGGTGTTTTCTCAACAAGAGCATAATTTGGAGAATGATTTATCAAGTAATATGTAGTAGCAACAACCTTAGCCCAAAACTTCTCCTCCAAGCCAGCACTACTTAGCATACTTCATGCTCTCTCCATCACTATCCTATTGAACCTTTTTACAACTCCATTTTTCTCTAGAGTATAAGGTGTAGTCTTATGTCTTTTAATCCCATGGTCTTTATAGTACCTCTTGAATTCATCAAAACAGAATTCACCACCATTATCAATCCTTAAACATTTTATTTTTCTTCTAGTCTGATTTTCTACAAGGTTCTTAAATTCCTTAAACTGACTGAACACTTCTGATTTACTTTTCAAAAAATAGAAAAATGCTTTTCTTGAATAATCATCAATAAACAATATATAGTACCTTGACTTAGACAAAGAAGGAACATTCACTAGACCAAATACATCAAAATGAATATAATCTAGCAAACCAGAAGATTTATGAGGACTAGAATAAAAAGAAACAAATTGTTGTTTTCCATTTATACAATGTTCACATAATTCAAATTCGAGGTTACAATCTTCAAGCCCTTCAACCAGGTTTTTATTCTTCAAGGTTTTAAAACCTTTCTCTCTAATGTGGCCTAGCCTATGATGCCAGAGCATATTCTTTTCTACTAGAAGTTTAACTTCCATAGAGTTTACACAATTAGGAACATTTCCCTCTTTTCCTCCATGAGTAGCTTTCTGTGACTTTACAGAGACATTGTTACATTGAATAGAATGTGCATCCAGTTTGTACAAGGTACCAATCCGAGCACCCCTTACTAGTAGCATAGACCCTCTAGTCCTCTTGCATCCATTTCCAAATAATGTGACTTGCACTCCAATATTATTCAGCTTACTAACAGATAGCAGATTTTGAGCCAGACCTGGTATATGCATCACATCCTTGATTCCCTTCACTCTTCCATCAGGGAATTGGATTCTGACTCTTCCGTGGCCAACAATCTCTAAAGATGAATCACTTGCCAAGTACACCTTTCCACCATTGTATTCTTCATACTTCGTAAACCAATCTCTATGAGATCTCATGTGGAAAGATGCTCTAGAATCAATCAGCCAGACATCATCTGATGCCTACATAACCAAGGCTACAATGAAGGCATTTGCATCACTCTAAGAAGAATCATTATCGGAAGAGCTCTTCTTCTTCTTCTTTTTCTCCTCTTTACAATACTTTTAGACATGACCAGGTTGTCCACAATTCTAGCACTTCACCTTGGACTTCTTGCCAAGAGACTTTGATCTCCCCTCTGATTTTGATTTAGATTTCCTGTCCTTCTTCTTTCCTTTTTCTTAAAATATTCCTCTAATAGCAAGGGCCTCCTTCACCATCTTAGAATATTTCCTTCTCATTTCTTCTTATAACAAAGAGCAACAACATCTTCCATCTTCAAATTGGATGTTGTACTCCCAATAGCCATCACCAAGTGATCCCAAGAGTCTGGAAAATAACACAATAAAAGCATACAGAGATCCTCTTCATTAATATTCACACCAACAAATGTTAACTGTGCAATCAACATGTTGAATGTGTTCAAATGATCAGCTAAAGACCCTTTTTCCTGCATTCTCAAAGTGTACAGCTTCTTCCTAAAGAAAAATTTATTCACCAAGGACTTCCCCCGATAAATAGATGCTAGTCTCTTCCACAAGGAAGATGCAGTCTTCTCTTCATGCACATTCAAAAGAATGGAGTCTTCCAAACAGAGCCTTATCAGCCCCTTAGACTTTCTATCTACAAGGTCTCAATCTTCTTGCTTCATGCATGTAGGTTTTGTTCCAGACACAGCAAGCCAAAAGTCATGATCCACTAATAGATCTTCCATTTTGAGTTTCCACAACTCAACATTGCTGCCATTGAATTTCTCTATTTCAATCTTTTCTGATGTGCTAGCCATCTCAATCTATAATTTGAATTAAAAAACTTCTACGAGACTCCCACTGAATAGAATTGACTCAAAAAACCCAACATACCCACAAGGATAACAGAACTGGCCAGGCTTTGATACCACTTGTAAGGAAAGCTAAGGTTTAGAAACAACTCTCCTAACATCAAAACCTTAGGGCAGAATGCAGAGACACTTTTAAATTTTACAATTACAGTCCAATTAAGATGCACTTGAAAGAGATAACAGAAATAGAGAATTAGAAATACACATATGAACACCAGATTTACATGGGAAAACCCTTACAGGAGAAAAACCTACCACACCAAGAGAAGTCACTTTCTATTACAGTAATGAAGATTACATACATAGAGTAGACTTATCTTTTTGATGTTAGTTTACAGTAGCATTCACAATGATCAACCTTGCTATAGAACACTCAAGTTACAATACACTCAGTATTCAATTCACTCTAATCATACATTGAATTATTCATCCAACTATTCATGCAACCATTGAACCATCCATCAAACCGAACATCATCTGCAATCTCAGCATATATCCATGTCATCCCTGTCTGTTGAACTTCCTCATAGAACTGTCTCAATAGACTAACTCCCAATAGTTCCAATTCGGCTTCTTTGATTGGTCGCAAACTCACCACGTAGGAAAGTCATCACTCGGTCAAAGGCATTCAACCTGTGTTAGCATGTTGGTGAGACACTAACCGTGTCTCCCTGATGCCACAAAACCAATATTTGATATCACCAAGAGTCATCACTTACCAGCAAGAGGTTACACCGAGTTCAAAAAGTTGTCGCTCAGACTTTGCCATGTCACCAAGACCTCATACCGATGATCATCACTTGTATCACTATTGCCATGACCATCGTTTTTGATGAGACATAACCCTGAAGTTCCAAAGTCACATAGACAAGGGTATTCCCATCAACAAGACTATCATCCTTCACTAAGAGATCATACTGAGCCTTTATTTTATACCGAAATGTCCAACAGTCGACAAGACTTGTCACTATCGCTAAGAGTTCTTACCAAAGTCTTCAAGTCACACCGCAATGTTCCACCACCAGTGAGACTTCATTCCTTGTCAAGACTTCATACTGAAGCCTCTAGGTTGCTCCGAGACCACCTTTCACTAGGAGTCATACCGAACACATCCCACAACATTGGTGAGACAAACATATGTCACCAAGAGTTCATAGCGAAGCCTCCATGTTACCCCGAAGACTCCAAGTGAATACTTATCGGCAAGACTTCCCTTGTTGGTATGAGACATACTGAATGACCAAGTCTCTCCCTAAAACCGCTTGTCACCCAGAGTCTCCCTGATATCTAATAAGAGTGGCCTGTCAGCTATAGATCTCCACTTGATAGAAGTTTATAGTGAACGCCACAAGTCACAGCGACAACACCAGTCAGCAAGATAGAAGCATTGTCACAGTGACCTATACAAACTAGAAGGTTACTAAACTACCAATCAGCCAGACAAAATGAAAGTCACACTGACTTTTCCCTTTCAGAGGTTTCAGCCTATGAGATTGAGGCACATATTTCCAACACTCCTCCCGCTACTCCTCAACCTAACCCTCCTGCTCCCATTCAGGAATCTATTCCTCTACCATAAATAGTTGTAGTGGACATCCCTATGGTTGACCAAGAGCCCTCTATTCTTTTGTAGCCTCTGGCCTCCAGCTCAAAGAGTTGAAGAAACCACCTTGAACATGAGCACAAGCATCAGTGAAAGGCTCTCATAGTTGAGTAGGCTACCTCACAAAGAAAGGAGGAAGAGATGACCACACCTGCTTCAATGCCCCCTGTAGTGTCACCCTCTTTCCTTCCTTCTACTTCTTTCTATTCCAATTTTGCACTGCTACCAGCTTTCGATGCGAGTACGAATGCACCTAACCCCAAGGGGGTACAGGTGTTCATCACTCCTTCAGTGGAGCTTTCTTTGTTGATATTCATTCAAGATATCTAACCTTTCCCTAAACCTATGGATATGATTAATACCTTAGTTGTATCTATTGTGATTCTTTCCTCCTCTTCCTCTTGCACCTCTAGCCTTGTCTATGGGGAGTTCATCTCCGATGAAGAAAAAGGTGGAGTGTTGGCCTTCTAGTAGTGAAGGACGTAAGAGAATCCCACCTTCTTCACAAGGTGGTCCTGTACTAACTTGTTTTGTCTTGGTGACGGAACCGATCCTAGCTTCCCTTGAGTTTGTCACTGCTCCTGAAACATTCAATGAGCCTAGTGGTGGATCTTAGGTGTAGCCTGCCCCATCCACTAAAGTTAAACATGATGCTCCTATGAGGTGCATGTTTAACTCCA
Source organism: Sequoia sempervirens (assembly GCA_007258455.2). Lineage (NCBI taxonomy): Eukaryota > Viridiplantae > Streptophyta > Pinopsida > Cupressales > Cupressaceae > Sequoia > Sequoia sempervirens. Next base: position 50,619,669 of record VDFB02379711.1, read on the forward strand.
TGGATGAAGTTTCATCCTTGTCAACGATCTTCATGAAATTGCTGACCTTAGCTCCACAACAGCTCAATGAAGAAGACCTTGCAAGGCCTTCTTCCTTGTCCCTTGTTGTAGGAGAGTTTGGTGCTCCTCCTCTTAACATCCCACCACTACAGGTTCATTCTCCTTCCCCCTATGATGATCTAGAGTGGGAATCAGATGACCTAATGGTCGATCAATGTTAGGAAGAGGTCTCTTCTTGATCTTTTGTATGTGTGTGTGTGTTATGTGATGTGTTCCCCCGTGATTGTGTTATGTGTGCCTAGATGACCCTTGTCACCCTTTTTGGATCTTGGATACAGGCGTGGTTTTTGTGTCATAGACCTTCTTCTATTTGTATCATCATTCTTCCATGTTTGTGCTTGATTTTCGATAAATTGGGGATGATGCAAAGCGTTGGGGGCATTTAGCTTTCCCCTCCATGTTGACGCAATTTTTTATTTTTACTTTGTCTTATTGTGCATTCTTCACATGGTCTAATAAAGTAGGGGGTTGATGAAAATTTATTTTTATACTATTACTATACATATCTATATATATTTATGAGCATTATGACCTCGAAATATCAAACTACGTTTTTTCCCTTTATTTGTGTTTTCCTCTTTTTTCTCTCTTTATCTTTCTCTCTTCTTTTCTTGAGTTGTCCCTCTTATGTGTGACAACGCTTTTTCTTCAACATTTCAATTTTCAAAAAATGCACTCATTTCCTATGAATCTTTTCTCAAAAATCCTTACAAACATTCCTTTTCAGAAAACAACATTCAGAATCAAGGATCCTTTTGAAAGAACTTGAGAATTATTCCCCCAAGGTGGAACAACTATAACCTTCCCCTTGTGTGGGGGAATTCTCTTTCATTATGAGGTGATCCCTTGATAATGGATCAATTTGAAAAAGATAACATCTAATTTTTAAATATGCATCCCTTGAGTGGACCCCCTCTTCACGACAGGTTCCCTCGAGACCCCTTAAAAGTTTTTCAAATTGTCAACAGTCTACTTGACTTTCTGCTTACTTGCCTATGTGGTCGCTTCCTAACTCTGAGGAGTTCACTTTCCTGGGTTTCCTCCATGTGAGAGATCTTGAGGGATACCTCCCTGCAAGACTAAGAGCCTATATGGAACTTCCTTTGAGCTTCCTCCATGCGAGAGATCTTGGGGGTGGCTCCCCTGTAGGTCTAAGAGCATGTAGGGCACTTTCTCAAGTTTTCTCCATGTGAGAGATCTTGGGGGTTACCATCCCTACAGAGTTGTAGATCTATAGAGTGCTTCCTTGGGTATTCTTCATGTGATAGATCTTGGAGAATACCTTCCCTACAGGACTGAGATCCTATAGGGAACTTTCCTTGCTTCCTCCATGTGAGAGATCTTGGGGGATGCTTCCTAAGTATCCTCCATATGAGAGTTCTTGGGGGACACCTTCCTTGTAGGTTTGTGGGCCTATAAGACACTTGCTTCATGGGGCTTCCTTCATGTGGGAGATCTTGGGGGTTTCCTCCTTGCAGGTCCACAGGCCTATAAGATGCTTTCTTTCTTCAACTTCATATTTATGAGAAGCTATGGAGTCCTTCACTTTCCCTACACATTTAGGTACGTCAGATCATGGTCTACTTCGTTGATAGTTTAGGTATACATTTCTAACCTTACTCCTTCCTTGATCTACTTTACCAAGCACTCATCAGTACTTGTGCTCACTAAAGTGGGGGGAAAATGTATAAGAGTGAATTTTCATCCCTTATGCAAATTCCCCTATTGCCCTTCTCCACTTTAGAAAACCAAGTTCAGAGGATCAATTCCACCTAATCTCATTGCTTTCATCACACTTGGAACCTATTTTGAGTGTCAGTAGAGGTTTTTCTATTAGGGACACTCACGTAGTGCATAGATTTATGCATGGTGTGCTTACATCTCTAGCAAATTCATGTAGTTGAACCTATAGAGGTGTTACACTTCTCATTGGGAGTTAAGTTGTATTTCCCTCTTTGGTTGACCAACTTGAATATGGTTGTTTTCTTCACTCCCTCCTTCAAATTCACTCCTTCAACAAGCATTTGACCCTCTAAGCATTCAGTTGATCTTCTACAGTCACTTCACAAGCTTCAACATACTCTTTTGCATCCACTTCAAGCATTCTAGCAGCATTCTTGCACCTCATTGTAGCTAATACATCACTCCATCACTTCAATAGAGCAAGTTGGGGACAAACACCATTGTAGCAGAGGCTCGAGTACTCTCATTTTCTCCCCCAAGAATCCTTGAGTGCTCTTGGTGGAGGTGGTAAGCTTCCCTTTTCTCGTCTCTCTTACTTGGATGAGTTAGGACATTTAATGTTTTGTAGTTCTTTAGTACTCTTACTACATTATTTTCTTTATCTCACTTTCTTGGCTATTTGTGGTGGACACACCTAAATGGGGTTCTAATTGAGGTAGGCCCCTATACAACCACCCAACATTTTTATCTCTCTCTTGTGTGCAGGTAGACTTGCTTTCAAGGAGCTAGCAAGCGAATGAGTTTCTTTGTGAGATCCTTCTTGCCACCTTGACTCTCATATTTTTGCTTTATCACATTAGAGAGTATTTCATTTACTTAGTCGCATTATTTTGGCCCTTTAGTAGATGTTAGTTGAGTCGTTAGCCTATTTTATTAGGTTTTACCTTGTCTCTTTAGTTGTATGGCTATATGAACGCTAGTGCACTTGAGAGATGCCAATGTACCACGCTGTCGTCCCAAGACTGTGCTTCCATCCTCAGGTAGAGAGCTTCTTGAGGCATAGTGTTGGACCAAAAAACTAGCTTGCCTAGCTCCATTAAGCATTTCAGATTTTTAGAGTGAATGGAGGACCTCATAGTCCTCATCATTCTTGTCCTACATATCCTAACATCCTACTAAGCTGAGGTAAGTTAGGGTAGCCTTCTACATCTTGGCCCTTCGTGACCTGTGGTAGTCCCCTTCTCTTACAGTTTTATTATTCAAATCATGGGTGTTAGGATAGATCTTCGGGAGGTCTCATAATTAAGGCTTTAAATGTGAATTAAAGAGGTTAATTAAATACAATTAACCATAATTAATTAAGAAGACCTTAGATAAATGTGAAAGTGTGTTACAACACTTCACAACACCTAAATAGGGTACACATTTGGCAAATTTTATTAAAAGGGTCCCATTAGGCTTAATTCATTATATAAACCCTAGAAAAGTGTGAAAGTGTGTTACAACACTTTAAAACACTCTTTTAAAGGATAATTTAAGGTACATTTTAGTCAAATAAAGATCCTGGAATGATGTGAATGTGTACTACACATAACAACACCACTCCAAGACACATTTAATTCAATTTTATGTCAATTATCCAAATTAAGTGTGAAAAAGGATTACTTTTTTCAACACTATAGTTGCTATTTGGGATACCATTGAATGTTTGATGCATTTTCCATTGAGCAGATAGAGAGGTAAAAAATTGTCACAAAAGATCTACTTTCCAACTCTTCTTTGAGACCGTATGATATTAATTTTGTTTGTATATCAAAGGTTGAGGTTCAAGTGAGGCCTTATGTCCCATATAACATTCATAACTAGTTGGTATTCAATAATGATGAGAACTTGTTGAAGTTTCTGCATTGTTTGGATGAATATCATAATAGGAGATTGATTTCTAGGAATTTGTAGAGAATATTAATGGAAAGGATACCATTTTTGGTAGTGAGGTAATCCAACTCAAGACCAATAAAATCCCAAAAGGATTGTCAACCCTAGAAAAAAAATTTGACAACTCTCCTAAGTGTAATGTGAAGCAAAATTCTACACATGAGCAAGACCTAGAGGGAATCAATTTGAGGATTGAGAATGCACCTAAGAAAATATATATTGGTAAGAAGCTCAACCCTAAAATTAAAACAATGTTGATTACTCTTCTTAGAAAATACAAGAATGTGTTTGCAAGGTTATATGAGGACCTAAAGGCTTATAGAGAGGAATTATTTCAACATGAGATTCATTTTAAGCTAGGTGCAAAACCTTTTAGGTAGAAGTGGAGACCAATAAATCCTACCTTGGAACATAAAATGTAGCAGGAGCTCATGAAGCTCAAAGATGGTGGAATCATAAAGCCTATTAGACATTCCACTTGGATATCAAACTTGGTGCCCATAAGGAAAAAGAATGGAGATGTCAGACTGTGTATTGATTTCAAAAATTTGAACATTCTTCATTGAAGGATAACTATGCATTGCCTAATATGGAGGCAATGTTGCATAAGGTTACTAGTTGTGAGATCTTGTCCATGATGGATGGATTTTCTAGCTACAACCAAGTAAAGGTAAAGGAATCAACGAAGTATAAGATTGCCTTCACCACACCATGGGGTACATATATCTATGTAAGAATTCCTTTTCACTTAACTAATATTGGAGCTACATTCCAAAGAGCAATGGATGTTTCTTTTTCAAACTTCATAGATATATTCATGGCTATATATCAAGATGAACTCATATCATATTCCATGAAAGAGGAGGAGCATTGCATGCACCTAGAAAAGATATTCATAAGAGCCTTAGAGTATAGAATTTCATTGAACCTTAAGAAGTGTACATTTTGGGTTATGAAATTAAAATTGTTGGGCCATATTGTCTCAAAGGATGGAATAAGAATTGATCTAGAAAGGTTTGTGTTGTGCCCTCAGCACACACGCCCCGTTCGCAATGGGGACCCTCTTTTCTTTCGCCTTGTCGGGTCTTTTAGGGTTGCCTCGTTTTGTGTGCCCCTCTTTTTTGACGTTCTGCATGGTCGATACTGCTCCAAGGTTACATCATAAAATCGACCACGCTTTCCCTTTTGGTTTTTGCTACTCTCTAGGGCCTCGTGGGTTCCTTTGGCTTTTGTTTGGCTCTGGACGGCCCTGGCCCCCCTCAGGCCAGGGCCTCCGGGGTTCCCGCATTGGGTTTCCCCTTTGCGTTCGCCACCCTTTGCGGCGTTCCCCGGGCGTCTTTCCCCCCTCCGGAGCCCGCCCTCCCATCTTTCGTTCGAAATTCCTCAGGGATTTCCCAAGCGGCCCCTGCTCCTCCGGGCCCCAGGTTCCGGAAGTCCGTGTCCGAACTTCTGTCCCGGGATCGCCGTCTTTGACGGCGGCTCTCTTGCGGCTGCCCGCCTCTCGGGCCCCGGGATGGTGCTCGTCGCCGCCGTCGCCCGTGCAATGCGAAGTCTTCGGCGGCGAACTCCCGCGGCGCCCCGCCCTTCGTGCCCTGAGCATCCGGTCACCGTCGTCGCCCAAACAATGCAGAAATCTCACGGCGGCCGTTGTCTCGCGTCCCTCCGGCCTCCGGACCCTGGGCTCTCATCTGCCGCTGCCGACCTAATTTGAATTTCACCAACCTTTTGGCATGGTTGTACGTTCAATTAATGCTTGCATTAATGGCAGATTGGGTATATAATGCATGATCCACCAATTTCATTTTCACTTTGCGAATTAGAGTGAATTGATAAGGCCAACATCTGGAGCCCACTGTAATCGGCATCGTTGCGATCATCCGTGTCTGCATCACTCCGTCGATCCCGTCGATCCCCAGTGGATTCCGCGTGTCCCCGCTCTACGTTTTTGAGGTAGGCAATTGGTCGCCCTCCCGTGCATGTCTTTATGATTTCCAATGATTTAATCTAAATGAACAAATTAATGGGAGACCGTAAACCGATAGAAGGCTAGGTGGCGCACCAAACCCATACCTTAGAAAATCTGCAAACCCCCTAGATTGCCTTCACTGCTGATTCGGGGCTTTCCCTTCACCCGGTTGTTCTTTGCGCAGGGCGGATGGGCACCCCGGGCCCGACCTCCCCCTTCGCCGTCTGCCTTCGCCATTTTTGCCCCCTTCGTGGAATTGAGTTTTTTTTATTGATTCGTCCTCTATGCGTCCGGACCCCGGGTGTCGGGCCGCCACTGCCAGTCTTCCGCCGTTACTCATGACCGATGTCTTTCGACGTCCTCCTCGCTGCCCCGCGACCTTTTGGGCCCGGCCATCCAGAGTTTCGTCCTAGGAACTCTGTGACGGTTCCGCCATCGCTCACGGCGGGACCCTGCCGGCTACACGACCTTCGGGTCCCGGGCCCCTTTTTGTCACCGCCGTCGCCCGAACGATGCCAAAATCAATCACGGCGGCCGTCATCCCATGTCGCCCCACCTCCCGGGTCCCGGGACGCCTTTCTCCGCCGTCACCCGACGCTGTCGTAACCTCGCGGCGGCCGTCGCCGTGCGTCCTCCCGTGGGCCGGACTCCGGGGTTCTCGCCGTCGCCGCTGAACCACATTGCAAAATCCTTTGGTTGCGAACCCCCGTCGCCTCCCCGCCCTCTGGGCTCTAGTCTTCTCCTCGCGGCCGCCGATCAAAATGGCCGAAGATTATTTGGCGGCCTTCGCGAAGCGCCCTCCCGGCCTCCGGGGCCCGCGGGTCCGAATGCCGCCTGGTCCAAATGTAATACCTCATTGTTGGCCATTCTTTCACCTTGCGGGCCCCGGCCCTCGGACTTTCTCTGCCAGACTTCCTTGGCCGGATTTCCGCCCGCTATTCGCCATCTCCAACGGCCGCCCCTTGACTGCCTTGCGGCCTGAAACCTCCAAAGCTCTTTAAATCAATCCAAACCGACCCCAATCCAGAATCTAACTTTGACCCATGTCCTAAATCATGCCGTTCTCCATCTTGGGCCTCTTAAAATACCAAAATTTGGCCAACGGGAGTCTCTGGGAACTTTCGGTCATGTTTTCCCTTCTGTCAGGGAAGTCCGGCCCTCTGGGCCTGGATTGTCCAAATGCTCTAAAATGAAATCGATATCATCTGAGGATAAAATTTATGATGTATTTGAATGGTTATTTGGATGATATGCTCATAATATGGACTAACATTAATGTTGTTGATGTTTTGTTGTGCTGACTTCACCCTTTGCTTGCAGGATATATGGAATCGGCTGCAGGAACTTCAAGGGCCTCCGCCGAAAAGGACAAGGGTAAGAAATCCGGAAGGGCCGCTCGTGGAAAGGACGATAAGGATCAGATGCAGTTCCAATTTCAGGGTGAGCCGCTCCAGTCAAAGGTCTCGACAGACTGGAAGGAAATCTCAGAAACCAATATCGGCCAGGTGGACATAGATGAGTTCACCCAGAGGGTCAAGGTCAAGCGTAAAACAAAGAATGCCAAGTTGATACGCCAAAGTGGAATCGCCAAAGCTGCCGGCTTCTGTCCGTATCTGATAGCACCTGAATTAGTAATGGTTTGTTGAGAAGCCTACCAAATGGACACCAGAACGATCATGGATAAGGAGGGGAACATCCTTGCTGACATGTCTCCAGAAGGAATCACTAAAATGTTTCACATTCCTACATTCCCACATATACAGGTCCCCACTTTGGAGCAGTGTCAGGCGGCATGGGATGCCAATCCATTAGGATGCAAAAAGTTTATTAACGTTTACTGGTTAAAGGAGAAATGGGGCAGCGCTGCAAAGGTTCCCCAGGAGCTGTTCCGTAGCGACTTCCAGGAGGATTATCACGACTTGGTGACTATGCTAAGCAGGGTCATGGGCCTCCCAGCAGCCGCCTACTTCCAAGAGTGGATGGCTTACAACATTGAATAGATCATACGAGGGAATGAGGACGTAAAAACCAAGACCTTATTTGACTGGGGGAGTATCATCAGCAACAGCTTCCACGAGCAGTTTGTAAATGTCAAGAAAAGCTCCAAGTTCTACATGACCTCATACCTGGTGTACTCCTTGGCAGGTCAGAGACAATATAGTGGGCTATTTATGGCACCGGATCAGGGTCACAAACGATGGCTCAAGCCTTTTGACTGGTACCCTCAGCTACAATACCGTAACTTCAAAAAGGAGTATTGCCGGGTCAATGACGCCTTCATTGGCCATATTATCAGATTGATAGCCAGGGACTTCGAGAGAAGGGTATCCCACAGCGCCAGGGCACTCTTGAAGGAGTATGCCTTCTTATATATCCAGTTTCCCAAGTTCACTTACATCCGTGCCTAGGGATTCACGGAACGGCCAAACAAGTTGCCAAGATACCCGAACGACCGGATCATTCTCCTAGAGCTCTCCCAGTAGCTCCAACATATTCAGATGGTCTTCGGCAACAGCACGTAGCGGGGATCCCCTACCCAATGACCCTCGGCCAGGGCCTCTATCGACTGCAAACATCTCAATGTGCCGGCAACTCAGAGAAAGAGCTTAAAGAATATAACTTTGAATGGTACACGGCTCGCCCACGAATGGACCCGCATGGTCATGTCAGAAAGGCGCTGGGGCCGACGTACGCCCACAAGTACCATGTCAAAGATTTCTGGGCAGATTGTAAAGATGACAAGGAGGTCCGAATGAGACACTACATATGCATGACCGTGCAGTTTTTGAGGAGGGTTCAGCTGTTTCTGGTGCCTGACCAACTCGAGGAGGATGAGTCCACCCTTGTGCACCCGAGGTACCCTGCGGTTGCCGGCCTGGCAATCCCCTCCATCGACTAGGATGAGCAAGAGGTTGAGGACCTGGATACTATCACCCAGCCTATCATAGCTCACACTAGGGAGTGGGTCGATGGGCAGGTGGCGCAGCTAAAACAACAGGGGGTGACTTTAACATATGAAGCGCTCAAGAGCGAGCCGAGCACCACGGAGGACGTTGCTACCTCCCCATCAGCTGGTGAGACTTCCAAGTCTCCCCCCATCACCAAGTCACAAAAAAAGGAAGGAAGCGGAGACAGCACAGTCTGCGGACCCTAAGGAGCAAGCGAAGGACACGGGAGGCTCATCTCCCAAGAGGCTCAAGCAGACAATGATTACAACAAAGATGCAACCTCCTTTGCTCCTCCCTCCCCCGACTGGTGTGCTGCCTGCCTCTCAGGCCACAATCGCCTCATCTCCACAGGCGGTGGACATTTCTGTTCACCTTGCCTCGTCACCCCCGGCCGGGTCAATAATCAATATCGACTCCTCCTCTAGCATGACCACTTCCCCTTCCTCTGCTGCTGCCATGTCACCCATCACATCCCTCCCACTGGCAACAATACCATCGCCTGTCCCCCTTTCCACCATACCCGAGGCTATTACACGACACCTGCAGAATCTCCCCCCTGAGCTCTCACAACTCCTAATGGACCCCGCACTCCAAGTGGCCCTCGCCCAGGCCCTCGCAACAGCTCAGCCTTCACAATCGCCAATAGGGCCACAAGCGATGGAAGCCATAATGCAAATATCAAAGGAGTTGGAGGAGCTGGAACAGGAGGCTTCAAAGCCTATTAAGGAGGAGGCCGATGATTACTACGAGCAACCCGAATACGAGCACAGAACCATCAACAAAGTGGCCTACAAGGAAGAAGAGACAGGCTCTTCCGAGAGCGGAGATGGAGAGGATGGCTTGGGTGCCAAAGAAATTATTTGGGTTTTCGATGAGGACGTTGAAGAAGAGTTGGCTCAGCAGCCGAAGGATGTTGGGGAGTAGGCAGAACAGTCGCCGCATGGTGAAGAGGGACAGCTGCAAGAAGAGCAGCCTAAAAAGGATATCACTGAGGCCGAGACCCATATTGTGAAGAGCCCCGAGGCCGAGGCTGTTGAAGAAAAGAAAGAAGAAGAGGTGGCAGGAGAAGAAGATCCCACCCAGATGTTGTCTACCAAGGCACCCGCTAAACGCCTCGTGTTTTATCGTGACTCTGACGAAGAGGAGGAAGAGCTTCAAAAGGAAAAGGGGGCAGAAGTCTTGCCTCTAACTGAAAAGGGTGAAGGCAGCCATGATGCACCCAAGGACAAGTCTGCCATGCCTGACTGGTTGGAAAGGCAGCTTGAAAGGGCAACCACAGTTCTGATAGACCCGAGGTCAAGATTGGAGGCCATCTTGGCTCAATCCCTTACCACGACTAAGAAGGAGAAGAAGCCTAAGGTCCGTTCCAAGATAACCATGGACGCTTCCGGCTCCCGGGCAGCACAAGTAGCAACGCCAACTGTCGGCCAGGCCTGAATTAGCTACAATATCTCTACAATTGACCTAGGGACAGCAACCAGGGAACAAAAGGTCAAACATCTAGAGGAGTCAGTGGCCACGGTGGTACATCTAATCAAATAGGAAAAGGTCACCAAGGATGAGCTCAAGGCGCAGGTTGTTTCCCTGACCGATTATATTCAGCAGTGGTCCTCAGTAGATGACTTGCCCACTACCTCTACAACTGCACTGCAGCTACTCTCCAAGGAGCAGATAGATAAGCTAGAAAGAAGGAAGAACTTGGAGAGGACCACTGAGGATTGGTTCCAACAGGTCATAAGCATCGGAAATAAGGGGATCAGCTTGGCTATGCAGATAGCCAACAAGTTCCTTGGCCTAGTCCAATCCATGGAGGGCACGAAGAAACTCTGCACCAACTTCCCTGCAATCTACGACTCCGCCTTCCTGAAGGTTGAAGCCATCCTTCAAATGCCAGAAAGCATGTGGGAAGAAAAGCTAGAGCTAAAAAAAGAGGATCACTGGTTGGTGGACATATGGCGCAGAGACCTTGTCAACCAGAAGGAGAGGATGGAGCAAATCCAGAGCAGAGTGGATCCAGATATCGAATGGATTAAAGAAATCTAGGCGGAATGTGCCCAGTATCTTGAGCTGATGACGGGCCATGATATGCCTATGGTACAATTGGATGGCGAAAAGATCAAGCCATAATTTGAGGAAAATATGAAGGACGGGACAGCCGAAGATATCACAATGGACTTGTCGAGTTTTGTTTCCCATGCCTTCGATCGATCAGAGCTGTTCAGAGATCAAGGCTCAAAATATGATGAAGATTGGAAGCGGCTGGAAGAGAATGCCAAAGAATTGAGCTACCAAGCGTTGAGATGCGAAATCCTTGAGTTAGACAAGCTCCAGGCCGTAATCCTCAAGTACATAGAGCATGCAACCTCCGAGGAGTGAGAGGACAGCCCAGCCAAGGAAGAAGACCTCCCAGAATAGTAGCTACAACCGAGAAAATAGCAATTAGCTACAGGATGAAAAAGCAATAGTGTCATCCGCTAGATGACGAAATAGGGAAAAGACAAAGAATGTTTTAAAATTGTAAATCTATTTAGGGGTAGGTGAAACCCTATTTTGTAATGAATCTTGGTCACAAAATTGTAATAAATTTTGGCCATTCATTTGACTTTTGGAAAACTATAAATAGAGCACTCCCCTCATTTGCAAAAGTGAGAGTTGAGTTGTTGTAAAGACATGCTACAGAAATTTATAAGAAATAGCATTGACTTAATGCATTTCCTTATTTTCTCTCATGTCATTTGATTCACTTCTCCAATATTAGATGTTTAACTTAGATCTCTTTGCTGTTTAGTTAGTTGTTTATTGCATTTGGGTAAATCTTAGGAATGCTATTTGGTGTTTATGAAAATTCCTACGCTGTTGATGATCCCTTAGTCCATACTTTTTGTTGTTTGCTGAAGGTAGATAGCTGTGCAAAGTTAGCCTGGACTTGATTAAAGCTGCCCCAAACACTCAGCTTTAGTTCATGCATGTATGTGGTGGATGAAGGATGAGATATCTGCAGCCCTTAGAAGATAGCACAATTTTTATGATATTGTGAAATCCCTGGTTAAGTGGGATATTGTTTTAAGGAATTGTCCATTGCAGGAACTCCATTGTCACTATTCATTGCAAGTTTCAGACTTAGGAACTTTTCTTCCCCTTCACTCTTTTTCCACATTTTTTTAGAAACTGAACAATACCAAGGTTCATTGCACATTATAAAGCCAAATCTGCAACTAGATGGAGTTTGAGACTGCTATTTGAACCTACAGCCAACACATAACTGCTTTCATACTAAAACTCCTTTTCGAAGATCTAACTTCACTCTTCGCATCCACACTTTGTATTTCTGTAAGACCACCTTGTGATTCCAGCAAATCACATCAAACTACTGAGGTATCTAAGCATTGTCATGACCTGACACCCAAGAGACCTTGGGATAGTGTTCTGCAACTCGATTGTGGGAGATTGTCTTTCAAGAGAGGTAGTGCACCTAAGCACTGCCTGTGTTGAGAAGTGCATAAAAACACCATCAACAGAATTGGCGCTAGGAGGGCCACGATCGGAATACTAAGCTATGGGATAAAGGGAAGCTGGATCAGATCGGATCATTCTCCTTAGAGAGATTTCAAAGGATTCTACGATCAGCACCAAATAAGGGAGAATTTGAATTTGAAGAATTGCAACCTCCCACGAGGGAAAAATGAGCACAAGGAAGCAGCTCTGCCTCTTCCTCTTCCTCCACTCCATCTGCCTCCATTTCACCCCCACCTCCATTTGGCTGGCCTTCATCTTCCACCCAACCGTCTCAAACAGCATTTGCACATCATATCTCTGGCAGCCAGGGGATTGCTCCTCTCCCGGCCCTTTCAACCCAAAGCACAGTCCAGACAGCCATAGCTCAAGGGCAGCCCCACATTGTAGTTGTATTGCCAATACAGCCCCAAATCTCTGTTCTCCAACAGCAGGTGCCACCTCTGCCTCCTCCCATGGCTTGGCTTGCGCATAACCCTTCGCCGATACACTTTGTTGTTTACAATGACATGCCCAAGAATCTAGAGGGCTTTTGTTCAAAATTCCATCCACATGACATGCAAAGAACAGCCGAAGAGCATATCAAGATATTCAAAATGACGATTACTGAAATACAGGTGGATCACGAGGATGTGGCGTGTTACCTTTTTCTGCATTCATTGGGAGAAGAGGCCTTCTACTGGTACATCAATCTGTCGAGGGAATCCATCACCTCATGGAACCTGATGAAGAATTCCTTTCTGCAGAAATACAAGATCCCTGTCAACCCCGCGGACCTCTATCAACAATTCATGTCCATCAGAAGGGAGGTCAACGAACCTATTGGCTCCTTCAGTGATCGCTTCCATCGGGCTCACATGAGGCTTCAGGATCCGTACGTCCATAATGATCTGGCCGCTCTACCAGTCTACTATGCGGCCCTGGACAACCTCACATTGGCCTTGGTGAAGAGGATGTGCCCACCGCCCGCGACCCTACTGGACGCCTATGCGGAAGCCGTCGTTGCAAGTACAGACTTGGGACAAAATATCTCCGGCCCACTGCCCTCTTTGGGGCCTGTCGCCCACCCAATGCAAATTCAAGGGCTTAATTAGGCGTTTTCTCATCAAACTCCTCTCATCAACCAGGTGCCTCAATTGCCTATGGTGCCACATCCGGGGCAGCCGTTGAATTATGCGCCTCCCACAACGTCTTATTTGTAGCCTCAGCAGCAGTACGGCTATTCCCAGATCGCTCCGCAACAGCAAGCGTATTCCCAACAGCCCTAGGCACCGTTGTATCTGTCGGGACCGGACTTTCCTCTGGCCTATCAAAATCAGTCGGCGGCCCCGCCTGCTTTTCTCCAAAACCCGGCCCCATCGCCTAGAGGTGCGACCGAGAAAGACAAGCTAGAGGAGCTGACCGAGATGATTAAGATGTCCACAGAGATGATGCATCTGAAAAACCAAAATAATCAATTACAGGCCTCCCAACGCAACTTCCAGGCCAATCTCAATAGGGACAGTCGAGAGCCTCGAGATAATAGAGACAACAGAGATAATCGGGAGGTAGGTACTTCCTCTAGACAGAATTATGAGAGGGGGCAGAATTCTAATCAAAATGCAGAAAGAAGACCTTCTCAGAGGCAAAATCGCACGTGGAACACCAGGCCTAACAATGGTGGTGTTTCCACACCGTTCGATCAACCGGCAAGCAATGAAAAAACATCCAGCGGCGTGTATTTGGCCGAAGCGGCTTTTTCAGGATGGTGTCGACTTCACAAAACCAATAGGTATTCTGAGCTGGATTGCCCCAAATTCCAGACAGCTGTTGAGATCTTCTAGGTAGAGGTACAAAATGTCGTCGATAATGCCAACTGTAGGGACATCGTCCCATCTGAGACCTATGATTCCTCATGTCTAGTGATCAATCAGGCACCGTTTTCACGAGGCGATCGCAATGAACCCGAAGCCGAGCCTACCCCTATTGAGGATGAGAAAGCGCAAGAGGTAAGTAACGAATCATCTTTAGCTCAGCTTTTTGATTCGGTAGATAACGGCTCAGTAGATGAAGAAGAGCCATTTGTGGATGAGGTACACATGTTTCATCAATGGTCAAGTCCCTATTTCCTTAGGATTAGACAAGTCGGTGGACCCTTCACAACTTCCACCCCACCAAACAATTTTGCCACTCCACCCGATCCAAATGTCAGTAATAACCCAGGGCTTCCTCATATACCCGCCCAATATCTCAACAAGAACCAATCCCAAAACCAACCGCAAAGTCAACCTCAGAGCCAACCCCAAAATCCGCCTGGGCAAACCAAGATTCAAACCCCTAGTTCTCCCATAGGCTAAGCTTTTAGCTCCAAAATTGAGAAAATGGGTGAATATGTGGCGGAGGAGTTCAAGAAGGTCAAAATTAGTTTGTCGGCCTTCGAATTACTCAAGGTTCCTTCCGTAAGGCACGCCTTCTTCAGGGTTCTGAATGGGACTCCCTCATCTAGCACAACTCAGGAGACCCCAGCCAAGAGGGTAACCTTTGAGGAGCCTTGGAAAGAACAAGAGATACAGGACAATACCGGAAGAAGGAACAATATGCCCGTGAATCAGTCAGCAAGTAGATATGTTGAAAAGGAGTCAGAAAGGGCTAGTAGACAGCCTCCCAAGAACTAGCAATTTAAGCAAACCAAGGATATGGGCAGTGATAGGAACAAAGGCCAAATAGCTCAAATGGACACACCCGTGGGCATCCTCCAAGGGAGACCAGAAACTCCCCCGTTTCTGACTACTATTAGGGTCTTTGGGAAGAATTTGCACAACTGCTTGCTCGATTCAGGCGTGTCCGCCAACGTCATGCCCTGGCCATATGTAAGGCTCTTGGCATCACTCCCACGCCTTCAAAGAGAAAGGTCACCTAGCTGGACAAAATAGAGATTAACATCGTGGGTGAAATAAACCGCATCCCCATGCAAATTGCTGCTGACACCCGAATATAGCAGGTTGTTGATATCCAAGTAGCGGACATTCCCGATGCTTATGGAATTATTCTAGGGAGGGAGTTCACCAAGGCGCTAAATGGATACACCGCCACAGACCTTTCTCACATGTGGCTACCGTGGAAGGGGCTGCCAAATCATATATGTATTGACCGTGAACCCCGTATGAAATATATGATCACAGAATACAATAATCTCAGTGAAGTGTTGTTCGCTGAGACCGACTTAGGGAATTATCGCCCTTTTTCTTACCAAAATGAGCTTGAGCTTCAAGAAGAACGTGCAGATGAAGTATTGTTGGTGTTGTGCAGTCCCTCAACGGATCCCACACACATGCCCCCAGACACAAAAGAGTTGGTAGAGGCTGACGGTGAGTCGGATAAGGAGGACGACTAGGGATTACTCGATGGCTTTCAGGAGTTCATAGAAAAATGTGCAAGAGATCAGCTCAGCCTAAGAGCCAGAATGAATTTCCAAGACCTATTATTGCCGAACTGGTGTAGGGTACATAATGCTACTCACTCCGAATTTGATTGTTGCCTGTGCTAAACAGTAGTGGGGCATGTTAAGAAAGCCGCTGCTCCTCCGACAGAAACACTAAAGGAGGCGCCACCAGAACCACCTGTTGATCATTGCCTCGACCTGGAAAACCTTCCTAAGATCACAAGGCCCGCTATCCAGCTGAAAAAAAATAGAGGCTCGGTTAGACCCGAAGACAAGGAACCCTCCGCATGTTGGACACTCCGATTTGATGGATCAAAGTCAAGGCAAGGAGCTGGAGCAGGGATCGAACTCATCAGTCCAACGGGTAAGACATTTCTCACTGCCCATCAATTGCAGTTTTATTGCACCAATAACGTAGCGAAATATGAGGCCTTAGTCCTTGGCCTTCTTATGGCCTTGAAGAAAAATGTGAAAGTGTTGCAAGTCTTCGGGGATTCTGCACTTGTAGTTAAACAGGTCAGGAAATTGTACTCCTGTCATGATCAGAGACTCACCAATTATAGACACAGAGTTTGGGATCTCTTAGAGGGCCTAGATGCGTTCAACATACAATTGATCCCTTGTGCTCAGAATCACACAGCTGATGCCTTGGCTCCAGCAGCCAGCACTCTACAACCCCTCTCTTTGTCTGGGCTCAACAAGTTCACTGTTGAACTAACATCCACGCCATCAGTCCCGGATAATGTTACCCACCTACAGGTCTTTAATGATGACAGGCATATCCTCTAGTTCATTACAAGTTCCGACGTTTTTGCTGTCCAAATAATTGATGAAGCTGATCCACAGGAGGCTGAATTGGACATAGAGGGGGTTATCAATCTGAAAACTAACACGATCCCCAGAGGTATGGTTCAGATAGAGCGTATATTCAACCTGGATCAGATTAGGGATCAGGATCGGCAAACAAAAAAGGAGGCTATAAGCAACCAGTGCAACGCTCACAACCTGGGAACAGCCGAGGATACCAAGAATATTTTTATTGGAAAGATATGCACGCCCGAAGAAAAGAAGGGAATCACGGATGCTTTGCGCAGATATCCTGACGTGGTGGCATGGAGTTACGAAGATTTAAAAACATATGACACCTCTGTCATCATGCACACCATCCCTCTGAAGACTGAAGTGAGGCCATTCTGTCAGCGACAGTGCCCTATCAATGCCTTGTTAGAACCTATTGTTTACAAGGAGGTGTAGAAATTGCTTTCAGCAAGAATCATCTTCCCAGTCTGACATTCCATGTGGGTGGCTAACTTGGTCCTGGTCAGAAAAAAGAATGGATAGATCAGATTGTGTGTGGACTTCCGCAATCTAAACCGCGCCTTAGAGAAGGACAACTATCTAGTGCCTTCACTGGATGAAGTGCTGCAAATCGTCAATGGCTTCTAGATGATGTCGTTCCTCGACGGATACTCTGGGTATAATCAAGTAATGGTACAATACGAGGATCGCCACAAGACCGCGTTCACCACCAAGTGGGGGACGTTTTCCTATAGAAGAATGTCGTTTGGGCTCATCAACGCCGGCGCCACTTTCCAACGCACCATGGATATCGCCTTCAAGGACCTAATTGGAAAATGCATAATCATCTACATGGATGATTTGACCGTATTCTCCAAGAGGCGAGGCGACCACATCTTTGACCTATGCAAAGTATTTCAGAGATGCTGAGAGTCTGGGGTTTCTCTCAATCCTAATAAGTGCATTTTCGGAGTGACCGAAGGCAGATTGCTCGGGCACATCATCTCCGAGTAGGGAATCTCCATTGATCTTGAACGCATTGAGTCGTTACTCAAGATTCAGCCCCTGAGCAGCAAGAAGGAATTAAAGTCTTTCTTCAGAAAGATCAACTTTGTCCAAAAATTCATCACAGGTTTCATGGAAATCGTCAAACCTCTCAATGACATGCTTAAATAGGATGCCAAAGTTGAGTGGATGCCATATGCCAAATAATTCTTCGAGGAAATCAAACGAGCCATTGCTGAGGCACCTGTGTTAGTCAGTCCAGATTATCTGAAGCTATTCTATATCTACTCATTTACTTCAGAGCATTCTTGTGCTAGCATGCTGACCTAGAAGGACGACGAGGGGAATGAGCATCCGATCACCTTTATGAGTGCCCCCCTCAAGGATGTTGAATTATGCTATCACAATATTCAAAAGCAGGCATACTCCCTAGTCAAAGGAGTGAAGAAATTTAGACACTATATTCTACGCAACAAGGTGTTCACCATCGTCCCCGACCCAGCGGTCAAAACGCTACTCATGCAGAATGAATTGGGCGAACAAAGGGCTAAGTGGTTCACCCTGCTTCAAGAGTATGATATGGAGATCCAACCAATGAAATTGGTGCGAGGGCAGGCACTCACCTGTACAATGGCCGAAACAGCAGCAGAGGTCGGACCTGAACTCATGGTACAGCAATATCAGCTTGAAGATGTCTCCCCCGGAGAATGGTACCAAGATGTCATTTATTATCTGCTGAATCATAAGTGTCCACCGCATCTGCAAGGAGTCCAGAAGAGGGCCCTGAGATTGAAGAGCAATGGGTATATGTTGTAGGGTTCTATTCTTTATAAGAAGAATCATGAGGGCGTTTATCTAAGATGCCTCAGCAAGGAGGAAGCAGAACGCATTTTGAGGGAGTTTCACAACAAATTTGGTACAGGCCATGGCTCGGGTTCTTCTACGGCACATCAGATATTAAGGGCAGGGTATTATTGGCCAACTGTCTTCAAGGATGCCCATGGCCATGTTCATTCATGTCATACGTGCCAAACCGCTGCCACCAGGGAGAGGAATGTTGTTGTCCCACTGTAGCCCGTGCTCGAGGTAAGGCCTTTTGCGCAATGGGGTCTCGACTTCATCGGTCCAGTAAGCCCTCCATCATCTGCGGGACACAAGTACATTCTAACTGCTACTGATTATTGTACTAGATGGATGGAAGCAATAGTTTGTAAGCATTGTACAACTGAAGTAGTTACTAATTTCTTAGAAAGTTTCATTTTAAATCGCTTTGGTTGTCCGTATGCTTTGGTATGTGATAATGGACCTGCCTTCGCTTCATTGAAATTTGCTAGCTGGGCGTTTGACTATGGGATTGCTCTCAAATTCTCGTCCAATTACTACCCTTAGGGAAATGGCCTTGCTGAATCCATGAACAAGAATTTGATTACTGTGATCAAGAAGCTGTTAGATAGGAATCCCAAGGACTGGCATACCCAGCTCCGTTTTGCCCTCTGGGCTGATCGCACCCATCACAAGGCTACCCTTGGTGATTCTCTGTTCCACCTTGTCTACGGCCTTGAACCTATCTTCCCCATCCACTTGAAAATTCCTACTCTTCAGTTCATCAACGATTTTTATGAAGGAGGAGATCGTAGGGAAGCTCGTTTAGCTGAACTTTTACATTTAAAGGAAGTCTGAAATCGCGTGATAGAAAATTTTGCCAAGCATCAGGGCGTAGTCAAGAGATGGTTCGATCGCCGAGCTAAAATCAAAGCCTTTAGGATTGCAGATTTGGTCCTATATTGGGACAAGGCCCATGAGAAGAAAGGGGGACACAAAAAATTCGACAAGCTCTGGCTTGGCCCCTTTCAGATAGCTGAGATTTTGGGAGATAATGCCTTCCGCCTAAAGAACTTAACCAGTGAAAACGTCCCATTGTCAGTCAATGGGTAGCACCTGAAGCATTACTTCCAGGCTTGAGCTCCTTTGGGCCCTTCCTTGTAAATACCTGTACATAGGTTAGAATAGTTGCTTTCTTGCTTGTTTGCGCTTTGCCCGTGTCGCTTTTTGCTTTCTCCCTCCTGGCAGTTTTTGTTTTCGAAAGAGGTCTCCCGCTCCTTTGCGGTGGCACTGCTTGCCTAATAGGCGGTTCACTTTGCTGTCCCTTCTTTGTGTTCTCTGGATAAACATTCACTCTAGACTATCGGTCTTTGCAGAGCTATCCGTGAATGATTTCATTGTCTGAACTCTATTCAGAACTTGACCCTTCGCTGGATCTTCTTACCCGCATCTCGGATCTCGCACAAATTACATAATAATAAATTCTGAAGGACCGTACTATGGTTGTCACGACACCTAAGTGAGTGAAAAATCTTAAGTCTACTCCAGTGACCACTGCAATCTCAAACCCGTTGTAGGCTTCAATGCTTACCCGGTCGAACTAAATGGCAAAAGAAAAAAATGAAATATCAAAGTAAAAAAGAGAAAAGAAAACTCTGAAAAAAGGAAAATAGATGACCATATGGGTGTTTGGATAACTCTACCAAGGCTATGGACGCTCGGCCGGCAGTAGAGCAATACCCATGAGATTGTAGCGATAACTCTGCTAGGGCTATGGACGCCTGACTAGCAGCGGGGCAATGTCCAGGTTACTTTTGGTGTTAGGCAACTTATGTAGCTCACTTGGTTAAAGTAATAACCCTGGTTACTATCCCTAGGAAAGGAATGAATTCACTTCACACACACTTTCAAGATGTCATGTAAGCTGACCCAATTAAGGATCCCGTTCTCCCAGATTCATCCTTGGAAGCCGCTCCTGGTCTGCGAAACCAGACATTCTGGGTCCTGAATGAATATTTATCCATAGAACACTTTGTAGTGTTCTCCAGCGGAGTCGCCATTTGTTGTGCCCTCAGCACACACGCCCCGTTCGCAACGGGGACCCTCTTTTCTTTCGCCTTGTCGGGTCTTTTGGGGCTGCCTCATTTTGCGTGCCCCTCTTTTTTAACGTTCTGCATGGTCGATACTACTCCAAGGTTACATCATAAAATCGACCGCGCTTTCCCTTTTGGTTTTTGCTGCCCTCTGGGGCCTCGTGGGTTCCTTTGGCTTTGTTTGGCTCTAGACGGCCCTGGCCCCCCTCGGGCCCGAGCCTCCGGGGTTCCCGCATCGGGTTTCCCCTTTGCGTTCGCTGCCCTTTGCGGCGTTCCCTGGGTGTCTTTCCCCCCTCTGGATCCCGCCCTCCCATCTTACGTTTGGAATTCCTCAGGGATTTCCCAGGCGGCCCCTGCTCATCCGGGCCCCGGGCTCCGGAAGTCCGTGTCTGGACTTCTGTCCCAAGATCGCCGTCTTTGACGGCGGCTCTCTTGCGGCCGCCCGCCTCTCGGGCCCCGGGATGGTGCTCGTCGCCACCGTCGCCTGTGCAATGCGAATTCTTCGGCGGCAAACTCCCGCGGTGCCCCACCCTCCGGGCCCCGAGCATCCGGTCGCCATCGTCGCCCAAACAACGCAGAAATCTCACAGCGGCCGTCGTCTCGCGTCCCTCCGGCCTCCAGACCTCGGGCTCTCATCCGCCGCCGCCGACCTAATTTGAATTTCACCAACCTTTTGGCGCGGCCGTACGTGCAATTAATGCTCACATTAATGGCAGATTGGGTATATTATGCATGATCCTCCAATTTCATTTTCACTTTGCGAATTAGAGCGAATTGATAAGGCCAACATCTGGAGCCCACTGCAATCAGCATCGTCACGATCATCCGTGTCTGCATCACTCTGTCGATCCCGTCGATCCCCAGTGGATTCTGCGTGTCCCCGCTCTGCGTTTTTGAGGTAGGCAATCGGTCGCCCTCCCGTGCATGTCTTTATGATTTCCAATGATTTAATCTAAATGAACAAATTAATGCGAGACCGTAAACTAATAGAAGGCTAGGTGGCGCACCAAACCCATACCTTAGAAAATCTGCAAACCCCCCTAGATTGCCTTTGCCGCTGATTCGGGGCTTTCCCTTCTCCTGGTTGTTCTTCGCGCAGGGCGGACGGGCACCCCAGGCCCGACCTCCCCCTTCGCCGTCTGCCTTCGCCGTTTTTGCCCCCTTCGTGGAATTGATTTTTTTTTTATTGATTCATCCTCTATGCATCCGGACCCCGGGTGTCTGGCCGCCGCTGCCAGTCTTCCGCCGTTACTCATGACTGACGTCTTTCGGCGTCCTTGCTACCCCGTGACCTTCCGGGCCCGGCCGTCCGGAGTTCCGTCCCCGGAACTCCATGACGGTTCCGCCGTCGCTCACGGCGGGACCCTGCCGGCTGCCTGACCTTCGGGTCCCAGGCCCCTTTTTGTCACCGTCGTCGCCCGAATGATGCCAAAATCAATCACGACGGCCGTCATCCCGCGTCGCCCCGCCTCTCGGGTCCCGGGACGCCTTTCGCCGCTGTCGCCCGACGCTGTCGTAACCTCGCGGCGGTCGTCGTCGTGCGTCCTACCGTGGGTCGGACTCCGGGGTTCTCCTCGCCGTTGCCACTGAACCACATTGCAAAATCCTTCGGCAGCAAACCACCATTGCCTCCCCGCCCTCCGGGCTCCGGTCTTCTCCTCGCCGCCGCCGATCAAAATGGCCGAAGATTATTCGGCGACCTTCGCGAAGCGCCCTCCCAGCCTCTGGGGCCCGGGGGTCCGAATGACGCCTGGTCCAAATGTAATACCTCATTGCTGGCCATTCTTTCACCTTGCAGGCCCCGGCCCTTGGACTTCCTCTGCCGAACTTCCTTGGCCGGATTTTCGCCCGCTATTCGTCGTCTCCAACGGCCGCCCCTTGACTGCCTTCCGGCCTAAAACCTCCGAAGCTCTTTAAATCAATCCAAACTGACCCCAATCCAGAATCTAACTTCGACCCACATCCTAAATCATGCCGTTCTCCATCTTGAGCCTCTTAAAATACCAAAATTTGTCCAACGGGGGTCTCTGGGAACTTTCGGTCGTGTTTTCCCTCCCTGACAGCATTTTTGTCAGGAAAGTCTGGCCCTCCAGGCCTGAATTGTCCAAATGCTCTAAAATGAAATTGATATCATCTGAAGATAAAATTTCTGATGTATTTGAATGGTTATTTGGATGATATGCTCATAATATGGACTAACATTAACGCTGTTGATGTTTTGTTGTGCTGACTTTGCCCTTTGCTTGTAGGATATATAGAATCGGCTGCAGGAACTTCAAGGGTCTCCACCGAAAAAGACAAGGGTAAGAAATTTGGAAGGGCCGCTTGAGGAAAAGACGATAAGGATCAGATGAAGTTCCAATTTCAGGGTGAGCCGCTCTAGCCAAAGGTCTCGACATACTGGAAGGAAATCTCAGATACCAATATCGGCCAGGTGGATATAGATGAGTTCACCCAGAGGGTCAAGGTCAAGCCTAAAACAAAGAATGTCAGGTTGATACGCCAAAGTCGAATCACCAAAGCTGTCGGCTTTCCTCCTTCTCTGATAGCACCTGAATTAGTAATGGCTTGTCGAGAAGCCTACCAAACGGACACCAGAATGATCGTGGACAAGGAGGGGAACATCCTTGCCGACATGTCTCCAGAAGAAATCACTAAAACGTTTCACATTCCTACATTCCCACATATGCAGGTCCCCACTTTGGAGCAGTGTCAGGCGGCATGGGATGCCAATCCATTAGGATGCAAGAAGTCAATTAATGTTTACTGGTTAAAGGAGAAACGGGGCAGCACTGCAAAGGTTCCCTAGGAGTTGTTTCGCAGTGACTTCCAAGAGGATTATCACGACTTGGTGACTATGCTAAGTAGGGTCATGGGCCTCCCAGCAGCCACCTACTTCCAAGAGTGGATGGCTTACTACATTGAACAGATCATACGAGGGAATGAGGACGTAAAAACCAAAACCTCATTTGACTGGGGGAGTATCATCAGCAACTGCTTCTACGAGCAGTTTGTAAATGTCAAGAAAAGCTCCAACTTCTACATGACCTGGTACTTGGTGTACTCCTTGGAAGGTCAGAGACAATATAGTGGGCTATTTATGGTGCTGGATCAGGGTCACAAACGAGGGCTCAAGCCTTTTGACCGGTACCCTCAACTACAATACTGCAACTTCAAAAAGGAGTACTGCCGGGTCAATGACGCCTTCATTGGCCATATTATCAGATTGATAGTCAGGGACTTTGAGAGAAGGGTATCCCACAGCGCCAGGGAACTCTTGAAGGAGTATGCCTTCTTATATATCCAGTTCCCAAGTTCACTTACATCCGCACCTAGGGATTCACAGAACGGCCGAACAAGTTCCCAAGATACCCAAACAACTGGATCATTCCCCTAGAGCTCTCCCAGTAGCTCCAACATATTCAGATGGTCTTCGGCAACAAGCACGTAGTGGGGATCCCCTACCTAATGACCCTCAGCCAGGGCCTCTATCGACTGCAAACATCTCAATGCGCCAGCAACTCAGAGAAAGAGCTTAAAGAATATAACTTTGAATGGTACACGGCTCGCCCACGAATGGACCCGCATGGTCATGTCAGGAAGGCGCTAGGGCTGACGTACGCCCACAAGTACCATGTCAAAGATTTCTGGGCAGATTGTAAAGATGACAAGGAGGTCCGCATGAGACACTACATGCGCATGACCGTGCAGTTTTTGAGGAGGGTGCAGCTGTTTCCGGTGCTTGACCAACTCGAGGAGGATGAGTCCACCCTTATGCACCCGAGGAACCCTGTGGTTGCCGGCCTGGCAATCCCCTCCATCGACTGGGATGAGCAAGAGGTCGAGGACCTGGATACTATCACCCAACCTATCATAGCTCGCACTAGGGAGTGGGTCGATGGGCAAGTGGCGCAGCTAAAACAACAGGGGGTGACTTTAACATATGTAGCGCTCAAGAGCGAGCTGAGCACCACGGAGGACGTTGCTGCCTCCCCATCAGCTAGTGAGACTTCCAAGTCTCCCCCCATCACCAGGTCCCAAAAAAGGAAGGAAGCGGAGATAGCACAGTCTGCGGACCCTAAGGAGCAAGCGAAGAAGGACATGGGAGGCTTATCTCCCAAGAGGCTCAAGGAGACAATGATTACAACAGAGGCGCAACCTCCTTTGCTCCTCCCTCCCCCGACTGGTGTGTTGTCTGCCTCTCAGGCTGCAATCGCCTCATCTCCACAGGCGGTGGACATTTCTGTTCACCTTGCCTCTTCACCCCCGATCGGGTCAATAATCAATATCGACTCCTCCTCTAGCATGACCACTTCCCCTTCCTCTACTGTTGCCATGTCACCCATCACGTCCCTCCCACTGGAAACAATACCATCGCCTGTCCCCCTTTCCACCATACCCGAGGCTATTACACGGCACCTGCAGAATCTCCCCCCCGAGCTCTCACAACTCCTAATGGACCCCGCACTCCAAGCTACCCTCGCCCAGGCCCTCGCAATAGCTCAGCCTTCACAATCGTCAACAGGGCCGCCGGCGATGGAAGCCACAATGCAAATATCAAAGGAGTTGGAGGAGCTAGAACAAGAGGCTTTGAAGCCTATTAAGGAGGAGGCCGATGATTACTACGAGCAACCCGAATACGAGCACAGAACCATCAACAAAGTGGCCTACGAGGAAGAAGAGATAGGCTCTTTTGAGAGCGGAGATGGAGAGGATGGCTCGGGTGCCAAAGAAATTATTTGGGTTTTCAATGAGGACATTGAAGAAGAGTTGGCTCAGCAGCCGAAGGATGTTGGGGAGGAGGCAAAACAGTCGCCGCATGGTGAAGAGGGACAGCCACAAGAAGAGCAGCCTGAAAAGGATATCACTGAGGCCGAGACCCATATTGTGAAGAGCCCCGAGGCTGAGGCTATTGAAGAAAAGAAGGAAGAAGAGGTGGCAGGAGAAGAAGATCCCACCCGGATGTTGTCTACCAAGGCACCCGCTAAACACCTCATGTTTTATCGTGACTCTGACGAAGAGGAGGAAGAGCTTCAAAAGGAAAAGGGGGCAGAAGTCTTGCCTCTAACTGAAAAGGGTGAAGGTAGCCATGATGCACCCAAGGACAAGTCTACCATGCCTGACTGGTTGGAAAGGCAGCTTGAAAGGGCAACCACAGTTCCGACGAACCCGAGGTCAAGATTGGAGGCCATATTGGCTCGATCCCTGACCATGACTAAGAAGGAGAAGAAGCCTAAGGTTCGTTCCAAGATAACCATGGATGCTTCTGACTCCCGCGCAGCACAAGTAGCAATGCCAACTGTCGGCCAGGCTGGAGTTAGCTACAATATCTCTACAATTGACCTAGGGACAGCAACCAGGGAACAAAAGGTCGAACATCTGGAGGAGTCAGTGGCCACGGTGGTGCATCTAATCAAACAGGACAAGGTCACCAAGGACGAGCTCAAGCCGCAGGTTGCTGCCCTGACCGATTATATTTAGCAATGGTCCTCAGTAGATGACTTGCCCACTACCTCTACAACTGCACCGCAGCTACTCTCCAAGGAGCAGATAGATAAGCTAGAAAGAAGGAAGAACTTGGAGAGGACCAGTGAGAATTGGTTCCAACAGGTCATAAGCATCGGAAACAAGGGGATCAGCTTGGCTGTGCAGATAGCCAACAAGTTCCTGGACCTGGTCCAATCCATGGAGGGCACGAAGAAACTCTGCACCAACTTCCCT
>VDFB02379711.1:50645733-50959270 GCA_007258455.2 Sequoia sempervirens
CCACTTCGTTTGACAGTATCCTTTTGATCTCATGCACATCCCTGGTGTGCAATGGCCGTCCTTTAGTGTAAATCTTGTGTAGGTTCATACTGTCACTCATAGCATGTTTTGTACCATTTTGAAATGAGAACTTCAACCACCACTTAGCACCCATGGTTTGTGATTAAGTATTTCTTGCATGGCTATCTATCCAAGCAGGCAAGTCACTGTACTGACTCTCCTTTAGCCTATGACTGGCCTCTATCTCTGTACTGGCAGACTGAGATGTCTTTTCCTGCCCAGGTATCCTAAAGTTTCTGATAGGCTTCTTCCATGTCTGTGGGTTGTCTCCCATACTCTTGTCATATTTGAAGATCACATCACTTCAAGATTTTGAATGCCTCAAGTCTTCTTGGACCAATCTATACCTTGGAGCATTGCTATTTATTCAGAAAGTGAAACATAGTATCATGACTTGTAACAAGGACATACTCTGGTTCAAAATTATCAATGAGCTTTTGGAATGGAAACATCTCCTCTTTGCTTTTGAAACCCTCAATACCCTGAGGAAGGGTATCAAGATCACCATAATAGAGCCTATTTGCATGATCAGGCCATCCTTCTTAATAGATACAATCATGCAAGTATATGGCGTATGCTTTCCATCTTCAGTTAAACCAGCCCTGACTTAACTCAGGTAAGACGAAAGATTAAAGTTTATGCTACAAGCTTAAATAAAAGAAGGCCTTTTTTGTTCCTGATCAGATCTTTCATGTTAGTCATCCAGAGTACACATTTATATTAAATGGCCAACCTTCAAGCATTTGGAGCTGCACATTATAATCTGGTATTTGCATCCACTTATCAGAGTAATTCAATGATTTTGAAACCCGTCACGAGCCTGTTATTCAGATGGTGATGAAGGTTCATGTCATTCTCTTTGATAACCTTCTGGTAGTGCTGGTCTTTGAATAGCATCATCGCCTCCTTGTTGGTGCGAAACCCGGCCAGGAACCTTGCAGGAAGTGTTGGACCACATGCGTCATATTTATTTGGCAATGAAAAATATTAATAATAACAGTCCAAGAACCAAGGGTAACTAGGATCTGGAAGAATAGAACACCCCTTTTCTAGGTAAGCTCTAGCTTTCTCTCAATCTTACCAATGGCAGTTAATTTTCGACAAAGATGCCTTCACTTCATCATCAAAGAAACCATTTCCTTAAGCTTACAGTGTAACACAGGAATGCCAAAAGATAAACTACAGATGAGACCTATAATTTATGCAACTTTAGTGTGAGATTTTAACCTTGACGCATTAAAAACAAGAGTTGCAGGAACAATTTCTTTCTTAATTCACACTCCTCTAAAATTGCTTCCTGGACTCAGATACCTTACTTCTATTCCATTTTGACATGCATCTTTCTCTGCAACATTTTCCTGTTCTAGAGCCACTCCTGCTAAAGAAAACTTCTCGAGCCTTATAGAATCTACCATCCATACCAAGCTGTTCGTCAAAAAAATATGCCTAAGTACATACTCACAACCCTCATTACTTGGGTGAGCATGGATCTCCTGTGTCTGTGAATAAGATCTGTCTCCTACCCTTCCCTAATGCATTGCTTCTTTCCAAAATGCATACTTTTCTTTTCTTTCCAATATGCCTAAGTACATATTCAAGAGTAAGTTCTTCTCCAACAAGATCTCCCCCTTATAAAATGCAATGCTCCTGAGGAGGTCGATAAAATTTCCAAACTTTAAAAGCAAGATAGAAGTGTATGAAAAGGCTCAGTAAACTGAAACCCACTCTCCAGAACTTGGTTGTAGCAGCACTGCTGACAAGATGAATCCAAAAAACTCACAAATAGTTATCAATGCAGTTGCCATTTCAGGAAGCATGCCATAGAGAGAAAGAAAATGAACATCATTAGAAGCCACTTCAAAATGACTCTTGGATCCACAATAATCTGGAGGAGGTGGAGGTGAAAGCAGCCTTAATAGAAGAGAACTGCATGCTTTGGGACATACATTCCATCCTTGATGAACAAGAGATGCATCAACCAAGTTGGATAGCTGCAACATACCTTTCTTCCTCTGATCCACTAGTACTTTTGTTTTTGCCTACTATCCTTATCAGAAAAAATGGAAATCCTCAACTGGATTATCAGTATTCTTCTGGATTGGATGAAGTTTTTCATGAAGACAATAGCACCGACCTTCAACAAAGTGTTCACCCTCAGAGATATTTCCCGTTTAGAAGTCTCTTTGTTCCTGATGGATGAATGCCCTTGAAAGCATATTTTTGAAGCACATTGTTTCAGTTCAGTGACCTTAGGGAGATGAAGGCTTTGAATCCATTATAAAAACCATCATAGAAGTTTGCAGATCCTGTCATAATGTGAAGGCAGAGATATAAACTTTGTATGTAGATGGATCATAAGTGAACTCCTAGAAAGTTTCAAGTGCCACTGCAACGTGCCTTCCTTCCTCCAAACTCTGTAATAGACATCGTGCAATCGTGTCTTCCTTCCTCCTTCATTTTGGGACATGATCTCTAAAGATCAAAACCCTAACAAGTTTTCTCCTCAAAAATTTAGACGTTTTCAAACAGCATTCCCTCCAAAGCTACATGCACGTGGAGTAGATAAAGTCAAGTGTAATATCCCTCACTTGATTTGCCCTAGAACTTGCCTATTGACCACAAATTGCCACAAGTTAGGGTTAGGGTTTGTCTTACCAAACAAATATTTTTTTGATAATGCAATCTTCGGTTTGAATCCTATAATCACCACATGAACAATATATGCATATATATATATAATTAATAGAGTTAAGTAATTACATCACATCATAGATTATCATTAATGCAAGCAAGCTAGGGTTTGGGAGAAAGGACATGATGGGTCTGCCCAAAGCCATATACCAAGCCTAAGAGGTTGTATACCACAGCCCTCACCCATGGTGACTTGTATCTGCTTTCTCCATCAGTTTCCCAACCCCTTGAAGACACTTGCCACCTTGTGGAGTTGGGTGGGGGCCATAAGTGTGTAACTTGGCTCTTTGTGTAAGTACCCTCTGATTGGCCCTACTAGCCTTGTTTACCCCATTTGCTTACACCTCAGGCCCTTTCTACAAGGTGGGTTCCAAATAGTCAATACATATCTTCTATTCTATCATAAGAAATCATACATTAAATATTCTTTCATTATGCATGGCAATATTTATACAGATGTAAGATAATGAATGGCAGAAAATACTCGAGTATCTATATATACATATATTTAATAATTGTCAACCTGCTATGGGGAGCTGGATGGGTTCCTTGTGATCGTTGGGCTGATCCCTCTTTGTTCAGCCAATGTGTACCTGTTTCTCTTCTCTAAATCGATGATCCTTACATATAGAAGATATCGTTAGGTAGATCAAGCAAATAAGAATCTATTATTCATACTTATATTGAAGAATCATAATTACTTATAAGGCTCAATAATTGCTGCAAGCATCATTATTACATAATCGTATATATACCTATATATACGTATATATCCTTATTTCCCTTATTGACTTATCATTTATCTTCATTTATCTCTCCTGGGGCCAACTCCTCTTCCCACATATTTCTGCAAATCTGAGTATATCGTTTAAATGTATCTGCTGCCATGCGCAGGGAATACTCCTATTTCTGCTCTTATTTTCTGTGTATATACCTCTGTTTAAATTTAATTGTATTCCGTTCTTGTTGCCTCCCTAACTGCAGATTTATTTATTGTTTGGGTGCCATTCCTTCTTGATCTCCTTCCCACTCGTTCTGCTATAACACACTGAATAGATCTGTTGATCTTTGTTTCTGCTCCCGTTTCCCCTTGGCTAACGTATGATCAATCCTTTATACGTCCTTCAAGTGTCCGAAGGGTGGCAATCCCTCAGGAAGGCCAGTATTCAGCAACGAGGGCTGGCCTGTATTTCTTTAATATTTATTTATTTGACTTCTTTAAAGAAGCGATTCCTTAATGAGTGTCGGCCTTATCAAAGAAGGTGGTGATTCCTTAGTGGGTCAGCCCAGTTTGATTTCGGCATCTTCATTTGTACTTATTCTTGCCTTAATTAGACTGAGCGCTGCCTTGTAGATATAAGTACTGCTTTTATGGTTATAAGATAGGGTCGGCCACCTTTGAAGATATTGAATTTATTTCTTATACTGAAAAATGTTGGCCACCATAGACATTACATCACATGCTGCACTTCCAATTAGTGGTGGGGACATGACATCAAGGCACCACCAAACTAAGGATCCTTTTCAAATATCAAGATGTGAATCATCCCTTAAAGATAGACATGTTTTCAATAACACTTAATCCATTTTGAACTCCTAAGGCAAGACTACACCATTTTAAAAAAAACAAACTTCGTTTAAAAGACTATTTCAAACCAAAGGAGTAAAATAGACTAACAAGCACAATTTTGCAATTAGAATCCTACACATAATCTAAGTCCTCACGTACCTGTACGTTAGCTCCAGTCGCTATGTTTGGCTTGTCAAAGGGTTTCCCCTCTGCTTTGCGCTTGTGCTGCCATTTCTTTTTGAAAGCAAGTCCACCTAACAATATTACCTCTGAAGATCCAATAGTGCTAACTCCTACCGTGTTCTCTCCATCCTTCTATGGTTATAGTTGAATAACCTGTCAATCATATTAATACACCTGTCGTGCATGCACACATCATAAATTACCAAAGTCAGAGCACTCTTATAACTTAGACAATCAAAACTTTAAACTCTTAATACATATTTCTATATAAAGTATGAACAGAATCCAAACCTGTAGCTCAGATGTAACAGGGTACTCATTCATGTCTATATAGTTCTTTTACTGCAATATGAGTTTATCACAGGCTCCATCCATGCTGTCACAAAGGATGCAAGGTTCAGCCAATGAGCTGTTAAGCTACATCATTCGGCATGGATTTCTCTGGTATGTTATGCCTGCACACATTGACAAATGTTTTTCCCTCTTTCTGAGATGGTTTTAAAAATCTGAAGTTTACAGGAAATAAACACTGTATATGTTTTGTTTACATCAACTTTTCACTGAATACGAAATACATAACAAAATCTTCACTCTATATGGAACTACTGAAACCAAACTAAACACGAAATCAAACAATGCATAAACCTTGGTGAGTAGACTGGACATAGCCAGACACAAACGTTGAATGAATTCTTTCGTCTTTATCTTCTGTCTTGATTGGGTAATTAGATGGAGCACAGAACCATTTTGCTAGGCTATGATATTACTATCTGTGCTGAGTGTATACACAACAACTGCCTCGTACAATACTTGTTTCTGCTGCGCTTGATGTTGAACTGGGTATGCCATCAAATTGGGATTTTTGTAAGCTTGAGAGATGCATAGTCAATTGGTTACATGGAGGCCATATATGGTTTCCCTATAGACGTGGCAAAATGCAATGAACTGCACGCCAGATGGTAATGGTAATCAATCAGCAGAATGAATGCACTGATGTAAATTGTCAGCCAGATCATCTATTTTTTTTGCCTAATCCCAAGACATACAGAGAAAAACCTCACATGCATCGTTGATGTTTGATACAAATGCATTTTGGAAATGGAATGGCTACATATAAAATAGGCTCAAGCTTCAGGCATATATTAAATTATTAATTAAAAGGAATTGGAAAAAGAATATTACTCAGCATTTCCAATTCTGCACAGCAATGAGAAGGAGGAAATAATCACCAATGTGGACCATACTGCTGAGCCAAATGTGGGATGCGTTTACCAATCAGGTTTCTCCTCCCTGTGGGTCCTGTTAATAACTGTGATGTGGCCTAGAAAATTAATAACATTCATAATAAAGGTCAAGGAAGCAATATGTTTTCCTTTTTCAAATGTACATCTGTAGCCAAACAAAATCAGAATTATATCAGTTGTGAGGAGTTTAACTGCGATGTGGCCTAGAAAATTAATAACATTCATAATAAAGGTCAAGGAAGCAATATGTTTTCCTTTTTCAAATGTACATCTGTAGCCAAACAAAATCAGAATTATATCAGTTGTGAGGAGTTTAACGTCTATGTTGCTATATTCAGCTTTTGTCTAAATATATCTAATTAGAAAGATCTTATTCTGAGTTCACTAAGTTCAAATGTCTGCTTCATTCTAAATACAAGCAGTTTTTGTATAAATAAGGAAAATTAGCAATGTTCTTGTTGGATACTATTACGAAATGTACCCTAAGGTGTTGTCCTTTTTCCTTATTAATAATTGACTACTTCAGGCTTTTATAGTTTAGATTTAACTGCAGAGAGCAATTTCTTGCTTTGTAAAATTCAGCTTGCTCACTGGCAAAGCTCTGCAACATTTGTATTCTAAACTTGTGTAAAAATTTCCCTATGGACTTCAATAGAGTTCTGTACGAGAATTACAAAATGCCTTTGTGACATTAGTAAACTATGAATAAAGTTTATCAGTTTGAGTCATTTAATATTAAGAAATGAAATAGACCAGGCAATAGTGGATGTAGCTTGTCAAGGTTATTAGTAATTAAGGTATTCTTTTACACATTGATTTGGTCTTCGATCTTTAATTTTTAGTTTTCTTTAAGGCTCTTATTGGGTAAGATATTATTTTAAATATCTATTTATTTATATAAAAGATGCACAAATATATGGATTAGACATCCTTCTCCCCTGTAACCCTAATTACTTGTTATTGCACACTCAATTCTATTCCCAAGAAATGTACACAGTTCTAAATTTCTAATTGTAGATCTCCTCTCAAATATATTTTATATAATATACAATCAGCGTAACCCTTGCACCTCCTTTGGGTGCAAGTGCTAGTAATATAATTATTATATA
Organism: Sequoia sempervirens; assembly: GCA_007258455.2. Taxonomy (NCBI): domain Eukaryota; kingdom Viridiplantae; phylum Streptophyta; class Pinopsida; order Cupressales; family Cupressaceae; genus Sequoia; species Sequoia sempervirens. The sequence goes on from VDFB02379711.1 coordinate 50,652,591, forward strand.
TCTTCCGACTGTAAGAACATCTGCGATAAATAACGGATTGAGTTATGTGGCTGGCAGCGTGGATGCAGATAAAAAAAAATAAAATTGAAGTGAAAGTAAAACAGAGGGCATGCAAAGATAGGAGAAACCCTAATGGAAATTGCCGCTGCCAAAAGTCGTGGAAAACACATTCGAAAATCACACAGAAGTTTTTAACAGGTAATTGTGGCTAGAAACCATAAAAAATAGCCTAAGAACTCAGAAATTGGGCAGAAATCAGAGGAAACTTGCAGAAATTAACAATCAACGAAATACCCTAAAAATTATTCAAAAAATGACAATTTAATGGACAGGAAAATCGGCAAACCTTAGGATTTCTGATTTTTATGATAAATTGCAATTTTTTCGTGATTTCTGCTTCTTTGGTTTCAATGATTTTTTTGGGTTTTTATGTGGAAACTTGACTGGGCAGGATTATTTTTGGGTGTGTTTTTATTTCATTATAAAACAATTCTGTTGTTATCTGTTAAATGAAGGCATTGGTTCTGCTGTTTCATCTATGGCTGTTTTCATCCTAGTGTAGAGTTTATAAATAATTTACCTAAACTTTTGAACTTTTTGTTGCAGAGTAGGATAGCGTAGGGTTTCAGGATGAGCAATAGGGCTGAGTACCCACGAGAGCTACGCCTGGAGAAGATTTCACAGGAAGCTGGGGAAGCCTTTGGCATAGCAGTTGCAGGGACTACCTTCTTTGAATTTATCACAAAATCTTACAATTCTCGCAGTGGGTTGCGGAATCGTTTCATTGCTGGAATCCAAGCAGCACAAATGAATACTCCATCGTCTGTGTGTCATGTTACAGCTGCTTGTGTGTTGGCTTACTCAATAGAACATTCTGCATGTTACCTGAGACACAAGGAGGACCCCTGGAATTCTATCATGGGAAGCCTTGTTGGCGGAGGGGCTCTTGGGATGCGTTTAGGGCCAAGGGGAATGGCAGGTTGTGGCATCGTTTTGGCTTTACTTGATGGCTCATGGACAATGCTGGAGAAGTTTGTGGACCGAGTTAGTTCTTAAGGTGGATTTACATGCAAATTATATAGGTGTAGAAAGCTGGTTGTCTTTTTTGGATTTGGGAAAGTTGTTATTTTTCTTTCTAGAAGATTGCTTTTGTTCTCTACTGAAATTGGAAGTGCATGAGAAAAGTCTTGAACTCTTATAAATAATCTTGTAAGAAGACTCAAACTAAAAATTCATCATAACGAGTTTTGAAATTTCCACTTTCCTTCTTGCTGTATTTAACTTCTCCCTACATGATTAGTAGTATAGCAGTGTAGATAATATACTGAATTCATTCATGGATAGTGTAAGGCCATGCTTTTCCTTCAATATGATTTAGGCTTATACGATTATATGACAAAATCATAATATTATTATATGCCTAGATTATATTCACTTAACATAAAGGATCTTCCTCTCTTCTGTTATTAGTTGAATTCAGGATTATATACTTACATACCTTAAATTTCATTTACTTTTTATGTGTTATTTATCCATACTCGTGTTTAGTGCTAACAACAAAATAAAAATAATAGAGTTGTTATCTTTTGATTGGACAACAATCATTGTTTGGAGATAGTGTTATTATGTTTAAATAATAAATTTAAAGGGGAGAACAAAATAAATGTAACAATGCTATTAGTATTGAAATTTAGACGTTAGTAAGTAGCCAACATTATTAGTATTCACTTTTAATTTTGGGTTCAGAGTTAAAATACAGGGAAAGAATTGAGGTATATATAGGTATATTTTGGAGGATAGTAGCGGAGTAAAGAATAGAAATATTTGATAATGAAGTGTATACGTTTAATGGATATAAATAATTAGTTATATTTTAATGGAGCAATTATATTTGTATACTGAAGTAACATAATTTCTTGGGGGTTTCTAAATATTCCTCTAGTTTGTTCCACCATAGAATACATGTAATTGAAGTTGAACACTCCAAATTACGTTTCTAAGTTCGAATTAATGAAACAAAGAGTTTAAAATTAGTTATTACGCCACCAATAAACTCAAAGATAAACACAAGCCTAAATCACCAAACTCTAAAGGATTCTCTGGGAAAGTTGTTCCATGTCCCTACTAAAGCGGTAGTTTGACCCTTGAAATCATTTTTGTTGCACTATAAGATGTTGGGACAGTTAATTAAATCAAGAAGATCTGATTTTTCCTCTGGGAATGATAGCAAGGGATTTGCTTGGGGAAACATCTTGCACATACCCCTTTGGAAATCAAGAAGTGACAGAGATTTGAGTGGTGAATCGGGAGAGTTGAAGATATGCATGAATGATCTTATCTGATGTTTCTAGTTTTTCTGCTTTTCTTCTTCAGTTTTGTTTTAAAGCATAATAAAACTGCGAACGGGTGCAATTATTCTACGGGCGATAGTTTTAGTTTTAAAGCGTTTTTCATTAATTTTCTTCCTTTGCATTTGGATAATATTTTTCCTCACAGCCGGATCATTGTCCTCAAATCTCTGTATATAGAGATCTTGGTTTCATTAATCGGGGGAGAGGATACAAAGCTTGCAAATCTTTATGCCTTAAATGTATGCCCACGCCCTGTTCAGGGAGGTCATTTTTAGAACAGGCAAGGAGGACGTTGAATATGTGGTAGAATTTGGCTTTATACCCGCCATATGCATGATCATGAAAGAAAAAAGGGGAAGGAACAAGAGAATTTTAAGGTAATAATTGTAGCTTGATTGAAACGATTGTTGTGAGAGAGCCCACAAATAGAAAATCGGGTGTTCTAGGTAGGGACGCGAATGCCTTTAAGGCATGGCGCTTTGCTGTTACATGATGAAAGCCGAGCTCCAAATCTTTTTGCACAAGAAAAGATCAAGCTATAGGGGTACGCAGGAGGAGGAGTTTTTAGTTTAAGATGGCATTAAGAGATCGATGTAAGAAGAAAAAGAGGTTGGACTCCTCTCTCACTGTCCTTATGAAGTTTTTCCAATCTGCTCGCCCTGCACAGAAAAAATAAAAGAGAATCATTCGCCACACAGAAGATAGGAGATGACACCTGGGAAGGAGAAGATTAAAGGGAGAGAGTGGGGCAATCAGACGTAGGGATCACTTTTAAATCATGGGTACCGACTAAGGAGTGCGCTAATAGGTAAGTTTGACTATAATTCTTTCAATCCATTTTTTTTATGTCTGAGTTGGTTTTCAAATGTATTTAAATCTATTAAGTTGATTGAACTCGAGTTGGATTCTAAAATTCTAACACATAGAATATTTTAGTTAAAACTCGCCATCATTTTCATTTAGCGAATTACTGAATACCACTAAGACTGTGTTCAAACAGTAAATAAATAGGAAAATGGCTATACCTCCAAGACAGTATATGAGAATGATGGTCACACATAAAGGATACATAACACAGTGATTCATTTTCAACTTCAATACCTTGGATAGCAGTCGATCTTGATTAAGTCTTTATGGTACATTTATACTATGAAAATAATTGCGATTGAAGGACTTAAAACAATCTGACTTCCCTTAATGATTATAGTCTAGAATCAAATCTATTAACACGTAACAGCTTAAGAGTTCTATGCAGTTTAAATTTCAATAATCAGACTCGTAAAGTTTGCAAATATAATTCTTGAGCTTGTACAACTACATTAATGACGATTTGTTGCCTTTATGCACCTTGTTAAGGCATAAATTGTACTAGTGTTATTTTTAACATAAGGTGAAAGGAGAACAATTGTTGGAATGCATTTCCATGCAACTGATAGTAGTAAACAATATCTAATTGGCAATGAGGAAACATCAACTTTTAGTTTATGTATATTACGTATAACTTGTCATTTAGTTTTAGGCTTTTAGCTGCTTGAAGTTTTGTATCTACCTTGCTAAGAGATGTGAGTTGGGACGCAAGGCAGTTGTAATGATTTGTGGAATATGTTATTATATTGATAATCCCTTTAAAGCTTGATCCAATGATTAGAGTATTTTGTAGTTATTAATGAGTTTAGCATTGTTGATCAATATGATTAGAGTGAAGAAGACCAATAATTTTATAATTTTTTTCATTGCTTAGCACTCTTAGTGTTTGGAAAATAGATTAATGTCTTGTTCTTCACTTAAAAATATTGCTAGTAATTCATTCAAGTGACTTTATGATATTATTGTTTTTTTATTGCGAATGAGCCTTGAATATGTGTTCTTACAATGAAATCAAGTTTGTAATACACAATTTTGTTAAACATTGGGTTGAAAAGTTTTTTAAGCATTATTTTGTTTGAATATTACTAGAATAAGTATTAGATAGATATAGGCAATGATTTTATTCTATTGTTGACCAAATTATGTTTTGGAAACCATAATGTTCTCTCACTCATACTTGTTACATTAAATATGAATATATATATATGCATTGTCATGGAACTATTTGACAATAAGGGCATGTTGTAAAAGATTCACTTAGCATAAGATGTGATTGTTGAGCCATGTGAGATATGTTACCCTGATTCTAAAATCAAATATAAGGAGAAATACCTTAAGTCTAGGGCTACATTGAAAAACAAAAGCGTGTTTTACCATTTTACTAGATAGTGTGGTATAGTGTCTGTTGTTTATGTTGAGTTTGAAGCTATGACATCAGTTTGAACTGAAAAATATATCTTTTGTTATCCAATCAAGTTTTGTGTTGGTTCAATTACGTTGTCTTTTTTTTTTTTATGTATTTACTTCATCTTTATGAGGTCAATTGTTAGTTAAACCTAGATGTTTTGTGGAATTATTGGTCAGTCAGTTATGAGTTGGAGTGAACCCAAGTTTGTCGAACTACGATTCCTCTGCGCTATGCGTACGTAGGCAAGGCCATCAGAGATGAGCCCCCGAGGAATTAGGTCCAACCCCTTAGGTTCCCCGCACTTGTTGGAAAGATAACTTTTGTGTGTGTGGGCCTGTGTTGTGAATGAAATTGTAGTTTGTGTTTGTCCTTAGCTTAATTTTGGTTGTTAAGTTTTTGGGCATTACAGATAGAAACCTCTGAACTATTCTATTTTGCACCTTCTATTTGTTGCACATTTGTCTTTTAATATGAAGATGTTTATAACTTGCTTTTGCGTTGATAAAACGTGGATTTGTAATCGTTTTCGTTATTCCTTGAGTGAAGGACTTATCTGTATTCTTTAGGGCTTGAGTGATGAATTTATGTGTATTTGTTGTGCCTTGAGTGATGAAGTTATCTGTAGTCATTGTGCCTTGAGTGATGAATTTATTGATAGTTGACCATCTAATCTATGGAAATGAAGGGGGCATGAAATGACAACAATTAACATGGAGAATACTGAAGAGAAAGAACAATGAATTTTTCTATGTATATCAAAAGCATGGCATTTAAAACACAATCAAAATCAAAAACTTACATGGCCAAATGTATGTCCCAGATTTAATGTGGCTCTTACACCACTTTCTTTTTCATCCAAAGCCACAACTTCAGTTTTGTTTTTACTTGACCGCTTGATGGCATATGCCAAAGTATTTGGATCCCTGGACATTGCAGAGTAGAACATTTGTCCATCAAGAACCTACGTTCAAATTATATGAAAACTTGCCTTGGAATGAAGCTCAAAATACCTTGCTAGCAGAGCATTCATGGTTTTTTCTTGCCACTCAAAGAATTTAGCATCTCTGATCAGACCATACTTCACAATTTCTGCAATACGAGCGTATCTGTGTCTATTAGTACACACTGAGGTTGGAAAAATGCACCAATCATGTTCTTTTCCAGAGGATGAGTTATTCCTGTTTTTCCAACTGAAGAATCAGCCTGTGCCCATAAGTAATGAGGATTTAGTAACAGATTGAAAAATGATCTAAAGTTCAAAGGAAGACAGTTAAGTCGAAAGCCACACAATGATCGAACCTGAGACATCAGTGTTGTTGGAATCTGAATGAAATGGACTACAAATGTTTTACTTACCATTTCCTTGAATTTCTCTACTACTGGTAGAATAACACTTTCCACTTAAGTTTTTGATCCATGAGTAATCACATCCACAACTCTTTCCACGTACAATTGACCAACAGTTGTGTTTGTTACCATAAGAACGTTATGTCCTTTAATATGCCTGCAGAAACTCAAAGCGAGCATTTATCAGGCAAACCATATTGTCCTTCAAATATAATAACTGGGCCATTATTTGAAAAACAAATTCCTAAGAAATAAACTACAAGATTCTCAAAGATGATAAAGAAAAACTACTGGCTATTTTAAAATTAAGACATTTACATCTCTACTTTAATAGAGTGATAGGCAATGGATAGGGAGTGCGTATGCATTTTCTGCTACACATGTTTAGCCACCAAAGAAATGAACTCAAGCCATAATGAAAGATAACCACCAAAAATTGTCAGCTACCATCTTAAGGTATACACGCATCTCGAGTCCAACAATGTATTAAAACTCTAAGCGAATCTGCCCAGCATTTGTTGATCCATTTTTCAACAAAGAGATCATACTCTCTAAACATATCATGTTCCAAAGCTGGAATAGAATCATACAATTTTCCAAGATTACAATCTTTCTTGGTGCAGATTTGCAAAGAAGACAGAACTAGTGATATCTGAACGGGTATTCCATGCAAGCCAAGCTAAAGCCTTTGAAGATGAGGATTAAAGACAATGTCTTCCTCCAAAAGCCACTAACATCCCAAACACCTGTTTATGGGTTATAAGACCCCAACAAGGCTAAACGGTGGTCTCAATGGCACCATACTACTTGGGATATATTGAAAGTTAACTTTGATAGTGTATCTACAGGTAACCCGAGTATTTTGGGTACTAGCAGTAACCTAAGATATGAAAAAGAATCCTTTATTTCAGCTATGATGAGCTCTCTTCCGTTTGGCACTAACAATGAAGCTGAGATTATGGCTCTCTTACAAGGACTTAAAATGGACCATCACCTTGGTTGTCAAGCCATTAAAATCAAAGAAGACTCCCTCACTGTCATCCACACTATGGTGAAAAGTTGTACAACAAATTGGAGTCTTGAGAACCTCTTGCAAGAAACATGTAGCCTAGCATTAGTATTTCAATTGATCTCCTCCAAACATCACAATAGAGAAGCCAATAAACTATCAATGTCTATTTTATCTTCAGTCACTAGTACAGATTTATCAGAATGGCTAAGTTTTTCACTGCTTTTAGTCGCTGAAACAGCAAGATGCAGTCCAACAATGGTAGGAATCTCTTTGTTCAAAAAAGATAAAAAGAGGGGGAAAGAGGCAAAAACCAAAAACCAAATACCGGCTTCTATTTTCTCTGTTCTTCAGCCATAGATTTCAAATATACCAGCTCAAACAAACATTACCAAAAACCAATAACAAGCTTATATGCTTAAAAGATAAGTTTAGTTCAAGGATTTGTGATAACAAGTATCTAAAACCACTGAAGAGGATTGAAAAACAACATATGCAAACATGGAAAGATGGCTGAACGCAAAGGTACATCTGGAGAAACCCTTAAATGGGAAAGGAACTCTAATAAGAATGAGCTTTGAACTCCTAATGTAACTATATATCAATCTTCCAAGTAGGAATAATGTCCCAAGGACTACCTAAAGCACATGGCAACAGATAAAACTGAATTCGGATCCTACAACAATGTGTGCAACTCCATGAAAATCCTGTTCTCTAGCTGCGCCTAGAGTTTTAATTCATTGTTGGACTCTAGAACCAAGATTTAATACCTAAAAATGATTGAAATTCACATTGCACTACTCCACAAATTTATATCTACGCATTAAAAACATTCAAATCCTACTCAAGAGTTGTGAATCAACACTAAGAACCAAGGAATGCACAAGTTGGCATGAGACCTTTCTGACTAGGTCATAGAAAAGACTCTCAAATAAAGGCTTAAAAATAATCCACATTTCCTGTAAATTTATGATCAAATTTCAGAGTTCCAACTTAAAACTGCTTTTATACTGAAGGGAGGGAAGAAAAATTTAATAATATATCAAATGGACAAGATCTGATGGATCTTATTCCTAAAAGAAAGAAAAAGGACATTAATTATTACCATATCTATTTAAATTTTATATTGAATCAATCCAAATCACAGTAATACTAAAATTACCAAGTCATCAAGTACACTGTTCCCAAGTTGGTACTGGCATATTGTAATGATTAAGTTGTCATGTTGTTCTTGCCATCAAGGTTCAAACCCCACTGGGGTGTTACTATTGAATGTGTATATTGGAGATGTGGTCTGTTGTTTGTGACCTCATCAGTTCATAGCTTGGCGGACATCTTGCCTCATCCGTACACCATTACATGCATAAAATAATAATACTGGATACACAATTCAGAATTAAATGTTCATGTCTCTTTTGATAAATCTTCTAAGATCATAGATCTTCGGTAGTATTTATGTCATTTTTAAGTTTTGAAAAGTTGGCCAGTTTGTTTGCAGAAATTAACAATCAAGATTCAGAATTAATCCTTCCATTCTCTTCGCTTCCTAACTTATTCTACTCTACACAAAATGCTCACAATTTCCAGCAAGTCTGGGTAAATCCCCAACAGGGCAAATTGAGGTACATTTACACCCAGACTGCTTCCTCGAGAGATTCAGGATCTCCAACAGACTAAATATTTTCCAGATTCTATCTGGTTAGCATAAATTACTAACCAATAGCTCATCTGCATTCACTTATTTTAGAGACTAAGAGAGGAATAAATCCCTGAGTAGACTAGATATTCATTCCATCCACTTCGCATGACATACTATATTTTTTAGCTTTGTAAAGTGTTCATCTAAACATCTAAAGCTAACACCTATGCATGCATTATATGCACAGGACTGCTTAAGAAAATACTTCTAGCTCTTCGGCATTAGGTAGTCCCTACTCCTTGAGTAGTGAGAACCAAAAGGTATACAATTATCATATATTTTACTTGCAAAGCATCATAGATCACAATGCCACAGAGTGAATTGTAAATTCCTTCACTATTTTCACTTCCAAGGTTAACATTATTGTCTTGGATGCAAGAATATATCTTTGTGAATGATTAAGATGTTTTAAGCATAGAAAGAATACAAGAAGCAAGAAATTAAACATATAACTTTTATCTTACATCATTCACGTTCATTAGAATTGACATCATATTAGATCAACAATGTAATCTGTGAATTCTGCTGAAAATTTCGTTTCTTCGCACTTTTAGCTTGGGTTTCAATTTCCATGAATAATGTTACTATAAGATGGTGGAATCTATCAAAACCTGTAAATTTCATATGCCCAGGTGATTGCCAAATAAAATTTCAAACAGGAACCCATAAATAAAATTTAGGCCACTATCGTGATTACTAATATTTTTTTGGGGATTTTAAGTTTTGAAGATCAAGTGAGAGGAAATACAATTATTCCCCATCGGAAGTCCAACCTGACCCATGATGACTTGTGCCTACAAATTCATAGTAATTACATTGCAGAAAGATAACCTTGTTTTTTTCTTTTCTTTTCTCAACTACAAAAGGTATCATTACTCAGCCACTTTAAAAGCCATTTGCAAATAGTACATACATTCTTTACCAACAAAATAATAGCCTAGATTCATTCTAGGCAATCTATATGAAAATCAATGAATGACAGAGAGTCTATCAATGAGAAGATTGAAGGTGTGGTCTCGATGCTGAGTCTCACATAGTTCTTCTAGATGCTGAGTCTCACATAGTTCTTAGGGCACCAAAGTGCCTGCCACTGCGAGTGATAATTCTATGACTCCTCATCATCTTCGCACAATCTTCTTCTTCATCTCTTCTTCACACTTCAACCAAGCAAATGCTGCATTTATACAGAAATCCAGAGTCAGTCAATTCTGTGTTTCTCTTTACAAATTTGGTTGTTTGCTTATTGTTTTTTATGATTAATAAAACCTGGTTTAGGTCCAGGAATCGTATACAAAAGAAAAGCAAGAATCTCCCAATAACATCACCAAGACCCATCAGCCCATTGAGCCAAACAAAACAAAGCCCCACAAAAAACAATAGTTAGGACGAGCAAGACAATTACCTGCCTGTGATAACCATGAGATCACTTTGAAGCACCCTAATCAAAGGGAAAGGAAAGTCATTCCACCACTGCACAATTCTTGAGTCCTTTTCTTTTTCCATCGAAACCCCATAATTTGCAAGCCAATCCGCAACCTTGTTCCCCGATCTTTTAATGTGAGAGATTTTCATCTGTTCCAAACCCGTAGCCACCCACCTTGAACACCGTATAATGGCTTCTAGTCTCCAATTCTTCAGCCCGGATCCCCCAAGAGCATTAATGATCAACTTTGAGTCCCCTTCAATCCATAACTTCTTCCATCCTTTATCCCTAGCAATCATTAATCCCCATAGTAGTGCACCTGCCTTAGCTCTATTGTTAGAGTCGACCCCAAATGCCAAGGCGTAAGCACCAACCGGCTGACCGTGATGATCCCTAAAAATGCCACCACCCTCAGCCCAACCAGGATTGGACCTAGCCGCGCCATTGAAGTTGAGCTTGATCCACCCAAAATCAGGGGGGATCCAAACTGTAGGAACCAACCCCAAGTTGGGGTCCTTCAGAGATAAATGGAGCCAATGAAAATGTGGCCACAGATCCCCCCACTCCTCCCTAGCATCAATCTCCCTACATCCAACATTTTGTAACTCCCCAACCTTAGACAAAGAACATTCCACCCTGTCCCAAATGCTTTCTACCACTCTGCCTATTTTGAAAAAGCCTCCTATTTCGTTTGAGCCAGATATTCCAAACAATAATTGCCGGGGCAACAGACCATATCAACCTAAGCCCTAGACTCTTAATCTTCGCCCACCAACACTCCAGTAGTCGAGGGATACAATTAGGCATAATCTAGTCCAAATTCCATCTATTAAAAAACATGGACCATAGCTTACTAGAAAATTCACTGTTGTCTATATTTCACCTACAGTTAAATCAAGCAGGATAATCAGGTGTTAGATCTTCAGAGGCCAAATGGAGCATTCGGCCTAGGGCCAAAGTCATGAATCTAATGCTAGGTCACATGGAACTCAATGAAGAAGCTTGCCTTGTTCAGGTTCGGCATGAAAATCTTCTAAGGATAGAGTCGCCAAGACCCCAGGAGTGTCACGGGAAGTGAGGTTCGCCTATGGTTCCCTATCGGCAAGACATCGCCCATCGTCTCGATGACCAAGGGATTTTAGTTCGACAGAGGTTCTTTTCTTCAGAGGGAGGTCTTGCCGAACGCATCGGGTCTCACCGACAAGGCAAAGCAGGATCTTCTTGGCATATGTCAACAGACTTCGTCGAGAGTTCTTACTGAAGATAGGAGGTCTTGCCGACAATAGTTCATGAAGTGACGTTGACGAAAGGAAGCAAGCTCGGGGAGAGGTCTCTCCGACCACCAGATGTCTCCTCGAAGTAATGTAGCCCTCGGTATAAAGAATCAAGATCGGCGAGATGTCTCGCCGACATCAAAGGTTTTGCTGATAACAAGGGGAGTTCGCCAAAAGTTTTAAAGCTCGGCATAGGGTCTTGCCGAGGCAGTAAAGTCTCATCGAAGTGAAGTAGTTTCGGCCAAAGGATAGTGGTCTCAGCGAAATGTCTTGCCGAGATGGAGAGGTCACGCTGACACCAAGGGGAAAGTAAACACATCACCGAGTAGGATGGAGGCTATCGCCATAAGGTCTGGCCGACCAGAAAAGTCTCCCCGACGCAAAGGAAAGAGGGCCCTCGGCATGACTAAGGGTTCTCGCCAAAAGGTCTCGGCGATTATAAAAAGTTTCCCTGAAACAAAGAGCTTGGAAAAAGCAGGGGGCTCGACAAGAGGTCTCGGCGAGTGGAGGATGTCTTACTGAAGGATGAAAGGGGGCCTTGATATGTTTGCCTTCGGCAGGAGTCTCGCCGATCACGAAAGACTTCGCTGAGAACATTGGATATCAGCGTAGGGTCATGCCAAAGTGGAGATGTCTCCCTGACAGGAAAAGTGGTGTCACTAAAGATAAGGTCTTCCCGACTCTGATGTCTCGCCGACAGCAAAGGGAGCTCGCGGAAGGATGAGTGATTCACCATGAGGTCTTGCCGAAGCAGTGCTGTCTTGCTGAAGGGTGAGAAGAGCTCAGAAAGAATGCGTGAGTTCGGTGTAGGTCTCAGCGAAACAGAAAGAAGCTCGTCGGGAGAAAAGTGACCTCGCCAAGATGTTTCATCGACAGGGTGAACTCTTGCCGATGAAAAGGGTCTCGGCCAAGGAAACAGTTTCGCTAAGAGATAGGGAGCCCGACGAGAGGTCTGGCTGACTCGGCAATCTTGCTGACGACAAGAAGCCTCAGTATAACATTCTAAGTCGAAGGAAGGTCTCCCCGACTCGGTGTTGTTTGGTCGACAGATGAAGAGGGCTCGGGGGATATCGAAAGAGCTCGGCGAAGAAAAAAGACCTCGGTGTGAGGTCTAGGCGAAGTCAGAATGTCTCGCCAAAAGATGAAGGGCTTCGGGGTAACGCTTTGCCTTTGGTAAAACATTTCATTGACACTCGAATATCTTGCCGACTGAGGAGGAGCTCGGGGAGGTGGTGAAGTGAAAAGGAAAAGGAGACAAGAGGAAGCTCAGTGAGAGGTCTTGCCGACCAAAGAAGGACCCGACATCACTATGAGATCCTGCCGACTCGGCAATGTCTTGCCGATGTTTTGAGCGGTGACAAATCTGACTTCGATATAACTTTGGTGGCTCAATAAGAGCTCTCATCGACTATCACACGCTATGCTGATGGATTCGGAGGAGCATAATCACATCGGTGAGACACTTTCAGTGTCTCGCCGAGATGCGATTCTGATCGAGGAGCTTTCGACCGCCCACAGAGTCCACATAGAATACACTCGCCCAATCAAGGGGAGCTAGAGGAAAGTTGTGGCAGCTTGACCAATAGAAAGAAAATCAACAGAATGTGAATGCAACACGTAACTATTGTGAGCTCAGGGCATTCAAAGTGTTTAGCCGAAGTGGTTCGAACAAGACATGAAGCCAGGATCATAGTGAATGTGGTAGCTGCGAAATATCTACAGAGGCTTCTCCGAAGATGACTCTGTGCTAACATGGACACGCAGGTTTCTGCATTAATTCAGACAAAAGATCTAAGGAAAAATCTACTCCAAGGGCGGAATATTTTGTAAGCCCTAAGGGGCCGACACATTTTGATATATAAGGCCTTTTTGCCTTTTTGTAGATAGTTGGAGTAATACATTCAGAGGAGTTAGTGATTTTTAGCTATCCTTCCTCAACTGATGTATATTTTGTAACTCAATCGGAATCTAGAATAAAAAGCAGAGTTTACCTTGGAAGCTACTGTTCATGCTTGTACTATCCTCATTTCTGTATCTTTCTTTTGGTTATGCAAGTCTTTAACTGTGTTTTATAAATTTTGCACTTATATCTTAGAGCTATGAAATTAATCTTTCCTTCCTGAGATGTGTATGTAGATCAAACCTTTTAAGATTGATGCATAAGTCTATAAGAAGTCGTGTTGAGCACATAAAACATTTACAGCTAGGTTTCCTAGTGTATGTTCATCCTATTTTTCTTTTTAGAATTCCTCATCATTTCAGTGTATCACCTTAGATTTAAATATTTAGTTTATGCATTCCTTCTTCCTTTTTCCCCACAAGAATCAGTAGTTAGGTGATTACACAAAGGAAGCCAACCTTCTTCAGAGGTTCACTCCAATCTCAGGTGACCCACAGCCTTGGAGTGATCCAATGTTGCACTAGAAAGCTCAGTTTTAATCTCTGTGCATAGGGTGCATTTCTAGGTGACAACATTCACAATGGATGAAAAGATGATCATTATCCTCCTCATCCGCTTCACACATAACGCACCTGGATGGGCCTACCCATCTGCAACACCGAAGCCCGTCCCAAGTGAGAGCTCTCCGTTTTCCCGCAATCCAGAGAAAAGAGTTCAATTTGGGCATGTTATATTTGCACCATCCAAATTTGAAGGACCAGTCGGTATTATCAAACTTGTAGAAGACCTCTTTGAAAATCTCCTTAACCGTGGCTTGCCCATTACTACAGTCACCCCACACCATCATATCTTCACAGCGTGGCCCAAAAAGGGGCCAGATCTCCATTTCCACCTGGATTTCCTTGCAGACTTGTATCAGATCCAGGGCTGGAGCAATGAGCTTACACCAAGAGTGATTGGGGGGGGCATCCCACCATGTAGTCACGAACCAACTCACCAACTGAATCCTCAAAGTCACTGGCAACTAGCCTAAATTTGGGCACATCAGATAACGACTTGGACACGAGCCACATGTCTGTCCAAAAACGGATCTTTCCACCATCACCAAGACACCATCTTATCCCAGGGAGCAAGAGTTTTCTACAATGACAAAGGAAACACCATATGCTAGAACCAGTAGGGAGAGCAGTCTCCTCATCAAACAAAAGATCCACATTGTTTTGTAAATATTTCGCTTGCAACACTTTGCTTTAAAGTCTCCCTTTCTCAACATATATTCTCCATACCATCCGAGCCCCCAAAGTAGAGTTCATCTCTTTGCTCTTCCTAATACCCAAACCCCCACACTTGACAAGCTTGCACACATCATCCCACTTAAACCAAATTAAACTTAAAAGCATCATCACACCCTTTCCATAAGAAACTCCTCTTAGTGTCTTCTATAATCCTAGCAACTTTACTTGGGATTTGAAAAGCCGACAAGGAGTAGATGGGAACAATGGACATAACAACTTTGATGAGAGTGGTTTTGCCAGCCAAAGACAACCAATAACCTTTCCATGAATCCAACATGCCATTGATTCTATTGATGACTTCATCCCACACATTAACTGAAGTGTGTCTAGACACAAGGGGGAGTCTAAGGTACTTGCAGGGCAGCTGTCCAACATCAAATCCCAAAATTCTTTGAATCTCTAAGCTCTCCAAACAGTGAGATTTCAAAAAGTAAATCTTAGAATTGGTCCCATTCACCTTTTGTCCAGTTGCTCTTTCATATTGCACAATGGTCTTTTTGAAAGCACTGGCTTCTCTTCCCATGGACTCACCAAACAACATGGTATCATCCACAAATTGGAGATGAGTGATGTTACTCAACCCCCCAGACACTTACAACCCTTTAATTTTGCCTCTGCTGACCCTATTTTGAATACTTTTACTGAAGACCTCAGCCATGATAAGAAACATGAAAGGGGACAATGGGTCCCCTTGATGAAGTCCTCGACCAATAGTGAAGAAATGCATTGGGGAACCATTAATTAGAACAACGAAGGAGGGGGAGGATATACAGTTGCTAACCCATTTGCACCATGCATCACATAAACCCATCTTTCTCACGATCTTGTCAAGAAATTCCCAACTCACCCTATCATAAGTCTTGCTCAAATCCAATTTGATGATCATCCCCTCTCTTTTCCTATGTTGAATCAAGTGAATGACCTCATGTGCTATCACAACCTCATCCAAAATTTGTCTATTCTTCAAAAAACCATTATGCTCACTAGAGATTACCTGCTCCAAACACACCTTTAGCCTCCAAGCCATAGCCTTTGCGATCAACTTATATATGGCATTGCAAAGAGCTATAGGCCGGAAATTGTCAAAATAACTCAGGTCCCGAACTTTGGGAATGAGAGCTATGTAAGTGGCATTCCATTGTTTGGACATCAACCTTCGAATCCTGCATTCCTCAACTGCAAACACATCATCACCAACAATATGCCAAAATTTATGATAAAACTCGATCTGAAACCCATCTGGCCTAGGCGCCTTCCTTGCACCCATAGAGAAGACAACTTTCCTAATCTCCTCCTTGGAGAAGGGAGCCATAAGAACAACATTTTGTTCTTTTGATATACAACTGTCAATGTTGAGTAGTAACTCCTCCTGCGCCGCTACATCAAGATCTTCCTGGCCTCTGAGAAAATCTTGGAAGAAATTCTTCCCAACAATACCAATAGCTTCTTTATCGTCCAAGGAGAGGCTGATAGGAGTCATGATCTTGGAGATACGATTGTTTTTCCTTCTAACCTTGGTGGAAAGATGAAAGAAATTGGTATTCTTGTCACCATCTTTCACCCATTTGACTCTGGATTTCTATTGCCAATATGATTCCTCCATGCACAAAATCCTGTTATGTTCTTCTAGCAACTTCGCCTCCTTGTTACAGATCTCAGAAGAGAGACCTAGCTCCTTAATCTTGGCTTCCACCAGTTGCATCTCTCTCTCAACTCTATCTTTATTCTGAAAAAGATTCTTGAAAACATTCCTATTCCACGACCTAACTTGAAGCTTAACTTCCTTTAGTTTGCTATATAAAATGTACCTTCGACATCCCTTGACTTCTACCTTCCACCAATTAGCTAACCTTTGCTCAAAATCAGGAGCCTCATACCACATCGCCTCCATTTAGAAAGGGCATCCCCTAGGCTTAGTAGCCTTGTCCATTAGAAGGCATATAGGCCAATGGTCTAAACCACCAAAAGGAATAACCTCCGAAATGAAGCTGCTAGAGCTTAGAAGCCAGTCCGATCCAATTAAAAATTTGTCCAGTTTGATTGCAATATTCTCTTCACCCTCCCTCCGATTTGACCAGGTAAACCAACCCTTCTTGGGTTTAATATCTGTGAGAGAAAGATCATCACAACATATCCTAAAATCTAAAGTGCCAAGAGAACAAGAGGTCCTCCCCCCATGTTTATCCTCTGGGGACATGAAAACATTAAAGTTGCCGCCAACCAACCAATGATCAGTAATGTGCAGAGTTTTAAAGTTCCTGAGGTTGTTCCACACTTCAAGTCTAGCCTGTATAGAGTTAGGCCTGTAAAAATTCATGATAAAAAACCTATCACTATATCTAATCATATTGCATTTGATGCTTAAACTATGAATCTTGGCATCCACCTCCACCCCTTCCATTGAAGCTTTGTTCCAAATAATGGCCAGCCCCCTGGCCGAACCTGAAGCACTAACAACCACACCATCCCCATTTTTCCAAATTATGGGCATAATCTCTAGAAAGGTATTCTTATCCATCTTGGTTTCTTGCAGTAATACACAATCTGGAGTCTCAATTTCTATCAATCTTCTAAGAAGGCGATGCTTCTCAAGGCCATTGAGGCCACGTATGTTCCAGCTGATGACCTTCATGATCGCTTGGGACTAGGGAGGTGCCTGCCTCCATTTGAAACAAATTGTCTCATTGAAGCTTGAGTTCCATTTTCTATTTCTTCTAAAGCCTTCGCCTTGGCCTTGCAAGTTTCCCCTTTCCTGCCCCTGGGATTGCTTGACCCACAATCGGCCTATAAATTACCTTTCCCCCCACCCCTCTTGGATCTTCTGGTAGTGATGGTCCAGCCAATTTCTTTGTCTGAGCTAGATCCTCCAAAAGCTTCTGCACTATCAACAGGGGAAACCATTGATTACTCTCCCCGATTATGCTTTTAGGTGATAAGGTCACCTTGAGGGCTTGCCGAAGGCACCCGTTCCCTAACCCCAGACTGGTTGTGGGTATCTTCAGTCGAAGTAGACTCCTGGACCTTAGGAGTTGAGCAACTATCCACCATGGGAATCTCCAGGTCTGAGGATGAATTTCCCAATTACTCCATCTTGTTTGACTTCCCCTCCACCACTGGAGCCCCCAAATCCTCTGACCTCCGAACATCACCCAAATTGGGCGGGATTTTCTCTTTTGCCTTACACTCTAGTGGCCTCCTGTCATAGTTTTTTGCAACATGCCCAATCCGACCACATCCAAAGCACCTGAGGGGGATGCATTCATAATCCACTTGGTGGATTCTTTCCCCAAGGATTGAATTTAACTGAATGGTGTGTTTCAAAGGCTTACTCAAATCCATACTTATGCATATGCGAGCGAAGGGTGCCGGAATCCCACTACCTTATGGATTAGAAGATTGCAGAAAGAATCCTAGAGTATTACCGATCAGTTTTAACACCTCCTCCATTCTGAGTTCCATACGAAGTTTATGCATTCGGATCCAAACCGGGGCAGCCGAGATCTTCTCAGTGTAAGGGTTGAAATTGGGGGTCCAAGCCCTAGCATACATGCCAGCATTCCCCATGAACCATGGACCACCCTTAATAACTTTTTCCCTATCCAATTCAGTCTGAAAGACAAACTGTACAAACCCTAGTGCAAGGAAAGAGATATCTGGCACCATACCGGGCCAAGTGTGAGATGTCCACCTCTTAATGCGCTCTAAGGATGGCCAAATTTTGATGAATTTAGAGATGATGGCCCTTCTCCTCAGCTTCTCAATCCTGGAGTGCAAGAAATGATTTGGAATAGCAATGTCGACAATGTCTTATGATATTGCAATGTTTAGATTGCCCACTTCCATTCTTGCCACGTTCTCCAAAACCGGCACCTCAGCGGTGGTTGACCCATTCTCAAACAATAGCTTCCCCAATTCCATTGCTCCATCTGCCACACTAAAGTTCGCGATCCCCTGCTCCTGCTCATACTGATTTTCGTACTTGTCTGCTCCTTTGCTAGGCGCCATTTCTGGTTGTTTGCTTATTGTAATTTTTATATAACTTCTTCTATAACCTTGTAAACCAACATTTCAGTTTGTACTTTCTTGAACTATTTTTGTAGACTTTTACATATTTGGTTGTGGACATCCCATGAATTTACATATCCAATCAAACATATATGCTCCTATTCCTGTTTCCTTTTTCAGCCCTTTCCTTACACCTGTTCATACTTAGTTTATTGATTTAATCTGGTAGCATATGAAAAATATTGTCAAAAGATTATTTGGTAGAGTGTTGTAACTTCCATTTGTAGATGCATCGATGAAAGAAATTGCTGAGGGTGGAAGTGTATATATTTGGAATAAGAATTATCCTAGGCAACCATATCGGTTAGATACCAAAGACTTCCTTGACCTTTTATATGCTGATGTCTATTGAAAAGAAACACCATTTGAGGTTGAGCTTGAGCAGGTTGTCTACAGTTAGGATTTTTTTTTTCCATCATCAGCTTGCACGCAATAATGCATAGTATGACTCTCCTAGAACGACAAGAAATCAGGCATTTATCTCATTTATGAAGGTTTGCATCTAAGTTACCACTATAATATGGTACAGATTTTATGCATGTGTTGTGACTCGTAGTTGAGTATTGTGCTAACTATCATTTCGTTCATCATTTTTGAGTATTTACTCAAGTTAGTTTATTTAACTCGCTATCCTTGTTTCCTAAGCCAATACTTTTGATGCACTTACAGATGCAATATTGTACTTATTTTCCCTTTTGGCACATTATGTTCCCGCTTACCATTATCCTAGATTCAATCTTTCATTTGCATAGCCACTATTGCCAATTATCTGGATATTTTGGTGAAGCTATCGTTCTCTATAATTTTTACCTTAGATTGGTGATTAAAATGGATTCAAAGATATAATTGAGTGTCTTGGGTATGTTTGTTTGGACTTTTGTCAAAACACTAATAAGACACCACTCAAATTGTCTGTCACTTACTAATTCAGGTTGTCTTTGGTTTCCATTTCCCCGTACTATTTGGATGTGAACTTGCTTTACCTACTCCATGAACCTTTTATGGGTAAAAAGAGCATACAACTGCTTTTGTGTAATTGAGAATTCATAGTTGTTGGAATTAATCCCAACTTTAGCCTTCCCCGCATTTTGTAGACCAGTGCGGTGGTGCGGTATCTACCACTATACCACTTTTTCCATGCTGTGTGGTGGAGCAGTGCCTATTGCACCCTCGTAGGTGTGTTTTGTTGGCCTAGCAATGGTTCGGTTAAAGGTTTTTTCTGGCGGCATTTTTGCGTGAAATGTCTTTTTGGCAAGAGAAAAAATGGTATTGCTCAACAAATGTAAGAATTGTGAAGAAATAGAGCAACATCGACTCTCTTATGGAATGAAATATATATGATTTGAAGATATAATAAAATATTAGTTTTTGGATAAATGCTATGTGTTCTTATTTCTGCTTTGTTATATTTTTCTGGGTTTGTTTGTTTTTCTCCTCTGCCTCTCTCCTGCACGTGGTATCAGAGCAGGTTCTTCACAACAAAAGAGTTTTCTTAGAGAGCTCTAGCAAAGCATTCAAACAAGTTTTCAAAGTAAAAATGACAACAAGTACAAGCTTGACAAACTCATAAATCCCATAGTTTAATGGGAAGAATTATGACTATTGGGCAATCCCCATGAAGGCATTATTTTTCTCTCAAGACATTTGGGATCTTGTTGAGAATAGATTTCTAGAGCCAACTAATGCAACAACATACAATGCTTTGACTTGAGCAGAGAAAGATTTGTTGAGAGATAACAAAAATAAGGATTCAAAGGCTCTTTTTTATATATTTCAAGCTGTATACATCCAAATTTGACCACTCCCACATGGTCAAATCAGTACCCTTTACTCGTCTATTCCATCAATATTTTGATTAAATGATTTATTTAATTAATATTTCACCCTTTCCTTAAGGTTTCTAAAATATTAAATTTAACAATTAAATACTTTGCCTTTCATCATTTCCTCTCTAAATTAAATAAATATATCAATTTATTTAATTTAGTCATTTAGCCTTTTTGAGTTTAAATCAATTCTTCTTTTTCTCTCCCCTTGTCACATCCTACATAATTTTTTTCTAATCTAGATTAGTTAGGATGTGCAAACCTTTAATCAAGATTAATGTCACATCCTCCATATTTGACCACTTGCCTATAATCCCTCATTAATCTTCTTAATCACCTATTTGCACAACCTTAATCTAATCACATGCCATCTTTGGCATGTCCTCCAAGTCAACCTTTCATAAGTACTTTTTTTATTTAGCCTTGAGCTTTTCTCTATGTGAATTAAAAATTCACATTTATTCATCCAAGGTTCTCCTCTTCTCTATGTGGGTCTCATGTGTCACGTCACTCACATGGGACAAGGACCTCCTCTATGAGGACCTTGTTTTATCCTCTAGGCAACTCCCAATCATGTGAATTTTAAATTCACATTTATTACCCCAACAACTTCTCTCATCCCCATGATGATAAGAGAGGACTTTCTAAAATTCCTCACTTGTCAGCATCACCCTCATACGGGGACAAAAACTTTCTTTTAAAGAGATCTTCCCCTAATCCCAAGGTATTTGCAAGTACCTCCACCTCACATATTCTTTTCCAACTCATTTGTCCTTGTGACACCTCATCTTCCACATGGCAAGATGTGAGGGCGCGTAAGTTTTCAACTCACCACAACCTTTCATCTTGCCCATTTTGGAAAAATCCAGACCATTCAATTATCTAGAGACTTTTCCCTTAAAATGAAAGATTTTGTCTCATTTTACTCATAGCATTCATCACATTCAAGCTCAAGCATTCAAGCTCTAGAACATTCTCAAACATTCAACTTCAAGCATTTTGCACTCACACTTCCATTGTTGAATCTTCAAGCTCATTTGTATCCATTTTTCTCATCCACTCACATACCCATTTGAATCCTCATTGCATTCTCATCACTTTGCATAAAATTTTAGTCTATTTTCCATCAAGGAGCATACAACTCATCAACAATCAAAGGGCCAACCAAAAGTAGATCATTTGAACAAGGTATAAATCTGGATTTTATCTTTATTTTGTTCAAGTCAACTTAGGCTAATCATTGAGGTGTTGAAGTGTTATTTTCTTCCGTTGCATTCTTTCTGTTTTAGATTATTTAAAATAGTAAAAATAACACTGTACACATTTTTGGAACGTCCGATGGGACCCACAAACGGGTCTCTTTCTTTCACTTTTTTGTTGTTTGATATTTTGCAGGTTCAGATTACACAAAGGTGACTCCATAGATAATAGGGTTGACCTCGCCCCCAATTGAGCGACCTTTCCCTCAACAGGGGTGACCCTGCCCTAAGTTGGGTGAGCCTACCCCCAATTGGGTGACCCTACCCTCAACAGGTAGAATTTCCTATTTATGAAACAAAAAGAAACCACCCTTTGTTTTCTGAACAAGCGATCTTGCCCCATAGAGGGGTGACCTTGACCTTAAGTTGGGCGACCCTGTCCCAGAGAGGGGTGATCTTTCCCTAAACAGGGGCGACTCTGCCCAGATAGAGGTGTCTATGAGGTAAAATAGTGACATAACTTCATTTTCAGAGTCTGTTTCTTACTATTTTGCTTAATACTGACCCCCTAACACGTCTTGTCTTTGAATGTGCCTATTTTTACTAACATCTGTGCAACTATTTCACTCTTGTCAAAGACTAGAGGTTAAAACTTTTAACGTATTTGTTGCAGGAAGAACATGCCAAGTTTCTGAGTTAGCCTTGTTTGTTTTCATTTTTATACTAGTTAGGCACATAGG
Source organism: Sequoia sempervirens (assembly GCA_007258455.2). Lineage (NCBI taxonomy): Eukaryota > Viridiplantae > Streptophyta > Pinopsida > Cupressales > Cupressaceae > Sequoia > Sequoia sempervirens. The sequence continues at coordinate 50,674,994 of VDFB02379711.1, forward strand.
TCTAATTAGGGGGAGTCAATATATTGTGTGCTTTGCTTGTCAAGTGGGCTATTGAAATATCCAATCTCCTTGCACCATTCAACGATCCTGGTTGAAGAGAAATCATATCTCACTTAGTTCTTTTTGTTACCTAAGGGGCACTACATCATTCAAGCTTTCCCCTTACACTTCGTGTGAGCCGGAGGAGTACCTAAAAATGTTTAGTGTTCTCTTTTTAGTGGGACCTAATTGGGGATTTCATCACCCTAATAGACGATCCCAACCACGTATACTGGCTTGGTATATAAAGGGGGGAGAGCCAAAGCTGTACCCCAATCGAATCACGTTGTGTTTGGCAGAGCGTCGAAGTTAGGGTGATACCTAGATTAGACATGAAGAGTTGATTCGAGCTTTCAGTACCTTGTTGGGGTTCCCAACTCATGCTTATAGACAGGTTGGTGTTCACGATTGTGCCTCACGTATCGTGCGTATATCAAGGACTCTCTAGTTTTCCTTGTTTAGCCTAGTTAAAGGACCGTGTTGGCCATACCCTTTTCACTAATCTTAGGATTGTGCTACTTGAACTATCTTTTCTATGCTAAATCAGTGCATTTTTGTTTAGTCAAGTCAACCCTTGCTTTCTGCTTGCTATTTGCTGTGTTTTGGGTCCTTTGCCATAGCTGTTTTCATCCAAGTTAAGTCTAGGTCTATTAACAGATGCGACCTTTACCTCCATAGGGGCGACCTTGCCCTCCATAGGGGTGACCTTGCCTTCTGGCTCAGTCATTTCCCAGTCTGTTTCTGTCAGAATCATCTATCTTTCATTGAATAAGTGACCTTTCCCTCAACAGGGGCAACCCTGACATTAAGTTGGGCGACCTTGCCCCTAGTTGGGTGACTTTGCCCCAAGTTGGGTGATTTTGCACCTTAAAAAGCTAATTTCACCTTCTGTTTAGTCATTTCGAGCTTCCATCTCCTCATTTTGAGCATCAGTTTCCTTGTTTCGAGCATCCGTCTCCTCATTTTGAGCATTCATCTCCTCATTCTGAACATCTGTTTCCTCATTTTGAGCATTTGTCTCCCCATTCTGAGCATCTGTCTCCTTGTTTTGAACAGCTATCTCTTCATTTTGAGCATTTGTCTCCCCGTTTCGAGCATCCATTTTCCCGTTCCGAGCATCCGTCTCCTCATTCTGAGCATCTGTCTCCTCGTTCTAAGCATCCGTTTCCTCGTTCCTAGCATTTGTCTCCTCATTTTGAGCATTTTTCTCCCTGTTCCAAGCATCTATTCCCCATTCCTCATTCCAAGCATGTGTTTCCTCGTTCCAAGTGTCCGTTTGACCCCTTTTTCTGATTTAGACAAGTCTGAAAAGTTGACTTGGGCGACCTTGACCTTGACTTGGATGATCTTGACCTTGACTTTTAGATGGATGACCTTGCCCCATAGATAGGCGACCTTGACCTTGAGATGGGTGACCTTGCCCCATAGATAGGTGACCTTGACCTTGAGATGGGCGACCTTTCCCATTAGATAGGTGACCTTGACCTTGACCTTGAGATGGGTGACCTTGCCCCATAGATAGGCGACCTTGCCCCTTGGTTAGGTGAGTCTGATCTTTATCCAGCCATTTTGCATCTTCTATTCACTCGTAGTGTGCATTTCAATCCATTTTCATTCTCCCAAGGTCATTCATTCATCATCTGAACCATATAGGTACATCATCCAAAGACATCTCCAGGTTACATACCCTCATCATTTTCTCAATCCAAATCCCTTGAACTTTGTTCAGAAGTTATTGTCCAAGTTGACCTAGGTGTCTGAATCTGATCATCATCATCCACATCTACTTAGGATCGTCATCCATCTTGAGTTAGTCATCATTGTGGGCCTAATCAATCCACTTTCAATCTTAAGGTGGATTCTGTGTCGCAATCATCTATCTATCTTTTCGTCTGATCAATCAGCATCCTAAGTCACCTAGGGTAATCTCTGAATTTAGTGTAGAATCCCTTTTATCATCCTATCCGATCTATCATTTGATCTTATCAATCGTTTCATGAATCGATCTTATCCAATCTAATCCAACTACATCCCTATTTGATCACCCAATCAATCTACTTCCATCTTGAGGTAGATTCAGAATTGTAATCATCCTGTGATAATCCAATCCCATTGAACCTCTAAACTTGGTTTAGAATCAATCCCATTGCATCATCCAATCATCCTAATCCAAGCTTTCAACCAATCCTAATATGAGCTTTAATCCAATTTGAATCTGAACTCTAGGGTATGTGCGAGATCATGATGGTCCAAAAAGTGGCAATATGATGGGTATGTGGCTAATGACTTTTTTTTACCCAAAATTGATGAAATGAAAAAGGGTTTTTAAAGGAGATTCCCAACTTTCTACCACTATAAATTATGCTTTACTTTGAATTTAATAAATAATTATTACTTATTTTCTATTTCAATTACGAATAAAGTTTTGATTTATAGGCTGATTGAAAAACATCTATATCTTTCAAATGGTATCACATTTTTTGAATCCAAAATATGCATCACATTCTATGCTTCGCATACTATAGGATTACAAAAAAAAATGAATTTCATGAATTTTTAAACAAGTTTAAGGTTGTCAGACATATGAGTTTTTATATTTTTTAAAAGTTGTAATAAAAAATTCATAATTAATTATTACTTAGAAAAAAATTACAAAAAAATATGTATCAAATCGAGACATGAGTCATCTACTTATATCTAAAATATCATAAAAAAATATTATCATTTTATTGTGGTTAGGGTGGTCAGACATACACCTACTTATTTTTCCCTGAAATTTAAGTACTACTGCATTGAAATTTCAAATTTTCACCAAATAGATTTTTTTTTTATAAAAAAACCTAATAGTTTAGAAACTACATTCAATTTTCTACAGATTCTATTCTTACATATTTTTGAAATAATATAGATAACTTATTCAAAAATTTATGTCAAGTTGCCTAACACTGATTTTTCTGAATTTTTTGCCACTTAAGGGCCTATTTTTCCATGATGATCCTACACATACCCTCAACCAAAATCCCAATATGAGCTTTAGTCCATTTGCATCCAAGATCTTTGGATATTGAAACAAATCTTAAGATCCCTTCTTCCATCTTTGAATTCATCCTATTTATCCTTTTATAGCCATTTTTTTTCTTCTAATCATCTGTTCCCATCTTTTCAATTCATTTCCATCCCATCCAACATCATGAATCCTTATCCTTCACCAATGCAACCAAAAATAGTAGTCAAGGGAAACCCTAATTACGTTGGCAACGATAACGAGAATCTTGTTGATCAAGAGGTATATGACATAGATCCCCTTGATGCTATCATTGCTAGTAAGCTTTCCCCAACCACTTTCCAAACTCCAATCACTCATCCAAGCTGTCCCATTACGTCTTCATCCACACCTAAATAACACTCCTTATGCTACCTTTGACAAGGGATATCCATTATCTTCCTCACTCGCATCTCCATCATGTCCTTCCTCTACATCATCTTCTTATCCAATATCCACATCTTCCTCTCCCAATCCAATATCCCAATGTCCCTATTATAATCCCCCATCCACATCCTCCTATTTCAATCCTTCATCCACATATGCCCACTATCCTAATCCTCCATACTAATCTACCTATCCTAATTCATTATCCACATCTTCCTATCCTTACGCTACATCCACACCACCTTGTCCTAATCCAACATCCACATCATTCTATCCTAGTCCACCATCCACGTCCTCTTATCTTAATCCACCATCTCAATCTTCCCAACCTAATATACTATCCTAATACCTCTACTACAATCCACCACCCATATCCTTTGGTCCTAATCCACCGGTCATGTCTTCCTATCCTAATTCACCATCCCAATCTTCCCATCTTAATCCACCATCCCAATATCCCTATCTTAATTCCCCATCTACTTCCTCCAACATCAACCCACCATCCACGTCTTCCTATTCTAATATGCTATCACAATATTCTTAACTTAATCCTCCATCCAATCCTAATCCTCCACCTACTCTTAGTCTTCCATCCAATCCTGTTCCTCAATCTAATCCTAGTCCACCAATCCATAATCCTTCATCCAATCCTACCTCGCCATCTAAGCCTAGAGTATGCACGATTCTCACTCTAGAAGTTCTCCAAGGACTCATGACAAAGAAGACATCCCCAACTCCACACCTTGAAGCCATGGAACCATGCCATCCCAATCCATCATCCATGGTCAGTAGTGATGAGTCTTCTTTGTACCACACCTATCTTTGAAGTTACTACCCCTAGCACCACTCAAACCACTGAAACCATCAAATCCATTGAATCCATTGAGCCCCCATCTCCCACTCTGAGACTCACTGAGCCCATCAAAGATAACCAAACCCAATCACCATCTTTTACTCCTAGATCCAACAATCTGGAAAAGAAACTTACGTCCAATCCACTCCTTCCACTCCTAGTATCATCGAAATCCATCCCATGAACTTCATGAATCCTCCATCCTTCCATCTCCCCCACTTGAGGAGTCCCTCCAACAATCCATCATCCTGCTATCCACACAAGATTAGTCATGCCAAGAGCTTGATCCAAAGCAAACCAACATATCCCCTTCTTCAAACCAAGATCCTGCCATCCCATTTGGTCCACGTCAAGATCAAAGTCCTTCATCCACTTCAGCCCATGATCCCCTTGTCACTCAAGATCCAATTACTCCATCGCATGAGCCCTTACCACTGACTTCTCCCGATCAAGATCCTGCCATCCCATCTAGTCCACCTCAAGATCACAATCCCCTATCCATTCCATCCCATGATCCCTTTGACACTCAAGATCCAACCGCTCCATCTTAGGAGCCCTTATCACCTACTACCACAAATCTAGATCCTATCATATCACCTAATACCTCTCTTGATACCTTACTAGTCACTCCTCCCGATCAAGATGCTGTTTCCCCATCATCTCCATCTCATGATCCTCCATTTTTGCCTAGCCCTACCATCCCAACACCATGTTTATATCCCCTTGGTACTATTACATTCATCCATGGTGGTTTTCTTACAAAAGAGGAATCAAGTATATATTGCACCCATCCTCCACCTAATAATGGACTCTTATCATTCTTCCAAAATAACAAGTATCCTACCATAGATTGAATGCTCAAGAACATGAACTATCAACTAAAGGTTTAGGCCTTCGTGAGAGGTATTTTAGAGCCCATCCATGTCAAAGAAAATCCATGTACAAAAGGCCTTGGATATATCTGTCAAGACTCACAATCCAAAAATGTTGGTACAACCTCCATACATCCTAAGCGAGCCTCCTCCAAAAAAATAATAGGCTCTTCTCATCACTCCACTAAACCACCCTCCCTCCATCGTATCACCTCAAAACAACCATCCATATTCCTCCTTCATCTTCCAAATCCATTTTTGGTTCTTATGTCCCTCCATCCAACATCTCCTATCCTTCGTCTACTTCATCCATTTTGGGTCCTTATGTCCCTCCAACTACCATTACACATCCTCCAGGTACTAAGTCCATTTTGGAACTTTATACCCCACAATCACCTTCTCCATCCCATCCTATTCATCCTTTTATCCACCAATCACCTATCCATGTCAACCATCATAAACATCCCACTCTCATGTTCCCTAATCAGGATCAACAAAGGCACGTACCTACACATCATCCACATATCATCCCCAAAATCCAACCTCCATCAATCCATTCTTGTTTCCTTCATATCATCCATCTTCTCACACCCATCCCATTGCTCTTAAAAGCACTTTGGATACTAAAGTAGAAATGCGTAAATCTAAACATCCACATGAATCTAAATCCCCTCACGTCTCTTTAAAAATACAAGTTGATAAAAAGAAAAATCCAATCCAAAAATCAAATCCAAAATCTAAATCAAACCCACAGGCCATAATGGCCCAACAAAGCAATGATAAAAACCATGTGGATCCCAAAGAAAAAAGATGCAATTCATCCAAATGAAAAATTTGTAATAACATCCATAGTTGCTAATCCAAAAGCTACACATCCTCAACCTCCATCTCCTAAATTGTTTTTGGGTCCCTATGTCCCAAAATCCACTATCCCATCTCCTCCATTATCCCCACATCAGTATCCATCCATTAAACCTCCTATCCTTTCACATCCACCACCATATGTGCCAATGGTGGTCTTGAAAACATTACCCTATCATGCACCTACCCCATCATTCCATCCCTACACTTTCCAAAATCCCATCCATTATCCCACATATCTCCCCCACTAAATCCCTTTAATCCATTTATCCTAACAAGGTTGTACCAACATCCAATAGTCATTTCACATATGGGCTCTTAATACCTTGTATGGAACTTGATGCCTGAGTCCTTCGACCATCTCCATCCACATTCTATCCAAAAATTCAAAAATTCAACTATCCAAAAATCCAAAAAAGAGTAAAAAAAAAGTAAAGAGAAAAATTTGTCCAATGGTGAAAACTTGACAAACAAGCGCCTTAGGTAAGTACCATGATGAAAACTTGGAAAAAAAGCATCATGTGTAAATCTTCCATCTAGTTACTTCCACACTTGGGGAAGCTTAATGCTATACATCCCCTTCATCCATTTCCTCCATCCCACCTATCTTCCACATCCTACCATCATATCCCATTTATCTCCAACCTTTCCATCCTCCTTTTGATCTTGATACAGATGAGGGAACCTATCTATGCATGATTTTGACACCTCTTGGTATACATTCCCTTCATCCATACACTAATGTATTCCTTTTCCACATCCATCTACCTTCTTTGTCCACCCATCATGCTACCATCAACCTCCCTTCCTTATCCAGGCATCCAATCTACATCCATCTCCCTTCCTTATCCATCCATCATATCCTCCTCCATTTATCCCCTTTATCTTCCCATCCACTTGTCTTTCGTCCCTCCCGCCTCATCACACATGACATATCTCGAGCAGTGCATCTTCTTCTTTGTGACATAGTCCTTGGAGACATCATTCCTTCGATTCTATCATCCCTTTTGTCTCCCCATCCTTATCTTCCTATCCATCATAGCATCCCTTTCATCTCCCCATCCTTATCTTCCTATCTATCTATCATAGCATCCCTTCCATTTCCCCATCCTTATCTTCCAATCCATCCAAACAATCTCTTCCATCTCCCCATCTTTATCTTCTTATCCATCCAAACGATCCCTTCTGTCTCCCCATTCTTATCTTTCTATCCATCATATCATCCCTTTCATCTCCCCATCCTTATCTTGCTATCCATCCAAACAATCTCTTCCATCTCCCCATCCTTATCTTCCTATCCATCAAAACGATCCCTTCTATCTCCCCATTCTTATGTTTCTATCCATCATAGCATCCCTTTCATCTCCCCATCCTTATCTTCCTATCCATCATAGCATCCCTTTCACCTCCCCATCCTTATCTTCTTATCCATCCAAGAAATCACTTCCATCTCCCCATCCTTATATTTCTATCCATCCATCAGCGCAATCCATTCTGTCTTCCAAATCCTTACCTTTCCATCTATCCATCCAGTAACCTTTTCCCCATCCAAATTTGTATCCATTTCTCCATCCATCCTGGCATCTTTCCATCTCCTTATCTTTATCTATCCATTACTTCATATTTATCCTCATCCCACATTATAATCCCTTTTCATTGGTATCTAGCTACATGATTCCCTCCATGTGACCCAATGCCATCTATCTCATCATCATCACTCCCAATTCTTTCACACATCTTTATCATCTCTTATCGCTTCTCCTCACTCATCTCCCCATCATATCATCATCCCAATTCATATTTTTCTGATTTGGATAACTATCCCATCCCTGAGCTTCATTTCATCACCATCATCCTGTCTTATCCAATAGGTCTCTCTTGTCTCATCGTATCAGTCCCATATTTTTATGCACTTATCATGGTTATCTCATCATCCCTTGTCCATCATTTGTCAAACTACGTTGCCCCTATGCTTTCACATAGGAAAGGCCAATCATTTGATCCACCCTCAAGGATTTTTTCATTCCAATTTTTGTCCTCCGTCCTTGTCTCCATCGTCCCCTTTTCGCTTTTATCCATGTTCTTTTAACGAACTACGAGGGCTCTATGCTTTCATGTAGGCAAGGCTAATCTTTGATCAGCTCTTGAGCCCCTAGTTTGTTAGGGTGTGTTAGCCTTGTGCCTTGTGTCTCGTGTCCTGTGTCATATTGTCACGTATGTCCTTATTTGGCTAGTTCTTAACAAACAAGATCCAATTGGATCATTAGATCCAATCGGTTTTGAATATCCTGCATCAGTTTGATCTTTTATAGCATCCATCTTTGGTCTTAACAGGATGTATCCTTCCTAATAGACCTCATCAACCCCATCCATCCTCTGGATCCTATGGTAATGGATGTTTTGAAATTGATTGTGATCTTTTGATGCTTTTGGATTCTGTCTATCATTTGAGCTCCCTATCATACCTTGTCATGGTTACCTTGATCCATCATATCATGGTGTGCTTTGACTATTAAGAAGAGGGGCATATCTTGATCTTTTCTTTGTTTCCATCTTCTTGGTTGTCCCATGTAGTACCCACCAAGATCCTTGTGGTTTTGTGTTACGCTGGGGCATCCTTTTGTGCTTTGGTTATCTTAACACCTGGCTTGACCAAGGTCTTCATGAATTTGGGGTGTTGGGATAGCCTTCTTGTCTGTTGTGTTTGTTTTATACATTAGAAACTAATCCGCCTTGGTTTCACATACCTTGGCACATGGAGTCTTATGCTATAGTAGAAACTAGTGCTCCGAAAATGGAAAATTGCATTAGGATTGCATTTGATTTTCCATTCCATTGCATTGCATGTATCCTCAATCCCTTGTCTATCCAACCCATGACCTATGATTTTGGTTGTGCAAACATTCATCCCCCCATCTCCCTTTCTTCTCAGAATTATCATCATCTCTTCAATCTTCTCAGAATAATATAGATTGGTTATTCTAAGCATCTTGTCCCCCATCATTTTTATTCCTTTTATCCATCTCACGTCTCAATCCAATCATAATCCATTCAATCTAGCACAAATCATCTAATCACATCCTTGGTCTTGTTCCCAACCTTGCTACAAGCCTTTATCCAGTCGTCATTGTTGTCATCATCATTGGGATGTACGCTTCCCCTATCCTTTGGTGTTGTTTTGGGATGTATCCTTCCCTCATCAAAATTTTTTTCATCATCATCATCTGGATGTATCCTTCCCTATCCTATTGTGTTGTCTTGGGATATATCATTCCTCATCAACAATGCTCCATCAATCATCAACCCATTTTGGCTTGTAGCTTGACTGGGGCAACATCACCTTTTTCCTTACATCCATTAGTACTTCTTAATCTCCTATCGCTTATCATCCTCTCTTATCCATCAATTTGTATCATCTTCCTCATCTACCCTTTCATCGCCACATCCATTTCGAGAGAATGCCTGTGTTCTCTTGAATTCACATGTCCTCTCGAGGGGGCATCCTCAATCCCTAATATTCATCTTCACCCCCATCATCTTTCTTCCTAGTCACTCTTCTGATGACTGAGGAATCTTTTCGAATCTAACCACATTCTTCTTGGTCTTATCTTTTAATCTTCTTTGAAATGATGCTACTTTGTAGCACCATCTCAAAGAGGGGAAAAATGTAGACATCCAAATTTGACCACTCCCACATGGTCAAATCTATATCCTTTACTCGTCTATTCCATCAATATTGATTAAATGATTTATTTAATTAATATTTCACCCTTCCCTTAAGGTTTCTAAAATATTTAATTTAACAATTAAATACTTTACCTTTCATCCTTTCCTCTTTAAATTAAATAAATATATCAATTTATTTAATTTAGTCATTTATCCTTTTGAATTTAAATCAATTCTTCCTTTTCTCTCCCTTTATCACATCCTCCATAATCTTCTAATTTGGATTATTTAGGATGTGCATACCTTTAATTAGAATTAATGTCACATCCTCCATATTCGGACACTTTCCTATAATCCCTCATTAATCTTCTTAATAACCTATTTGCACAACCTTAATCTAATCACATGCCATCCTTGGAATGTGCTCCAAGTCAACCTTTCATAAGTGATTTCTTTAGTTATCCTTGACCTCTTCCCCATGTGAATTAAAAATTCACATTTATTCATTCAAGGTTCTCCTCTTCCCTATGTGGGTCTCATGTGTCACATCACTCACATGGGACAAGGACATCCTCTATGAGGACCTTGTTTTATCCTCTAGGCAACTCCCAATCATGTGAATTTTAAATTCACATTTATTCCTCCAACAACTTCTCTCATCCCCATGATGATAAGAGAGGACTTTCTAAAATTCTTTACTTGTCAACATCACCCTCATATGGGGACAAGAAATTCCTTTTAAGGAGATCTTCCCCTAATCCCAAGGTACTTGTAAGTCCCTCTACCTCACATGTCATTTTTCAACTTATTTGTCCTTGTGACACCTCATCGTCCACATGGCAAGATGTGAGGGCTCGTGAGTCCTCAACTCACCACAACCTTTCATCTTGCCCGTGTTGGAAAAATACTAACCATTCAATTCTCTAGAGACTCTTCCATTAAAATGGAAGATTTTGTCTCATTTCACTCATAACATTCATCACATTCAAGCTCAAGCATTAAAGCTCTAGAACACTCTCAAGTATTGAACTTCAAGCATTTTGCACTCACACCTCCATTGTTGAATCTTCAAGCTCATTTGCATCCATTTTTCTCATCCACTCACATACCCATTTGAATCATTTGAATCCTCATTGAATTCTCATCACTTTGCATAGCATTTTAGTCTATTTTCCATCAAGGAGCATACAACTCATCAACAATCAAAGGGCCAACCAAAAGAAGATCACTTGAACAAGGTATAAATCTGGCTTTTATATTTATTTTGTTCAAGTCAACATAGGGTAATCATTGAGGTGTTGAAGTGTTGTTTTCTTCCTTTGCATTCTTTCTATTTTACATCATTTAGGATAGTAAAAATAACGCTGCACACACAAGCAGTGCATGAGAGCATTTTCCCAAGGATTGCAACATCAACTAGGTCCAAACAAGCATGGGATATTCTCCAAACAACATACCAAGGAATGCCAAAGGTTAAAAAAAAAAAGATACAAATGCTAAGAAGGGATTTTGAAACAATATATATGAAGGACAATGAATTAGTAGATTCATTCTTCACCAAAATCATTGGATTGGTAAACCAAATCAGATCACATGGTGAAAATCTTGAAGATAGGAGAGTTGTTGAAAAGATTCCAAGGAGTTTTCCTATAAAATTTGAGTCAATTGTTGTAGCTATAAAGGAAACAAAGAACCTGTCATAGTTCTCAGTTGATGAGCTCCACACATCTCTCATTTCTCATGAACATAGGCTGAGCAGGTCAACCAACACATCACTGGAGCATGCATTCAAGTCACAATTTTCAAACAACGATGGTAGAGGCAGAGGTAGATAAAATTTTAGAGGAAGAGGAAAAAACTCTTATAGAGGTTGAAGAAGTAGCCCATCAAGCTCAAGAGGAAGAGGCAACAATCAAAACTCAAGCCAAATCCCATCTAAAAATCAGTCACAAGGTCAAAAGTATGACAAATCTCAAACCCAATGTCACTATTGTAAAAAGTTTGGGCATTATATGAATGAGTGTAGAAAGAAGCAATATGATTATAGTAAACAAAATGCAAATTTTAAAAAATAAAATCAAAACAAAAAATAAAAATAGAGCACAATGTTTTTGACATGTAATGTTGCACAAACAAATGAAAAAGATGTATGGTTTTTAGATTTAGGCTGTAGTAACCACATGATAGGAAATTTAGAAATGTTTTCAAGTTTAGATGAAAATGTAAAATCTGATGTCACATTGGGCAATGACAACAAAGTGTCAGTCAAAGGAAAATGAGACGTTAACATTCTAACTAAACAGGTGGAGAAAAAGTATATTTCAGATGTGTATTTTGTGCTTGGTCTAAAATACAATTTAATGAGTATAGGGAAATTTGCTCAAAAAGGGTTTAGAGTATATTTCAAGAATGGACTGTGCAGAATTTTAGATAAATTTCCAAGCAATCAACTCATTGCCAAAGTCAAAATGACAAGTAATAGAATGTTTCCCCTAAAGATTAGGCCAGATTTGAACATAAATTATGCTCAATCACACCATTCAATGAACTCACAAGTGGATAGAGAAGAAATTACAACAGTCATGCAAACAATCTTTCAAACATAAATAAAAGATGAAAATTGGTTATCGCACCTAAGATTTGGGCATCTTAATTTTGGTGGTCTAAATTTTCTTCATAGGAAAATAATGGTCAAGGGATTTCCGTTAATAGAGAAACCACCAAGAATATGTGAAGGATGCATCTTAGGAAAGCAACAAAAAGAATCATTTCCAACAGGTAAGTGAATTAGAGCAAAAACACTTTTGGAGATTGTACATTCAGACTTGTGTGAACCTATGCAAACACCCTTAATTGGTGGAAGTTTTTACTTCTTGAATTTTATTGATGATTATTCAAGGAAAACATGGGTCTAATTTCTAAATAATAAGAATGAAGCATTTGATTTCTTCCATCAATTCAAGGCTCTTGTTGAAAAGCAAAGTGGATACTATATTAAAGCATTGAGAACAGAAAAAGGTGGTGAATACATTTCACAAGAGTTTTTAAACTTTTGCAAAGATCATTGGATTCACAAATAGTTTACAACTAGATACACACCTCAACAAAATGGGGTAGCTGAAAGGAAAAATAGAACAATCATGGAAATGGCTAGAAGCATGTTGAAATCCAAACATTTTCCAAATGAATATTGGGCTGAAGTTATATCACATGCAACTTATATAATGAATAGGTGTCCAACAAAAAGTGTCATGAATATGATACCTGAAGAAGCATGGACCGGAAGAAAACATAATGTTGTTGACATGAGAGTATTTGGATGTGTGATATATGCACATGTGCCTGATGAAATAAGAAGAAAGTTAGATAACAAAGGAGAAAAATTTATATTTGTTGGATATAGTGATGAATCCAAGGCATAAAAACTCTATAATCCAACAACCAAGAAAGTTATAATCAACAAAGATGTACAGTTTGTAGAAGATGAAGCATGGGATGGAAGTGTAGAAAAATAGTCAATATATCAACAAATATATCTCAAGAGGAAAGTGAAGTTTCTATACCAGCAAATAATCCTACAAATGTGACTCCTGTCACACCCATTCAAGCTCAAAAAAATGGTTAATAAGTGACACTCATCAAGTGTAAGGGCAGCCTCATGTTTACATAGTAACACTCAAATAAGTGGACAAAAAACACCATCTACAACAAAAATTTCTAGTACAGGACCAACAATTCCACATTCCATGGGTTCTACATCAAGTGACATGTCAAATCCTACATTGGCAAGCTTGAGGAGAAAAAATATCATAAGAATAAGGGACATTTATGAGCAAAATGACGGTGAAAATAATATTGATCAAATTTCTCTTTTTGCATTTTTATTCATAAATAGATGATCCAATACATTTTGAGGATGCAATTAATGATGAAAAATGGGTATGTGCAATGGATGAAGAAATTGATGCAATTGAAAAGAATCAAACATGGGAGCTGGTGAGTCTTCCAAAAGACAAGGATGTAATAGGAGTGAAGTGGGTTTACAAAACCAAATTAAAGGCAAATAGTGATGTGCAAAAGAATACATCAAGACTAGTGGCTAATGGATTTTCACAACAGCTCGAAATTGATTACAATGAGACATTTGCTCCTGTAGCATGTTTAGACACCGTAAGAATGATACTTTCCATAGAAAATAAAAACAAGTGGTCTATTTATCAGATGGATGCAAAATCAACATTCTTAAATGATCATCTTGAAGAAGTTTATGTGGAGCAGCCACCTGGGTATGAGATTTTGAGTCAAGAGGACAAAGTCTAAAAGCTCAAGAAAGCACTATATGGACTCAAGAGAGCCCCAAGAGCTTGGTACAACATAATTGATTCATATCTTTTAGAAAATGATTTCAATAGGTGCATCAGTGAGCCTACATTGTACACCAAGATGAATGAAAAAGGTGAAATTCTTATTATATGTTTGTATGTTGATGACTTGATATTCACGAGTGACTTATCAATTGATTTGTTCAAAGGAGACATGAAGAAAGAATTTGAAATGACTAATTTAGGTATCATGAAGTATTTTCATGGGATTGAAGTGAATCAAAATGAAAATGGTATATCCATCTCTCAAACAAAGTATGCAAATGATATTTTGAAAAGGTTTCATATGTTGAATTGCCAATTAGCACAACCATCTATTGTGATAGGTTTGAAACTAAGTAAGAATGACAAAGGTTTCAATGTGGATTTGAATTTGTATAAGAGAATTATTGGTAGTCTCATGTATTTAACAACCACAAGGGCAGATATCATGTATAGTGTAAGTTTGATTTCAAGGTTCATGGAGTCTCCAAAAGACTCACATTGGAAAGATGGAAAAAGAATCTTATGATATGTAAGTGGAACAAAGGCTTATGGAATTCAATATTCGAGTTCAAATGAGTTCAAGCTCATAGTATACATAGATAGTGATAGTGCTAGAAGCATTGATGATAGAAAGAGAACATCAAGTTATGTTTTTCACATTGGCATTGGTGTAGTATCACATGCTTCAAAGAAACAACCCATTGTCACCCTTTCATCAAAAAAAGTAGAGTATGTAGTAGCGACAAGTGCATCATGTCAAGCAATTTGGATGATAAGAGGTCGAAAGAGTTGAAACATGAAAAAAATGATGCAACAAAGATATATTGTGATAACTCAACCATAACATTGCCAAAGAATCTAGTTTTTCACAAGAGAAGTAAACACATTGACACATGATATCATTTCATTAGAGAATTGATTATAAATGGAGAGATCATTTTTGGAATTTTGCAGGTCTCAAAATCAATGTGAAAATATTTTTACTAAGGCAATAGGAAAAGAAAGTTTTGTCTATCAAATAGATCAATTAGGCATTGTACATAGCATCAATTGTGATTAAGGGGGAGTGTTGGAATTAATCCAAACTTCAACCTTCCTTGCACTCTTGTGATTCCTCTTGTAGACTAGTGTAGTAGTGCGATGTCTACCACTATACCACTTCTCCTTCTTCTATGTTGTGTGGTAGAGTGGTTCCTACTGCAGTCCCGCAGGTGTGCCCAATTGGCTTGGCGGTGGTGCGGTTAAAGGTTTTTTCTGGTGGGATTTTTGTGTAAAATGTCTTTTTGGAATTTTCTTCCTATTTAATATGAAAAGGACATTGTTTAATATGATTTGATGATTAAATCTAGGCATATATCCTTATTTATGATGAATCTTATGTTGTTATTAGTGTTATTAATGACATTTACTTCACCTCTTTTTTGGTGAAAATTTTATTGTGATTTTTGAAGTCTTTTTAAGTAAAAGGATTTTATATTTTTGATACAGAGAGAAAAAATGGTATTGCTTAGCAGAAGCAAGAATTGTGAAGAAATAGAGCAAACATAACTCTCTTATAGAAGGAAATGATGATGAATGCAGTGAAGGCAATGAAGGTAGGAGGGAAAAATGTTGAATTTGTAGAGGATGTAGATGGAGGAAGCAAGGATGAGGGGGACCTGGATGATAATTTTTGGCATCGCTCCTCCTTTCTTGGCACTGTCCGTGCATTGGTGAGATGAAAAGATGGGTGTGGAGCTTGGTGCGGAGTTGGATGGAGTGGGAAGAAGGAATTTTCAAACCCAGAAGGGGTTGGGTCTGAGGCAACGACTATTGGTGAGGATGATGATGAAGCAGTTGTCCCTGGTCTGCGTGCATTCTTCCTCTACTCCACAGACCTCCTCTTTGCTGGATTGGTGGTTTCTTTGGAGGAGTGTGGGCTGTGGGAGGGGTCTCTTCCTATGGCTTACCCTCTACATTTTGTTTGGCCTTTTGGCTTTTCTATGTCTGAGCACCTTCTAGTGGCATTTCTTGTTGTGGCTTTGGTGGTTAGTGATGGGTATTGGCCTATTTTTCAACTCCCCTTTGAGGATTCGTTTGAAGGTCTGGGGGAGACTTCACCTTGCTTAGACCTTTTGTTTCTATGCAATGAAGTTGTGGGTTTGGTTATTGGGTTAGGAGATGGATCTTTCATTTAGCTTTTGTTGGGTGTGCCTCTTGGGGGGTTTTGTGGCCTTTGGTTACTCCTATGCCCAATTTAGGTTGGGTAAATTTATGTTGATTTTGTGGGCTGCTTCTCCTACAACAAAGTCTTTGAACTTGGTGAGAGGTGGATGCTGTCCATTTTCCCTTCTTAGTATTTTGGGCTTACATGTTTTTCTTTCATTAGTTCATTTTCCTTGTGTTTGGTGTAGGGGGGGTGGGTATTTTTGGTTTTTTGGAGGGGTTCCCTTGTTTAGGTCTTGGAAGCTAGTTGGTTGCTACTTACTGATGGGGATTTTGTGTCTTGTGCCTTTTCATCCTTTTTTTTCTAATTTGTCTTGTGTTATAGGTGCTTTGTCTAGCTCTTGTGGCCTTTTTATGGGTTTTCTCTTTTGCCTAGATGATGTGGCTTTGAACCTTGGGTGTTCCTTAAAGCTTTTTCTTTTTCTAGGGTTTCTGATGCAGAGGTGCCGTTGGATAGTTTGGCTCTAGAGTCTTGTATTTTTGGGGCTTGCTACTTGTGGGTGTTGGCCTCTTGTTCTCCGACTTCTTTTTTGTTGTAGGCTAGGTGGTTTTCTAAGTTTCTCTTTTTATCCTAGGGGGTTGAGTCCCCTTAGGCTCAATGGTTTTATTTTTAGCACTATTTTTTGTAGGTGATGGCTTCTTACTAGGTTTTTCCTAAGGGAGATATGGCTACTTGTTTTTTTGCTGCATTGTTCTTCTTCCTAGATCCTATGGAGGTGGATTCTGCTCCTATGGAGGTGGAGTTGGGAGGTGTTTGTCTCTGGCTTCCTTAGTTGCCGATTCTGCTGCGGTGGACACTTCTCCTATGGAGGTGGAGGTTGAGGATCCTGGAGTCTTCTTGCAGTAGTGGATGTGGTGGGTATATCATCCTATCCAATCAAGGGGAGCTTCTTCCTATTGAGGTGGTTTCAAAGTTGGCTTCCTGGTTTGGGCAGGGGCTTTGGGCCT
Organism: Sequoia sempervirens; assembly: GCA_007258455.2. NCBI lineage: Eukaryota > Viridiplantae > Streptophyta > Pinopsida > Cupressales > Cupressaceae > Sequoia > Sequoia sempervirens. Next base: position 50,692,235 of record VDFB02379711.1, read on the forward strand.
AGTGGTTTGTTGTGCTCTCCATCTCCCTATTTGAGGTGGGGTTTTTGGATTTGCTTAAGTTTTTTATTAGGGGTTTGATGGTGTCTTACACCATTTTGCAGATTATCTTTCTTGGTTCAGTGGTGTCTTCCACGAGTGGCTAGTTTGCTGATTCCTAGCAGATGTAGACGGGTTCTGTGTGTATCTAATTGGGTTTTTGGTTCCAGTTAAAACCAGGTTTTTAAAGGGTTTCAATTCCTTGCTTGTTTGTAAGTTGTAGCATGTGTAGTCATGTTAATCTTTAGAGGCTACTATGGGGTTTTTGATGGCTTATGGTTTATTTTGATTGCAACTTGCTTCTCTTTATAATGGGTTTTGGGCCCCATCAAAACCTTACCTCTAATAAAAAACAACTCTCTTATAGAATGAAATATATATGATTTGAAGATAATAAAATATCAGTTTTTGGATAAATTTTGTGAGTTCTTATTTCTACTCTCTGTTATATTTTTCTCCTCTTCCTCTCCTTTGTAGTAGTGTACTAGTCTAAAAGGAAAGGTATCTCAGGTATTTGGTCAATATGTTTTATTCAATTACTTTCCAATCACCTCATAAAACTATGTTGGTTGTAAACGATCCCCATCCAATGGATTGAATCTATAGTTATTTTATCCTTATGTTTAGAGCTTGTAAGGAAGTTGAGGTATCTACCTCAAGGGATACCAAAGAATAGTGTTAATTTTGTTAAAAAGGCTAAAGTATTATTGAAGTCTCTGTTAAAGTGAACCTTGATAAAGTTCCAAATTGGCCATAGATTTGTGATATACATCATGAAATGCATGATAATCTAACATACAAAATTTCACTTGCGCAAATGGTGATTTGATCAAGGGAAAAAGAAGGTGATATGGGAATGGTCACAACCAGACAAGGAATGACTGACCTATGAGTGTCGAACTTATCATTCTACATGGAGTTTTGCATATCATTCATGCTTCTTGAAGAAATTATAGGGTGAAGATGATGAATTATGTCCAAGGGAAAAGATGAATGATTATGCTCTTATTTTGATGACCTACCAATGGATAGCTAAACCACCATCAAGCATGCTAGTCAGATTGGCTTCAATGATTCATGGATGTGATTTCCATTTAACTTAAGCTAAAATCATGATTTGTATTAAGCACAACCTAAATTCTATGGAGTATGTCTAAGGTATGTAATACTGATCATAATCTTCAAAATTTAATTCAGTAGGACTCTCAACCCTTGAACTCCCTAAATATATGGATTCTATATTTCAATTGCAGAAAAAGTTCAGGTTTCTACATGCAACTTTTATAAAGACCAAACAACATCTAGAAGGTACTTCTTACACCATCTTGTCACTGTAATTCATTAGAATAGTAAGTATTCATCTTACATTTTACTTCTTCATTGATTATAAATATCATACATCAACCTATATCCTATTTTAAGAAATCAGGTTAAAGAAATGGTTGAATATCATAAGATATACTTTGTATATTTATCCTTCACTTTTATTCCATGAAATCAAAGAGTAGAATGGAAGTGCTAATGAATATTGGTAATGATATGAATGTATTCTGGTTCTTATATGCATATAGAAAAAAATGTTAGTAGAATTGGGTATTGGAAATTATGTCCTTTAAATAAAATAATTATTTTTAAAATATATTTAATTACATATTTAGTATGTATCTTTTTGTTCCTTATCTTTCATATTGCATTTTTCTTATATTATTTGGAGTTTGAGATTTAATCATAGACTAATTTACTCTTATATTATGATATTTATAATGATTGGATTCTTATATGGTTATACATTGATTACTTAGTTAAATTATTATTTTCAAATTTAAGAGTCATCTTAGGCCTATAATTCAGCTATCATTTATTTTTAAGAGTATTATTAAACTAAAAGAGGGGTAAAAGTTTATTCAATCCAAAAAAGAGCAGTACAAAGCAAGGGAATTACACATCCCTATCAATATCCACTAATTGGTCCAACTTTTGTGACAGATCTGGGGGTAATTGGCCCATGTCCACAATATTCCAATCATGCAAATGATTAGAAGCCCATTTAGACAAAAAATCCACAACTCCATTCTAATCATGCAAAATATGACATAAACAAACATAATCAAAGGAAGCACATAGATGAATAATATATTTTATAATAACATGCAAATTCCAACTAACCTCCACTAATTTCCACTTCTTTAGCAAAGCCACTACCACCTGAGAATCTGATTCACAAATGATCCGTATCCACCCGAGAGCACAACCATGCTCCATAGAACATAGAATGGAAAGAGCCTCCATCACATTGTTAGTATACCAACCCTTATAAATAGAAAAGATAAATTCAATAGACCCATAACTAGTTTTCCCAACAAATCCAATACTAGCATGGCCAAGATTTCCAGGAGAAGAACCATCCGTGTTGATTTTCAACACACCCTAAGGAGGAGGGCATGAATGCCCCTGCTTATTTATCTTTTGAAGGGGATGATGACATCCATTTCTCTTGATTTGACCAACACTCTGAGTAGCCCCCCTCTAAAGAGGAAGATTGAGATGAGTACAAAAGGAAATATCTCTTGGGTCCACACCCTCAACCAAGTCACACTTAATTGCAATAGTTTCTCCCATCGAATGAAGAATCTTCCACCACAAGTGTTGAAATAGCTTCACATCTTGAAAAATATCATGATTCCTCTCCAACCAGATATGCCAAATAATAAAAGTTGGTCCTAGAGCCCAAGTAACTTGAAGAAAAGAGGTCTTAATAGGGGCCTTCCCCCATCAAGAAAAGAACTTCGCCAAAGAAGAGACATGCCAACAAGATTGGATCCACACATTCCACCAAAGGTGCCAAAGCCTCCTAGAAAAGGAACACTAGAAGAAGAGATGAGAGACATTATCTTCACTTTTACCACACAAAACACACATTGAGGGACCCTGGAACCCTCTCTTGCACACATTATCCTAATTAAGACACCGGTTCTGGACCATGAACCAAAGGAAAAAAATACATTTGGGCCAAGAAAATTTACTCCAAACTTGCTTCCACCAAAGGACCTCAATGTCCCCAAACACTTGCTTAAGCAACATGCCATAACCTATTGAAACATAATACTTACTAGATAAATCACTGTTACTCCAAGCCAAAACATCCTGCCCCGCCATGAAATTGCATTCCTGTGATGCCAGAATTCCAGCCAACTCTTTCCTATGTTCCTCTAACCCTCTTGGAAGCCAATTCAAGGAGTGCTTCCATCTAAGGCTAGCAAACAATCCAATATTCTGAACATATTTGAAATGCTTAACTGTATTCCAACCCACAACAATAAAATGATCACAAAGAGATTAGAGGTGAGGGTAAATAGAAAGAATGGGAGGGTGACCATCCCAAGAATCCCACCCAAAAAGGGCTTGAGAAATTGAATGACATGTCCAAAAAATCCCCTTCTTAACCAACTAAGCCCCCAATTTGAGGGTATTCCAAATAATGGATCCTCTTTCTTATAAAGGGAAATGAGGAACATCAAAAGTGTTAACATCCTTGAGATACTTGTGGGTAAGAATATGAGCCCAAAGTTGATGCTGACTAGTACACCAACACCAAGAGATAGAGATTTCCCATTCAAAACAACAGAAGGGAATCCAAGGCCCCCCTCTTTTTGTGGCCTACACACTATATCCCACTTAACAAGACTCCACTTGGTCGACCAAAAATTTCCACTCCAAAGAAATTTCCATGAGAGAGCATCAAATTCCCTCAAGAAATACAAAGGAGCAACCTAAACAAAACCCCTATAAATAGGAAGAGCCTGGATAACAGACTTTAGAAGAGTCACTCTCGTAGCAGTAGAAAACCAACGATGAGTCCAATGATTGACATTACTACACATCTTATCAATCAATTTTTTCCAAGAATCTGACCTAGGCTTCCTACCAATAGTAAGAGGAATTCCCAGATAGACAAAGAGAAGAGACCCAATTTGAAACCTCAAAATATCAGCAATCTACCATTGAATAGCTTGAGGAGTATTAAAAACAATATAGAAGACTTGTGCTCATTGATTTTTTGACCTGAAGCAACATGGTAAATATCCAAAGCCCGCCTAAAATATACAACCTCCTAAAGGTGAACCCTCCCCATAAGAGAAGTTTCATCCACAAACTGAAGATGAGAGAGCTGGAGATGCCCATTGCCCCAACACCAACCTTGAACTCTACCTTGGGTAGCACACAACTTCAAAAATCTACCCAAACCCTCAGCCATAATAATAAATAGACAAGGGGAGAGAGTATCTCCTTGACAAAGGCCCCTAGAAGCTGCAAAAATCTCAGAAGGTTCCCCATTCATAAGAACAAAAAAAGAGGAAGAGGTAACACAACTCATAGTCTAACTAACCCAATCCAAACTAAAACCAAAGCCTAAGAGAATTCTCTACAAAAAGCACCACTTAACTTTGTCATAAGCCTTGGCCATATCCAACTTGATGAACATAGACTTCTCCTTGGAAGTCACCATAGAGTGGATGACCTCAGAAGCAATCACCATCCCATCTAGGATCTATCTACCAACAATAAAACCTCCTTGGTCCTCAAAGATAACAAAAGGAAGACAAAATTTGAGCCTCTCAGCAATCAATTTCATAATAATTTTGTACACCACATTACAAAGAGCAATTGGTCAAAAGAATTATATCATATCCGTACCTTCCTTTTTAGGAATAAGAACTAAAAAAGTAGAGTTCAAAGCATGAAGCATATGCTTACTGTGAAGATATTTCCATCCAACCTCTATCAAATTCAAATTTATAATATCCCAACATTCCTAAAATAACTCAATAGGAAAACCATTTGGCCTAGGGGCTTTACCTTTATTCATCCCAAAAACAACCTCTTCCAATTCCTACAAAGAAATTAGGAAAATGAGGAAATCATTCATCTCCTTGGAGATTAGGGAGGGGACACAAGCAAGGATCAAATTCTCCTCATCTTTAGCAGGGGGTGAATCCTCAGAATTAAGAGTAGAATAAAACTATCTAGCCTCTTGAGACAAAACTTGGAAAGAAGAAATACAAATCCCATCCATATTAACTAGAGAGGAAATACAACTTCTATTGTGACGGGGCCTACACAAAATGATGGAAGAAAGTAGTATTCTTGTCCCCTTCCTGAAGCCAATCATTTTGAGCCTTCTGCTTCCAAAAAATATCTTCCCGAAGCTCCCATTCCTCCACAACTCTTGAAGCTTGAGCTTCCACTTGACCCAGAGCATTGAAAAAACAAAAATCCTAAATTTGGTGAGTAATCACATCAAGGCTTTCCTAAGAACTCTTCTTTATAACCTTAAAATTTCTAAAAATCATCCTATTCCATCTCTTAAGGTGAAATTTAACATACTGAATTTTCTTAAAAAAAGCGTACATAGCTGTACCATAAGTAGGGCTACCATCATGCCACCACTGAGCCATAATATCATGCAAATAAGAATCTCGAAACCACACAAGCTGAAACTTCAAAGTAGGATTCTTGGGAGCAATAAAATGAGAAACTAAAAGTTTAATTGGCCAATGATCAAAACCCCTCCAATTGAGAATCTTAGAACCTATAACCAATTTGCTTCCCACCCAAAAGTAGGAGACAAGAAATCTATCCAACCTTTCCAAGATTGCTTCCTCTCCACTCCATCTATTATTCCAAGTAAAAATCTCATTAGAAGGTTTAATGTCATTTAAATAAAGTAAATCCACATTCTCTCGAAGAAGAGTAGCAACAGGACCAAACTGAGGCAACCCACCTCTTTTCTCCTCCAAGCTCAATACATAATGAAAATCACTAGCTAAGATCCAAGATATGGAGCATATGATCTAACATACCTAATATGAGCCCACAACCATATTTTTCCACGAATATCAATTGGAGCATAAACATTTGTAACCAGAATGGTCTCACCTATTTCCAAAGAAGAGGAAACCATTGAAATAGTAGAATAACTGGAAATCCACCAAAGGGGAGCAATCTGTCTAGGATCACAAAAAAGAGCCAAACCCCCAGAACTCCCTTGAGCACCAATACACTGACACTGACCAAAATACTAGATATGAGAAGCACATTGAAGCATACAATCAACTGAAAGTTTAGTCTCCTAAACATAAAAAATTTCTAGAGAATGGACAACAACCAGATCATGACCCTTTGACGGGGGGTGCTATTCAACCCCCTTACATTCCATGAGAGAATAATCATGGAGGTGATAGTGAAAAGTGAGCATCAATGGGTTTAACAGACCTAGATTCCACCAAAAATTCTCTAGTATGCTTAATCTTCTCAAGATCCTTCTTGTGGCCACTTTTATAAGAGTGCTTAGGCATTCCCTTCATAATCATGTGTTGTTGCATCCTCAAGGCTAGAGAAGAACCTTTTCTATTTCCAGAAACTAGCCCATCCTTTGCTAAATCTACCAAAATAATATCATCATCATCATCCTGCATATGATCATTCAGAGTTACCAGATGATCCTGCATACCCTGGGATAAATGAATATCCTGATTGGTACCTTGTCCATACCCCACAATACCACCCATACCAATAATATCAAAAGGAACATCTATCAGGATTCCCTCCTCCAAGGTTGAAGTATTCAACACCTCAAACTAATTAAAGTTCTCTTCATTCTTCCTATCCTTGAACGATCTCTTCTGACCACAACCCTTAGCCCTCTTAACTAGCAAAAAGCCATCTTGATATGGTTCACCCTCCATCATAGAAGATTTTCCTTTATCCTCCCTAACAACTTTTGGAGCCAAAGAAAAAGGAAAATAATTAGGATGAGTCTTCTTAATCCTAGGACATTGCTTTTGAAGATATCCATACTCATGAAAAATATGACAACGAAAAGGAAGGAACTATAATCAAGTTGCTGAATCCAAGACAAAGAACCAAGACAAATTTCTAGAGAATCTAGAAGGGGATTATTCAAATCAACCTCCACATAAATTTGAGCAAAAGAAATAACCTTTATTTCAAGTGTTTATTGAGCAACTACAGTAGGCTTACGAAGAAGAGCCTCAATTCATTGTAAAATATCTTCTCTCTAAAACTCTAGGGGAGCTGCGACAAGCAAACCTAAACCATAACCCTTGACAAAAATCATTTAGCTGTATTAAAACCCATATGCCAGGGTTTTATAAATAAGCCAACATGACTGTAAAAGTAAGGTCCTCCCTCAAAAAATCAATTCCTATCAGCCATGTTTTAAAATAAAACCACAAAATAGCTATTTGCATCACCATTAACTCCATATCACCCTCAACTTGGCATGTCCTCCTGATCGAAGCATCCAAAGCTAGTAGAAGAATACGAATCCCAAGAAATTTATAGATTAAAGAATGTCTACTCCAATACGAAACATCATTAGCCACTGATTCTGGAGAAAGAACCAAGACCAAAAGATCTTGACTCTTGGGAAAACAACCATTCACTTTCTTCAATTTGGCGCCTTCCCCCACATAAAGTGACTATGATTGGTGAGGTTTCAAACCCAATGAGGATCCATTAAGAGATGCATCACCTACAACCACCACCAAAATTGTAGAAAATTGGTTATCTACCATATTTCAATCACCATAGAAAAGCACCAAACAAAAAAAAGACACACACCCCCAAAAGTACCCAGACAAAACTAGTTGAATATCTACCCAACTGATCAAGCAGAAGTAGCAATCGTTTGTAGCACCACATAGAGAATAAATCTTACAAAGAAACTTCTCCCCACTAGCGCACCCCACACACCAGCCAGAAGAAGCTTCATTGAAAAAATCAAACCCCTTAAAGTTGTCAAAAAACCCACCCCACAATAGAATTTGAACACCAAAGGCGATAGGCAAGGAGACGATGACGTGCACAGAGGGAAAGGCCCTCATGTAGGCATCACAACATCTTGTGGCCAGACAACTCCATCAACATCACATTTTTCTTATAAATTCAATTATAAACCTCTTGGGAGTCATTGATTTATTTTTAAGAGTATTATTATATGCTATTGATATTAATTATCTTTCCTAGGAAAATTGTCAATATATGTGCAAATATCAATAAGTGATTTGGTTGGAAATTCATAGAATTGTCTCATCTTCTATTTAGTAAGTTACTATGAAGTAGAATGGTATATTGAATTAGATAGGTACCAGTACTTGATTTCTATTTAGGAATTATGTTTAGGATTTGGAAAATGGATTTAATAATTCATTTATTCTAGTACGAGTTCAATAATTGGGAAGGATAATATCATTAAGAACTATGCTTTGGAATCAAAACTAACATTTTGCAAGTATGAAATGATAACCTTATTTCTTGATATTCTAGATGTTTGGATTTACTTTTTTTTAATGTGTTATATATTTAATGGTAAAATGGTTATTATGTAAATTAGTATTAGTGGAATTTTGAGATTATTTGATCATGAAAGATACATCCTAAATGAAATCTTTATTTCCATATCTTTTTGATAGCTTTGAGGAAGCCTAATACTAAAGGGGGAGAATGTGAGGCATAAATAGTATTATTCTAGATATTTTGATTTGACTTTATATTTATATAGTTTGGTGTTTTGGACATAAGGTTTTGATTTAGGAATATTATTATTTTTGATTATGGACATAAATTTTTTGCATGCTTAGATATTTATTTTATTGTAAATGAAATAATATGCTCATTTAATTAAATAACTTGATTAAGGAGTATTATGACTATATGTTTAATTTCCTCGAGCATAATTATTTTGTAACTATTTGATGTTAGAAATTTTAATGTTTAAATTATTGTTTCAGCTATAATTTCCAATTGTACTAATGATTCCTTTGAGATGTTTTAGGTGGGCAATCTAGGTTCCTTTAGAATTGGAGACAAAATACAAATGCTAAATTTTTCTTAATGGTTTTAATTTTTGTCAATGGAGTTTAATGTTTGATTGTATTTTGATTTTCTTGACCGTTTATTATGGAGGGATGTTTTTATTGAATCATCTTTTCATTTGAGAGTATTTTGAACTTGGAAGTTATTTTATTTTAAAGAGGAAATTAGAATGGTTTGGAGGTGAAGAGGAAATGTGGGTGTTGTGGATTGTATTCTTTTTTCATTTTCTATTTATTAATTTCTTCTTGGGAGGAAGAGGGAAAATTGCTAGAATGAATTGGTCGGAAAAAGACTTTGTAAACTTGGATAGGTTGTTTTGGCTGATCCAAGCTTTGGAAACTAAGGTATGCTGGAATTGAATTGGTAATTTTTTTTGTTATTGAATTTTTGTTAGATGGTTGGAAAAAAATTATTGTTTTCTATTTTTTTGTGTAGTAATAGTGGGGTATGGTTGGAAAAAAATTATCGTTTGCCATTGTTTTGCATAGTAATAGTGGGGTTGGGTGTGTATAAGGAGTGGATCTCGCTTGAGGGTTGAAAGCCTCCTTCATTTGAGGTTGAGGAGGGCACAAAACCTCTCTTGGAGATTTTTGACCAAATATGAGAAGTATGAAGTTGTGTATGAAATTGGAGAGACACGAATAATAGTTTGGTTATTGTAATGATTGGAGGTGGGTTGGATAATGGAAGGTTTTATGGTGGTGGTTGTGAGTGAAGATTGTTGGATGGATGGTGGTGGTTGTGTGAAGAGATTGTTAGATGGATGGTGGTGGTTGTGTGTTGAGAATGAAGTTGTATGATTGTTTGTTGTTCCCTAAGAGGGAAGGGAATCCCCCTTCTCCCCCTTTACAAGAATTCCATGAGCAGTTTCTTTGCATGTAGTCAGTGTACATGTTTTATTACTTGAGTTCAACATTTGGATTTTGTCTTCTACTCAGGTGAGGACTTAATTTCATTAGTTCTATGGCTGGGAGGAGAGCAGGATTGGGTTGCTCTATTTTGTGTTTGCAAGTTTAGAGAGTGAATTGGAAATTATTGAAGAACATTGAATGTATGAAAATTCTTTTAAATTTCTGATCCAAAATGATTGTTGAGTTATTAAGAGTTGCAGGTTGGAAAAAGTGTTTGGCTGTAAGTGAAGGAGTTTTAGTTTCTAGATTCAAGTAAATTGTATGCAATGTTATTCATGTTTATGAATAATATATATATATAATTTTGTTCCTTAATATTCAGTTGAAAACATTAATTGTTCTAATTATTAACCATGTTTAAAATTATTGTAGTGATTGTTCATTTTATATTAACGATAAGGGATTTCTTAGTGATATTAATACTTTGTTTAAAACCATGAGCATGATTTAAATTAACATTATTAGTCTCTCTTGTAATTTTTTTTTCAAGTGTAGTTGTTTATGATTATTTATTTAACTATTTTCTTCTTAAATTTAGCTCATTTTAGAGTGGGATTACTAAATCAATCCAAATCATAGTAATACTAAAATTACTAAGTCATCAAGTACAATGTTCTCAAGTTGGTATTGGCATATTGTAATGATTAAGTTTTCATGTTGATTTTTCCATCAAGGTTCAAACCCTACTAGGGTGTTATTGTTGAATGTGTATATTGGAGATATGGTCTATTATTTGTGACCTCGTTAGTTCATAGCTCTAGATCAAAAGCATTTAACCCTTATTATAAAAAATAATACAATATTCCCAAATAAATGATGTAATAGATTACTATTTTCCTATTTTAAACATAAATATTTATTGTACAAATAAATATTGGTTTAAAATAAGCCATAACTGAGAATATACCTTAAAGTAATGGTAGCTATTAAATAGAGTTTAAGAGACATTGATTAACAGTTGGGTTCAATGCCTTGTTGATAAGCATATGAGATGTTTGTAAATAAACATTAGGACAAAAAATACAATGAAAGACAATAATTGTGAACAAATTGTGAAGTATGTCCCTATTTAATTACAAAGGGATTCCAAAATTTTATAGAACATACCTGTTGTCATAATCTAGATCTATTGGCTAGGTAACAATTAGGTCAAAACCAACTTATCAACAACTAGAAATAAAAATATTAACCAATATACAAACCCAACATAAAGTGAGGTAATTGTCATAAAAGTAGAGTAATGCACATTTTTTAAAATATTACTTCTTTGTGAATATGCATGAGGCTACATTTTGACCAAACTTATGTCCATATTTTCCTCAATTTCAATTTACTCAATGTCCACACCCTCTCAAATTTATTCTCCTTTCTATGTAACTTATATTCTAGTTTACACAATATTGTAATTGTGATCCATTTAATATTGTTTAAGTTTTGAAAATAATAAATGAAAGAAAACTAGAAGTAAGAATTTAGGTCTTTGTTTTAGCAATTTTAGGTTTCAATTTTTAAGCAAGTTTAATTTTTCATTCAAGACATTTTTAAGATTTTAGAGCTTTAGCTATACTAGTTATTTTTCTGAAGATGAGGAAGGAAAATAAAAAAACAATGGACAGAATTTTGGCTATAGAGTACACCCAAAAAAAATTCAACAATGTGTCTTCTTATAGAAATATCCAATCAAAACTTACAGTGAATTTTTAAAACACACTAAGTTAAATTGACATCTCTAATATAGGATTACAATTGGGGGAATACTTAAAACCTACATGCTCAAGTGGGAAAATAACCCTATACTTGCACACTCAAGTCACAAATCAAGCATACCTACACCATTTATAATAGACAAAGCAATGCACAATCACCCAATTTGATAAAATTTCATTTAAATCATACAATTGTCTCGTCTAGATAAATCATACAATTGTTTCATCTAGAATAAATCAATATCAATTCTTGTCATCCAAACATGAAATGTGATAATTGAAAATGATCTAAAATTTTAACATAGTTATGATAACATCCATCTATGTAAACATATGCATATGTATAAAAGTAAAGTAAAGGGTGTTAAGATCATTATAGTATTCACATATATAATACATATAAGGGTAGCAATAGAATAAAACACTATGATAATCCAATCATAGGAAGCATAACATATGCATCTCAAAATGTACAACATAATCTAGATTCTATTCATGTCATTTATGCATTAGGGATATAAAACCTCTAGTTCAATCAAACAACACAACAATATATCAATTCCTCACAAATCTTTTCACATAATCATATACATGCATCTCAATGCAAGTAACAAGAAAATAATTGACATGAAGAGGAATAAAAAACCATCCCTAACCATGTTGTTTGTACAACACATGTTATAAAAAGCATAGAATAACTCATTTTACAAACATGCCAACCATTGCATAAACAACAATTACAAAAATGAATATTAATGGAAATAATAAATTTGGAACATAGATAACCACTCAATTCAACATACATAAGAACAACCTATGCATCCCAAATACATATTAAAAAAATTAATGCTAATAACCAACATATTAAGATAACAAAATGGTGGTTATTATAGAAGGCATATAATGCCAAGCCCAACATTGGTTAAAAATGGAAAGTCATAGGAAACACTTCTATTTTGATGATCAAATATAGTTTACATATGGATGCAATATCATGAACAATAGCTTAGCTCTGTATATGTCCGCATCACTATATTTTTCTTCGAGACTAATATAACATAAAGACACTCAAATTGAAATGATACATGATAACATGAATGAATATAACATTTTAAACATTTTGATTACAAGAAAAGGCCACAAAAATGATCTAAAAAAACTCTAAAATAAATAACAAGAAAATACTATTTAAATAGATCCACAAACCTTAGGTTCTTGTGAAATTTGACATAGGTCTTCATCTACTTTAACATTTGTGCTTTCAATCATCCTTCCCAATCTCTTATTGTAACACTTATAGGCCATTTTTCTAGTAGAGTAGTTAAGAAAGATCCTTTCATCACACCTTGAATCAAACTCTCCAAGGTCTTCATCATCTCTTTTGATATAACCTTGAATCAAACCTCCAAGGTCTTCATCACGTTGCTTCCCTCCAATACATATCAAGTAGATCTACATATTTTAACATTTCCCTAGCCATATCTTGCACAATCCTATTCTTCCTCTCCATTACCCCATTCTACTAAGGGGTTCTAGGAGAAGGAAAATGTCTCCTAATACCATGATCTTCACAAAAATTTTCAAATTCATTTGAAGTAAATTAATCTCCTCTATCTAGTCTTAAAAATTTGATCTTAGTTGGTGTTTCCAACTGATTATCTAGGTTTTCCTAAAGACTAGCCACTTCTTATGATTAGAAATCCTAGGTTAGTTGCCAATGAATAGGAGACAAATTAAGAAATTCTCCTCTACACTTTAGGCTCTACAGAACCAAGGTGGGTATCCCTATAACATAAATCACATACAACACCTCTATGTGATAATTCATTTGATAATATATCATTCAACTACTATGGTAGAAGGCCTTTGATGGGATAAATCATTTATGCAACCTTATATGTTCTCATTGATTCTTGGTAGTATGGAAATAGACATAAAAGTAAAATTATAGAAAGTAAAACGTTTTGATTTTAATTTTTCAATTGGATCCACCTCAAACTTAGGCTTTAGGACTTAGATAAATTTACTAAATTACAACAAGAAACCAACAAAAGAACAATATTATCAAACTACTTACAAATCCTTATTGTAGCAACACAACCCTAATTCATGAATTGAAAGGAAATTAAACCATTCCTTGAACAGAGACTAACAATTCATACATTCATTACATCAAATATGAAATGAGAACCAGACTACAATCCTTAATTATATTGATTAAAAGATAATGTATACAATAGTGGAGATCATGATAAAGATGATGCATAACATTAAGTACAATGTAATGGGCATTTAGGTCATCTATTGTTAGTATAGCGAAAAATCTCACATGTTTATTCTAAGTGTAGAAGAATACTATACTAGCTAAGACAAAGACTTACAAATTTTGGAGAGTGGAACCCAAACAAAAACAAATCTTTTTCCTTTATAGTGCATGCAAAACTTCATAATTGAATTCTAAGTCCCAACCCTAACCCAACTAGGGTTTGCAAGAAAATGAACTCTGATTATATTTTAAAATATTTTAATTTCACCCCAAAATGGAGCAACAACCAACCATATGTAAAGGACATGACATCTCGATCACACCCCAAGATGATGACTTCATGATGGGTGCCTACTAGATCCGCTACAAAATTCGGGCAAACATACCTTGACAGAAGAATTTTGGCCATTGTAACACACCAGCGAGTAATGGCACCATCCAACAATGAATGCATCATTGGAAAGGAGAGAAAACCTGATCAATGATCAATCCAATTAGATTTAGTAGCTGGATAGGTCGTTGGTCCATCAAATATGATCTTTTTGTATGAACTAGAGTATTTGACCATTGTTCAAATTTTGGCCGTTGGATTACGCATGAATGACTGAGATTTAATCTCCAATTTGAAACTTTAAAATGTAATAATTGATCATAATGAGAATCATGATCAATGGCTATCACATTTCTCTAATACATTGCAACCATTTTCAATCAAATGAGATACCAAATCATGATGGCTTATGCCCATGCAATGTAATAATTTATCGACACCTATCTCTAGAATATTCACTTTGTGATCCCCTTGCACATCACAAATTGAACACCGGCCTCACAACATTAAATAATGCAAAGAATGCATGTAGTAGCTGTTGGATCATCATCTTCAAATCTAGGCCGTTGATTCTCCATTACAATACATGAACATCTTACTTTATCCTGGCATGAGGTCATTCAAAATAGCATGATAAATGTTAGATTCATCTACCCCCATCATCCACCATTGATTTCATGCACCACAAGCCATGTTCTTGGTCGCACCAAGACACATGTTGCCTCCTCACATACCCACTAGTCCAAATAAAGTACCCACCATATCATCGCAGGATAGCAGGCTACAACCACCTATCCATGTTGACATCATACTCTACCCATTGCTCAATGCACAAAGGTCTCTATTATTTTGGAACACAAATGCAATGTGCTAAACTCCTGTGATGACCATTGGATCCTCGCCTTTCATCGCCTACCATTGATCTTTGAACATCACTCATCACTAAAAGGAAGTCAACATCATAGAATCAAAGCTCGATGTGAAGGGACAATGTGATGGAATATAGCACTTCCATGTGGCAACCGCTCGTAGTTTCACATTGTTCTTTCTTATATAATAATAATAATAATTTTATAGTCCACGAATACCAGGCAATCTGTTTTTGGGTCTACAGACAGCTTACAGTATTATAATTGTGCAGGGTGGTGAGGAATAAATGAGAATTGTTGCACGACTTAAAGTTAATATAAGGCACATGCTTTTATTTTATGATTTAAAAGGGGTCATTCCTAGGAAACATGAGACTTGGGAAAAAAATATTTTATGGCCCATAGACACAAGATATTAACCAAATATTCAAATGGGGTAGTGATTGAGAAAGAAAGGATGAAGGGGATAGTCAAGGCACGATCGATAATGACACAATTTATAACTAATAGACTAAGACTGGAAGCAGGAGGTCAACAAGAAAATAGAATGAATGAACAAGGAATAAAGACAACCATGATTTTAGGAGGATTTAAGTCATATTTTATAGTTTCAAAACCCTACTTGGATATAATTGAGGAATTTAAAAACTTCAATGACCTCTTCAACTCAAAATGACCATGGATTTTGTAAGCTCCACCAGTGGCTCTAGTTGGGGAGGTCTGTTGAATATGAACATAGGAAGAATTTAGACATTTCTAGAAGAGAAGACCACCGAAACCTCCCAAAAAAACAATGATAAAAAATAGGAACAATATAATAGAATGTGCATGGATATGTCCTTATGAAAAGTAGGATTTGAAGAATAATCCATGCATTGACAATTCCAACATTTCACCATTCATATTGTGCAAGCAAATGTGACTTTTCACCATGATTATCATGGATGAAATAAGGGTGAATACAAAGGGCCTAAAATTTACCATGTGCACCCTTATCTTGGATTCTAGCATTCCACATTAAAACAAGGTCTCCTGCAACAAATTTTTTGTATGTAGCTTTCTTTTAAATAGATATTTGACCTACAATTGCTTCTTTAGGTTGACATCTTGTGCTGCCATTCTTGGTTCATCCAACTTTGTTGGTTGGTTAATTATTGTAATCATCCTATCATCAATATCATCTTCATATTCATGAATGAGCTTATACACTGGAAACAAATTATTCATTGGTATTCTTGCATCTAGTCCGTACACAAGTTCATAAGGAGGCTTTTTTGGAGCCCTTTTTTACGGTTGTCTTGTCAGCCCATAAAGCTAATTTCAACTTTGAATTTTTGTTATTTTCTATCACTCTTCATGATCTTCATGAGAATTTTATTGCTGGACTGAGCTTGTCCATTTACCCATGGATGGTAAGGGGAAGAGTATGATATGGAAATTCCATAATTGCTATAAAAAATTGAACTCTTTAGACTTGAAACACATTGCATTATACATAATTAAATTTGTAGGAGTTCCAAATCTGATCAAGATATTTTCCATAGTAAAATTGATGAAAAATCTAGTAGTTTCCCTTCTTGTAGAAATTTCCTCCACCCACTTGGTGAAGTATTTTGTGGCATCAAGTATCCAAATGTGACCACTAGAATATTTTTCATTAAATTCACCAATAAAATCTATGCCCATTGTTGAAAAGGAGCATCAACATTCTATGTTCTAAGGGGTAAAGCACAAGAGAACTTTAACTTACCAAAAAATCTTTGGCAAGCATCACATTTCTTTACCAATTTGTGTGTATCAAAAAAGAGAGAAGCCACCAATATACATACTTTTTATCATCAAATCTTGTGCTTCTCTGACAGTCTTATGGAAAATTCAGTGTGTGGGGGACAAACTGCATCTCACTAAATACCTATGGGTTTTTTTTATAGAAATCCAGCTCTTCTCTTGGGGTTTTGAGATAAGGGAGAAAGGAAATGTAAATATAAAACATAAAAGGTGATGTGCCAAAGCTTTTACAACATTTCAAACCCAAGTTATTCTTATGATTGATATAAAGGACATAGAATGCCACAACCCCTCATTGTTGGAAAGATAATGAACAACAAAGGCTAACTTCAAGCATAGTGTAGAATTTTAAATCTTTCCACGGGAAGTTTTCATTGAGGTCTGATCAAACATAAAGATTCCTTAGAGTAAAAGAACGATATTCCAAAAATTACAAGAACTCTGTCTCCTTGTACAACATAAGATAACATAACAAAATAACAACTTTAAGGATAATAGAAAAGTCCAATGACATAGTCCAATTATCCTAAGATACTATTCCATCATACATGCATAAAGCATAGAAATCCGCTATTTAAACTACTAGAATATAGCTTGCAAGACATAGTGTTTCATTCAAAATGACAATATAAAGAAAGAAAACTTGAAAAAGGCCATACATGCACTGTTGCAAGGTGTGAACCTTGGTCTTCCTTGCAACACTAATGCTTGGGTTTGTGACATGGTCTAACCGCCTCCTGTGGTTCTTAACCGAATCTTGCATCAGGCATTGACAGGTTGATCTTTTGGTGCAACCAGAAGTCCAACAATTGGTATCAGAGCTGGTCATAGGTTCAAACCCCATGCTTGTGCTAGGGGGATTGTTGCAAGGTGTGACCCTTGGTCTTCCTTACAACACTAACGCTTGGGTTTGTGACATGGTCTAATTGCCTCCCATGGTTCTGAATCGAAGCTTGTATCAGGAATTGATAGATCAATCTTTTGGTGCAACAAGTCCAACATGCATAGTCTCAATAAATTCCCCTCAATAGTTCATGCTTGAATTAAATTGAACTTTGAAACAAAGGTAAAATGTCAATCTGACAATAGTTTAAACCTTAATAGATATAATATTCCAAAATAAAGTATTTCTATAACTTGATTTTGAAAAAAAATCTAAAACTTAAAAAAAAACTAAAAAGAAACACTTCTTTTGACAAAGAAAATAGTTCCTCTTGGAAAAATCCCTCTTTTTTTGTGTTGTTTCCATTCTTATATAGCAACCAAAGAAAGAAACACTGCCTCAACTCAGAAGTAATTGCTACCAGATGTTGATACCTGATAGCTCACAATCTGATTTGTAAGACCTTGGTTTAGTCACAAAAGATCTTTGCATTAACTCTTCAACTACTACATTAATATCTTTTAGATATTTTAAAGATAGAAGCCTATACATGATCAAATCCTAAAAGCAAAAATTCAACAAAGAATCTCGCTAACTAATCACATCATCTCGAAGCATCAACTAGAAGCTTTTATCCCGAGAAACAAGAAAAGAAAAGCCAACAAGTTCCGTCAGTCTTCAAAAGATACTACTTTATAAAAGACATTGTCTTCCTTTGATAGAAAGATGACACGTCACATGGTCGAAACCTTATGCTTTATGAAGAATTTTTTTGCATCAAATTTCTACCATCTCGACATGTGTCTTGAGCACTCCTCTGAAAAAGAAAATGATAAGGGAAAGTTGTGCAGCCACCCCGTGGCACATTGCCCATCTTCCTTACCGGCCTTACATTATCCCAAACACTTCTATAATTAAAAAGGAAGCCAAAAACTAGAAGGATAGGGAAATAATAAGAAAAAAAACCACTCCACGCATACCTTAAAATCTTGTGGGCAATTGTCTTGGCTATGTAGTGGCCTCCACAAACTCCACTATTCATTTCTTCAAGGATCTTCTTTGCTCGATTTTCATCAACAAACCTCAACATTACACCAACTCTATCTCTCCAATACATGCAATTCTCAATCATAACATACTTGATTTCTTGTAGCTTTAGGGTCCTTTCTAATTATCAGTCATGTGATTAGGGAAATATATGTTTCTTAGATAATGCATAATGTATTTATACCAAAGGAAACCCTGAACAACAATTCCTCAACAAGAACCTCCTCACCTATTTGTTTGATCTAATTGGCCTCAAGATTTGATTCAAAAATCAACTTGGCTAAACCCTATCCTCTAGCAAGTGCAATGATATGAATATCAGTGTTAAATTCTTGAATTTTGTTGATTCACTTACACCTTCCAATGAATTCTTGCTAAGTAAATATGTCTTTGACTACAATATTAGGTACATAATCCACTACTTTAGTACCTACCAAGTAGGATCTAAAATTATTCAAAACTTTAACCAAAGCATAGGGCTATTTTTCTATGATATCATACTTCAATTTTGCTGCTTGTGATTTGCTAAGGAAATCAATGGGTTGTTCATAATCCTCATCATCTTTTTGTAATAGGACAACAACAATAATAAGCAATGATGCAAAAGAAAACAATTGAAAAGGTTTAGAAAATTTAGGTGACTTGAGCACCAATGCTTCCTTGATGGCCATTTTGATTTCATTAAGTGCTATTACGGGCTTATCTCCCCATGCAACTGTTTCTTTCTTCCTCAACATCTTAGAGATGGATTTTGTAGTCTCAATAAAGTTTATAAGAAACCTTATGACAAAATTGATATGGACAAAGAATGATTGGATCCCTTTGACAATTTTAGGAATTGAAATCCTACCAATTGCTACAACCCTTTCTAGATCAATTCTTATTCCATCCTTTGAGACAATATGCCCCAACAATTTTAATTTCATAACCCAAAATGTACACTTCTTAAGGTTCAATGAAATTCTATACTCTAAGGCTCTTATGAATATCTTTTCTAGGTGCATGCAATGCTCCTCCTCTTTCATGGAATATGATGTGAGTTCATCTTGATATATAGCCATGAATATATCTATGAAGTTTGAAAAAAAACATCCATTGCTCTTTGGAATGTAGCTCCAATATTAGTTAAGTGAAAAGGAATTCTTACATAGATATATGTACCCCATGGTGTGGTGAAGGCAATCTTATACTTCTTTGATTCCTTTACCTTTACTTGGTTGTAGCTAGAAAATCCATCCATCATGGACAAGATCTCACAACTAGTAACCTTATGCAACATTGTCTCCATATTAGGCAATGCATAGTTATCCTTCAATGAAGAATGTTCAAATTTTTGAAATCAATACACAGTCTAACATCTCCATTCTTTTTCCTTATGGGAACCAAGTTTGATATCCAAGTGGAATGTCTAATAGGCTTTATGATTCCACCATCTTTGAGCTTCATGAGCTCCTGCTACATTTTATGTTCCAAGGTAGGATTTATTGGTCTCCACTTCTACCTAAAAGGTTTTGCACCTAGCTTAAAATGAATCTCATGTTGAAATAATTCCTCTCTATAAGCCTTTAGGTCCTCATATAACCTTGCAAACACATTCTTGTATTTTCTAAGAAGAGTAATCAACATTGTTTTAATTTTAGGGTTGAGCTTCTTACAAATATATATTTTCTTAGGTGCATTCTCAATCCCCAAATTGATTCCCTCTAGGTCTTGCTCATGTGTAGAATTTTGCTTCACATTACACTTAGGAGAGTTGTAAATTTTTTTTTCTAGGGTTGACAATCCTTTTGGGATTTTATTGGTCTTGAGTTGGATTACCTCACTACCAAAAATGGTATCCTTTCCATTAATATTCTCTACAAATTCCTAGAAATCAATCTCCTATTATGATATTCATCCAAACAATGCAGAAACTTCAACGAGTTCTCATCATTATCGAATACCAACTAGTTCTAAATGTTATATGGGACATAAGGCCTCACTTGAATCTCAACCTTTGATATACAAACAAAATTAATATCATACGGTCTCAAAGAAGAGTTGGAAAGTAGATCTTTTGTGACAATTTTTTACCTCTCTATCCGCTCAATGGAAAATGCATCAAACATTCAATGGTATCCCAAATAGCAACTATAGTGTTGAAAAAAGTAATCCTTTTTCACACTTAATTTGGATAATTGACATAAAATTGAATTAAATGTGTCTTGGAGTGGTGTTGTTATGTGTAGTACACATTCACATCATTCCAGAATCTTTATTTGACTAAAATGTACCTTAAATTATCCTTTAAAAGAGTGTTTTAAAGTGTTGTAACACACTTTCACACTTTTCTAGGGTTTATATAATGAATTAAGCCTAATGGGACCCTTTTAATAAAATTTTCCAAATGTGTACCTTATTTAGGTGTTGTGAAGTGTTGTAACACACTTTCACATTTATCTAAGGTCTTCTTAATTAATTATGGTTAATTGTATTTAGTTAACCTCTTTAATTCACATTTAAAGCCTTAATTATGAGACCTCCTAAAGATCTATCCTAATACCCATGATTTAAATAATAAAACTGTAAGAGAAGGGGACTACCACATGCAAGGCCCTAGGTCACAAAGGGCCAAGATGTAGAAGGCTACCCTAACTTACCTCAGCTTAGTAGGATGTTAGGATATGTAGGACAAGAATGATGAGGACTATGAGGTCCTCCATTCACTCTAAAAATATGAAATGCTTAATGGAGCTAGGCAAGCAAGTTTTTTGGTCCAACACTATGCCTCAAGAAGCTCTCTACCTGAGGATGGAAGAATAGTCTTGGGACGACAGCGTGGTACATTGGCATCTCTCAAGTGCACTAGCGTTCATATAGCCATACAACTAAAGAGACAAGGTAAAACCTAATAAAACAGGCTAACGACTCAACTAACATCTACTAAAGGGCCAAAATAATGCGACTAAGTAAATGAAATACTCTCTAATGTGATAAAGCAAAAATACGAGAGTCAAGGTGGCAAGAAGGATCTCACAAAGAAACTCATTCGCTTGCTAGCTCCTTGAAAGCACGTCTACCTGCACACAAGAGAGAGATAAAAATGTTGGGTGGTTGTATAGGGGCCTACCTCAATTAAAACCCCATTTAGGTGTGTCCACCACAAATAGCCAAGAAAGTGAGATAAAGAAAATAATGTAGTAAGAGTACTAAAGAACTACAAAACAATAAATGTCCTAACTCATCCAAGTGAGAGAGAGGAGAAAAGGGAAGCTTACCACCTCCACCAAGAGCACTCAAGGATTCTTGGGGGAGAAAATGAGAGTACTCGAGCCTCTGCTGCAATGGTGTTTGTCCCCAACTTGCTCTATTGAAGTGATGGAGTGATGTATTAGCTGCAATGAGGTGCAAGAATGCTGCTAGAATGCTTGAAGTGGATGCAAAAGAGTATGTTGAAGCTTGTGAAGTGACTGTAGAAGATCAACTGAATGCTTAGAGGGTCAAATGATTGTTGAAGGAGTGAATTTGAAGGAGGGAGTGAAGAAAAAAACCATATTCAAGTTGGTCAACCAAAGAGGGAAATACAACTTAACTCCCAATGAGAAGTGTAACACCTCTATAGGTTCAACTACATGAATTTGCTAGAGATGTAAGCACACCATGCATAAATCTATGCACTACGTGAGTGTCCCTAATAGAAACACCTCTACTGACACTCAAAATAGGTGCCAAGTGTGATGAAAGCAATGAGATTAGGTGGAATTGATCCTCTGAACTTGGTTTTCTAAAGTGGAGAAGGGCAATAGGGGAATTTGCATAAGGGATGAAAATTCACTCTTATACATTTTCCCCCCACTTTAGTGAGCACAAGTACTGATGAGTGTTTGGTAAAGTAGATCAAGGAAGGAGTAAGGTTAGAAATGTATACCTAAACTATCGACGAAGTAGACCATGATCTGATGTACCTAAATGTGTAGGGAAAGTGAAGGACTCCATAGCTTCTCATAAATATGAAGTTGAAGAAAGGAAGCATCTTATAGGCTTGTGGACCTGCAAGGAGGAAACCCCCAAGATCTCCCACATGAAGGAATCCCCATGAAGCAAGTGCCTTATAGGCCCACAAACCTACAAGGAAGGTGTCCCCCAAGAACTCTCATATGGAGGATACTTAGGAAGCATCCCCCAAGATCTCTCACATGGAGGAAGCAAGGAAAGTTCCCTATAGGCTCTCAGTCCTGTAGGGAAGGTATTCTCCAAGATCTATCACATGAAGAATACCCAAGGAAGCACTCTATAGATCTACAACTCTGTAGGGATGGTAACCCCCAAGATCTCTCACATGGAGAAAACTTGAGAAAGCGCCCTACATGCTCTTAGACCTGCAGGGGAGCCACCCCCAAGATCTCTCGCATGGAGGAAGCTCAAAGGAAGTTCCATATAGGCTCTTAGTCTTGCAGGGAGGTATCACTCAAGATCTCTCACATGGAGGAAACCCAGGAAAGCGAACTCCACAGAGTTAGGAAGCGACCACATAGGCAAGTAAGCAGAAAGTCAAGTAGACCGTCGACAATTTGAAATTTTTTTAAGGGGTCTTGAGGGAACCTGTCGTGAAGAGGGGGTCCACTCAAGGGATGCGTATTTAAAAATTAGATGTTATCTTTTTCAAATTGATCCATTATCAAGGGATCACCTCATAATGAAAGAGAATTCCCCCACACAAGGGGAAGGTTATAGTTGTTCCACCTTGGGGGAATAATTCTCAAGTTCTTTCAAAAGGATCCTTGATTCTGAATGTTGTTTTCGGAAAAGGAATGTTTGTAAGGATTTTTGAGAAAAGATTCATAGGAAATGAGTGCATTTTTTGAAAATTGAAATGTTGAAGAAAAAGCATTGTCACACATAAGAGGGACAACTCAAGAAAAGAAGAGAGAAAGATAAAGAGAAAGAAAAAAGAGGAAAACACAAAAAAAAGGGAAAAAACGTAGTTTGATATTTCGAGGTCATAATGCTCATAAATATATATAGATATGTATAGTAATAGTATAAAAATAAATTTTTACCAACCCCCTACTTTATTAGACCATGTGAAGAATGCACGAGAAGACAGTAAAAATAAAAAATTGCGTCAACATGGAGGGGAAAGCTAAATGCCCCCAACGCTTTGCATCATCCCCAATTTATCGAAAATCAAGCACAAACATGGAAGAATGATGATACAAATAGAAGAAGGTCTATGAAACAAAAACCATGCCTATATCCAAGATCCAAAAAGGGTGACAAGGGTCATCTAGGCACACATAACACAATCACGGGGGAACACATCACATAACACACACACACATACAAAAGATCAAGAAGAGACCTCTTCCTAACATTGATCGACCATTAGGTCATCTGATTCCCACTCTAGATCATCATAGGGGGAAGGAGAATGAACCTGTAGTGGTGGGATGTTAAGAGGAGGAGCACCAAACTCTCCTACAACAAGGGACAAGGAAGAAGGCCTTGCAAGGTCTTCTTCACTGAGCTCTTGTGGAGCTAAGGTCAACAATTTCATGAAGATCGTTGACAAGGATGAAACTTCATCCATGGAGTTAAACATGCACCTCATAGGAGCATCATGTTTAACTTTAGTGGATGGGGCAGGCTACGCCTAAGATCCACCACTAGGCTCATTGAATGTTTCAGAAGCAGTGACAAACTCAAGGGAAGCTAGGATCGGTTCCGTCACCAAGACAAAACAAGTTAGTACAAGACCACCTTGTGAAGAAGGTGGGATTCTCTTACGTCCTTCACTACTAGGAGGACAACACTCCACCTTTTTCTTCATCGGAGATGAACTCCCCATAGACAAGGCTAGAGGTGCAAGAGGAAGAGGAGGAAAGAATCACAACAGATACAACTAAGGTATTAATCATATCCATAGGTTTAGGGAAAGGTTAGATATCTTGAATGAATATCAACAAAGAAAGCTCCACTGAAGGAGTGATGAACACCTGTACCCCCTTGGGGTTAGGTACATTTGTACTAGCATCGAAAGCTAGTAGCAGTGTAGAATTAGACTAGAAAGAAGTAGAAGGAAGGAAAGAGGGTGACACTACAGGAGGCATTGAAGCAGGTGTGGTCATCTCTTCCTCCTTTCTTTGTGAGGTAGCCTACTCAACTATGAGAGCCTTTCACTGATGCTTGCGCTCGTGTTCAAGGTGGTTTCTTCAACTCTTTGAGCTGGAGGCCAGAGGCTGCAAAAGAATAGAGGGCTTTTGGTCAACCATAGGGATGTCCACTACAACTATTTATGGTAGAGGAATAGATTCCTGAATGGGAGCAGGAGGGTTAGGTTGAGGAGTAGTGGGAGGAGTGTTGGAAATATGTGCCTCAATCTCACAGGCTAAAACCTCTGAAAGGGAAAAGTCAGTGTGACTTTCATTTTGTTTGGCTGATTGGTAGTTTAGTAACCTTCTAGTTTGTATAGGTCACTGTAACAATGCTTCTATCTTGCTAACTGGTGTTGTCGCTGTGACTTGTGGCGTTCGCTGTAAACTTCTATCAAGTGGAGATCTATAGCCGACAGGCCACTCTTATCGGATATCAGGGAGACTCTGGGTGACAAGTAGTTTTAGGGAGAGACTTGGTCATTCGGTATGTCTCATACCAACAAGGGAAGTCTTGCCAATAAGTATTCACTTGGAGTCTTCGGGGTAACATGGAGGCTTCGCTATGAACTCTTGGCGACATACGTTTGTCTCACCAATGCTGTGGGATGTGTTCGGTATGAATCCTAGTGAAAGGTGGTCTTGGGGTAACCTAGAGGCTTTAGTATGAAGTCTCAGCAACGAATGAAGTCTCACTGGTGGTGGAACATTGCGGTGTGACTTGAAGACTTTGGTAAGAACTCTTAGCGATAGTGACAAGTCTTGTCGACTGTTGGAAATTTCGGTATAAAATAAAGGCTCAGTATGATCTCTTAGCGAAGGATGATAGTCTTGTTGATGGGAATACCCTTGTCTATGTGACTTTGGAACTTCAGGGTTATGTCTCATCAAAAATGATGGTCATGGCAATAGCGATACAAGTGATGATCATCGGTATGAGGTCTTGGTGACATGGCAAAGTCTGAGCGACAAATTTTTGAACTCTGTGTAACCTCTTGTTGGTAAGTGATGACTCTTGGTGATATCAAATGTTGGTTTTGTGGCATCGGGGAGACACGGTTAGTGTCTCACCAACATGCTAACACACGTTGAATGCCTTTGACCGAGTGATGACTTTCCTACGTGGTGAGTTTGTGACCAATCAAAGAAGCCGAATTGGAACTGTTGGGAGTTAGTCTATTGAGACAGTTCTATGAGGAAGTTCAACAGACAGGGATGACATGGATATATGCTGAGATTGCAGATGATGTTCGGTTTGATGGATGGTTCAATGGTTGCATGAATAGTTGGATGAATAATTCAATGTATGATTAGAGTGAATTGAATACTGAGTGTATTGTAACTTGAGTGTTCTATAGCAAGGTTGATCATTGTGAATGCTACTGTAAACTAACATCAAAAAGATAAGTCTACTCTCTGTATGTAATCTTCATTACTGTAATACAAAGTGACTTCTCTTGGTGTGGTAGGTTTTTCTCCCGTAAGGGTTTTCCCATGTAAATCTGGTGTTCATATGTGTATTTCTAATTCTCTATTTCTGTTATCTCTTTCAAGTGCATCTTAATTGGACTGTAATTGTAAAATTTAAAAGTGTCTCTGCATTCTTCCCTAAGGTTTTGATGTTAGGAGAGTTGTTTCTAAACCTTAGCTTTCCTTACAAGTGGTATCAAAGCCTGGCCAGTTCTGTTATCCTTGTGGGTATGTTGGGTTTTTTGAGTCAATTCTATTTAGTGGGAGTCTCGTAGAAGTTTTTTAATTCGAATTATAGATTGAGATGGCTAGCACATCAGGAAAGATTGAAATAGAGAAATTCAATGGCAGCAATGTTGAGTTGTGGAAACTCAAAATGGAAGATCTATTAGTGGATCATGATTTTTGGCTTGCTGTGTCTGGAACAAAACCTACATGCATGAAGCAAGAAGATTGAGACCTTGTAGATAGAAAGTCTAAGGGGCTGATAAGGATCTTTTTGGAAGACTCCATTCTTTTGAATGTGCATGAAGAGAAGACTGCATCTTCCTTGTGGAAGAGACTAGCATCTATTTATCGGGGGAAGTCCTTGGTGAATAAATTTTTCTTTAGGAAGAAGCTGTACACTTTGAGAATGCAGGAAAGAGGGTCTTTAGCTGATCATTTGAACACATTCAACATGTTGATTACACAGTTAACATCTGTTGGTGTGAATATTAATGAAGAGGATCTTTGTATGCTTTTATTGTGTTCTTTTCTAGACTCTTGGGATCACCTAGTGATGGCTATTGGGAGTACAACATCCAATTTGAAGATGGAAAATGTTGTTGCTCTTTGTTATAAGAAGAAATGAGAAGGAAATATTCTAAGATGGTGAAGGAGGCCCTTGCTATTAGAGGAATATTTTAAGAAAAAGGAAAGAAGGACAAGAAATCTAAATCAAAATCAGAGGGGAGATCAAAGTCTCTTGGCGAGAAGTCCAAGGTGAAGTGCTAGAATTGTGGACAACCTGGTCATGTCTAAAAGGATTGTAAAGAGGAGAAAAAGAAGAAGAAGAAGAGCTCTTCTGATAATGATTCTTCTCAGAGTGATGCAAATGCCTTCATTGTAGCCTTGGTTATGTAGGCATCAGATGATGTCTGGCTGATTGATTCTGGAGCATCTTTCCACATGAGATCTCATAGAGATTGGTTTATGAAGTATGAAGAATACAATGGTGGAAAGGTGTACTTGGAAAGTGATTCATCTTTAGAGATTGTTGGCCACGGAAGAGTCAGAATCCAATTCCCTGATGGAAGAGTGAAGGGAATCAAGGATGTGATGCATATACTAGGTCTGGCTCAAAATCTGCTATCTGTTAGTAAGCTGAATAATATTGGAGTGCAAGTCACATTCTTTGGAAATGGATGCAAGAGGACTAGAGGGTCTATGTTACTAGCAAGGGGTGCTCAGATTGGTACCTTGTACAAACTGGATGCACATTCTATTCAATGTAACAATGTCTCTGTAAAGTCACAAAAAAGCTACTCATGGAGGAAAAGAGGGAAATGTTCCTAATTGTGTAAACTCTATGGAAGTTAAACTTCTAGTAGAAAAGAATATGCTCTGGCATCATAGGCTAGGCCACATTGGAGAGAAAGGTTTAAAAACCTTAAAGAATAAAAACCTGGTTGAAGGGCTTGAAGATTGTAACCTCGAATTTGAATTATGTGAACATTGTATAAATGGAAAACAACAATTTGTTTCTTTTTATTCCAGTCCTCATAAATCTTCTGGTTTGCTAGATTATATTCATTTTGATGTATTTGGTCTAGTGAATGTTCCTTCTTTGTCTAAGTCAAGGTACTATGTATTGTTTATTGATGATTATTCAAGAAGAGCATTTTTCTATTTTTTGAAAAGTAAATCAGAAGTGTTTAGTTAGTTTAAGGAATTTAAGAACCTTGTAGAAAATCAGACTAGAAGAAAAATAAAATGTTTAAGGATTGATAATGGTGGTGAATTCTGTTTTGATGAATTCGAGAGGTACTATAAAGACCATGGGATTAAAAGACATAAGACTACACCTTATACTCCAGAGCAAAATAGAGTTGCAAAAAGTTCAATAGGACAGTGATGGAGAGAGCATGAAGTATGCTGAGTAGTGCTGGCTTGGAGGAGAAGTTTTGGGCTGAGGTTGTTGCTACTGCATATTACTTGATAAATCATTCTCCAAATTATGCTCTTGTTGAGAAAACACCTTTGGAAGCGTGGTCTGGTAAGAAGCCCTCTCTGAGACATTCATATTTTTGGCTATGAGGCATATGCATATGTGCCGAATGAGAAAAGATCTAAGTTGGAGAACAAGGCTGTCAAATGTTATTTTATTGGCTATAGTACTAGCATAAAAGGATACAAGCTTTGGAATCCTGATACTGAGAAAGTTCTATACAGTAGAAGTGTAATCTTTCATGAGCTGAAGCCTTCTACCTTAGATCTATAGGCAAAGACAAAGTCTGAAAATAAGAAGGATGTAGTTGCAATTCCTCTGACACCAGAGAAAGAGGAATTGAAAATTAAAAATGTACCTAAAACTGAGGAGAGCTCAAGTAGTTTTGAAAGTTCTGAAGAAGAAGAATAACCTCAGCCTCAACAAGTGAGGAGGTCAACTCATGAAAGAAAGCAACCTGATAGGTATGGGTTCTCTTTGATAGATTCTACTTGTGCCTATGCTTTTATTTCTAGCACTAATGAGCCTAGGACTGTAAAAGAGGCATTTAGAATGTCTGATTCAGACTCTTGGTTAGAAGCCATGAATAAAGAAATGGCATCATTAGGAAAGAATGATATCTGGAGTTTGGTGCCCTTGCCTAAAGGTAGAAAAGCTATGGGCTACAAATGGGTATTTAAAAAGAAAATAGGTCTAGATGGTAGTGTGGAAAAGTACAAGGTGAGGTTGGTTGCAAAGGGTTATTCCCAGGTAGAGGGAATTGATTATGGGAATTTTTTCCTCCTATAGCTAAGTTGACATCTATCAGATTTCTTTTGTCAGTTGTAGTAGCGTATGACTTAGAGATCAAACAGATGGATGTGAAGACAACATTTATTCATGGTGATCTTGAAGAAGAAATCTATATGTCCCAACCTAAGCACTTTGTGGAGAAAGGCAATAGTAAGTTGATGATTTCTGATCTTAAGTCTCAGTTGTCTACTAAGTTTGAAATGAAAGATCTTGGTGCAGCAAGGTATATTTTGGGGATGGAAATAACCAGGGACATAAATAGTAGAAAACTTTGGCTCAATCAGAGTAAGTATATAAGGACTATTCTAGAGAGATTTTACATGAATGATTGCAAGCAGCTAGTTGTTCCAGTCTTGTAGGGAACAAAACTATCTCTTGAAAACTGTCCAAAATCTCCTACTAAGATGGAGGACATGACTAGTGTACCCTATGCTAGTGCGGTTGGTAGTATTATGTATGCAATGGTCTGTACAATGCCAAACATTTCCCAAGCAATGAGAGTACCTAGTCATTTTATGGCTAATCCTGGAAGGACACATTGGGATGTTGTAAAGAGAGTATTCAAATATTTGAAGAGCACTTCAAAATTTGCTTTGTGTTATCATGGGAACTTGGTTGAATCACAAAGGACTCTTAGCATTTGAGGTTATGTGGATTCTGATTGGTTAGGGGACATTGACATTAGGAGGTCCACCAATGGATACATTTTCATGTTGAATGGTGGTGCAGTGAATTGGATGAGTAAGCAGAAGGCTGTAGTCGCTTTGTCCACTATACAGGCATAATACATGGCAACTACACATGCTTGTAAAGAAGCAATCTTGTTAAGACGTTTGTGTTCTAACATTGGTTTTGATGCAGGAAAAATAACTATTTTTTGTGACATTCAGAGCGCAATTTGTCTAGCAAAGAATCTTAATTTCCATGCCAGGATGAAACATATAGATGTACAGTATTATTTTGTACGAGATATGGTGGAGGATGGAAAAGTCTCATTAGAAAAAGTGGATACTCTAGAGAATGTTGTAGATACATTGATGAAGCTACTAAGCACAAACAAGTTCAGGTGGTGTGCCAGTTCAATGGGCCTTAGTTCCCATGAACTTTAGTAGTTTTGTTGTGCTCTAGAGGTGCCTATGTGATCTTCATCAAGTGAGAGATTGTTGGAAATATGTGCCTCAATCTCATAGGATGAAACCTCTAAAAGGGAAAAGTTGGTGTGACTTTCATTCTGTCTGGCCAACTGGTAGTTTAGTAACCTTCTAGTTTGTATAGGTCATTGTGAAAATGCTTCTGTCTTTTCGACTGGTGTTGTTGCTGTGACTTGTGGTGTTCGTTATAACCTTCTACCGAGTGGAGATCTCTAGTTGACAAGCCACTCTTATTAGATATTGGGGAGACTCTAGGCAACAAGTAGTTTTGGGGAGAGACTTGGTCATTTAGTATGTCTCATATTGACAAGGAAATTCTTGCCAATAAGTATTCACTTGGAGTCTTTAGGGTAACACAGAGGCTTCGCTATTAACTCTTGGCAACATACGTTTGTCTCACTGATGCTGTGGGACGTGTTCGGTATGACTCTTGGTGAAAGGTGGTCTTAGGGTAACCTGGAGGCTTCAGTATGAAGTCTTAGCGATGAAAAAAGTCTCGCCGATGGTGGAAAATTGTAGTTTGACTTGAAGACTTCGGTAAGAACTCTTAGCGATAGCGATAAGTCTTGCCGACTATTGGATGTTTTGGTATAACATAAAGGCTTAGTATGATCTCTTAGAGAAGGATGATAGTCTTGCCGATGAGAATACCCTTGTCTATGTGACTTTGGAACTTCAGGGTGATGTCTCATAAAAAATGATGGTCTTGGTGATAGCGATACGAGCGATGATGATCGGTATGAGGTATTGGTGACACGGCGAAGTTCGAGCGATAGCTTTCTAAACTCAGTGTAACCTCTTGCCAATAAGTGATGACTCTTGGTGATATCGAATGCTAGTTTTGTGGCATCGGCGAGACATAGTTAGTGTCTCACCGACATGTGAACATAGGTTGAATGCCTTTGATTGAGTGATGACTGTCTTGCGTGGTGAGTCTGTGACCAATTAAAGAAGTCGAATGGAAACCATTGGGAGTTAGTCTATTGAGGTAGTTTTGTGAGGAAGCTCAATAGATAGGGATGACATGGATATATGCTAATATTGCAGATGATGTTTGGTTCGATGGATGGTTTGATGGTTGCATGAATAGTTTGATGAATAATTCGATGTATGATCAGAGTGAATTGAATACTGAGTGTATTACAACTTGAGTGTTCTGGAGCAAGGTTGATCAATGTGAATGCCGCTGTAAACTAACATTAGAAAGATAAGTCTGATCTCTATATGTAATCTTCATTACTGTAATACAAAGTGACTTATCTTGGTGTGGTGGGTTTTTCTCCCGTAAGGGTTTTCCCACGTAAATCTGGTGTTCATATGTGTATGTCTAATTCTTTGTTTCTGTTATCTCTTTCAAGGGCATCTTAATTGGTTTGTAATTGTAAAATTTAAAAGTGTCTCTGCATTCTTCCCTGAGGTTTTGACGTTAGGAGAGTTGTTTCTGAACCTTAGCTTTCCTTACAAGTGGTATCAGAGCCTGGACAATTGTGTTATCCTTGTGGGTACATTGGGTTTTTTGAGTCAATTCTATTTAGTGGGAGTCTCATAGAAGTTAATTCAAATTATAGATTGAGATGGCTAGCATGTTAGGAAAGATTGAAATAGAGAAATTCAATGGCAACAATATTGAGTTGTGGAAACTTAAAATGGAAGATTTGTTAGTGGATCGTGATCTATGGCTTGCTATGTATGGAATGAAACCTATAGGCATGAAGCAAGAATATTGGGACCTTATAGATAGAAAGTCTAAGGGGTTGATAAGGCTCTGTTTGGCAGACTCTATTCTTCTGAATGTGCATGAAGAGAAGACTACATCTTCCTTGTGGAAGAGACTGACATCTATTTATCAGGGGAAGTCCTTGGTGAATTTCAAGAGAACAATATAGAGTACTTAAGAGAATTTTCAAAGGCATTTCAAGGTAAATTTTCAAGTGTTTATTGCAGCAATTCAAGATCATACCATCATGTCAAGGGTTTGATGCATTCATGCATGTTGTTGAGCTAAGAAAGTGAAAGTAGATTTAAAGATCTACTTGCAAGAATTGTTTCACATCATTCAAGGGTCAAAATATACATTCTTCATGGCCACTACATGCTAGATTACAAATTTGAATTACAAGACATCTTCCAAGGTATCTACATTACATCATTTCATGTTTCATGCTTCAATTTCCTTATTTCATCAATTGGTTTAAGTACCTATAAGGGGTTTTACCAAGGAAAACCCCTATTCACTAAAAATCAATAAATTTTTCTTCCATTGAGTGTGTGTTTGAAAATTTATAGGTTGAACAACAAGTGGAGGAAAGATTTGGAGCAAAATTGTCAAAGTTGTCAAGTTATAAGATTCACGTTCAAAGTGCAAGAATGAAGAATTGAAGCTATATAATTAAGTACAGGTTTTTGGGAGCAACCAAATGAGAATATGAGAGTGTAGGAATCAAGGAAAATGACCCAGATCTCATTTTCAAAAACCCTAATAGGGACCCATTCAATAGTAAAGGCGAATGAGTCCTTTGTTCCCTAAAGGTACACACCTCTTTGAGATGTAAAAACTTTCGTCATAGTTGCTATAATAGTTAGGTGTCATTTTTGATTATTATTTACATCTTTTTATTCTCATAATTGCATTTGATTGCATAGTGTTTAGGTGGAAAAACTATGTGGTTCATCATCTTGTTGATTCATTTTGGTGAGCCCTATTTTCCACCTAATCATTAATGGTGAAACCAACATATTGAACATACAATTTTCTAATTTTGAAGTCTCTCATTGCATCCTAGGTTAGATCTCAAATTCATTTGCATTTAGATTTACATTGAATTAAGATCTCATTTAGGGTTTCTTGCATTGCATTCACAATTGCATCTCATTTAGAGTTTAAATTTGCTTTATTTTGCATCTCTCTAAATATGAAAAATACAAAAAAAAATTATTCATTGTGAATATCATTTAGATCTTGATTATTTACATTTGAAAATAAAAACAAAATTACATTTCAACATAGGTCCTTGCATTCATCTTTTCATTTCATTTTCACATTGCAATTTTGGAAAAATTGAAATCGAAACCCATTGCCTCAGACCTAGAATTGAAAGATATTACTGCAAGTTTGAAAATCATTAAAAAATAGTTTAAAAATACCTAACCAAGACCCATTCACCCTTATTGGTGAATGAGTCCCTAATTAGGTCAAACTTGAATCTTCTGGCATTTGAAAAAACATTAAAAATCACTCTGAAATTCATTGGAACATCTCAAGAAAACCTAATCAGGACCCATTCACCCTTACTGGTGAATGAGTCCCTATTAGCTATAGATCTACATTTTTTAGTCATTAAAATTTCAGTTTTAAGCTTCTGTTTGGTGTTGTTACTTTCCTGTTTCAATTTCCTAATTTGCTGTTTCATTACATTTAGCTTAAATTGCTTCATTTTAGTGGATTTCTAAAAATCAAAATTACATTCAAAAAATTTCATTTCTAGCTTATTGCATTTTCTTATTAGCATATTACCATGTTTAGATCTGAAATACTAAAAATAGAGAAATTTTTAAGCAATGTATGGAAGTCCTTGCTATCTTTGGTTGATGTTTCAAGTTGTGTTTTTGGAAATGACCTTAATGAAATTGAACTCACTCATGCTCACAAAATTCCTAATGAATTTCCTCCTTGTGATGTTGACATCATTGGAGAAGATGATGACAACATGAACAACTTCATAAAATATTGCCTTAACAACCTTGAGAATAATGCATCCTTTTATCCAACCATAAAACAACCACACAACTTGAGATGTTTGGTCTTTTACATCCTAAAATTGAGTCACAAGTCAAGCCTAATTTCCCTACCATAGGTGAACCTAGTTCTACTAGACAAGAAAAAAATCAACCATTCTATATTAACAAAGTAACCAACACATCTATCAGCCTTGAAGAAACATATGGCAAAGGATTCACAATCTTACACAAACAAGGATGTGATAAAAGAAGTGAGCATGTCATTCATCAACTCATAGAGAAAATAGCAATCAAAGATACAAAAGGATTAGGATATCAAGATCCTCCTCCTGACATAAGTGTCCTTCCTAAAAAACAACCAATACCTTGTAATGATAGTAGGATTGTACTAGATCCTCCTCCTGACATAAATGTTCTCCTTCCTATAGAGCAACCAATGGCTCCTAATGACAATGATAAAGAAGACAAGGTCATCTTGGGCCCTCCTAACCTATATCCACCAAGGAAAATTGGTGAATCTACTAAAAACAAAAGGCCTTACAAGTTGAAGAAACTAAAATTCCCTTGTCCACCACCTGAAAGTGAAAGAAAATTACAACTACTTCTAAATCAAGAACTTGAACATTACCACCCATGAAAGAAAAGATAAGATTATATCCTAAAGCTGCAAATGTGCCACATTTCCAATACTAAAGAACTCTTGGACATAGTATTAATGAGTGTCACACATTCAAATTAATATTGACCAACTTTCACTTTGATGGAGATAATTGTTATCAAGTGATTGCATAACATGCCCTTCCACTCCTTGCCATGTAATGTGTTGGTTAATTTTTTAGAACCAAACTAAATCCCACTATTTACCTATGAATTTTCTAGAATCGAATGATAAGTAAAGGCGAGGATTGGCCAACAAATAGGTACTAGCTTGCTAGGTTAGACCTCTAGTCTTTGGGCTCTATGAAACCTAGGAGGGCGATTCTAACAATGTATATATTATACTCATGCCATTTTATCACAAAAATTGAAAACAAACAGATACAACCCTATTAGATGCAAATAGAAAAAATTCCTCAAGGATTTGGCAGACCCTTTAATGAATTGTTACAATAGCTAGCTGAGTACTTCATACAACTATACTGCAATTACAAGTGAGTCAATTTTTTTTGTAAATATTTGTGTTCTTTTTTAGGTATAGGAAACTCACTAACATCAAATGTGAACAAAAAAATGGACTAGTGCCTTATTTGAGGGCAATAGATTCACATATGCAATAAACTGTAAAACATTAGCAAATGGAAATAAGTATTTGTAGACTATTTTATATTACTTTGTAACACACAACTTGATATGTCTAGAATTAGAAACTCCTTAACAATCCTTAAATTTCACTTACAAATCTATGATCTCATTTAAGTACTTATTTAGCACTTTGAACTAAAGAAAAAGATGTAATCACACATTCAATCAAAGTGATTGAAGAAAAATAAATGAACCTTGATTCCTTTATTGACAATTTGAAAGCCAAATTACAAAGGAGAGAAACTAATCCAAGTACTTGCAATTATCATTCATAAATTTTTGCTATTGTAAAACAATTAAGCTTAGTACATATTTGAATACATTCCTAAGACTTAAAACTAATCTATTTCTTTGTGCTCAAAATTATTAGAATTACTCATACATGATCTCAAAAATTGCTTAACCATAAAAAAACCCTTGTAATTGGCTGTGAATTACCATTTATAGAAAACATGGGATCAACAAGAATTAGATGAAATTACAATTAATTCCACATTTACATTTGACATACATTTCAATTTTAATTTCAACATTCTCCAGGAAGTTATATTTGCATCCTTTGAAAGGGGGGAAACATATAAGACAAAAATTATTTGCACATGTTGAAGAAGATACACCCACCTTCAAAAAGGCATCTTTCATTCATTGCAATAACTTGCAAAATATCTTCTTCATGAGCCAAAAGTATTAACCATGTGCATGCCCCATTAGCAAAAAAACAAATACATGAAAAACAACAAAAATATAAAAATTGACCTAATCAAGTTAGCACTTGTGCCACCAATTTCCATGTTGGAGAGAGAACAATATTTTTTACAACACATCAACAAAATCCTAATCTATATTGTTTCCATTCTATGCATTGTTTGTCTCCCATCCATTAATCATCATGGTTGAAGAATTCAAGACCAAAATCATACTCACCACCCCACCATTGTAATTCAATCCTCTAGTACATCCAAGTATTTTCTCTTCTGAGCCTAGAATTCCTCTTCAGTAGGCCATCTGAATTAATGACACTATCAACCTTTTGTCTATAAGGTGAATATTTGGTAACAACTTGATTGGATTCCTTATCAAACTCTTCCATGACACTCTCTGCATGGGCCAAAATGTCCATGTTCCTTTTTAGTATGCCCATATCATGTTCCTTACAAATTGAAGCAACTTGACTTGAAATGACATAATTAGTTTCCTTTCTCCACTCCTGCAGGGTTTTTAAACTAATCCCTTAAAATAGATGGGAGGAGACCATGATGTGTTTCATGATTTTTTTTACCAATTCCCTTATCCTAGTTTCCAAAGGCTCAATATTTTCCCTGAATTCCTTAATCTAATTTACAATAGTAGTGGTGGGCTTAAGCTTCTTAGGGGGTTCAACATCCCACTCAGCTCTAATAGACATCATTCTCAACTCTTGCAACTTGGGGATCCATGTCTCCATAAGCGGAATAGCTCTCTTCTTATCAATACCAAAATTATTTATAGCAGATTTCATGGAGGAATAGCTATCATGAATAATGTTTAATCTATTATTAACCCCCCTATTTAAGTGCTCCAAGATTGTAGTGACAATCTTCATATTATTGACAAAGTTTTCCCTATTGGGATTGTCACATTTTTCTTAGTAATCACTTAGTTTCTTAAGAAACTCCTCCTTGTTGACACCTTCCTCTGCCTGTGGTACTTCAGATGTGTCTGGATCTAGCACTAGAATGGGTACAATTCTTGTATTATGACATAATTTCCCATGAGGAACTTGTGGTAGGGGTATAATTAGTTGGCGCTGGTTCATGTGAAGCAGTAGGGGAGGCAACATCAGTCTACTTTTGATCTCTTGATTGCAAATTTTTACAATTTATCCCTTAATAACTCTATCTCTATTTACATCTCCATATTTTGTTGTTTAGTCTTCCCATAATTAGCCAGTAAGTCATTGTATTGCTTCTTGAAGTTTTCCTTTTTTGTAGTTACCGACTCCACCATGAATTTTGTAAATTGAGTAACATGCACTGACATTGTTGTTGCCTTAAGAGCTGATGTCTTTGGCAATCTCTTTATTATCATGCCTCCCTTGTAGTCTGGTGTAGGCTTTGCAATATTAGGATTCCTTGTGCTTGGGGCTATGGACCATTTAGCTAGTGTATCCCACTGCTCACTAAAAGTTGATCCTTGTAATGTAATTATAGCTTCTTCTTATGAATTGTAGAGTGTGGCTCTCTTTATTATCAAGCCTCCCCTGTAGTTTGGTGTAGACTCTAAAATATTAGGCTTCCTTGTACTTGGGGATATGGACCATATAGCTAGTGTATCCCATTTCTCACTAAAAGCTGATCCTTGTAGTGCAATTGCAACTTCTTTTGAATTGTAGAATGGTTTGTCACAACTCTTTATCATATCAAAAGCAATAGTAGAGGCTAGATCCTAGTTTAGTAACAAAAAAAACACCACTATTTCTTACCAATTCTCTACCTTCTATTGCAATCATTCTATGAAATTTGGATTTCATTTCTTTCAGGACCTATGC
Source organism: Sequoia sempervirens (assembly GCA_007258455.2). NCBI lineage: Eukaryota > Viridiplantae > Streptophyta > Pinopsida > Cupressales > Cupressaceae > Sequoia > Sequoia sempervirens. Next base: position 50,730,290 of record VDFB02379711.1, read on the forward strand.
TTGAATAGTTGCCTCTAGCAACTTTGGATGAAGACTTCTTTGCTTGGCTACAGTAGTGTTACCCATAAACATGACCCCCCCTTCTTTTCTAACTATCTTATCTTTTGCCTTAGTCCTTTTACTTAAACCTATGTTTGGGTGGCATTTTTTTGTACTTCTTGAACTAAGGTGAGGTTTTCCTAGGTTTTTCTAACCTTCAATTTTATTGCTTGTATTGTTACCACCTTTGTTGGGTGGTGTTTTATAACCTTGTTTGAACCTAGTCTTTTTGGGAAAGGTGTATGTATGTGTGCATGTAGCTTGCGTGATGAGTTATCATGTGTCAGAACTTACCCGATAGCTTCCCTTGCAAGTTATGATTGTAGGTGGTATTCTTTAGACTGTTTGAAACCTAGGTGATGTTTTACTAGGTTGTGCAAACTACCCATTTCACCACCCATGAAGCTTTTTAGTGATTAAAAAAATAATAGCAAGCTTTATTCACATAACTAGTACATTATGTAGAAAAGAAACCAACATTTTTAGATATGATATGAACTGAAGCAAAAAGGGCCATGCATACAAGAATATAGAGATACCAAAATGATATCATGGGAAAAAGAAAAAAAAAGACATCTTCATTCAAGTACATAGGGAAAATATCAGGACTTGAAAGCCCTCAATCATAGTCTAGAGATGTTCAACTTGAGTTGGTGATAACAGGTTCTCGTGTGATTGAAGGAACTGTGTGAAAAGCCCCATATCATTTCTTACAATTTCTGCATTTAGAAGAACCACAACCTCCTCCAATGCCTCATCCTAAAGGGATGATGCTATGTAGATGTCATTAGCTATATGTCCATTTTGAGAGTAGTGGTTGAGCTCAGTGATTTCCACATTGATGTGATGGTGGAATTTAGGTTTTATGAGGTGCTCTAGTATTCTCACAACCCAGTCACGATGACCAAAAGTCCTGATGACTGTGTATATAAAATGCTCCAACATAGTGGTGTTGTGTACATGGGATTGAATCAGAAATGCTTCACCCAAGATGTTGCAAAGTACTTCTTCTACCTTGCTTTGAATCATGAAATCTTCCTTTAGCTGATCTAATAGGTGCCTGAATAATATGCTGCACTCAATATCTTCCAAGACAATGTAGTCATTAGAAAAATTACCGTCACTCTAAGAGACTGCCATGCTTGATGCTACTAATTGATGAAGAAAGGTGAAATTGGTTGAATTTATAGAAGATTGGTTAGACATTGGTGTATTCTCCTAAGTTTGAAGAGATGGCAACTCGGTCCCAATTTATGGCTGATTTGAGCTAGTTTAATTACAATTTCCCATCAAACAACATACATGTGCTATCATTTGATATTGATGTTGCATTAATTATTTGGTGTTGTGAAAGGTCATTCGATGGTTGTTGATGAGACAAAGATTGGTTTTTATTTCCTGATGTCTATTAATTTTCTAGGATTAATTATTCCAATTGGTTTTAACAATTTTAAATAAATGTTGAAGAAACAAGAAGGCCAATAATCTAGTAATGGTTTTGGTGACCATTTAGTGGAATTTGTTTTATTATAAATTTTAAAATAGAGAAGAAGATAGGGGTTCTCTAGATATACGCTTTGTGGTGATATCGAGAGGGATGAAACATTTATTTTAGATTGTAATAGTTTATGACCTTGGTGTTATGAATTTAATGATATGCTCAATACGTTGATCTTGATATCACATGTGTAATATAGTTATATCTTCTTTTTGAGATAGGTTGCATGGTGTTCATTTATTATAGTATGATCTTATTTATTTGATTGGATGGTCATAGGTTTTCAATCTTTGTGTTGGTCATTTATGGCTATGATTTACGCTCTCGTGTTAGTTTCATATTTATGAACTAGCATCTATTTTCCTTTCTATTGGTTCAGTTTTATACTGTAACTAGGTTTGTCTTCTAATCTACCTATGGAATCACCAATTCCAATCAAGGGCAGCTTGAAGGACCTAGACCAACTGACGAGGACTTTAAAAATTCTCCTACACTTCGAGCTTTGCAAGACCCGGGAGGGAGATCCCTTAATGTGTTTACAACCTCTGCACCATTATTATAAACAACATTAACAATAACATATAATCTCACCTAATAGCTCAACATGATAGGATAATATCAAATAGAATCAACTATTCATCAATAATATCAACTACCTGGAGCATGAGATAACTACAACACAACCCACAGTATAAGATAGCCATTGATTTGTAATTTGTAGCAAGCTCTAGGAAAAGATAAACAAATAGCAAAGTATACAAACAAGTAAAAATTAGATTAGTGCCATATATCCATTGGAGGAGTCAAATTCAAAAGTATCTAAGGGTATATGATAGATTTAACACATAACATATGAGATCCTTGATGAGATTACCTTGTAATCTCATCAATAGGTATGCTAACTCAATACTACTTATCAAATACTTATACATAACATATCCACCTATCCCATTCAAGAATTTTAATTAATTCCTTGAATTAAAGCCAAAACATAATCATACACACCACAATAGTGAGATGAATGAAACAACCCTTAGTTATTCTATTCAAAGTTCAAATATGCATGTACAATGGAGAGACATGAGCTTGAATTTATCATTTCAACTCAAATGATAGTACTGTTATACAAAATTAATTCCCTATGAACTCAAAACTTGTTATAGAATGACTCAAGACCTAAATTGCATTTTTCACTAAAACCATCAGACTTTTCATGTTGCTCTGCAACTTCACCTAGACTTGACAAAATTATCTAACTTGCTCCCCTACTTCTGGCCTTGAAATCCTTCTTATAGAAAATGAAGAAGCAAACAAGCATCAGGCCAAAGAGTACCCATGTCACCAACTAACACCTAATTTATTGATTAAATCATGCCAGTAAGAGCCTCATCCACCATTAGAGCTCACCCGCACGCTGTACAAATGACACCAACCATATTTGACTCAAATTTAAAATTTAGCTATCAATCCTTTAGTTAAATCAAATGATCAAAGGACCGCCTTCAAAGCAAGCTGACACAATTTCCAACACAGTAATAAGGGGCCCACCATACCATACACTACGAAGGAAGTCCATGTGGCAGTCGCCCATGATATCACAATCAGTAAAAACCCTATAAATTTTGATCATGTGATGGTGGGTGATCTTTGATCAAATAGTAGTTGATCAATGGTCACTCAAACTTTTATCCCCTTCAGCCTCTCAAGATAGGACACGTGGTGCCCACCCATGATATCGCAATCAACCAAAGCAATGTGGTGGGGTCATCGCAGGATGGCAGGGAATGACTGAGATTAAATGGTAGCACATCAAAAGTCGCACAAAATTGAACCTTCAGTAAGGACACGTAGCTCTCACCTGCAATATCATGATCAATAAAGATCTTGCAATTCCCGATCACGCAATGGTAGGCAACCATTGATACCCAAAGGAAAATGATCAATGGTAGCATGAACTTGATCCCTCTATGAAATAAAACATTTATTAAAAGGACAAGGGGACATTACTAGGTGGATGGTAAACAATGACATAATTTGTTTTTTAAATGATGAAACACAGGGCCAACCAAGACTTAGGAAAATAAAACCCAGCAGAGGAAATAAAAAATTAAGACCAAAGGGACTTAGACTAGATGAACCGAGAGGACATAAGTCATTTTAAAACTCCCTCAAAAAGTAACAACGAAATAGATCCCAACCAAGGTGTAAAATAGCACAAGGGTTTTACATGTAGGCAAAGCTAAAACCCCAACCCTAAGAAATTTCCAACACCATGAAAGACCAGTGACATAAGGTAGGGAAGGAATGAAACATGAGGAGAAATTTTTTTAAAGTTCCATCAGTGGCTCTAGTTAGGGATGTTCATTCCACTAGAATGAAGTGAGAATTTAGAATCTCAAGAAGAGTAGACCAAGATGCAGAGACAACCAAAAAGGAATTGTTCAGACGAAAAAATCCAAACTATGTACAAAATATATACAAAATATACAAACTAAAACTACTATTCATGGAAAAGAATACTTCAAGTGAAGTATAACTTGAAGAATTTTCCATGAACTGGTAGTTCAAGAATATCCCCTATCATATCTTGGAGGAAGTACGAATCTTCACCCCACTTACCATTTATCAAAAATGGACCCAACCAGATTGCATCAAATTTCCCATGCTTCCCTTTATTTTCTAGTCTAGCATTCCACATTAAAACCAAATCTCCATCTTTGAAACTCCTTACAATTGCCTTCTTGTCATACAAGTTTTTTAATTGCAACTGCAAATTTTCATTTCTCTTTTGACCCTCCCTCCTGGTTTCATCTAATTCTATAAGAGCTTCTACTCTCGATTGCATCTCATCATCAATCTCATTATCATACATCTGGACAAACTTATACATTTCCATTAAGTTGTTTTGGGGCAACATGAAAATTTTCCCATAAACCAAGTCAAATGGGGCACAACCTATTGCCTTCTTCATAGTTACCCTATCTTCCTAGATGGCTAATCTTAGCTTACAATCCCAAGCTCATTTATTTTGATCTAGGATTCTCTTAATAATATTCATCAAGATTTTATTGCTTGATTTTGCTTGTCCATTTCCCTGTGGGTGGTATGGTGATGAGTAAGAAATTTGGATGCCATGCTTCTCACAAAATTCTATGTATTCTTGAGATATAAAACACACTGCATTGTCTGATACAATCCTTTCTAGACATCCAAATCTAGTCAATATGTTTCTCATCAGGAAATCAATTACCACTTTACTAGTGGCTTTCTTTGTTGGAATTACTTCCACCCACTTGGTGAAATAATCAATGGCTACCAATATCCATGAGTGACCTCCACTATATTTACATGCTATCTCTCCTACAAAATCAATAACCCGCTACTGAAATGGAGCTTGTACCATAACTAGTTTTAGAGGCAAGTTACCAGAAAACTTTAACTTACCAGAGAAACATTGACAAGCATCACATGTTTTCACTAGTTGGTGTGCATCCTTAAAAATTGTAGGCCACCAATATCCAACCCTCATTATATTATGTGTAGTTGTTTTAGCAATATAATTTCCTCCACAAACTCCACCATGCATCTCACTCAGAAGTTCTTGTGCTTGATTTTGGTCAACACACTTCAGCATGGCACCTTCTCCATTTCTCCAGCAGAGCTTTCCATCTATGATAACATATTTGATAGCATGTAACTTCAATGTTATTTTCTCATTTTCACTCAAGTTGTTAGGAAATTTCATTCTTTGCAAATAATATATCACATCTTTATACCATTCAGAATGCTCTATATCACATATGTGTGATCTATTTGTAGCCTCAATCTCTGTTCTCTCCAACTCTTCTACCAGAGCTTCATTCTCCCTTTTAGCCTTTTCTAAGGAAGATTCTATTTGAAATGAAACATGTGGCTAGAGATCTTGTTGAGTGGAATGGGGAGTCACCTTCTCATTTATTTTAATCCCCTCAACCTTTTGCTTTCCCTTATCTAAGACAGGCTTACTCGGTTGAGACTTAACATGATTTGAGGGTTTTGGGTCAGCAAGTTTGGGTTGAACATCAATGTGGCCTACCAGGTTTTCTTTAGAAACAGGCTTTGTTCCCTTATTAGCAATCTTCTGTACAACCGACCCTTCAACACTTGGTTTAGGTTCTTCTTTATTTAGGAACTTCATTGTTTCCAACTGTCTCATCAACCTATCCCTTTCAATCACAACATTCATCAACTTTGCTTCTCTCTCGTTTTCTCTTCTCACCCTGAGCTCAACTTGCTTTTGGATTTCGCGCCTCAAAGAACTAATGTCTCCAAAAACATCAGGGTCAGGAAATGTCACATCAAAACTTGATGTATCATCTAGGTCTATTAGATTGACCTCTTCCAGTACATGTTCAGACAATAAAGGGTTTACATCATTTTCAGTTAGAGGAGGAGGAACATCACTGGTGCATTCTCTATGATGGATTTAACTTATACTCTTGCCTCTTCTCTTTTCAACATATTTGACACTAACAAGCCCTTTATTCTGACATGTTACATCTTCTCAAACCGGTGTATTAAATAATGCATCAAAAAATCCACAAGTATCTGAATCTAAATTTCTAGACACCTCTTCAATATTCTCAAGAATAGGGTGTAAAAGCTCACATGTACCTTGTTGTACAAAGTCCTGTGACATGGGAGAAACATTACTAGATTCTGGTCTTTTCTTTATCCATTCCTTCTTCTTCACTTTGGGAAGTTCACCTTCCAATTTCTATTCCAGATGATTCCTCATGAATGACTTGGTGTTCTTCATTCTTCGTACTAGTCCAAAAGTTATTTCCACTTATAATAAACCTTTTAAAAATAAAATGCACACTAGTGGAAAGACTTCAGAGTCACCACCCAATTAGCTTGGGAATACCAAATGCCTAAAGACACGTGGTGGAGAATGAAAAACATTTGGAACCTCATAATGTCAACACACAAAAGTGCTTTACAACATAACTCTTAACACTTATGAAAATAGAAGAAGTGGATAGACCTAACATGAAATTTTAGGCCCAACCTTCAAATCACAAAAACACTATGAAAACTCTATGCAAAATGGACAATTAACACACTGACAAGAAATATTACAATTAGCTCCCTAGTAGAGTTGCCATTTTGTTGGTTCAGTTTTACACTATAACTAGGTTTGTCTTCTAATCTACCTATGGAATCACCAATTCCAATCAAGGGAAGCTTGAAGGACTTGGACCAACTAATGAGGAATTTAAAAAGCCTCCTACACTTTGGGCTCTGCAAGACCCAGGAGGGAGATCCATTAATGTGTTTACAACCTCTGCACCATTATTATAAACAACATTAACGATAACAGATAATCTCACCTAATAGCTCAACATGATAGGATAATATCAAATAGAATCAATTGTTCATCAATAATATCAACTATCTGGAGCATGAGATAACTAGAACACAACTCATAGTATAAGATAGTCATTGATTTGAAATTTGTAGCAAGCTCTAGGAAAAGACAAACAAATACCAAAGTATACAAACAAGTACAACTTAGATTAGTGCCATATATCCATTGGAGGAGTCAAATTTAGAAGTATCTAAGGGCATATGACATATTTAACACATAACATATGAAATGTTTGATGACATTACCTTGTAATCTCATCAATAGGTATTCTAACTCAATACTACTTATCAAATCCTTATATAGAACATATCTGCCTATAATCCCATTCAAGCATTTTAATTAATTCCTTGAATTAAAGCTAAAAGAAAATCATACACACCACAACAGTGAGATGAATGAAACAACCCTTAGTTATTTTATTGAAAGTTCAAATATGCATGTACAATGGAGAGACATGAACTTTAATTTATCATTTAAACTCAAATGCTAGTACTGTTATATAACATTAATTCACTATGAACTCAAAACCTATTATAGAATGACTCAAGAACTAAATTGTATTTTTTGCTAAAACCATCAAAATTTTCAAGTTGCTCTGCAACTTCACCTAGACTTGAAAAAATTATCTAACTTGCTCCCTTACTTTTGGCCTTTAAATCCTTCTTATAGAAAATGAAGAAGAAAACAAGCATCAGGCTAGAGAGTACCCATGTCACCAACCAACACTTGATTTATTGTTTAAATCATGCCAATAAGTGCCTCATCTACCATTAAAGCTCACCTGCATGCTGCATGAATGACACCAACCATATTTGACTCAAACTTTAAAATTTAGCCATCGATTCTTTAGTTAAATCAAATGATCGAATGAATGCCTTCAAAGCAAGCTGACACAATCTCCAATGTGGAAATAAGGGGCCTACCATACCATACGCTATGAAGGAATTCCACTTGGTGGTCGCTTGCGATATTGCAATCAGTAAAAACCCTATAACTTTTGATCACGTAATGGTGGGTTACCGTTGATCAAACAATAGTTGATCAACAATCACTCAAACTTTTATCCCCTTTGGCCTCTCCAGATAGGACACATGGATCCCACCCGCGATATCACAATCAACCAAAGCAATGTGGTGGGGTCATCGTAGGATGGCGGGGAATGACTGAGATCAAATGACAACACATCAATAGTCACACAAAATTGAACCTTCAGGAAGGAGATGTGGCACTTGCCCATGATATCATGATCAATAAAGATCCTACAATTCCCGATCACGCGATGGTAGGAAACCATTGATATTCAAAGGAAAATGATCAACGATAGCACGAACTTGACCCCTCTGTAAAATAAAATATTTATTAAAAGGACAACAAGACATTACTAGGTGGATGCTAAATAATGACATAAGTTGTTTTTTAAATGATGAAACATGGGACCAACTAGGACTTAGGAAAATAAAACCCAATGGAGGAAATAAAAAATTAAGACCAAAGGGACTTAGCCTAGATGAACCGATAGGACATAAGTCATTTTAAAACCCCCTCAAAAAGTAATAGGGAAATAGATCCTAACCAAGGTGTAAAATAGCACAAGGGTTTTACATGTAGAAAAGCTAAAACCCCAACCGTAAGAAATTTCCAACACCATGAAAGATTAGTGACATAATGTAGGGAAGGAATGAAACATAAGGAGCAAAATTTGTGAAGTTCCATCAATTTCATTCTTTCTGGTCAAAAGCGTACCCGTGTCCATTAGTTTAGAAAAAAACATTGAAAATATTGTGAGGGAGTTTTACCTTGACAAAATTTAGAGAAAATCCATAAATGCAATTTTGGTATTTTCAAAGTTGTTAGTTGATTTACAATAGTGCTAAATCTGGGCCGAGAGTCATTATTTTGAATATATTTATCTTGATCCATTCCATTCGCTAACTAGTAACATATTCATCCTTCTTAGAACTATAAGAAAATTACATGAAAGCTTGGGATTTTACAAATGAATCATCATCCATGGATTTTGTGCAAGCCTCCACCCTAAGATCATTAGATTTGTTTATCCCAGTGAGGTCACCCTTGTTCAATCTCATACCCAATTGTTGCGGCACAATCATTGTTGATGCAAGGGGTATTCCCTATCACATTTCATGGTCAGAAACCCAAATCTCTTTGTTAGATTCATCATCATCACAATCTACCAAACTAGTTGATTTGACCTTTTGTTTCTTTAGTGGTGGCTCTTTTGGTGGTGAGGCATGTTGTGATGGGTCATCAATATCCACAATTTGAGATGCAGTTGACCTTAGAGGAGATGGTGGTGAAATTTGTGATAGTAGAGAAGGAGGTCTTTGCTCCTCTTGTTGAGAGGGAGAAACTACTGCATCATCTTTCTTTTCTTTTTTCTTTCTCCTTATGAAAACCTTTATTTTTTGTTCCTTAGGAGGCTAGTCTATAGGTCTTTCCTCTATAACATGGATTTCTCCTCCACCCTATTCCTCCTCCATAAGGGCTTTCCCCTTTTCTTTAAGCATTCTTTCACCTCCAAGGTGACCAACAATTGTTTCAATGTTTTGGAACACATGTTCCATTCTTTGCATTATATTAAGGATTTTTGCAAGAGCAACAAATTTAGGATCCTTTACCTCTTCATTTCTTTGCATTTTTAAAAATGAAATCCACTTTGATTTTCTATTCTCTTGCTGCAAAGGAGTGCAAGATCTGAATTATTAGGCTTCCTTGTGCTTGGAGCTATGGACCATATAGCTAGTGTATCCCACTGCTCACTAAAATTTGATCCTTGGAGTGCAATTGTAGCTTCTTCTTCTAAATTGTAGAGTGGTGTAGGAGCACCATTAAACAAAGTTTTCCAAATCAAGATGTTGAAGAGTAGACTTTAGGTTTTAGTGTGTTTTATTTAAATAAGGTCTTGGAGACCATTTTTTTCAATGTACTTAATCAAGTTTGTATCCTAATAGGTGTTCAGGGGGGTTAGTTGTGTTGATAAAGCAAAATTGTAATTTGTTGTAAATGTTGTCAAACACAAAAAGTTGAAAAATTGAATTTTGTATGGACGTTGAAGAGCCTAGTATGTTAAAAGGTAGTTATAGGAATTAGACAGTTAGAATTTGAATGGATAATGTACAAAAATCCTCTCCAAGGCTCGAACAAGGTTGTTGATGTTCATTTTTGAAATAATTCTCATGGAATACAATGTTACTTCTGCAAATTCATAGTTTTTCTGAACTTTCCTAGTTCTGTAATACCCGTACAGTCTTTGTCATGCATTGAAATTTATTGGATTTTGTAGAGGAATTTTCTAATTCTCATTTGAATCAAGTTTGAAAGTCTTTCATCAGGATTTGGAGGAAAGATCTTTGAAATTTTATAAAATCTACCTGTTAAAGGCTAGTGTAGGGTTTTGATTGAAGTTAAATAATGATTTAGTCAATCCACCTACTTTAAGACCCTATAACTTAGTGGATTGAATTTTTTTGTGGTAGGATAGGTGTTCTTATGGTTTAAGAGGCAAAGGAGTGAAGTTCAATTTGGGAGGATTCCCTAGGGCTGAACAATGCAATTTTCATGTGAAAATGGTGGGTTAAAGAAGGGTTTTGTCAAAATGTTGTTGGTACTATCTATGCAAGGGTGGATTGAGTTTGTGCAGAGTAATTGTGAAGTGTTGAAGGCAATTGTTGTGTCTGATAAGCCTCAGATATAGGATTTTCAATAAACCCTTGGTGTTTTACATGTAGAATGAGGGTTTCATGGAACAATGACTTGGAGGTCATAAACTTGAGAACTAATGGTGAAATCTATTGTTTTGATACAGAATTATAGACTTTCTATTGATTTTGGGTGGAAATTGGTGATTTGGAGGTACCTCCTTTGTAAAAGAGGGCTAATTGGTGGTTTTAGAATAGGGACAGTCTATTGGTTTGCAATATTTTCTCAAAGAAACCTTATGTGGTCATTTGGAAAGTGGTGTCAAATCCTAAAGTGAGTCTCAATTGATGTTGAGTTGGCTTCTGTATAGTCTTCTCTAAAAGATATCACCAAGAGTTATATTTTGAGGGCTACAAGCCTTAAGGAGAGTGTTTGAGTCAAGTTGAGAGACTTGTGTTGCTAAAGGTTGTTTCCTTGTTTGAGTATGGTCATTTTGAGTTGGATAGGGAGTCTCAACCACCTTGCTTACATTAGGTGGTATCAAATCTTAGTTATTAGATCTCTTGTTGGTGATTTGGTTGGATTTTTCATGTTGTAAGGTGAAGAGGCAAGATTGTGAAGATGCCTCCTAAGGGAAGCATAGCTGCAAGAAATATTGATGAGCAGGCTAGAGAAATAGAAGCCTTGAAAAGGGATATGACTACATTGAAATCAAAAAATGGAATGGATATGGATGAGAGTGATATTGAAGAAGAAGAGACTTCTAGTGAAGAGGAAGAGATGGATCTAGAGGATGTGAGAATGATGAAGTTTTCAAAGGCTGTGAAAAAAGATGGACATAGCAAAATCGATGTACCTATGTATGGGGGTAAACTAGATGGTGGAGAGCTCTTTGATTGGATAGGAGCCATGGAGAATTACTTTGACTGTGAGGAGATTGATGAAGAACACAAAGTGAAGAAGGAAAAAATGAAATTGAAAGGGCATGTTTTGCTGTGGTGGAACTTTATGCAAGATGAAAGATAGAGAAAAGGAAAGAACAAGATCACTTCCTGGGAGAGAATGAAGAAAAAATTGAAAGATAAGTTCCTTGTGATTATAATGTTCAATTACTTAAAAGATAACAAAATCTTAGGCAAAAAGAAAAAGATGTGCAAGCATACACTGAGGAATTCTATAGGCTAAGTATAAGAACAAAGGATGATGAGTGATGGCACTTTCAAATTTTGCAAAATTTAAAGTGCTCATATTAAACCCTAAGAATTTTTATTTTCATCTACAACCTTCGTTACATCTGGATGTAGGGTTCTTATATGGGGTTTAGGATTTTATTCATTTTAATTTCTTGTTAAATTCTATTTTTTTGTTGACTACATAGTTCATGTATCTGGTCATTAAAAAAATAAAAACCTCATGTCTATTAATGTCATCAAGTGACCGGTCCCTCTCACCTAGGTCTGAATATCCCATCTTATAGGGCTAAGTAAAGGATCTTATTTCCTTTATATTCTTTTCATTTCATGACTTAGAAGTTATTGAACCTGCTATTCTCATATCATCTTAGGGGATCCACCTCATTAGAAAAAATTAAGCGCATGTGATCAAGGTTTCAACCTAAGTCTTGATGGCCATCATACTTTATCTCTCATCACTAATTTCTTCATAGGTACATATTTTGAATTGGTGACAAGCGATGGAATAGTGTTTTCTTTAATATCACTTATCGCTAATGGCTTTTGAACCTTTGAATCTATAACAATGATAAGTGATATTCTAGAAATTTGGTCTTATTGTTCATCACAGATGGTCATAAAATGATAAATTTGGATGAGCGATGATCGATATTATGTAGTTTCCTTTATAATGCATGATTGCGGATATGTTTCAAATGCTAAATTCTAGATTAGCGATACGCGATGCACATTGTAAACTTTGTAAATCCTCTCATCACTAATTTCTCACAAATTGTATGAGGATAATTAGTGATGAGTGATGACCTTATGTACTATCTCTCATAGTGAATTCATTTCAAAGCTTGAGTTTTGAACTAGCGATGATCAATGGTATTCTCTAAAAAGGTTTCTTTTGCTACTATGATGAGATCCTATGAGTGATTTATTTTGTGCTATTTATTTTTATGCAGGTGTATGTGTCTTAATCTGATGCCTTCACCACATCTCCCATCCTTGATAGGAACCTAGATGCAAAGTTTGAATTAGTGATGCACAATGGAGGAATGCATGTGATCAAAGGATAGGTTGCATAACTAAGGGTTGAAGTTTAATCATGGGGATGTTTATTGGTGTAATTAATTATTAATTACACTTTGCATAAGTTTACTTAGGTAATTATTTATTTCCTAGGTTAATTAGTTGTTCCAGAGAAACAACTAATAAGTAAGTCTCTTCTCTTGTATTATTGTCTTTTCGAATATATCAATCTGCATGTTTTTATGCAAAGCTTCTACTTTTTCATTTTCCTCTTCTATGGAAGGTCTATTCTGGTTTGCAATTAGATCTTGGTTTCTAACATGGTATCAGAGCCTCGATTCGTAGCCCCTTCTCAGCTTTTTTGGAGGATTTCATTGCAAAGCCCGTTTAGAGTCCCTCGAGGGTTTCATTCCTTGAGCATAATTATGCAGTGTATTGGATGAGATTGAGGTTTTCTATTGGATTCAGAGTGCTGGAAAAAGTTAGAAATGGCTTTTATTTCATTGATTTTCATCACCGTTTGCCAGATCTGTGAGGGTTTCAAGCTCGGTGATTTATCTGATAGATCTGGGGGTCGCCTAATTTTTGGAACACTTTAGGCCCAAACGGACCTCTCCGTTGGATTTGCAGCGTCCAAAAACCCCTATTTCCATATAAAGTTTGTCTGATTTGGACACAATCGTCTGGAGAAGAAAAATGTTTTTTCCCAAGGGCCGTACGGCCCCCAAGCACAGTTTTCGAGGCATCATTTTTGAGAAAAATTCAAAAAAATAATAAAAAAATCAGAAAATTGTTTTAAAATCTGCACGGCTAGTTCATTTGGCCCCACCACCAGCCCGTCGCTAGGCTGCCACTGGCGCTCCTCTCTTCTGCCACCGCCACCGGCGGCTTCAGCCAAATTGCCACCGATAGGAAGATAGCCCCCGCGGGCTCTGGTGGCGGCCATATTAGGAACCAGGAGCCACAGGCTCTAGCCCCTGCTGCTCTATGCCCTCACCATGGTTCTATAGGGAACCAAGGGCTTTGATGGAGGAGCCAGCCGCCAGCCTCATCCCTAGCCTTGGTCACGTGGGTGACCAGGGGTCTCATTTTTCGGCAGGGCCCTTGGTCACCCACGTGACCAGGGCTGGGGCTGAGGCTTCATCGCCGGCTCCTTCTCTTCAGCCCTTGGTTCATCCAGGCGACTAGGGGCTCTATTTTTTGAGCCCTTGAGGGCTTCTAGGGGAAAAATCACACCTTTTTGGAGGACTTTCATGGAAACGGCCATAACTTGGGAAAACAGAGGTATTTTTTTTCAAATGAGATATCGTTGGAAAGCTGTTTCGATGCTCTATGCAATGGTGCTGGTGAGATTTTATAGTTTTTAATTTTTGATGCTTTTTTTCAGCCTCGGAAGTTAGATGTTTCTATTTTCACTCTGTGACACATATCTTTTGACTCACTTATCCGTTTTTCATGATTTTCACGACGTCAGAATGCTGGTTTCAGCCTCTATGCAAATCTAAGGTCATTTACAGAATATGTTTACCATATTTTATGCATACATTCATTTTTTTTGTGTGCTAGGTTTACATTTTCTCTCATGTTTCTGTAGTTTTACATTATCTCCTTATGCAATCATTGGGTATTGTAATAACAAACTGATATAAAGTTCCATTAAGGGGGGTTCTTGCATCCATCTTTCATGATTGGTGACAACTTGCATGAGTTTTTCTGGTTTCTTGTTGTCTCCTTCTAGCTTCTTTCTTGCTTAACTGGACACATTGTTGGTTTGCTTTGGTTCACACTTTATATTGGGATTTTATGGTTCTTGATCCTCATTGGTTCAGATCTTTCCCATTTGAAGGCCATGTTTTTATGGTAAATGTTCCAGAATATTGATGGTACTTGTCCTATGGGTAGTTTTTGTTTCAGTTTAGCATTGGCTTCAAGAGACACAACTTCTAGATTTGTCATCATTATGGGTCCTTTCATCCTTTCATCTACTGTTGCTTACAGATTCCAGAGTTGATCCAGTATGTGAGTTTCCAGTGTTCCTTGGCATCGGGTCTACTATTGCATTTGTGATTCCGATTGGTATTTTGGAAACAAAACTATCTTTCCTTGCTTGCCAGATTTGGGGTTCTAGTGTTGCTTCATCAGAGTTCTTCCAGTGATTCTTCGCAGCAGTTCATCTCACTGAGGGGGGTTTCTCTCTCTTTGCATTTGTACATGAGTACCTAATCAGGCCTTGTTGTTGGGACTCATCTTTGCATAATAATCTGCTTCTCCCTAAGTTGCACTTATGGGGGGGGGTGTTGGTGTAATTAATTATTAATTACAATTTGCATAAGTTCACTTAGGTAATTATTTATTTCCTAGGTTAATTAGTTGTTCCAAAGAAACAACTAATAAGCAAGTCTCTTCTCTTGTATTATTGTCTTTTCAAATATATCAATTTGCATGTTTTTATGCAAAGCTTCTACTTTTTCATTGTCCTCTTCTGTGGAAGGTCTATTCTAGTTTGCAATCAGATCTTGGTTTCTAACAATGTTTACATTGCTGATGAGGCCGATAAAGGATGAGATGCATCCATGATAGGAGATGACTATTGATGGAATAGGCAATGTGGTAGGATCCTAAGGATTTAGCACAAAGAAAAAAGGAAAGCAATGAAAGGAATAGAGAACTATTGATGAAGTATTAAAATAGGATGATATAATGGACTAGAAATAATTGCATGAATACTTTCATTGTGAATTACACCTTAATATTTGGGGAGGATCACCGATGAGTGATGAAGTGTATAAGGAAATATTCTCTCAATAAAATAGACTGGTCTCTTGTACTTCGCTGATATAAATGAAAAGACACAGATTAGGTTGGCAATACATGCTAATTGTCAGATCACATATGATTAATCAAGGTTAGAAAAGAACATGGCAACATTTGAGATAACATCACTGTTTTCTAGGAGCAAGTTGATAATGGTCAAAAAATGATGATCATGGCAACCTTAGATGAAATTTTAATTTTTATAAGATCAACAACCTAGATTCAAAGTTGAACTATTAAGTTATCAATTCACTCGCACAAGGAGTTATTGAATCATTAATTCTACATGCTCAAATTTTCTATTTAATACAGGTTGATCACTATTCATTTCACCATCTTTCTAGTCTATAGTAAATGATGGGTGAAGTGTGAAGTGGAGTAAGAGGCTGTTTGTTTGTATTGAGTAGAATTTTCTTATCCTTAGTAGGTTGGTTTCAAATTGGGTTCTTAGGTTTAGTTAGGAATTCCTTTGATAGGTTGGTCAAAATGGACTGGGCTATAAGTGTGTGTCCCTGTAGCTCTATTTTAATTTGTTAAATTCTACTTGTTTTGAAAATGGGGAAAATTGGTGTGACAATAGCTTGTTAGAAGGTCTATCCATCTGAATGTATTTGAGTACCATGAGGATATAACTAAGCAGGAAGCCCAGGCTTCTCTTAAGGTTTCAAAGGGTAAAAGAAGAGCTAAAGGTCATAAGAAGAAATAAATTGTGTAGAGTACATACTATTTTAGAAATAGAACCCTTTTGGGAGAAGTGGTCAAGTTCAAAGGCAAGGAACTAGTGTAGCTAGTGAAGAAGGCCAGGAAAAAAGCAAAGTCATAGTGCTTGCCTGGGCAAACACAATTATCCTATTATGCTTTCTGATACTTCTTCAGATGCTGAAGCTTATACTAAATCAGACTATGGCTAGTACCTCTATTCTCTAATTCCATATGGGAGCTCTAATGATGACATGGTGATGATCCCTCCAATTTCATTGAGGACAAGGAGTGGTTGAGCATTCTCTGATGTGGATGATTCTGAATAGGGTCACTTCCCTATTTTAGTTTTGGAAGAAACCATGGTCTTTTCATAGGAGTCATTTTTTTTCATGTGTCCCTTTTTTGTATTTTGCTTTCCCATGTTGATGTGGAAGTCCTCTAGAAGATATGAATGGAATCTTTTTTGTTTCAACAATGAACACTATGACAATGACTACAAGTATCCTACACATGTTTTTTTCCTTTTGTCCTCCCCTGTTCTCAAATTATTGTGTAGGAAGCTACTTGGGGAGTTCTTCAAGGAGTCAGTTAGAATTAGGTTTTTGAAATGAACTGAAATGAAAGTGAAATTGTAATTCAGTCGGGTGCTTGTTGCTCCCCTATTTTTATAAAGGGGATTTCATGGTTGATAGAAAAGAGTTCAAAATTTTGAGTCTAGGAGAGGTCACAATGAATACTATGCTATCAAGGTAGATAGAATGTAAATAGATACTTTAGTAGATATATCATAAGAAAATTTAAGGTGAAAGTTATACTGTATACATAACTTAAATATGGTTTTACAAAGCAATATCAAAAATGAAGAAGAATTCTAAAATGTGCTCTCCTATGTATTTTCTTCCAAGTTATGAATGGAGTTGTTAATTATAATTTCATTTGTCTTCTATCATTTGCATCGAATGGATGAACTTGTTTTATGATTTAGTTCAATGAGTTGATTAAATGCTAAAATGCTAGGTCATTAGTTTGTGAGAAAAGGATATAGGATTTAGTAAGGAAGTGATATTTTGAAACACAATGAGTTAGATGTTACCAAGTGACATTGTAATAGTCCATTAATTTATATTGTTCAATTAGAATTGTATTACTGATTGATTATAGGTTATGATTCTTTTTCTCCCTTGGATAACACATTGATTATTTTATTAGTTTACCTTGTGGTTAGTTGAGCTAGTAATGAATTTGATCTAGGATTCAAGGGGAAGAAAAATTCATAAAATACTCTTAACTACATTGCCCCAATTTTAAGTATGTAAGCGCATTTCCTAAAATGAGTAACACTTCTATCTGAGGTCTGCCAAGCCTTTGATGAGGTGAACTTCTTGTGGTAGTGCATCTGTTTGAGGAAATAATCTTGACCTAATGTGAGATATTATGAGTATGCATAGGATTACCCTCCTAGGTCTCACAGAGCCTGAAAAGAAGTGAAGTACTAATTACTTTACTTAGGTGTTGGCCAATCCTCAACCTTGCTAATAATTGAGCTATGGAAAATTCATAAGCTAGGACTAAGATTAAGTTTGGATCTAAAAAAAAACCAACATAAATGGCGGCTCTGCTGGGGACATTTTTCATCGTTGATGCAAATTTGTTAAAGACCATTTGAAAGGAGTTAAAACACAATAAACATATGGTTCAAATATTGAAGAATTTCTAGATTCACAAATTGATTTGTAGCATCCCTAAATTCAAAATACTAAGAAAGTGACTTTGTTGGAAGAACTTAGAGAAAGATATCCTTGCTTCAAAGGTTTTCCTCTTGTTGAAGAGGTCACAAATCTACTCTACAATTTATACACATGAAGGGATACTGTTTGTTATTGTAACCTGAAAATGCTCTATTCAAAGTTGTAGTAACTAGAGGTGTGAAGGTACATGGTTTTTTGCATATTTTGATTTGTTGAACCTATCATATTGAAAGCAATTACTGTTCCATTTAAAGTGTTGTTTGAGTATTCATAAATTTGCTAGTATGGATCATTAGAATGAATTTGTATATCTTAAGAATCACTACCCATTTGCATTATCATATGTTGAAGGTCAAAGTTACCATCATAGTAGCAACTATATTAGTGATCCTTCATATTGTCATGGTTATGATTATGCACAATTAATTAAACCCAAATTTTCATACATCCATGGATTATGAAAGAGAAATAACCATGCCATTAGAAACTTTGATGCATATTATCAAGAAGCTTCATAAGTCTGAAAATCCTTAGACAGTTGATACCAAAAAGTGCATGATCCCAAGTATGAACAAGCCTAGGCTTAGGCTGAAATGGAAAGCTATGTTTAAAAAGGGAATTAGAGAGATGAACAAAATGTATTTGATGGCTCTACAAGCCTAGTTGAGAGATAATCATACTGCACCTTTTATCAATTCTTTTGATCTATTGTATGACCAATTAGACTTGTCATGGGTTGATTACAAGGCTAAAAGTATGCCATCTCGAGTCTATAAGTAGATGCCTAGATTTAATGGATACCATGTGTGTGAAGGAGATGCACATGTCCAAAGTTTTTATAGATTCATAGTGAAACATTCATTTAGATATTAGGATATGTGAATGAGATTTTTTGTCAAATCTCTTGAAGCTAGAGCTAAGGACTAGTACTTAAGTTTTCTTGAGAAGTCCTTTTCTTGCTGGGATAAACTAGTGGATACTTATAGAGAATACCTTCTAACCTTGTCACAAAGTTAAAATAGATTAAAAAACAAGGTGAAGAGTCAAGCATTGCTTTTAGTCATAGATTTGCTATTGCTATTTCACTAATCAATATTAGACCTCGTACCTTAGAGTGCATTCATATGTTTTTTGAAGCTTTTGAGGAGGGATCCAGTGCATTATTGAAGGATTTCAAAGTATTGAGTATATAGATGGCTTACACATATTTATACAATATGGAAAAAATGAGGAATGAATATGTGCAAAGCCCAATGTCTTCAATTGTGGGTAAACATGATAAAATTAGTAGTTGTATGGATATAAATGATCAAATGTCTTTAGTTTCAGATACAAACAAGTCAATGCTTGAGAAGGAAGAAGTTAAGAGTGTTGCAATGTCTACCATTGTTGTTCATGACTAAGAAAATATTTATCTCTTTCCTCAAGAAGATGTGAATGAACAACTCAATGATTAAAGCCAATCCAATGTTGAAGTGAAAAAAGATGTAGAATGCTATCATGATAGCCTAAAAAGAAGAAAGAAAGAACAAATGGACAACCTATCTTCTAAGACAAGTTGTGACTATTTTTTTGAAAAGGTTGTTGGCAATTTAATCTCCTATGATTGGGAAAACCTAGTTTGTGATTAGTCCATTGAGTTTTTTGATGGTGTTATCATGATATACCATAATTTACAACTTAGTAATGCATGCCATTCTATGGTGCAGGAGCACCTAGGCCAAACCCCAATGTGATTTGCACAAATTTTGGTTTGCAAAAGTTTTGGCTTGTACTGACCTTGGCCAAGTCAGCATGTTGTGTTTGTTTTGGGCTTTGTAGATCTTGCATTGGTGTGTGAAGAGTTAGTCTCTAGGACTAAACTCTTCATTAGATTAACATTAGTGTTAAATTGTGCTTTATTAAGTTTTGGACAGTCTAGGTTAGAGTACACTGCCTTAAGTGTGTCTTAACTATATCAAATTTATTAGTAGATGCCAAATAATACTTAAAGGAGATGTAGATTATTCGAGAACAAGGTGTTAGAGGTCCTATGTTTGAGGATCATCACACAATTATGGCATTATGGAAGTGGCAAAGTTGTTTTAAAAACTGCATGGTAACGCCTTGTTAGGTTGCATGCAGCTGGAATGAAGTGGAATCCCTTGAAATCAGGGATATGGAACAAAAAATCTCCCTTGAAACATGGAAAGGGCATCTCCAATACAATGTTGGCTCGAACAAAGAAGGCAGTGGTAATGGTGATCAATTTTTTAGTGGTGAAATAAAACAGACAGTGTGCAATTTTCTGTGTGTATACCCGCGAGCAAGAGAAACAGTGACTTGAATGGCTTTGTTTATACCGCTTTCTTACTGCTCTTAGGTTCTTTACATAGTGGAAGATAATTATATATTGTAGATAAGCATTGAGATTAGATATAGTGTTTTACTTTTATAGTTTAGAGAGGCAGAGTTCTATTTCTGAAAACCCATGTGTTTTGCAACAGGGTTCTCATAGGTGTTAAATATTTAGACTCAACACTGTATTTCATGTTATTGTAATAGGTTAGAATAAATTTTCATTGTGTGAGCATTGTGAGAAGAGTAGGAACCTTTATTTAAATCCTTAGTTCAAAAAATAGAAGTTATCAGGATTTTCACTATTTTTTACTAAGTAGTTCGTATAAAAAAATGACTCTCCCATACGCACTGACCACAGGGTTTCCCTGAGAAAAGGTGAATATGGGAGAGGAGTCATCTTACTATACATATTTAGGAATAGGAATGGCAAGGAGTCAAGCAGTGAGTTCTAAGACCAAACCCTAGGCGAGTAGTAGTTGCCTGGTTAGGTGTTTGGGTAGAGAAAAGACAAAAGTAGAGGCAGGGGAATAGAGGATAGTACGGATTCCGTACAGTATCAGGAGAGGTGAGGTGAGATTTACATGCTCCATAAGTTTGAGGTTTCACTCAATGCATTGAAGTTAGTTGTGATTCACAAACCAGAGAAACCCTAGTTTTTAGGGCAATTAGGCCTCCTCTCCAAAGGTGTGGGAACCACCTGTACGGACCAGCTGGCAGCCAGAGACCGGTTGGAAGATTTAAAACCCTGAAAAGGGTATCTGAATGTGTTCTTTGTTTTCCAAGTTGTGTGGAGAATATAAGCAGAAAAAGTAGATTAGTGACTGGTAAGGGCTACAAGCATTAGCCTCTCCAAAAGAAAAATTCATGAAATCGGGTAGGTTGGGGAGTGGACACCAAGGAGAATGGACTAGTTGGGTTGCTAGAAGTATGGAGACAACATCCTCAAATCCTCTTCCAGCAGATCAAACCCGTTGGGTGATGTTAGCATCTAGAACTTTCTAGGTGAGACAGCAATTTCAAAGAAGGTGTTGAACCCTCCATAGTTAAAGCACAAGTGAAAACTCTTGGAACAGAGTTGTAGTAAGGTTCTGTTGGAGAACCAAGTGAGGACAGGGCCTAGGAGATTGCTAGGTTCATGGTGAAGGCAGAGGAGTGTCTTCTTGAGGATAGGTGCAAGAAAACTTTGGAGGATTAACAAATACACCATTCTAGTAGAAGTCAAGAAGAAAAAGTGGTTGAAAGAATGGTTTAGAACAATGATCTATTAAGTAGTGAACAAATTTCAAATCTATTAACCATTGAATATCAAAAATCTAAACATGTGGGCAACCCTCGGTTGTTGTGTGTTGTTCATATTGATTTTGATAGTGATGATAGCCTTTAAAATGTAGGATATAACACACGGGTATATGATTTTATTACTAGTTATGAACTAGTTGATCAGCAAAGTGATAATGTGGACAATGACAAGCAACCAAGTGAGTATAAGAATGTGCAAGCTAATGCAAGTTCAGAAATCTATTTCGATGGGTTAGAAATAGTAGATGACCATGAAGTTTGTGTATTTGATAAGCCAAATCTTGAGAATTTTAATGCAGATTTGGATAAGTATTTGTTCTCTATTTTAGATGAGCCTAGTTATGAATATTTTCATATGGATATGGGGGCTGATTTCAAAGAAAAAATAGATTATCTTTTTGAACCAGAATTGCTAACTTTTGAACAAGCTATGAATGCTGAAGATGTTAACATGTTATGTTCATAAGGTATCAAAGTGAGTAAGGATGAGGATAGGTTTGAGATTCTTGACAATTCTCTACACTGGCATGTTGAGGTACAGTTATAGTGTGTGCAAAAGTATGAGTGTATCTTTTTATACACACTTGGAGATAGTTTGCATGATGTGCATAATATTTTGGATCTAAGTTCTTATAATTGTTTCACCTTTGAAATGTAAACCAATAATCAGATTGAGCTTGATAGTACCAACTATGTGGTAGAAAATGAGTGCCATATTTTTTAGCTAGATGAAATCTTCTTATAGTGTGGTAATGGGTAAAATATTGAAGAGGGTTGCTTCCAACTTAACAGTGTTTTAAATGATAAATATTATGAGTTGTTGCCACATGAGAATTAGTATTTTAAGAGTATGCCTGATTTTAAAATGCTTGGTAATTGTGATTTTGTTGATAATATTGTATAAACTGAGCTGTTGAGAAGTGCTAACATGTTTAACCAGGCATATTGTAGTGGTGTTTTTAGATTGGATTCAGTGAAGTGTGATGACAAATTTTTCTATGATAGAGGTAAGAAGAGACCTATAGTTTTTGGTGGCCTTGGGCCATCATATATGGTTTGACTTGTCAAACCAAGAGAAGTTGGGGGAAGAGGTGACCTTTTGAATTTGTTACCTAATGAAGTAGGCACCTAATCTGCTTCTCTAGAGGATCTAAATTCTTGCTCTATTCATCGAGGAACAAATGTCCCCAAGAAGAGCCACTAATGGAGCTTTCATATTTTGTAAAATCTAAAGTGCTCATATTGAACCCTAAGAATTTTTATTTTCATCTAAAACCTTTGTTACATCTAGATGTAGGGTTCTTATATGGGGTTTAGGGTTTTATTAATTTTAATTGCTTGTTACATTCTATTTTGTTGTTGACCACATAGTGCCTATATCCGGTCATTTAAAAAAAAACTCTCATTTCTATTAACGTCGTCAAATGACTGATCCCTCTTGCCTAGATCTGAATATCCCATCTTATAGGGCTAAGTAAAGGATCTTTTTTCCTTTATATTCTTTGCATTTCATGATAGAAGTTATCAAGCCTACTATTCTCATATCATCCTAGGGGACCCCCCTCATTAGAACAACTTAAGTTCACATGCTCAAAGTTTCCACTTAAGTCCTGATGGCAATCATACTTAATTTCTCATCATTTATTTCTTCATAGATACATATTTTGAATTGGCGACAAGTGATGGAACAATGTTTTATTTAATATCACTTATTGCTAATGGTTTTTGAACCTTCAAATCTATAACAATGATAAGTGATATTATGGCCTTTTGTTCTTATTATTCATCACAAATGGCCATAAAATGATAAATTTGGATCAATGAAGAGTGATATGATGTAGTTTCCTTTATATCTCATGATCGCGGATATGTTTCAAATGCCAAATTATAGATTAACGATATGTGATGCACATTTTAAGCTTTGTAAATCCTCTCATCACTAATTTCTCACAAAATGTATGAGGAGAATTAGTGACAAGTGATGGAATTATGTACTATCACTCATCATGAATTCATTTCAAAGCTTCAGTTTTGAACTAGCGATGAGTGATGGTATTCTCTAAAAAGGTTTCTTTTACTAATATGATGAGATCCTATGAGTGGTGTCTTTTGTTAAATTTATTTTTATGCAGGTGTACATGTCTTAATTTGATACCTTCACCACATCTCCTATCACCGATAGGAACCTAGATGCAAAGTTTGAATTAGTGATGCATGATGGAGGAATGTACGTGATCAAAGGATAGGTCGTAGAACCGAGGGTTGAAGTTTCATCATGTAGATGTTTACATCATTGATGAGGCTGATGAAGGAAGAGATGCATTTGCGATAGGAGATGACTATTGATGGAACATGCAATGTGGAAGGATCCTGAGGATTTAGCATAAAGTAAAAAGGAAAGCAAAAAAAGGACTAGAGAACTGTTGATGAAGTTTTAAAATAGGATGATCCAATAGACTAAAAATCATCACATGGATACTTTCATTGTGAATTACACGCTAAGATTTGAGGAGGATCAACGATGATTGATGAAGCCTATAAGGAAATATTCTCTCAAGAAAATAGACTAGTCTCATGTACTTCATCGATATAAATGAAAAGGCACAGATTAGGTTGGTGATACATGCTAATTGTCAGATCACATTTGTTTAATCAAGGTTAGAAAAGAATGTAGAAACATTTGAGATAGCATCGCTATTTTATAGGAACAAGTTGATAATGGTCTAAAAATGATGCTCATGGCCACCTTAGATGAAATTTTAATTGTTCTAAGATCAATGACCCATATTCAAACTATTAAGTTATCAATTCGCTCACACACAGAGTTCTTGAATCATTAATTTTGCATGCTTAAGTTTTCTATTTAATGCAAGTTGATCACTATTCATTTTTAGTATCTTTCCAGTCTACAGTAAATGATGGGTGAAGTGTGAAGTGGAGTAAGAGGCTGTTTGTTTGTCTTGAGTTGAATTTTATTGTCCTTAGTACGTTGGTTTCAAATTGGGTTCTCTGGTTTGGTTAGGAATTCCTCTGATAGGTTGGTCAAAATTGTCTAGGTTGTAAGTGTGTCTCCCTATAGCTTTGTTTTAATTTGTTAAATTCTACCTTTTTTGAAAATGGGGAAAAATGGTGTGACAATTCAACTAGTTAGAAGGTCTAGCCATCTCAATGTATTTGAGTATCATGAGGATATAACTAAGCAGGAAACCCAGGCTTCTCTTGAGGTTTCAAAGGGTAAAAGGAGGGCTAGAGGTCATAAGAAGAAATCAATTGTGTAGAGTATGTACCACTTGAGAAATAGAACCCTTCCAAGAGAAGTGGTCGAGTTCAAAGGAAAGAAATTGGTGTAGCCAGTGAAGAAGGCTAGGAAAAAAGAGAAAATTCATAGGGTCTATCTAGGCAAACACAATTCTCTAATTGTGCTTTCTGATACACCTTCGGATCTTGAAGCTGATACTGACTCACACTATGGCTAGTACCTCCATTCTCTAGTGTTGTATGGGAGCTCCGACGATGACGTGGTGATCATCCCTCCAATTTCATTGAGGAAAAGGAGTGGTTAGGAATTCTTTGATGTCAACAACTCTAAATAGGGTCACCACCTTGTTTTAGTTTTTGATGACACCATGGCCTTTCCATAGGAGGTATTTGTTTCAATGTTTTCATGGTTTTTCTTTTGCTTTCCATGCTGATGTGGAATTCCTTCAGAAGATATGAGTGGAATATTTTTTGTTTCAACAATGAACATTGTGACAACTATTGGAATCATGTGCCTCAATCTCACAGGCTAGAACATCTGGAGGAGCAATGTCGGTGTGACATTTGGGTGGCCTAGCCGACTGGCAGCTTGTGAACCCTGTGAAATGCTCTGGTCGCTATGACCTTATTTCTATCTTACTAAAGGAACCTATCGCTGTGACAAGAAGCTTTTGGCATGGCCTCTTACTGCTTGTGGAGAACTCTAGCTGACAGGCCTTTCTATTGTGTATCGGGAGGACCCTTGGCCAAAAGATTCTGTTCGTTGTAATGTGTGGGTGATGTGTTGAAGTTTCACTGACAACATGTTACAAGGTGTGGTCTTCGGTGTACCTCATATTCTATCTGTAAGATGTCTTACCGATGTGGAGATGTCTCAATGACAGTATTAGGGGTCATTGGTGTGATTCTTGGTGAATTATGGTTTCAGGCTAACACTTGGGTTCTTCGCAGTAACTCAAAGACTTCAATATGAAGTCTTGGCGACTGATGTGAGTCTTGCCAATGGTTGTGAGACTTTGGTGTAACACGGTGATTTTGGTATGAAGTCCCAACAATAATGGAAGGTCACGCCGATGGGAGATGTCACATAGTCTTTGCGGTGACAAAAGACTTCACTGGGAAGTCTTATCGAAAACCATAAGTCACGCTGAAAAAAGTCTTTAGGTTAACTTTGGGAGCTTAGAGAAACGTCTTGGCAAAGGACTTAAGTCTTGCTAACTCGGTAAGACATGATGGAGCTCGATGAAATGTCATGGCGATAGACAAGAGTCTTGGTGATAGTATGACTTCCGGTGGAAGCTTTTCTTTTCGGTATGATGTCTCACCGAAACTGTGGGGTCTTGCTGATAGCTATTTGGCTTTGAAGTAACATGATGTTGTCAGCAGAAAGTCTTGGCAAGATCGACATGTCTTTCCAAAAGGAATAACTCATCACTGTGACTAAAGATTTCGATATGAGTCTCTCCGAAAAATGAATGTCTCATTGAATGGAAACCTCATTGGTGTGACTTGTGAACTCGACATGAGGTCTTGGTGAGAACCAAGTGTCTTGCCGATGGAATGTCTAATTGATATGACTTGTGCTTTCGATATGAGTCTCATCGATAAGGGAAACCTTTGCCGATAGGATCAAAATGAACATTGATGGTTTTGGTATAACTTCTTTGTTGTCTTGCTGACTGCTGGAGACTTAAAGCCGATATCGATAGAGAGACTTTGTGGCATTGGGGAGACACTATGAGTGTCTTACCAATATGCCAACAAAGTTGAACTCCCTTGACCAGATTGACCATCCTATGTGGAGCATCGTGGACAAATTAGAGAAAGAAAAATGTGAATCATTTTTTGAGCTGGATGATTCGACAGTTGTGATCCAATAGTTGGAACCAAAACCGTTTCATAAAGCTGAAGGTGAAGAGAAGGAAGAAGAGTGAATAGTGTGAAGGCCGAGTGTGGCTGGATAGAAGGCTGGAGCCATGAGGCCGTAACAGGTGAATAGAAGAGCTAACGAGATGTGAAGGTTGAGAGGCTGGTTGTAAGGCCAGGAGACCTTGAGGCTAGAACAAAGGAGAAGAGAGAGCTTCTGATCATGAATCTAGTTTAACTTCTCTTTTGTTGATCTGTACTGTATATGCGATGGTATTGGAAAAGTGTGAAGATCATTTAGTTTGAGAGGGTGATCAAAAATTATACAAGGAAATCTGTTGTTACCTGTTGTTTCCAGAATGAACAAGATGAATCTCTGAAGAGGCTATGAGCCTGAAATTGTATTGTAACCATCATGTTACTGAATAATATAATGGCTCAATCTTTGGAGTGTGGGGTTTTTTATCTGAAAGGATTTTCACCATGTAAATCTTTGTGTTTTTATTTTCTGTTTCATCTTTTATGTCTGTTGGTTCGTGTAGTAGAATCTATGATTTCTTGCTGTTGAATTTACATTGTTTCTCTCAGATGGATCAATTTAGGAAATAAACTGTGTCTATTCTACATTGGGATATAGTTGTCTGTGTCTTTGAGGTAACCTAATCGAAATTAAAAGTTACCGAAGGCACTACTGCATGGATTTTTCATAAGATACGCTCCTAGATTTCCTTACAAGTGGTATTAGAGCCTTCTTTTGGTTGCTGGTTATAGGTATTTCTCTTGTGAAGATTTCTCAGTTTGATTGGCTGGAGGAAATATGGAGGAATGGACTATGTGTGTGGGAAATATGTGTATCAAAATAAGATAAACAAAACACACCAATGAAACATTAAACTAAAGAAAACTGAATAAAATGAAATCGGAGAATTCAAACAAAGCTTCTTCAGAATCGTTCCATTTTTCTCTATCTCCAGTAATTCTCTTGAAGTTGCTACTCTCAGGTTGTGTAAGCAAAGCTTCTCAGAATGGCAACCTATAGAACGAGTATGCAAAAGGAGAATACTTCTCTATCCTATATGTTGGTGGAGTGAAATATTGAAATACGGATATGCACAGGGGCTGCAGATTATGCACAGGGGCTGTAGATTATGGATGCAATGATATGAGGTGGATAGGCCATGATATGGAATACTACTATGCTATGCTATGATGCTAGAATGCTATGAATGCTAAAAGGATATGCTACTACAAATTGGCTATAGTTTTCCTGTATAAAAAGCTTCTCTAGTTTTCAGAGACCCACTAGGCCCTTTTATAGATTTTTGCAGGCAAGAACCTAGCTGGCAAAGATCAATGGCTGTGAGATTGTCTGGTAATTTTGAATGGTGAGAGATGGAGAGGTTGAGAGGAAGATGGAGGATGTAGGGAGGTTGGAGAGAAGAATGGAGGTTTGTCTTCAACCCATGGGAACAAGCTTGCTCAAGAATAGAGGAATTTAATTTTCCATTTTGGAAGTTTGTTTCATGATTGTTGAAGATAGTCCAAGTTAATTAAATAAATAAATTTATTTAATTTTGTGTGAGTTTGAGGAATTTAAATATTTTTAAAATATTTAATTTTAGAACTATAGAAGACTCAATTAAATATTTAGAATATTTAATTGCAAATAGACTTTAGAAGAATTAATTAAATATTTGGAATATTTAATTATGAATGGATTTTAGAAGAAAAAAATATTTAATGATAATTAATATAAATAAATCGTAATGTTTATTTAATTAATTAAGAAATGGATAAGAAAAAGAGATTAAATAAACTTATTTATTTAATCTAAATGAAAGAATGAACAATATAAATAAATTATTTAAATTTATTTATATGTAGATTGAATTCAGAGATTTAATGAAATATTAAAAATATTTAATTAATTACCAGACTATTGTGATGTGACCATTTTTAGGTGTACACAGACTGATTAATTGATCCTTTGTTGAGTGGAAGCCTTGTGGTAGTCTGAGACAACATGCAGCTTGAAGGACAGTCAAGATGGAAAAGGGAGTTGATCATGTTGTGATTTGTGTCTCCTGGCTGGTAGAGGTATAACCTTGGAGTATGAGGTGGATTTTCCTACTTTGTGGCTATGTAGTAGTAAATCTTTCATATTGGTGTCTATGTGATAGGCTCCTGGGTGATATGGAGAAGCCTAGATTGTCTTTCAGTCATGGAAGAGAGTGCTTATGCTAGGTGGTGGTTCCTGGTGTTGGAAGGCACTGTTGCCTATTAACCTTGAATGCTTGAAGGCTATGGAGTTAATCATTAGATGATTTGAAAGCTTTTGAAATAGCCTTTCTCTTTTTCTCAGATGCATGCACATGTTGGTGGTTTAAAGTTGGCCCGAAAGGGGCCTAGATTCTCTTGAACTACTGGTTTCTTTCTAAGGATGATTTGTACTTGCATGGCTCTGTGGTTTTGCAGGTTTTACATGGTTAAGCAAAACTTGTGTTCATGTGGAATTGCTATTAAGCTATTATCTAGACACTGGCCTTTTGGGGTGTTGCTGGATGAGATAGTTGCAGGTCTACATGCATGCTTTGTGCATTGTTTTGAGGAGGTATGATTCTTTCTCTGCATGGGAGTGTTGGTAAGTGTTTTGTCACTCAATATTCTTTTGGTAATGATTCTAGGGTCCTTGATTATGGTTCTCTTTGTGGACATGATTGGAAAATCAGATCTGACATGATTTGGTGTTTGAGTCATGTTGTCTACATGGTTATTCTCTTTGATATCTCAGTGTTGCAGTTTTCAATGTGATAATGTGTTTGCGTGTTCGATGTTTGTGATCTACGAGTTATGTGGTTGGTGGATTAGCCACCCATTGGCTGCAGTGAGATAACTTGGATGTGGACTGCCTTTATCCATGAGGTTGATTCATTGATGGTGTAGATTTGTTAGCTGGCCTTGTCGGTGGTCACTTGTGCATTGGTGTGATTGCTTTGAGATGAGAGGATGGATATTCTTGAGTACTTGAATAGTTAGTTATGGGGACCTGAAACAGTTGGTCATAATGCTTGGAAAGCTTGGGTGTCATGTTTCAATGGGAGCTCTAGCAGTGACTATGGATTCATCACATGGTGGTGAATGGTCTTCTATAGTGTTGCAGAAGGGTTCTTATGTTTTTTGCTTTTGCATGGACATTATTTGAAGATGTGCAACATCTTGGAACCATGGAGGGTGCTTGGAGTCTTTGGCTGAGGTGTTGGTGGTGCTTGACAAGTGATGTTGTTTTGAGTTTATTTGCTTTATGTCATGGTATACTCTTGTTTGTGCACTAGAGTTTTGGCATTGTGCATTGTACTTGAGACAATGGTGGAGTCACTTGAAGCATGGTATCTCCTATGGGGATGTGTAGATCATGGTGTCATGATAATTTCTTGATTCAGATGATTGGAGCTTTGATAGTGGTCTAGTAATTCTTTGTGTATTGGGTGCTTTTGATTACTTTCTTGATACTTCATGATAGTGAAGTAATGTAGATGGAGTTTAGCATGAGATGGTCGGTTGCTAGTACTCATGGATACATGAAGAATAAGGTGAGGTTGTTTTTCTCTTATGAGAGATGTGTTGCTGCTTGTTACTCTTGTTAAAGTTTATTAGCAAAAAGTTCGAGAAGCCTACACCTAGGTTGAACATGAGTTCAATAAGAGATCTATGAGGAGATTGCTCTTGGATTAGTCATGATGGCTTATATATCTTGGAGGAGTATTCTTGTTTCCACTCTTGGTCTACTCGGCAGTTTATCTAAGAGGTATTTGGCTCATTATATATTTCGGATGTATCTTTTGTTAACTTTCATGATATGGATCTTGAATTAGTTTAACATTTGGTTATGAAGGATTCATAGTGGAAGTTGTATAGTTTGTTTTATCTCCTTGAGCTTTTGTGTTATGTCATTTACTGATGAGAATTGGTAGGAGATGATGTATGGGCTGATTTCTTGAAATGGGAAATGTTCTAGCTTTATCTTCTTTGAGAAGCTTACATCCATATTGATTACATGATATTAGAAGTTGTTTTGGTGATTGATTGGATGGATGTTGCTAAGGCTTTCTGTTGGGATGTGAAGAAGATCATTCTTGTCATAGCTGGCTATTAGAAGTGTATATAGGAGGATGTTCTATAGGGATATGGTGTGCAAAGTTTCTTTTTTTAGTCTTGGTTCTCTTCCTAGATGTTTGTTTTCACGTTACAATTGTTTGTTGCATGTGGAGATCTTGGGAGAACTATGAAGACTTGTCGTGAGATAAATGTTTCTTGTAATAGTTTGTTACAGGTTGGGAATGTCATTGTGGATATTTCCTTGGTACAACATGGTTACATATTCTATATGCTGTTATTGGTAGACTTGGTATGTCTTTGATCTTTCATATTTGGTATTACTTAGGCAGTGGGAGTTCCAGTTGTGTTTTGTCTTATTTGACTGGTTGGCACTTGGAGCTTGTACTTGCTGTTATTGAGTTGGTTATAGTTTGGAATGAGTTTACTAATGTTTATACCTTTGAGGTATGTGAGATTGGATGGAATAGCACAAGCTGTGGGTGCTATTTTTAGTCGTGTGGGTTTATCAGTTAGATGGAAGCAGTCATACTGGTTGTTGTTCTAACTGGTGTTGTTTATCTTGTTTATGGAGAATAACTTCATTGTTGTGTTTTGTTTGAAGCTTTGAAGCTGATATTGCTTCTGTATAGCATTTGAGCATAGTGAAGTGGAAGCAATATCTTGTTGAAGATGTCACTAGGCTCTTTTGCTTGTGCTCATTGGAATGGTGCTTATTCACCTTGGCGATGTATCTTTCTTCCACACATGGAAGATGACAGGATTGTTGCTTGAATGGTGGACATCTTGGATGTTGGAGCATAATTCTTGATGGAGCATGAGAGCATGTTGAGATCTATGTTGTTTCCTGGAAGGTTGGGATCGGTTGTTTTGTTGGACAGTGAGTTGCAGTAGGGATGCCTGGTATTTGTAGCAGATTGTCGAATAGACTATTACCTGTGGAATTATGTTGATTGTGTGTCTTGAGTATTGCAGGGTTTGAATTGGTGGAGCTAGTGTTGTTCTAGTTTCTGGGTGCTTTGGAGGTGCCTGTGTGATCTTTGTCAAGTGGGAGATTGTTGGAATCATGTGCCTCAATCTCACAGGCTAGAACTTTAGGAGGAGCAATGTCGTGTGACATTTGGGTGGTCTGGTTGACTGGTAGTTTGTGAACCCTATGAAATGTTTTGGTCGCTATGACCTTGTTTCTATCTCACCGAAGGAACCTATCACTATGACAAGAAGGTTTCGGCATGACCTCTTACTACTCATGGAGAACTCTGGCCAACATGCCTTTCTATCGTGTATCAGGAGGACCCTTGGCCGAAAGATTCTATTCGTTGTAATGTCTGGGCAATATGTTGAAATCTCGCTGATAGCATGTTACAAGGTGTGGTCTTTTGCGTACCTCATAGTCTATCAATAAGATGTCTTACCGATGTGGAGATGTCTTGGCAATAGTGTTAGGGGTCATCGGTGTGACTCTTGGTGAACTGTGGTTTCAGGCTAACACTTGGGGTCTTCGCAGTAACTCAAAGACTTCAATATGAAGTCTTGGTGACCGATGTGAGTCTTGCTGATGGTTGTGAGTCTTCGGTGTAACACAGTGATTTTGGTATGAAGTCCTAGTGACAATGGAAGGTCACGCCGATGGGAGATGTCACATAGTCTTTGCGGTGACAAAAGACTTCACTGTGAAGTCTTACCGAAAGTCATAAGTCACACTGACATAAGTCTTTGCGTTAACTTTGGGTGCTTGGAGAAATGTCTTGGCAAAGGGCTTAAGTCTTGTCGACTTAGTAAGACATGATGGAGCTTGATGAAACGTCATGGTGATAGACAAGAGTCTTGGAAATAGTATGACTTTCGGTGGAAGCTTTGCTTTTCGGTATGACGTCTCACTGAAACCATGGGGTCTTGCCAATAGCTGTTTAGTTTCAGAGTAACATGATGTTGTAGGAAGAAAGTCTTGGTGAGATCGGCATGTCTTTCCGAAAGGAATAACTCATCACTGTGACTAAAGACTTTGATATGAGTCTCTCTAAAAAGCAAATGTCTTGCCGAATGGAAACCTCATTGGTGTGACTTGTGAACTCGACATGAGGTCTTGGTGAGAACGAAGTGTCTTGCTGATGGAATGTCCGATCGATATGACTTGTGCTTTTGATATGAGTCTTGCTGATAAGGGAAACCTTTGTCAATAGGATCAAAATGAACATTGATGGTTTTGGTATAACTTCTTTGTTGTCTTGCCGACTGTTGGAGACTTAAAGCCGATATCGATAGAGAGACTTTGTGGCATCAGGGAGACACTGTGAGTGTCTCACCGATATGCCAACAAAGTTGAATTCCCTTAACTAGATTGACCATCCTATGTGGAGCATCATGGAAAAATTAGAGAAAGAAGAATGTGAATCATTTTCTGAGCTGGATGATTTGACAGTTGTGATCCGACAGTTGGAACCAAAACTGTTTCATAAAGCTGAAGCTGAAGAGAAGGAAGAAGAGCGAACAGTGTGAAGGCTGAGTGTGGCTGGCTAGAAGGCTGGAGCCATGAGGCCATAACAGGTGAATAGAAGAGTTGACGAGATGTGAAGGTCGAGAGGCTAGTTGTAAGGCCAGGAGACCTTGAGGCTGGATTAGAGGATAAGAGAGAGCTTCTGATCATGAATATGGTTTGACTTCTCTTTTGTTGATCTGCATTGTATATGCGATGGTATTAGAACAATGTGAAGATCATTTAGTTTGAGAGGGTGATCAAAAACTATACAAGGAAATCTGTTGTTACCAGTTGTTTCTAGAATGAACAAGATGAATCTCTGAAGAGGCTATGAGCCTAAAATTGTATTGTAACTATCATGTTGCTGAAAAATATAATGGCTCAATCTTTGGAGTGTGGGGTTTTTTATCTGAAAGGATTTTCCCCATGTAAATCTTTGTGTTTTGATTTTCTGTTTCATCTTTTATGTCTGTTGGTTCATGTATTAGAATCTATGATTGCTTGCTATTGAATTTACATGTGTTTCTCTCAGATGGATCAATGTAGGAAATAAATTCTGTCTATTTTGCATTGGGACATAGTTGTCTGTGTCTTTGAGGTAACCTAATTGAAATTAAAAGTTACCAAAGGCACTATTGTATGGAGTTTTCATAAGATACACTCCTATATTTCCTTACAACAATGCCTACTAGTATCCTGCACATGTTTTTTTCCTTTTGTCCTCCCTTGTTCTCAAATGATTGCATATGAAACAACATGGGGAGTTCTTTGAGGAGTCAATTAGAATTAGGTTTTTGAAATTAACTGAAATGAAAGTGAAATTGTAATTTAGCTAGGTGCTTGTTGCTCCCTATTTTTCTAAAGGGAATTTCATGGCTGATAGAAAAGAGTTTAGAATTTTGAGTATAGGAGAGGTCACAGTGAATACTATGCTCTCAAAGTAGATAGAATGTAAATAGATACTTTAGTAGATATATCAAAAGCAAATCTAATGTGAAAGTTATACTATATACAAATCTTAAATATGGTTTTATAGAGCAATATCAAAAATGAAGAAGAATTTTAGTTCTAAAATGTGCTCTCTTATGCATTTTCTTCCAAGTTATGAATGAAGTTGTTAATTATAATTTTATTTGTCTTCTGTCATTTGTATCAAATGGATGAACTTGTTTTATGCTTTAGGTCAATGAGTTGATTAAATGCTAAAATGAGGTCATTATTTTGTGAGAAAATTATATAGGATTTAGTAAGGAAGTGATATTTTGAAACACAGTGAGTTAGATGTTACAAAGTGGCACTCTAATAGTCCATTAATTTTTGATGTTCAATTAGAATTCTATTAATGATTGATTACAAGTTATGATTCTTTTTCTCCATTTGATAATGCACTGATTGTTTTATTAGTTTATCTTGTGGTTAGTTGAGCTAGTAATGAATTTGATCTAGAATTCAAGATGAAGAAACATTCATAAAATACTCTAAACTACACTGTTCCAATTTTAAGTATGTAAGCGCATTCCTTGAAATGAGTAACACTTCTACCTAAGGTCTGCCAAGCCTTTGATGAGGTGAATTTCTTGTGGTAGTGCATCTGTGTGAGGAAATACTCTTGACCTAATGTGAGATATTATGAGTATGCATAGGATTACCCTCCCAGGTCTCACAGAGCCCAAAGAGAAGTGGAGTACTAATTACTTTACATAGGTGTTGGCCAATCCTCAACCTTACTGATAATTGAGTTGTGGAAAATTCATAGGCTAGGACTGAGATTAAGTCCGGTTCTAAAAAATTAACCAACAAGGAGGATGATGAAGAAAGAGTAGCTAGATATCTCAATGGTCTAAGGTATAACATTCAAGATGAAATTAGTTTGATGGCACCAAAAATAGTGGAATAATGTTCTCAAATGACAATAAGAGTAGAAGAAAAACTCAAGAGGAGACAAGAGAAGGCAACAAGAGGAAGAGGCAGTACTTCTAGGGGTAGAGGCACATTTTAAACACCAAGAAAGTCAAAAGAAGATCCTGAAGAGGCTGATAGGAGTAAAGAAGAAGCACTTGAATCAAGAGGTGGATGGAAAGGTGGAAGAACAAGCTTTAGGCAAGGTAGAAATTCTAATGAATTTGTAGGAAGGTGTTATAAGTGTGGTGAGTTTGGTCACCCTTTCTTCAAGTGTCCAAAGAGGATTGGAACTACATCAAGTGGAGGAGAAACGAAACCTAATGGGAGAGCCCAAATTGTTTATGAAGATTAAGCTGAAAGTTCAAACTCCGATAATCTTCAAGTTGCTCTTAAATTAGGTGAAAGCTTGATGATGAGAAGAAAAACCTTGAAGAAATCTATGGAGAGAGAAAATTCAAAGAAGAGACATGTTTAGGACAACTTGTAGATGCAAAAATAAGGTATGTAAAGTGATTTTTGATTCTGGGTACACTAACAACATGGTATCTAGTGATATGGTGGAAAAATTGAACTTACAAGGAGTACCCAAACAAAAGCCATATAAAGTGTCTTGGGTTAGTGAAAATCAAACCATTTTGGTGAGTGAACAAGCTACTGTTCAATTTCAAATTGGTTAGTACAGGGATAATGCCACCAATTTCCATGTTGGAGAGAGAACAATATTTTTTGTAATACGTCAAAAAAAGCCTAATTTGTACTGTTTCTAGGCTATGCATTGTTTCTTTTCCATCCATTAATAATTATAGTTGTAGACTTCAAGAATAAAACTATACTCACCACCCCACCATTGTAATTCAATCCTCCTGTACATCCAAGTATTTTCTCTTCCAAGCCTAGAATTCCTCTTCAGTGGGCCAACTAAATTTCATGACACTATCAACCTTTTGTCTATAAGGAAAATAGCTGGTAACAAATTGATTGGCTTCCTTATCAAAATCTTCTAGGACAATCTCTACATGGGACAACATGTCCATGTTCCTCTTTAATGTACCCATATCATGTTCCTAAAAAATTGAAGTGACTTGACTTGAAATGACATCATTAGTTTCCTTTCTCCACTCCTATAGGGTTTTTATGCTACCATCATCCCTTAAAATAGATGGGAGGAGACCATGATGTGTTTCATGAATTTTTTTTACCAATTCTCTACCTTCTATTGTAGTAATTCTATGAAATTTGGCTTTCATTTCTTTGAGGACCTATGATTGAATATTTTCCTTTTGAAACTCTGTTGAAGACTTATTTTCTTAGCTACAATAGTAACATATTCATCCTTCTTAGCCCTATAGGAAAATTCCATGAAAGCTTGGGATTTTAAAAATTAATCATCATCCATGAATTTTGTGCAAGCCTCCACCGTGAGATCATTAGATTTGTTTATCCTAGTGAGGCCAGGATTTCTCAACCTCATACCCAATTGTTGCATCACAATCATTTCTAGTGCAAGGGGCATTCCCTATTGCATTAGTTTCAGATTTAGTTGACCTAAGAGAAGATGGTGGTGGCATTTGTGACATTGGAGAAAGAGGTCTTTGCTCCTTTTTTTTGAGAGGGAGTAGCTACTACATCATCTTTCTTTGATTTCTTCTTTCTCCTTATGAAAATATTTATTTTTTGTTCCTTAGGAGGTTGGTTTGTAGGTTTTTCCTCCATAATAGGGATTTATCCTCCATTGTGTTCCTCCTCCATAGGGGCTTTCCCCTTGTCTTGAATCATTATTTTTCCTCCAAGGTGACCAACTATTGTTTCAGAGTTCTAGAACACATGTTCCATTCTCTACATTATATTAGGGATTTTTGCAAGAGTGGTGAATTTAGGATCCTTTTCCTTTTCCTTTCTGTAAATTTTTTTAAAATTAATCCACTTTGCTTTTCCATTCTCTTGCTCCAAAAGATCAATGATGTTCCTTATTATATCATTACAGTATTAGAAAATATGCACAAACTTGGAACTCCTGTTCCTTTCCTTTATCCAGGCCATGAAATCTTCAGGATCATGATACTCTCTTGTCATTGATCTCTTCATGTGAAAAGTTTTAAGTATATCATTTATCTTAGTGCAATATACTTTAATCATTACAAAATCAAAGAAGCATGTATATGAGGCGAAAAAATTTCCCTTTCCCTGAGCCAACAAATGTTTATTCTCCATACTTCCCAACTGATACATTACCTCAAGAAACCCAATTCTCCTTGGTACACACTTAGGCAACAAGTGAGGTGCAAAAATGACACCATACACTCTCAAAACCATATATGTAGGACAAGGGATAACATATCCCCAATTATGACTAACCCCCAATTTAGGCCTCCTATCCTTAGGTCTCAAGAATTCATGCAAGGCCTTGCAAAGTCTTGGAACATTCATAACCAGCTTAGTTTGAAAAACTTACTATGTGTAGCCATTTCCTTT
Organism: Sequoia sempervirens; assembly: GCA_007258455.2. Taxonomy (NCBI): domain Eukaryota; kingdom Viridiplantae; phylum Streptophyta; class Pinopsida; order Cupressales; family Cupressaceae; genus Sequoia; species Sequoia sempervirens. Next base: position 50,768,100 of record VDFB02379711.1, read on the forward strand.
ATCCAATCCAATCAAGCCATGTGGAGCCACTTGATAGCATTCAATGGGCTCCACCATCTCCTTGTCATTGAAGCATAAGGCCACACATCAGTTTATCTACTCCACTATGAATCTTAACCTCTATGCAACTTTTATGAATGGGAAGACAAGGAAAGGTTGAGATTAAATCTCCCACCTTCAATATGTGCATGTCTTAACACAAGCCCACATGCCAATACACATAATCCTCAGGTACAATCAACAACTGTGATCAAAAGAGCCTTTGGTTATTACAACATGTGCATCTAAAATTCCTTTCAGTAACCCAAGCTTTAACACTTTCAATATGTAGCAAAATATTTTATTAATTTTCCTCCATCTCCTAATGTTTCTTTTGTTACTCAAGTGAAACCATGTGAAATTTCCTTGCTTCCCCATTGAGAGATGGGAGGTAGAGGTAGGCCCCCCATGGGAAGGCGGGGAGTGGTCAGGATTGACCCACATCACCTCTCCTCAACTGTCAATCTCATTAAATTGGAGAGATTTACTTCTTCAAAGCCTACTAGACGCCATATCTAGGTTACTTCATCATCACCGTTGATGTGCTTTATCTCACTACCTTTAGCCTTTTCAATGGTGTCAGGCCCTCATATGCAAAGGATACATGGTGCTCACTTGATAGCCCGTGGTAATATTTTAAGGTTAAAAAAAATTGAATGGGGGTGTGGGGAGCAACCAAGATGTGCTCTTGTTGATCAAATGGTCCTCACAAAATAGGAGATTTGCACATGTTAATTGCTAGTTTTAAAAAGGGGGACCACCTAGGAAAATGCAAGAAAAGGAATGGATAGACTTAAAACCATTTAAGCTAAAGGATGTAAAGGAAAAATAGGGTTGATCGATCGACCTTACAAAACAAAATATATTTCAGACCTAGGCACGAGCGGCCAGTTACTTCATGGGTTTTGATGACATATGATGTAACTTAAATGACTAGGTCAATAATGAATTAGAACATTGGAAAGGACACAAGCCTAAGGGTTACTTAAGAAGGTTTCTAACAACATAAACCCTAAAATAGTTATAGTGAACACAACCCTAAACCTAGAGAGATGGATTGAACCAAAATTTTATAGAATTTTGAGATGGAACATGAATCATATTTAGGGGTTCCATAATTATGGTTGTAGAATCACACCATTCTCACTATTATATGTTTTATATTGATTGAAAACCATTTCAAAATACAAGGAGCTCTTTCCCATCAACTATCTTGACTCATTCTCACCTTGCACAAAATGGGGGAAAGAATTAGATAGTTTTTTCCTGGAAAATAATTTTTCATCATCCCTTTGGTTAGTTTCCTGCCTTCCATATATACCGATCGAGGTTGGGATATAGATGAATCACTTTAGGCTGATTTGCATGTGCCTTACTAGTCTTTTTTTTCTTTTTCATGTGCATAATGTGACCCCCCATGACATTTCATTTGATGTATCTCTCTCTCTCTCTCTCTCTTTTTGCATTCCTTTTTATGTTTCTACATTCTTCTCTTTGTCATAACCATTCTTTTTCATTTGTCACGTGTTTTCCTTTTGGGGATGATGCAAGGCATCAAGACATTTAGGTCTCTTCCATGTTGACCCTAAAGCATTTTTATCTTTTTCATTTGTCTTGTGTTTTCCTTTTGGGGATGACACAAGGCATCAAGACATTTAGGTCTCTTCCATGTTGACCTAGAAGGATTTTTCTTTTTTATCGCTCTCTTTTTGTCATTCTTCTAGTTCTATGAGTATTTGGGGAATGATGATAGTTTCGTGCTCTATGAAAACATTGTAAGAAAAACATATTGACCCCAAATCCATAGATCCCTTATGTATTTGTGGGGGAAACCTATCTTTCCTATTTCATGATGTAGCTTATCTTAGAAACATATGACTTGGCGTAGGGTTTTTTCAGGAATGCTCTCGTTTCTTAGGAATTTTTTTTTGGCTAATTTAAAGAAATTTCTCACAGTAATGTTGTGGAAACCACTTTAAAGTGGGGGCATAGATCGATGACATCTTCTGAAATTGATACTTTAATTAAATTGCTCACACTAATGGTGATTCATTCATGGTGTGATTTTTTTTTTGGTGATGTTTCCTCTTCTTTGTGGTGTCATTGGGTTTGATGTTGTCGAAGAATGTATGATATACTGTCATGGCATGATACAAATTAGGCATCCCATGAGTGATGATTTGACACCTTGAATTTTCCTCTCTTGGAGACTTTAGGAACAATGCTAACTAAGAAGAAGACCTTTACATGAAAAAAGCAAAATCCCCTTTGAAAAAAATTTACATTAAGAAAGCATTTACAAAAAGAATTACATTGTGGTGCCTTATCAAAGTTTTTAGGAGGATAAATTTGGTATGGTATGAGAGGCTAATATGATTATCTCATTTTACACTTTGTTTGGACAACTCACCTAGTGGAAAGACTAAGGTTCCACTACCCCAAAGTGAGCAACATATGTTACGTAAAAACACCCTATATGTGTTCCACATCGCATTGGACCATTGAAGCTTGATCCATTTTCTTAAAAAAATAGCTTCATTTCACATCGTGTTGGGCCATTTGTGCTTGATCCTTTTGTTTTTCTCTTTCTTGGCCTTTGATAGGTTATGATCATGTATATTTGTTATTGCTGCATACTTAAGCATCTTGAATGTCTACTTTAGTGTGAGTTTGACATGGGGTCATCCTCTCACTAAAGTGGGGGAAAAATGTAGTATCAAAAAAGGTAATCTTTTTTCACACTTAATTTGGATAATTGACATAAAATTGAATTAATTGTGTCTTTGAGTGGTGTTGTAATGTTTTTTACACATTCATATCATTCTAGGCTCTTTATTTGACTAAAATATACCTTAAATTGTCCTTTTCAAGATTGTTGTAAAGTGTTGTAACACACTTTCAAATTTATCTAAGGTCTCCTTAATTAATTGTGGTTAATTAGATTTAATTAACCTCTTTAATTCACATTTAAAGCCTTAATTATGACACCTCTCGAAGATCTATCCTGGCACTCATGAATTAAATAATAAAACATTTAATTGGGAAAATTTGGGTCCTAGAAAATGCTGCCAGGACCCATTTTCCCTAGGTGGAAAATGGTCCTCCCTCTATAGGACCCCCCTTTATTAGTTGATTCTAAATATGTTTTTAGTGTTCTTTCTATGCCTTAGGGTTAGGTCTTGGAAAATTGAACCAAGATCCATTCACCCTAGGTGGCAAATGGGTCCTCCCTTAATGAGGGCCCCCTTTTTTGAATTTCATTGTAGTTAGAATTTAATATTGTTTATCTCTAGATCTGGTGTTAGCTTTGATTGTTTGAATTTAAGGGTTAATCACTTAATTTAGTATAAATAAGGGGTTAATTCACATTGTTTCTCCTAGCAAGTTTATGAATCATTCTAGCAATTTCAAGAGAAATTTATAGAGAAATTCAAGAATATTTTCAAAGGAATTTCAAGGTAGATTATCAAGTGTTTATTGCATCAATTCAATATCATATCATCATGTCAAGGGTTTGATGAATTCATGCATGTTGTTGAGCTAAGAAAGTGAGTGTATCATTGAATATCTACTTGCAAGAATTGTTTCACATCATATTCAAGGATCAAGATCATCTTCATTCTTCATGACCACTACATGTTAGATTGTAGATTTTCATTACAAGACATCTTCCAAGGTATCTACATTACATAATTTCAAGTTTCATGCTTCAATTTCCTTATTTCATCAATTGGTTTAATTATGTATAGGGGGTTTGACCAAGGAAAAACAATATTCACTAAAAAAAAAAGTTCTTCCCTTGAGTGTGTGTTTGCAAATTTATAGGTTGAAGATCAAGAGCAGGAAATATTTAGAGAAAAGTTGACAAAGTTGTCAAGTTGCAAGATTGAGCTTCAAAGTGCAAGAATAGAGAATTGAAGCTACAAAATTAAGTACAAGTTTTCAGGAGCTAACAACTAAGAATCTAAGAGTGTGAGAATCAAGGAAAGTAATGCAGATTTCAATTTTAGAAACCCTAATAGGGACCCATTCACCACTAAAGGTGAATGAGTCCTTTGTACCCTAAAAATAAGCTTCTTGCAATAAGGTACAAAACTCTTTTAGCTCTAAAAACTTCCCTCATATTTGCTATAATAGTTAGATATCATTTCTGATTGTTATTTCACTAGTACACAAACAACAATATATGAATAAATAAACTACTAAAAATTGCATATAAATGACCAACTTTAGTCATGTGACTACTAGTGGTTGATTTGTAGTCATTTATAACACCACTAAATTTATGACTAAAAAATTTTAGTCATTTATTTAGTCATTGATTTTAGTCACTAATTTGTTCATTGATTTAGTCATTGATTTAGTCATTTATTTAGTCATAATTTTTAGTCATTAATTTTAGTCACGTGACTATTTTAGTGGTTTATTTGTAGTCATTTATAACACCACTAAATTTATGACTAAACTATTTTAATCATTTATTTAGTTATTGATTTTTTGATTGATTTAGTCGTTAATTTAGTCATTTATTTAGTCATGGTAGTGATTCGTTTAGTCATATATTTAGTTATTAATTTAGTCATTGATTGTTGTTAAATGGTCATATATTTAGTCATTAATTTAATCATATATTTAAGCATTAATTTAGTCATGTATTTAGTCATTACAAATCAAATATAACTTAATTAATCCTCACAAATTTATACATATAAAGTTCAAGTATCATAGATATTCAAATGTTAAAAAACACCATGAAATGAAGACTAGAGGAGCCACAACATAGTATTTGTGAGTGGAGAAAAAACCACTCTGAAAATTTACTTCATTAATCCTCATTGGAAAATCAAAATCTCATTGGTTACATTCAATGTCTTAGTGACACTTTACAACTTACAGATACTATATAAACATAATACTCCTATTTTCATATACTTATACTATTTTTCCCTTCCTTAATTGTAGTTCTTTTGGAAGGGAAACGACCACCTATAGGGGCTTGACCCATTTAATCCCCTTGCAAATCCACAACTTTCCTATTGTTATTGGTTTTGGCTCCTCCAAACTCTTCCTCACTGGTATTCACCTTTCACTTCTCCAATTTGGAGCTGCAGCTTGAAAATAAGGTTTCAAAATTTGCACATCAAAAACTCAAAAAAGTCAATATTACAACAAAAAATCTGTCATTATTTCTCTACATGGTTTTGTTTTATTAAGATAGCATGTTATTGAATAATTGATCTAATATATGATTTTTGTATGAATGCATGTATTCTTGTATATTCCACACCTTGTAAATTTTCCACAGGTTATAAATAAAGGGAAACCTTCCCTAATGATTTTAACAAAAAGTATAGGATGCTACACTTACATGAAGTATGTCCATTGGGTCAAAAGATTTTATGACCTTCCCTCCTGACATGTTCATTACCATGACACTCAACCCTCCTTGTAATCTTTTCAAATTTCTAGAATAACCTCATACCAATTAGAAGGCTAATTTAAATTATCAATGATAAATTAATAATAATAATAAATAAAGAGTTTTCCAACAAAATGATCATTAATCAGGAAGAGAAAAAAAGATAAGACTAAATTTTAGTACTAGAGGTTGATAAGTTCTCAATTGATATGCCATTTGGAAAACAATGTTGAAAAAATTTAGGGTGAGGTCAGTCAACTACATCTTTCACAATATCAGTGACAATAGTATTTACAAGTACTAAGAACAAAAGCCCTTTCATAGACTTAGATCAAGAATTTCAATTTATTAGTAGCTGTCCTAAATCAACTGAAATAGAAAACCATTTATTCAAAGAAAAAATGCAAAGCAAATAAGAATGTTACCTAGAATAACATGGTGTAACTCATTAATATTTCTATGAAAAAATAGTAGATACAAATTACAATGGATGGTACAACTACTGCAAGTATCTAATGATAGTTAACACCCTTCTTGAGCACTTGATTTGTTTGTAACCTAAGATGATTCACTATGCTTTGACTATCTTCTTGTTATATTCAAGAAATTGGAGAATATCTATACAATCTGCAACCTTGGTGTTAACATAGACCCAAAAATCAACTTCTAATACCATCTACAATCTGCACTTTCAAAGTGTGAAATTGGAAGGACATTCAAGTTGATCACTCTCTTTGAGACTAATACTAATAATTTTTACAACTATTGCAACACATCAAAATTAAATAAATCAACTAAAAAAAGAATAGAACAATAACCTAACACAGGTGTAAATCAACAAAATCCTAATAACTAGTGTAATTAGGTTACCTACAACCATTGATAGGTCCAATATACTTAAAAACATTGATGTAAGTGTACTGAAATCTTTTGGTAGCTCCCTCATAGGTAATGGCACATTCCAATCATTGATGTGGAAGATCTCAGTTGTTGTGTTTTGATATCATGTTAAACTATGGTCTATGTATTGCAATATTGCAAGATATGCACAAAATGGATTTGTTGAAAAGGATTTAGAAACTTTCAAGAAAATGCAATTGGTAGGTGTAAAGCTAGATTCCACAACCTTTGCCAACATACTCCCTGCCTATAATAAAAATCATCAAATGGTTTATTCTTAGCATCATAAAATTGAAAATAGATGATTGACCTAAAGCAAAGAAAACAATTAAATAGCACAAAGTGAATGAGATGTGAAGAATTTTTACGATTAATATTTCACTTGGAAATTAGAATTGTTGTGTTTCTTTCACAATAGAGCAACATGTGATAAGGGGTTCTCCTCATAAAAGCTTCAAACTCAGCCATTCATGAAAGAATCTCAAAGCATTTCCTGCATATCACTACAAAAGATACATGGCGAATCCTTACCATAAATCATGGATTTTATGCTATAGTAATGGACCATTTTTTTCTCAAGGCCACACCATTTTGTTGGAGACTGTAAGGAGTTGTTGATTCCTCTTGGCCAATTGAGAGTATACTCCCATTTGAATTGAGACTAACCACCATATTTTACAATATCAAATGGACCACCACCTTTGTTCTCTCTAGGAGAGGAGACCAAGGAACATTTTTTCAGTGTCATATCTACCACAAAATCCATGGGAGGCAACAATTATTATATCACAGTTACCAAAATTAGACTTAACATAGACATTGGGCTCAACCTCAAACTCAACATGGAAACTCAACATTAACTCAAAATTTTTAAAAAATAATGATATATAGATATTTTTTAAGGTACATATTTTCCTATGTGTTCCTCCCTAAATCAATTTTTAAAATTATAAAATCCTAATCAATTGCAAGCTAATTTTAGTTCAAAATGCCTGAAAAAGATGTCATCTCATGGAATGCAATGATTGCGGGATATGCACAAAGCCATCTCATGGAATATGATGATTGCAAGATATGCACAAAATGGATTTATTGAAAAGGCTTTAGAAACTTTCAAGTACATGCAATTAGTAGGTGTACAGCCAAATTCCACGACCTATGCTAACATCCTAGAGAGGGGTTTGAACATCCATCAGAGCATAATAGATGGGGAATTTCTATCATATAATATGGTTGGAAATGATTTGTTAGACATGTATGCAAAATGTGGAAATGTACACAAGGAAGGTGAACTCTTTGATGGAATGCCTCAAAGAGATGTCATCTCATGGAATGCAATAATTAAAGGATATGCACAAAATGGATTTGCTGAAAAGGCTTTAGAAACTTTCAATCAAATGCAATTAGTAGGTGTGAAGCCAAATTCCATGACCTATGCCAACATCCTCATTGCCTATGCCAAAATGGGAGATTTGGAGCAAGGTTTGAACATCCATTAGAGCATAATAGATGGGGGATTTCTATCAAAATATTATGGTTAGAAATGCTCTATTAGAAATGTATGCAAAATGTGGAAACATACACAAGGCACATGAACTCTTTGATGGAATTCTTTAAAGAGATTTCATCTTGTGGAATGCAATAATTGAAAGATATGCACAAAATGGATTTGTTCAAAAGGCTTTAGAAACTTTCAAGAAAATGCAATTGGCAAGTGTAAAGCCAGATTTTGCAACCTTTTCCAGAATAGGAGATCATCAACGAGAGTGATAAACATCAGAAGGAATCAATGCATTTTTCCCTTGATGCTTTGATAGTACTTAGGTGCAAAATTCATTGGGAAGATAATTTAATATCAATGGGAGTTGGCTCAATGTCTCCCTGATACAACGATATGCATCAATCTCCATTGGGGACACTATGATTTGTTGATGGGAGTCATTGGTAAGTTCATTCGATGGGGCGAAAGGATAAATCAATGGAAAGGTAAAAATCCATTAGCTAAGGAAACACCTATCAATGGAATAGAGGATCCAGTCCCACTAATAGCTTGAAAAGAATAAAAAGAGTAAAGCAGTGGCAAGAGAAGCATCATAGAGACTCTCCAATATCAATGGGAGTAATGTTGAAGTCTCATTGATTTCTCGAAAACACTTGAATCAAAAAAAACTTCACATCTAACTACAATTATTGCTATATATGCACAAAATGGATTTGTTGACAACACTTTAGAAAATTTCAAGCAAATGCAATTGGTAGGTATAAAACCAAATTCTATAACCTTTTCCAGCATCTTTCCTACCTATTCCAAAATGGGGGCTTTGAAAAAGGGTATGAACATCCATCAAAGCATAAATAATAGAGGAATTTGGTCAATTGTTGTAGTTGCAACTGCCCTAGTAGATATGTATGAAAAATGTGGAAGCATAGACAAGGAATTTGAACTATTTGATATAATGCCTTAAAGAGATGCCATCTCATGGAATATGATGATTGCAGGATATGCACAAAATGGATTTTCTGAAAAGGCTTTAGAAACTTTCAAGAAAATGTAATTAGTAGGTGTGAAGCCAAATTCCACAACCTATGCCAGCATCCTCCCTGCCTGTGCCAAAATAGGAGCTTTGGAGCATGGTATGAACATCCATCAGAGCATAATAGATGGGGGATTTTTGTCAGATCTTATGGTTGGAAATGCTCTGTTAGACATGTATGCAAAATGTGGAAATGCACACGAGGAACATGAACTCTTTCATGGAATTCCTCAAAGAGATGTCATGTAATGGAATTTAAAAGAGATGAATTTATATATGCTTGAGTGGGAGACAAAGCTAAATTGAATAGGTATGGATACAAAGAGGTCTCCTCTTTTATCATTTATGCAAGACAAAGCTAAATTGAATAGGCAGGGATACAAAGAGGTCTCCTCTTTTATCATTTATGCAATACAAAGCTAAATTGAATAGGCAGGGATACAAAGAGGTCTCCTCTTTTATCATTTATGCATTTCAACATATGAAAACACATTTCATGATGTTCTTAATTAGATTCATTTGGGTGATAAAATATCATCTAGAGGGAAATTTTCCATATGATAATAGTCTTCTAGAAATACTTAAGTCTACAATATAGTTCTAGTTTCATAATCAACACAAACACAGCACATTTATATAAGCTTGTTGTAGAACAGTGTATAATAAGAAAATAGGACTGCCAATGTGAGATGAAGATGTCATAAACTTGATGCATCATTAAATAACCTAAGAGATGGTACACCTTAGACAAGTGAAGTATACCCAATTCACTAAATTATAGCACACCGAGTTTGCAAGGATATTGTTTTAATCAATCTACTTAGAAACAAAGAACTTGCAAGGTATTGTTGAACAATTGAACTTACTACTTGAAAAAATAAGAAAAATAAAACATATTAAATAAAAAACTACTTGCAAGACATAACTATATGTAAGAAAAATCCATAATCAAATTGTACTAAAAGTAAATAAGTCTACTTTGACTATCAAATTGAGGAAATTGTATGTCCAACTACTAATGACTTGAGAAATAGAAGCACATGTGATTGCATTAATGTGAAGGTAAAATAAAATAAAAAAATCTACATACCATCTACTCCGAAAATTAAGTAAATCCATTAGGATAAAATTATCTTCAGCCAAATCAATTTCAATAGAATACATATGAAAAAGTTCTACACAAAGAGATGAAATGTATATGGTCCAAAAAAGGCATCTTATAAACTTGCAGGGACAAATGAGGGAAAACAAACCTCCCAATATTCAATATGTGTTGGAGTTGCTCGATCCAAATCCAAATGCATTTTTATGTCATCATGTAGTTCTTCCATTTCCTTTATGGTAAGACCCTATTTAGGCCATAATAAGGTTAATGAATATCAAGCCATTCATTAATTAAATGCTTTACAATAAATAGAACATTATTAAATTATTGTAATATGGTTCAACTCTTCAAACATGTTTGATCACCATAACCATCCAGACAAAGAGACATCAAAAAAATAATGGTAGGGTGTCAAAAAAATAAAAATCAAACTTCCTTAACATTTTAAATTTATATACCATTTACTAAATTTTCACCTCCCATTTAACTTTTAAATTTTGAACAATGAAAGAGATTGCACCCTGAATCCTAACTACACAAAACACCATATTTTACACACTTACAATTCTCAATATGTTGTGTCCTTTCAATTGTCACCCTAGGTATGATCTTAAAAAAAACAAAAAAAAGTAGAAAAAACATAGAGATTGCAACTAAAACTGATTTCTTTATAATCCTTATTATCATGGTGTAAATACACATACAAGGATGAGACTATACTAGCTCGAGCATTTAAGGGTGTCAGAAATTCCATCTCATGGAATACAATGATTGTGAGATATGCACAAAATGGATTTGCTAAAAAGGCTTTAGAAACTTTCAAGAAAATGCAATTAGTAGGTGTGAAGCCAAATTCCACAATCTATGGCAAAATACTCCCTACCTATGCCAAAATGGGAGCTTTGGAGCAGGGTATGAACATTCATTAGAGCATAATATATGGGGGATTTTTGTTAGATATTATGGTTGGAAATGCTCTGTTAATCATGTATGCAAAATGTGGAAACATACACAAGGCACATGAACTCTTTGATGGAATTCCTCAAAGAGATGTCATTGATGGATAAATTACACAATGATGGGGTGGAAAATCACTCTACAATCCCAATCTAGCCTACCTCAATCAAGGTTTCAATCTCCAAGTCCCCAACTCAATGACTCCTCACCAATTTCACTTGTTCTCCAAGTAGCAATCCAAACTCATTTTTTTAGGTTTAGCTTTTAGAGAAGGCCTAATAGAGTCACAACCCACACATACTTAGAAACCTTTTATTCTCCCATTCAACATATCAAAAACTTGCATAGACTTGTTTTGAAACTTCTTAAGGAACAATAGATTGTCCTCCGCTTTTAAGGGAAAATTAGCCCACTTTTCCAAGTAACCCACTCTCAAACACTCAAAATACTCACCAAAACCACTTAGACCTCCTAGGAAAACTCCAAATAGAGGGAATCAAAAAATTTTAGATAAAGAAAGTGTCACTAAACTTCAAGGGTTCATTAGACCCTAATCACAATCATGAGAAGATTAATTAAACCACCACCAAGAATCCATTTAAACTTTCAACAAAACTCCCTCATTTCACATGATTCCAATGCTACAAAGCTTCAAAACAATAGATTAGTGTTTCAAATCCATCAAATCACCATGAAAATACTCCTGTAGACTAAAACCAAGCATAATCCTAATCAAAAATTTTGAAAATAACTCATTCAACCAACAAGCTAAATTCATTCCTCATTCAACTTGTTTTATAAGGAAAGATACCATTCAACCATGCCTATTTGCTACTAACATTTGATCAAACATTTAAGATACTATAATAATAATCTTTTGATTGAAATCACTCAAGAACATACTCAAAAAATATTGAACCATTAGATCTTTTATTTCTGTAGTCAAGACACCAATTCATACTATGACTTCACATGGCTCAAACTCCCCAAACAACAAGTTTTGATTTGAATAACCTTCCAAATCATTGAGACCCTTTTAACACCTTATTTTAAACAAAAATAAGCCAAAAAAAACATTTATAAAATTCAACCCATCCACATAGTGAATATTCATTCACTGGGAAACTATGTCCTAGTAGCCATTCCATCACAAACTATTAGAAAGATATTTTGATTCAGGCCTCTATTAAAGACTATAATGGGTGTTTTGAATACTCATTAGGGAGCCTTAAAACATGTCAAAAGATTACCATAAGTTTTTTTGTGATCAATGCACAAAATCAGACTATCCACATTCAAAATAGGTCTAATTAGGTCTATCACCACAAGGGTTTATTGGTTTTTGCACTTGCAATCAAAAATTTTCCCAACCAATGCTTTGAACACCTGTTATTAGATTTTTATAGGCTTAAAACACCATCAAAACTCATTTCCCATGCATCTTTTATCAAACCCTAGGTATTTGTCCTCCTAAAGTCTATTTTTTTGGACTGTGTATGCATAAAAAAATGAGTACAAACCAGATTTGAGTTTAAGGAAACAAGATTTTTAAATATATAAATATCCTCAAGTCACTAACTTATTTTACTAAAAAAATTGATGAAATTTTCTAACGAAAGATGTATAATTTGATGTATTGTCGAGATTTGATGTGTAATTTTCAATTTTTTTAAATTTCATCCCCTGTATTCATTGAAATTTTGATGACCCTGGGTTTCATTGAAAGTTTGACACATAAGCTCGTCGAAATTTTGACGAACATTCAAAATCAGAAAAAAATGAATTTGTGGTCAACATAAATAAAACTGAGTTCGCCTATTTATTGCAACACTATTTTTCTATACTTACAAATTTTCTCTACTTGTGGATTTTCTCTATTTGCGACAGTTTGTGGAGAACTAAGGATGATTTTCTTAGGAAAAATCAGAAAAAATTCAAGAAGATATCGCTAGGTTGAGGGTGGTCATTGTCTTTTTCCAAAAGTTATTTGTGAAGTCAAATTTGTACTTCTAGGTTTGAAAATCATATTTTAAAGCAACATCTCATCAGATTTCATTTTTAGACTTATGCATTTTGAGAATTTCATTTCCAGATTTTGTTGTGCAAGTTCAATATTATGATTTTAGGAGTCTAATAGTTGGAAATCATAGTAAAATAAGAATTTAATAAGTTCTAGAATTACCATTTTAAAGTGTTTTTTGGGGTAATTAACTTGAGGCGCTGATTTTTTTTGGTGTAAAGTATCATAATTATTGGATTTTGTTACTTGTCTATGATTAAAAATTATTGGAGTGTGAGTTTGATATTTTTTGAAGATCAAATATTCAAGCTTGGTAAAGAAAAATCATGTCAGATAATATTAGTCTAGAACAAAATAAAGAGACAATTGCTAGAATGTGGGCTAGATTGAAAATAAAGGGTGATGGGAAATGTTATTGTCCTTGCAATAATTGCAAGGGCTTAAAAATGAGAAGACTTTTAATCACAATAGCTGAGAAAATTTGTAGGAAGCATGCTCACATGGAAGGGGGGCATGATTATCATCCATTGGTAAGTTGTTCATTATATGTGTTTATATTGATTGAATTTGTAAATGTTTATATTGTTTTAACATTTTTTATATATATAAAAAATCACTTGATGATGATCATGGTTTATTTGTGTCTATCATTATTATAAAGGTGGGGCACCCTAGGGCACATGATATGGATTATCATGGCCCAGAGAATGTGGTTTTACAAATGGAGGAACATGGAGCTGTGAATATTGAAGATGAAGTTAATGATCCTATGGAAGAAGATGATCATGCACCAGAAAACAAAATTGATGATGATGGTACAAATACATTGATCCATGACACATTTAGTGGCACAACTAATCATGATGATTGAGATGACTTTGATGATGTTCACAATTTATCTATACTTGAGAAGACATACGAGCCCCTTTATGAAGGCTCCCAAACATCTCTTCTCTCTACTATATTGTTGCTGGTGAACTTGAAGGTTATGAATGGTTTATACAACATAGCAATCTCATGGATGTTAAGGTATGCCATATATGTCATCTTTTTTCATCTATTTTAATTGTTGTTATTTCATCACTAGTAAATAAAGGATAAAATATTTACCATTAATATTCTTTATATTAACAAATTATTTTTTTGTTGTAGATTGATTGGTGAATTTTTTTTACCATCAAATATTTTACCTCGCTCATACCGAGATTTATCTAGCATTATGAAAGATATTGGAATGGAGTATCAAGCAATAGATGCATGTCCCAATGATCATATTATATATCATAAACAACATGAATTTGCAACAGAATGCCCAAAATTTCATATCAGTAGATATCAAATAGGTCAACTAACAAAAAAGGTGCCTCACAAGGTTCTTCGTTATATTCCCATTATTCCATGTATGCAATGATTGTTTAGGTGCGAAAGATTAGCACAATTTATGGATTACCATGCATGAAATAGAAGTGGAGATGACATTCTTCAAATGTCTATGGATGGTTATGAATTTAGGGACATGGAGGAATAATGACCACACTTTAAAGAAGACCTCATAATCTCAGGCTTTCATTGGCAGCGGATGGTGTCAATCCATTTGGAGAGTTGAGATCCATTTACTCAGTGTGGCTTTTTTTTGTTATCAACAATAACATTCCTCCATGGATGTCAATAAAGAGGGAGCACATAATGTTGTTAATGATTTTTCTAGGTATTTTTTTACATCAATTTTCTTTAACGTAGTAGCATCTTATTTGTCTTATTTGTTGCATAATGACTTATATTTTTTTCATTTAATAGTCATGTACATTAATGCATATATATTGCAATAAAATGGTTATAATAATTATGTAATTTTTATGTTCATTCAACTAGGTAAGTACCAAGTTAAAGATATGAATGTATATATCGAGCCTCTTATCAATGAATTACTAAAGTTATGGAATGGAATCACTATGTATGATGCCTCTTGACCAATATGACAAAGACAATTTCAATTCCATGCAATGCTTGTATGGATAGTTCATGATGCCCTAGGGCTGACACATTTTTGTGGTATGTTATAACATTCGACTTCACTTTAACGATATTTAATTTTATGAAGTAGATATCATGCATGTTTTTAAAATAATCTATTCATTATATATAATTATAAAAATTGATATATTTAATCCAATTATATATAATCTTGTACGTCTTCAAACAAAGGGAAAATTTGCATGTCCAATTTGTGGTCTAAAGATGAAATCTCATCATTCAACAAGTTTAGGAAAGCAAGTGTTTGATGAGTATAGGCACTTCCTCCACAAAAATCATAAATATTGAACTACTAAAAAACATCTTTTCAATGGGAAAGAAGAGACTACATCAAAACCATGAAGAATGACACCTCACCTATGGAAGTTGGAATATAATATAATTAATCATCAAGGTTATACATTGGATCAAATTGTTTATCTATCATATATGATATGTTTGGAATTTATATTTTTATATTGTGTTGTGTTTACTCATGTTGTAATTGACAATGATTGTCGTTGCTAATTTGTTTAACTTATATGCTTCATGAAGGTCGTCAAGGCATTAATGGTTGGCTTCCATAGGGACTGAAAAGTTATCCTAGATAATTTAGTAGTTTTACCTACTATGAGAAGCTACAAATTGTGCATTTGTTTGATACAATGCATATAAGAAAGAATATAGTAGAAACGTTATGGAAAATATTGGATGGAAGGAATGGAAAAGAAAAAATTGTTAAAATTTGTAGTGACATTCAAGAAGCCAATCATGCAATGAAAAATTCCATTCAATTGAATAGAGATGGAGACCAAATTAATATAATTTCCCTTCTATGGTTATTAATGAAGCAACAAAGCAATGCTATAAAATAAGTCATATGAAAAATTCAATTTCCCATAGGATTTGCTGTGAACATACACAATATCATAACAAAGAAAGGTGAATTTGGGTCAGGGATGAAAATGCATGATTGGCATACCTTCATTAAGGTAATTATTTTGGTATATTATATACACTTGTATACTACATGTAATTTTAAGTATATTATGTTTACTACTTTTGGAAAAATAATGAAAAGATCATTTTATAATTGTTGCAGTACATTCTACCTCTATCTCTCCCAGACAACTTCGACAATAATGTCAAGCAAGTTATATATGATCTTGGAAAATACATGAGGTGAGTAGCGATATTTGTTCAATTCATTGTATAGATCTTATAATTTCCATTTGTTTTACTTATTATGTAATATATTGTATATTTTTGTTAAATCTCGTTAATATATTTGCACCTTGAATCACTTGTAGATGGTTGTCATCTAAAGAAATCCATAAAGAAGATATAAATTATTGGAAGAGAAAAATTCCTCATCTAATGTGTGAAATGAAAAAATGTCCACCGTCGACATTTTTCAATACACAAGAACACTACCTCATACACCAAGTTGAGGAGATTGAATTGTGTGGACCTGTACACACAAGGTCAATGTGGATGGTTGAGAGGCATTTGAAATTTTTGAAGGATTTGGTTAGAAAAAGAGTACATCCTGAAGGTTCTATGGTGGAGGGATATATGGTATACCAGACCATGGTGTACATTAGTGAATACCTTCCTAAGTTTGCAACAAAGATCCATGTAGATTGCATTTGGGATCCCAAATCCATTAACAAATTTGAAGGGGAGTACCTAATGGGGAAAGGTAGATTGAGAAAAGTGAGAGGTAATTATAAGATGGTCATGGAGATTAATTAGAATACATTTTACATTTGGTTTTTATGTATATTGTACTTATTTAATTATTAATCTTCAATATACCTCAATTATAAATTTTGGTCGTATATCATGGTAATTAACTAATTATACGTCATTTGTGAATTTCAATTTTTTTTGATATAGTTGGTCAAGAGTGGGATGCACTACATTTGTATGTCGCAAACAATCTTGATTGGATGAGGGTATGGATTGAACGATGTCAACAATTTGGTCACACATTAGCATGGGAAGGTGTGGCTTCATTGGTTAAAGAAGCTCATTGTAATAGAAATTCCAATGTTACACAAAGGGAAATTGATTTAGCAAATGGTTTAAAAGATAAAAAGGTACGTATAAATATATTAATCACCCATATTATTTAATCATTTTCAATTATATTTATGTATATATGATGCAGAGGATCCAACAACAACACCAACAACATCATTTCATGAGGGTAAATCAAACCCAATCAGATTCAAGAGAAGATAAAATTATTAATTCACTTTCTTTTTCCTCAAAACTCATACAAATCACTTCCTTGTACACACAAATTTCCACTATCCATGAAATCTAAACATTAATTGGCAATAGACCTCCATACCCTAGATCAGGTGAACCACTCACACTAGGTTCAAAACCAAGATCCAAAGGCACATTTAGAGACCTCTTAATGTCCATATCATCATATAAAAAACTCAGAATGGTTTATACTAGAGAAACTAGAAAATTTTAGATTGTATGCCCAAGAAAGGCTACTAGAATAGGACTATTTTACAAAGCATCCACCTTTTTTTCAACTCCAAATTGTTAGAAAACCTCAAACAGTCAAAGTAAAGGTCACAAAACACTAGATTTATCCACTTTCAAATATTGAAAGACCCATTTAGAAAGTGTATTAAAAAACCCTTAACTTTAGGCTGGAAACACCCAAAACAATAAGGGTTTTGTGATTATCACCCTTACAAGCCTCCAATACTTCATCCAAAAATTGAAATCTTGCTACATTATGTCTGAAAATTCCTTTAGAAACATATCCTTGGACATGCATACATTATTTCTCATATACCCTATTGGAAACCTTCATTTTCAAGAGGAAAACTCAGAAAATTAACTTTAAATTAGCAACACAACACCATATTCTTGATATCCTACACTCACACAAAAAAAAAATCACATAAAGGATACCCTACTTATCCCATCCCACCATTTCTACTAGGCTTACATCAATGGGATGGGCCTTAAACTTCTTTAGGGACTCTCAAAATCACAGTGAAACTAACTCTACCTGAGACATAGGATTGTCTTTGATTCTTTTGCTGCTTAAAACTAACTTTTAGACTCTTTGAAAATGAAAAGTAATCTTTCTAAAATGAGATTACACAAGAACAAACTCTTGGATGTTACCAAATTAGAAATACAAGTTATGAGAAATACACAAAAAATTAACTTTAAATTAGAAACACAACACCATATTCTTGATACCCTGCACTCACACAAAACAAAATAACATAAAGGACACCCTACTTATCCCATCCCACCATTTATACTAGGCTTACATTGATGGGATGGGCCTTAAACTTCTTTAGGGACTCTCAAAATCACAGTGAAACTAACTCTGCCCAAGACATAGGATTGTCTTTGATTCTTTTGCTGCTTAAAACTAACTTTTAGACTCTCTAATAATGAAAAGTACTCTTTCTAAAAAGAGATTACAAAAGAACTAACTCTTGGATGTTATTGTTACCTAATTTTCACCCATAGGCTCAATCATGCAGGATAAATCATGTGACAAAGGTTCGAGAAGGCCAAATGGAACATTCACACAAGGGAAAGAGTCATGAATTTGATGCTAGGTCACAGGGAACTCAGTTGGGAAGCCTACCTTGTTCAAGTTCGACATGAAAATCCTCTAAGGAGAGAGAGTCACAAAGACCTTCAGAATGTCTCGCCAACTAAAAGGGCTCTTGTTGAAGGGAGGAATCTTTGACAAAAGGTCTTGCCGAATGTAGTGTCACATCCACAGTAGTTCACCGAGGAGCTCTCGGCTTAAAGTTTTTCCTTTAGAAAGATGTCTTCCTAAAAGGATGGGCTCCCAGTGAAAGTTGGTGCTTTCGCCAGAATGTCTCACCGAATGCAGGAGGTCTCCCCAACATATTTGACATTGGTGTAGCTTCTAGCCGTCAGGGTAATGTCTTTCTGACATGGTGAGGTCTCAGCGACGGAAGCAGGTATTGGTATAACAAAAGGACCTCACTATAAAGTCTTCCTGACTTGCTAGTTTCTCGCTGAAAGAAATGTAGAGCTCGGTAGAATGGAGTGCATTCAGGGTGACATCAATAAACTCTCACCGATAGAAGATGAGGAAAGCTCACCGAGGTAGTTTTGCTTTCGACATGAGGTCTTGCTGATATAAAGATGTCTCCCCGATAGAAAGAAAAGATCTTGCTGAAGGATTTAGCCTTCGACATAGGGTCTCAGTGATGCGGAGGGTCTCGCTAAAAGATAAATGGAGCCTTTGATGTAATATTCCAAGTTGGAGAAAGGTCTCCCCGACCCAATAATGTCTCTCTGACTTCCTTTGTGCTCACCCAAGGATAAGGGGGTCGGTGTAAGGTCTTGCTGACCCAAATGTCACACCAATGGAGTAGTTCAGGGAGAACAAGGTGTGTTCACCAAAGGGTCTTGCCGAAAGGTGAAGGTCTCAACAATGAAAGAGATTTTTGTATGACTCCAAGGGACTCATTGTAACATCTTGCTGAAAGTAATAAGTCATGACAATGTTTTGGGCGATGCCAAAGGTGATATCAACATGACTTTTTGGGCTCGCTAAGAACTCTCATCGACAGTTCCATGTTATGCCGATGGTTGCAGGAGGATTTAATCACATTGGTGAGACATGATTAGTGTCTCACTGACATGCGATTCTATAGGAGAAGCTTTTGACCACCTGAAGAATCTACATGGAGTATGCTCAACCAATCAGAGAAAGCTAAAAGTAGGTTGTGGTAGTCTCACTAGCATGAAGAAGATCAGTAGGATGAAAAGCAATGTGTATCTATTCTGAGCTTGGAAGCATTCAAAGCACTTGAATGGGAGATTAGAAAGCAGACATAAAACTAGAAGTGAATGCGGTAGTTGCAAAAGATCAGGGAGGCCATTCCTGGAGCGACTCCACACTGACATGGCCACGAGGATGCAGCATTAATTTCATCAAAAGATCTAAGGGAGATTTATCCCAAGGGGAGATATTTTTGTAAGACCTAAGGGGCCAACACTCTTTTGTATATAGGGCATTTTTTTCCTTTTGGTAGACAGTTCAAACTTAGTGCTTTTTCTACTTTTGTAACTTGTAGAGTTCTTTGCAGAAGAGAGGCTATGTTTTGTAGCTCATGAAAGACATGTATATCAATATTCACCATTGAAATCAATGAGTATAAGTACTCTACCTTTTCAATCTCTCTATTAAAATCGTGTGCATTCATATAATTGATGAAACTACTTGTGAAACTGTATGATTCCTTTTGGTTATGTCTTATTTTAGTACCTTTCTATAGAACAATATGTATTTTTGTAGGTTGTGAGATGTGTTCAAAAAATAGTATTATCTAGTTGTGGAGTTATTCCTTCCTTCTAGGAGTGTAGCCATACAAACTTTTTCATGAAATGTTTATGCAGAAAACATATGTGATTGAGTTGTGTATGACCAATCTTTTGTCATTGATTGAAACTATGTGTTTAAGCTGTGTTGTATGCCTTCTTATTAAATTTGGTGCATCACCATAGGTTTTAGTTTTATTTTCATGCACTCTTTCTCCCTTTCCCTCATAAGGATTAGTAGTTTAGGTGATAGCACAAAGGAAGCTGGCCTTCTCCGGAGGTTCATTTTAACTTTAGGTGACCCAGAGCCTTGAAATGATCCCATGTTTCTCTAGAAAGCTCAGTTTTTATAACTTTGCATAGGGTGCATTTCTAGGTGACAACAGTTTTTGGCATGCCCGGCAGGACAAGTTCCACATTATGTTGTTGGTTTAGTATGCAACTAGCGAGTTCTAGGCTTTACAAAAGTCATTTGTGCATACTTAGCAACTCCATAGAGAGAAAGAACTTTAGAATCAGTACCTTCTATAGTTTATGAGAAGAGTTCAGACAAGGAGTAGCTTAGTTCCTTTCAAATACTTGCAGCTGTCACCACCAAGAAGACAAGGCTAAGCAATAGAAAGGCAAAGAACAACAATTATTTATTCTAGAAGAACTAAATCCACTCCATTTGTGGGATCACACATTGTTGTCCCATCTTTGGTTTCCTCTAGAGTGTAAGTAAATCCATCTTAGCCACCTCCAATGGCCGCTCTAAGGAATCAACCCTTTGTTGCTTTTAATGGAGGGAGCCCCTTGAATTTGGCACAACACAATGACATTCCAATGCCAGCCTTGAAGAGTCTGCCAACTTTCACAGGAGAAGATCAAACTACCCTAATTGAACAAATGTGAGATGTGGCTTCATTATGCAGAGTCCATCACATAACCCAAGAGGATGTTGCTATGAGATTATTAGCTACTTCACTGAAAGGAAGAGATGTGCAATGGTATAGGAGCCTACCAATTAGTTCAATTGCAACTTGGGATGAATTTGGAGATAAGTTGTATAAACAATTTCAGGACAGGTCTAATAACTTGTCTTTATTGGAACAATTAACTACACTTAAGAGGGCTCCACAAGAGTAGATGAATGATTTCAATTTCAAATTTCAAAGAACTTGGGATAGAATCCCTGCAATGGTGAGGCCACCTCCAAAATATGCATTTTTTTACTTTTTGAGGGCTCTTAACAGTGATATAGCTCTTATGATACAATCAATGGGAGGGGTTTCTCTACTAGATGCTTTTGAAAAAGAAATTAGAGCTAAAAACAACCTAATAAAGGTTGGTAAACTTTCTCTTAGGCCACCAATGCCTATATTTCTAGAGATTCATGTAAATATCCTTTTGTAGATACCTCCTTTTACACCTCTACTAACTATACCAATGCTGCCAGCTGCTATTTCAGCTGTTGATAAACAAGAAAGTGATGTTTCAGGCACGTCACATGAGTTACAAGAGATCAAAAGTCTTTTACAAACTTTTGGTAACAAGTTGGTGAACTTGGAGAAACAACAGTCTTATTCTAGGTCTTATTAACAGTAGAATCAGGCCTCAAGTCAGCCTTTTCTAGGTCAACAATAACAATTCCAAGGGAATAGACAATAGTATCAAGGTAATTACCAAGGCCCAAGACAAAATATTGCTACAAGGCCTTTTCAGGCCTACAATCTAGCTCCAATTAGTGCTGTTAAAGAGCTTGTTCCTGTTCAAAACAATTTGGCTGCGGATTATGAAAGGTGTTATCCATGTAATCAGCCACATAATCAAGCTATGTGCTCTAATGGTGTGATCAACCAAGCTCTTATGGTGCAGAATGTTGTAGGTGTGCAAGAGTTGCCTAAAGAAGCGTATTCACAACAACAGGATCAGCCTACAGATGATTCAACTCTCCTGAATTGGCATAAAGAAGAATTTTGTGGAGTGAACTAGGATGACACATCTATTGCTGCTAATACTAGAACCAAGAAGAGGGATTTTGAAATTGAACAAGCAATGAATAAAGACAAGGGAGCTTTTGGTCCATCAAATCAGCAAGTACCACACATTTTTCAGTGAGGTCATGACACTAGTAAGGAGCAACCTTTACATGCTTCATCCGCAAGTCTAGCACAACCTGACCATGCTGTTGTAAAGACATAGCCAAAGGTAAATATATCTACACCTTTCAACATTGTTGAAAGTATGAAAAAAATGAATGTTTCAATTTCAATGTGGGATTCTTTAGCAATCCCTGGTCAAATAAATTTGTTACAGTCAGCCTTATCAAATCCAGTTAGTTGAAATTTTCCAAGTGAAGTCTCTTTAGGCCAAACAAAGTCAGTTTTAACCAATGCACTTGTAGATAGTACCACACAACAAAGTAATGGTGTCAATCCCCCTCCTTTCTATGTTTCCTTAATAGTGGGGAATAAATTGGTGCACAATTGCATGGTTGATAGTGGGGCTAGTAGTTCGGTAATGCCAAAAAATATTGCAGACCAACTAGGTTTACAATACCAACCATTAGAAAAGGGATTACTTCAATTGGATGGGACAAAAATAAACACTATAGGTGTTATTAAAAATCTAAATCTCACAGTACATGCCTATCCTAATTTTTCAATCCCACAAGATGTGTTTGTCATAAATTTTCCTCCATTTTTTATGTTATGCCTATCTAGAGACTTTGAAACTAAAATTGGAGGGTATTTATCTTCAGATTGGTCCCATATGCTTTTTAGGACCAGGTATGGTACTAAGGTAACTATAAATTTTGAGTCCCTTGCCAAGGATCACATCAAACCTTATGTGCCATCTGCTATAAATCTTAATTCTATTTTTTTCGAGGATACCGAACTTGCCGCAACACAAGAGTTACAAGCTGTGAGTGTACCTGAGGTACTCCTGAATGGATGGGCAGCTGAGAATGTGGTTGATATTCCAAATGAGCTTATTTAGGATGTTGGTCTGGGTAATTATGTATTGCATGAAGCTGGGACAGAAATGCCAAATCTTGAAAGAAGTGCAGAAAGTCAGTTTGAGTAGTAGAATGAATTATGGGAGATGCATTTTGATGGTTCTAGAAGCAAAAATGGAGTTGGAGGATGTGCAATGCTTGTATCTCCGTGGGGTGATAAGTATTATTTTGCATTCTGTTTTTCTTTTGCATGCTCTAATAACACTACTGAGTATGAGGGCCTTATTCAAGGTCTTGAGTGGGAAAGGAAGAGAGGAATAACCCGCTTGAAAGTTTATGGGGACAATGAGTTAATTATCAACCAAATAAGAGGCTTGAATGTTGCTAAAAATGACACACTAAAGTCTTATAAAAATAGAGTGTGGAATATGATTAAGGAGTTTGATGTCTTTCACTTAGTATCTATTCCAAGGAACTAGAACAAGCATGCTGATAGGCTTGCATCCATTGGAGCATAGTTTGATATTCCAGGTGATATTAGAAATGAGAGAATACAACAGTACGTGAAAGTGGTTGTTAGGCCATCAACTCTTGATAACAACATTCACTAGCAAGTTTTTGATAGTGATGAATAGATTCTTTCTTTCTTGCTCGAAGAAGATCAGTTCTCCACGGTGAAACAAGCAAAACTTAAGCAACAATATGATAATCAAGTTATACAGCTGAAGACCAACAAGCTTCCCAAAGGGATGGTTACCTTAGAGTCATATTCAATTCTGATGAACAGCTTAAGAAGAAAAAAGTCAGCATCCAAGTGAAAGAAGATCATTATGAGGAAGTTGAAATCTTTAAAGGTAAGCTTCTCAAATTGGGCAAAATCTGTTCAGCTGAAGATAAGAAAGCTTTCATTGTTTTATGCCAAGAGTATCATGATGTTTTTGCTTTGCAATATTTTGATTTAAGGGGGTTTGATCCTCATATTGTAGAACATACAATTGAGTTAGAACTTGGTGTTAAGCTTGTTAGACAAAAACAAAGGCCCTTGAATCCTAAGATTGAGCCCTTAATGATTAAAGAGCTAACCAAACTAGTTGAAGGGGGTATCATCTTTCCAATTAAACACACGTCCTGGGTTTCTAATCTTGTTTCAGTTAGGAAGAAAAGTGGTGAAATAAGACTTTGTGTAGACTTTAGGGATCTTAACTGAGCATCTTTGAAAGATCATTACCCGCTGCCCTCAATGGAACAAATCTTACAAGTAGTTGTTGGTTCAGAAAGATTTTTCTTATTAGATGGTTTTTCGGGCTATAACCAGGTGTTGGTTAAAGAGGAGGATCAATTCAAAACTTCTTTTACAACTAAGTGGGGCACCATGGCATACAAAAGGATGCCTTTTAGTTTATCTAACACTGGTGCCACATTTCAAAGGGTCATGGATATGGCATTCCAAAGTTTGATTAATAAGATTATGTTGATTTATTTAGATGATATTACAGTTTATTCTAAGAACGCTGATGAACATTTGTCACACCTTAAGCAAGTTTTTGAAAAATGCAAAGAGTTTGGTATATCTCTCAATCCTACAAAAAGTATTTTTGCATTTCATGAAGGTAAACTATTAGGCCATATAGCATCAAAGGATGGAATTACTATTGACCCTAAAAGAGTTAAAGCCATACTTGGGCTGCCGTTACCCAGTCACAAGAAGGGTCTATAGAGCTTTTTGGGGCGAATCAACTTTTTGAGAAGGTTCATCCCAGATGTCGCAAACCTGTTACAACCTTTGACAACTATGTTAAAGAAGAATGCAATTTTTAGTTGGACTGGAGAAGCAAAACATAGTTTTGAAGAAATCAAGGAAGCTTTAGCATCAACTTCAACACTGGTAAATCTATATTTTTCTAAAGACTTCTTTTTGTATGCTTTTGGCAGCTCTGGTTCAATCTCTGCTATGCTAGTACAAAAAAATAGTAATAACTTAGAACAACCCATAGCTTTCTTTAGCCAATTACTTACTGATTATGAAGAGAGGTATATTTTTGTTGAGAAACATGTTCTCACTGTGATCAGAAGCTTGAAGAAGTTTAAGCCTCTAGTTTCAAACAATAAGATTCATGTTCTGGTTGCACACTCAAGTGTGAAAGAATTTTTGTTGAATAAAGATATGAATGAAAAAAGAGTAGGGTGGATCACTAAGGTCATGGAATATGATGTGGATGTCAATATTACCAAATTGGTTAGAGGTAAAGGTCTCTGTGAACAGCTTTCCACAGGGTCAATTAGTGAAAATGAATTAGAAAAGGATGTTGTTTTTGCTAATACAAATGAGTTTCAGGATGCTCAAGATGATGTGCCTGTGATAGCAATTAATTGGGTTCAAGACATGGCCCATTTTTTACAAACTGGTGAGTGTCCTTCAGGTTTGAACAAAGCCAAAAGGAGATACTTCAGACTGCAGTCCATACCATATGTTCTGGTGAACAATGTTATTTTCAAAAAAGATCTAAACGGTGTTCTATTAAGGTATATTCATAGTGATTAGGTTGAGAAGGTACTTCATGAGTTCCATGATGGAGTTTCGTGGGGTCACTTTGCTCTGAGGACTACTGCATGGAAGATAATGAGAGTTGGTTACTACTGGCCCAACTTATTTAAAGATACATATGCATGGTCAAAGAAATGTGTGAAGTGTGCTCTTTTTGTAGGTAAAGAAGAGCTACTTGCTATGCCTCTACATCCAATTCAGGTATAATAGCCCTTCATGAGATGGGGCATTGACTTGATTGGGCCAATAAATCCACCATCTAGTGCTGGTCACAAGTGGGTACTTACAACCACTAACTATTTTACATGGTGGACATAGGCGGTTGCATTAAAAGAGGCAAATGAATCTTCTATATTGAATTTCTATGATGACATAGTAACCAGATTTGGGTTTCCTGACTCTATTGTATTTGATAATGCTCTTGCATTTATAGGTTTAAGAGTAATTGATTGGGTTGTTAAACATGGCATTCATTTGAATACATCCTCAAATTATTATCCTCAGGGTAATGGTTTAGCTGAAAGCACAAATAAGAACCTCATCAGGATTATCAAAAGAACAATGGAGGATAATCAGAGGACTTAGCACATCAAATTAAAGTATGCACTTTGGGCAGACAAAGTGACTCCTAAGAGGTCTATTGGTAATTCGCAATACCTGTTAGTTTATAGAAAAGAGGTTAGATTGCCTCTATCTGTAGAGCTTCCAGCTCTGGACATTGTTCACTAGTTAGAAATGTTTGAGGAGCAGGACCCAATGTCCGTAAGATATGCAGAGCTCATGGAGCTCGAAGAATCAAGAGATAGAGCGATGAAAGCTTTGGAGTATCATCAGCTCCAAACAAAGAAGACATTTGACAAGAAGGCTACAAAAAAAAATTTCAAGGTGGGAGATCTCGTGCTAAAATGGGATGTTTTGAAAAGTAGGCCAAGCCATCACACTAAGTTTGATAACATGTGGAAAGGTTCATTTATTATTAGAGACTGTAGGAAGCACAATGCTTACCAACTAGCCACAACAAGAGGGGAAGTGCTTCCTATCCCAGTTAATGGGATACACCTCAAGCCATGTTTTCAAGTCTGATGGAGTTCCTCTATTGTACATATTAGTTTAGGTTTATGTTTCCAATAAGTGCTTCTGTACTTTAGTTTAAATGTTTTTCCTTTTCCTAAGTGGTGTTTTAGCATAGTAAATATTTCCTTTTTGGTTTCTCCTGTTTCTTGAGGTTTGGACAATCTGTTATGACCTATAAGCTATAGACACGTTTTAGCTATGTGCAAAGTTGATGTTTTAATTTTTCTGAGCTTCCTAACGACTCCATGCCCAATGGACAAGTTTTGGCTACTAGTTTTCCATGTTTAGTAGGTAAACATCTAGCAAAGGTCACCAGAAATATTACCTAATTGTCACCCACGGGCTCAATTAGGCAGGAAAAATCATGTGACAGAGGTTTGAGAAGGCCAAATGGAGCATTCACACAAGGGAAAAAGTCATGAATTTGATGCTAGGTCACAGGGAACTCAGTTGGGAAGCCTGCCTTGTTCAAGTTTGGCATGAAAATCCTCTAAGGAGAGAGAGTCCCCAAGACCTTCAAAATGTCTCACCAACTAAAAGGGCTCTTGCTGAAGGGAGGCATCTTCGACAAAAGGTCTTGCCAAATGCAGTGTCACGTCGACGGTAGTTCACCAGGGAGCTCTCAACTTAAAGTTTTTCCTTTGGCAAGATGTCTTCTTGAAAGGATGGGATCTCAGTGAAAGTTGGTGCTTTTTCCAGAATGTCTCACTGAATGCAGGAGGTCTCCCCGACATATTTGACATCGGTGTAGCTTCTAGCTGTCGAGGTAATGTCTTGCCAACATGGTGAGGTCTCAGTGACAGAAGCGGGTATTGATATAACAAGAGGACCTTGCTATAAAGTCTTCCCGACTTGCTAGTGTCTCACTGAAAGAAATGTAGAGCTTGGTAGAATGGAGTGCATTCGGGGTGACATCGATAAACTCTCACCGATAGAAGATGAGGAAAGCTTGCTGAGGTAGTTTTTCTTTCGACATGAGGTCTTGCCGATATAAAGATGTCTCCACAAAAAAAAAAAAAGCTCGCTGAAGGATTTAGCTTTCAGCACAGGGTCTCAACGATGCAGAGGGTCTCGCCAAAAGATAAAGGGAGCCTTTGGTGTAATATTCCAAGTTGGAGAAAGGTCTCCTAGACCTGATGATGTCTCTCTAACTTGTTTCGTGCTCTCCCAAGGATAAGGGGTTTGGCGTAAGGTCTTGCCAACCCAAATGTCATGCCGACGGAGTATCTCGGGGAGAACAAGGTGTGTTTGCCAAAGGGTCTTGCTGAAATGTGAAGGTCTTAGCGATGAAAGAGATTTCTATATGACTCCAAGGGGCTCATTGTAACATCTTTCCGAAAGTGATAAGTCATGATGATGTTCTAGGCGATGCCAAAGGCAATATTGGCATGACTTTTTGGGCTCGTTAAGAACTCTCATCAACAGTTCCATGTTATGTTGATGGTTGCAGGAGGATTTAATCGCATGGGTGAGACACGATTAGTGTCTCACTGACATGTGATTCTACAGGAGAAGCTTTTGACCTCCTGAAGAATATACATGGAGTATGCTTAACCAATCAGAGAAAGCTAAAAGTAGGTCGTGGTAGTCTCACCAGCATGAAGAAGATCAATAGGATGAAAAGCAACGTGTATCTATTCTCAGATTAGGAGCATTCAAAGTTCTCAATAGGGATATTAGAAAGCGGACATGAGACCAGAAGTGAATGCGGTAGTTGCAAAAGATCAGGGAGGCCATTCCTGGAGTGACTCCACACTGACATGGCCACGGGGATGCAACATTAATTTCATCAAAAATATTTGAGGGAGCTTTATCTCGAGGGGAGATATTTTTGTAAGACCTAAGGGGCTGACACTCTTTTGTATATATGGAATTTTTTTCCTTTTAGTAGATAGTTCGGACTTAGTGCTTTTTCTGCTTCTATAACTTGTAGAGTTCTTTGCAGAAGAGAGGCCATGTTTTGTAGCTCATGACAGACATGTATATCAGTATTCACCATTGAAATCAATGAGTATAAGTACTTTACCTTTTCAATCTCTCTATTAAAATCGTGTTCATTCGTATAATTGATGAAACTACTTGTGAAACTGTATGATTCCTTGTGGTTGTCTTATTTCAGCACCTTTCTATAGAGCAATATGTATTTTTGTAGGTTGTGAGATGTGTTCAAAATGCAGTATTATCTAGTTGTGGAGTTATTCCTTCCTTCTAGGAGTATAGCCATATGAACCTTTTCATGAAATGTTTATGCAGAAAACATATGTGATTGAGTTGTGTATGACTAATGTTTTGTCATTGATTGAAACTGTGTGTTTAAGCTATGTTGTATGCCTTCTTATTAAAGTAGGTGCATCACCATAGGTTTTTGTTTTATTTTCATACACTCTTTCTCCCTTTCCCTCATAAGGATTAGTAGTTTAGGTGATAGCACAAAGGAAGCCGGCCTTCTCTAGAGGTTCATTTCAACTTTAGGTGACCCACAACCTTGATATACTTGAGTTTGACTTATTTTGGATGATATAATTGAGTGTGACTTTATGTCCTTCAAATTAGTTCAGTTCATTATCCTATGATATAGGCTATGATTGAATGAAAATGATCCTGAGAGAACTATTATTGAACATGGTAATGGATTTACCATGTTTAATACAAGGTCGATCGAGCGAGTTGGAAATGATCCCTAATGTTCTTCCAAGCCAATGTGAGTAGGTATTTTACTTAGAGGTTTTAGGGAAACTAGGTTGGTCATTTATTGTTAAACATGATCCAAGAGGAAGGCCAATAAAGAATAATGTGGTGGAAGAAGAAGATACTGAAGAACTAGAAGATGATATAGATCAACAGTTAGTTGATGATGTGTCTAACGAAGATGTCAAAGAGGAGGAACTAGATCATGATGATGTAGGAGTTAATGTTCATGAAGATGATATATGTGTGGATGATGGCATTACCAAAAATGATATCAAAGATGATGATGATGATATGACCAATCCTTACAATGTCAAATTTGGATTGGATGATATAGACAAAGAGTTGGATGAAGAAGAAGATCAATGACATTGAAATGTATGAGTTATGCGATTATATTATCTATTTGATATTAATTTCTTGATAGAATTATATTTGACTTATGGGAGATATGATTTTATGAATTTTTATCCATGTGCAGACCTAATGGGTTGTGTCTAAACACTAAATATAATTGATACACACACACATATATGTATATATGTATGTATGTATGTATGTATGTATGTATGTATGTATATGTATTTGAAAATGTAAATGTAAATGCAATTATTGGATGCTCTCCTAGAACAATAAATGCAACATATCATTAAAGAAATCTATATCTATGTATATAAATGTGTATTTCTAAATGCAAGTGTAAATGCAAAGAGCATATGGTTTTGTAGTGTTATAGATACAACATATCCATAAATTAATGTAATTGAAATTCTAAAGTCTTCAACACATATAATTCAAACTGTCAAGCATATAAATTGTTTACAACTTGTGTAAGCATGAAAGTGAATAGTTGACAAACTGTTCTTGAGATAGAATGGCAATTCTAGTTATGTGGTTCTTTGAATATGCTCCCCATAGGTTATTCAACCAAATCATTAAGTTGGCCTTCCTTTTTCTGATTATTGCTGCGAGTGTACCATATTTACCTTGTGAATATTCAGTTGACTCATCCCAATGATCTTTTACCTATGAAATTTCACCATGTGTTATTAATTTAGGAGCCCCATTGTGACTCCTAACATGTCCTTCAAATGATCATTTTCTCTTATGATCCTTTCATTACTCATTTTGTACATTTCCTTTTCTTTGATCAATATTTGTATTTGGGCTTTATTCAGTTTGGCCACATTAATCCCAATGTCTGCAGTCACCATAGGATCTACCTCTCCAACCTTCAGAGTCATGACATGTCCAAATTATTTCTCAGTATCAATCACCACTAACTTTCTATGAGGTGGATACAAGGCCCATATCATGAGTGTTCCTTCATCTGTGTTATATTTGGATCCAACATATATTTCTGTCACCCCCTCTCGACTAAGCTTTTGTGTAGCACTATTATCCTGTAAGAAGCCATCAAAGACCAATGGAAAATTTAAATCCAGCCTTGGAAAGATTATAACTCCAACATCTTCTAACATTTTCCTGCCTTTATCAGGGGTCATATTAGCAATTTCTCTATCCACAGTTAAATTCAAATTATTTAGTAGCTGCTCCTCATTGATTGGTGTAATATTATCAATTGTCTCCCTTATCTCCTTTCCCTTTTGTTTATACAAGAAAGATATAAATTCTAAAGAATTCACAAATTCATTTTCTACTACAAGTGACCTATATGCCATCTCTTTGGTGTTTGTATCTTGGCTCTCTTCAACACTTGGTTCTCTAGGAGGGCAGTTGTAATCTCGAGTTTTTAATCTAGAAATCCTATTGGGTAGGTCTTGTGGCATATCTTCTCTAGATTCCTCATCTCCAGAAAAAGGGAACCTTGTATTCTATAAACCTTGGTTGTATTCCTCCACCACTCTCTTTACTTCCTTTGCCTCCAAATTTCTAATCATGTCATCAAACTGATAAGGCACATGATCATATCCTCCAAAGTTTATCCTTTTTCTGGAAGAATTGATATATCCCTCTGGATCAAAACCTTTTCTTGGTGGACCATTATTCAAATCATATCCTTCCTTTGCAAGCACAGTAAAATCACCAAAACACAGAGTAATAGGCATAAATGCCTATTTCCTGAATGAACCAAAATTCATGAAACTAGAAAAATCCATGTCTTACAATTTCCAAATATGCAATCCTATTCAGGACTGTTTTAGGAAAAATGAATGGAGAATCTTCAAAACCAAACACCCTTACAATAATAACATCTTCCAAGCAATACCAGTCTCCCCAATTGTGATCAATTGGTCTATTAAATTCCTTAGGTTTGAGGAAGAATTTTATTTCATCAGACAATGAGTGCACACAAGGATGACTATAGAATTCATATATTGGCTTTACAAAATATTCTTCAAAATATAGGTAATTGGAATTAGCAAACCTACTATCCCAAATGGCAGTCCACAATTGAATGGGTAACAATTTTCCCTCTTTATTCAATTGTGAAACCTTCAACTTTTCTGGCCAAATCCCTAACTCTTGTCTGAAGTACAATACTAGATGCATTTAAAGAGAATAATGCCTAAGGTGCAAAACATGGGATTTATTCTTGATTGCCATCAATGCTAAGTCGAGTTCCTTGGAGACAAATGAATCATAGTCAAAAAATATAGAATTATGAAATTGAATGTTAGCTGCAATTACCATGGGAATAATGGACACATACTTAGGAACTTCCATACCCAACACTTGTCCTACTGAGAAATAGGTATATCTCATATAGGGCTCAAATAAGTTAACATGGAAAGGAGGCCCATCACCATCATCAAGTGGGATAGTTTTACCATCTTGTTTAATTCTATGTAAGGGAAACCTCCAACCCTTGTAAGTGGTGTCCATTCTCCAAAAATCCTTTTCCAACTCTTCATTCACAATTTTCTCATTACTCCATCCTTCCAACTTAAAAACCTCACTTATTCAAGCCTTTGATATGTATATGAAGGATTTCCTAGATGGTTCGTATATGGGCTTAAGTTTTAAGTCGTGGTGGGTGGCCAACAATTTTACTAGCTCTATATTGAAAAACACATTAGGGAAAACCATCTTTTCCAAATTTATATGCCACAGATTACAAACTGGCTCAAAACGATCTCTTCGGTGAAAGTGAAATCTAAACAATTCATAGCCTCTTATTGGGGTCCAAATGTCTCCTATGTGCTTGCATTTGTCATCCAATTTTTCCACTTCCACCCTTAGTTGCACAGAGTTCTTACCTCTGGGCGCAAAGCCAGGCAATTGGTCAATTAAATCCCGATTCAGCTTTTGTTTAGCACCCTCCGACTCAATTCTAGACTCAACTTTCTACTTCTTACTCTTCGGGTGATTGCTCTCACTTTGTTTTCTACCTTTCAACTTCCCCAAGCTAGTGGATTCCATATTATTCGCTTAAAATTGAGGTCTTTCAACTGAAACAATTCTTTGGCCTTTGTTTCTCTCCTCGTTTCCTTTGCTACCAATTTGCAACAATGTTCATTTTGCAATGATTTCCTTTCAATTTATGAAATTACCTATACTCTGTGGCACCATTAATTTTTTAACTCCAGGCATGAATTTAACACATTTTTGAATTCCTTACTGTCACATCAAATGAATTGGTTGGAAAGACACCTTCAAACTTTGGGTGATCTATACATTAGGCCCCAACCAATGTTCATTGAACACTCTACTAATCGGGGTAACACTATACACATTTGACCGATGTTAACATTTGTTCTATATACATTACCAAGAGTCACCCTGACAATCATTTTGGTTCATTTGTTTCTTCATCAGCTTGACTTTTAGTATCGCTAACACATTTAGTGGTTCCTCTGATGTTATAAGTCTCACCGATAACACATCAAATGAACTGGTCAACAAATGAACTGGTCAACAAGACACCTTCAAACTTTGGGTGATCTATACATTAGGCCCCAACTAATGTTCACTAAATACTCTATTGATCAGGGTAAAACTCTACACATTTGATCGATGTTAAAATTTGTCCCATATACATCGCCAAGAGTCACCTCAACAATAATTTTTGTTCATTTTTTTCTTCATTGGCTTGACTTTTAGTATTGCTAACACATTAAGTGGTTCCTTCGATGTTATAAGTCTCGTCGATAACACATCAAATGAATTAGTCAGAAAGACACCTTCAAAATTTGGGCGATCTATACATTAGGCCCCAACCAATGTTCACTGAATACTTTGTTGATTGGGGTAACACTCTACACATCTAACCGATGTTAAAATTTGTCCCATATACATTTCCAAGAGTCACCCTGACAGTCATTTTGGTTCATTTATTTCTTCATCAGCCTAAATTTTAGTATTGTTAACACATTCAGTGGTTCCTCTGATGTTATAAGTCTTGTCGATAACACATCAAATGAACTGGTCAGCAAGACACCTTAAAACTTTGGGTGATCTATACATTAGGTTCCAACCAACATTCACTGAATACTCTACTGATCGAGGTAACACTCTATACATCTGACCAATGTTAACATTCATCCCATATACATCACCAAGAGTCACCCTAACAATCATTTTGGTTCATTTTTTTCTTCATCGACCTAACTTTTAGTATCGCTAACACATTCAATGGTTCCTTTGATGTTATAAGTCTTGCCTATAACACATCAAATGAACTGGTCAACAAGACACCTTCAAAATTTGGACAATCTATACATTAGGCCCCAACCAACGCTCACTAAATACTTTGTTTATTAGGGTAACACTCTACACATCTGATCGATGTTGCATTTGTCTGGTATACATCACCAAGAGTTACCCTAACAATCATTTTGGTTCATTTTTTTCTTCATTGGTTTAACTTTTAGTATCGCTAACACATTCAGTGGTTCCTCTGATGTTATAAGTCTCGCCAACATCTTTTCTTTTGGTCTTGAATATGTCGCTAGAACTCTTGCCGATATCCTCTTGTTAGTGTAACTAAGCAGTTCGAGTGAAATTTCAGGACTTACACTAATTGGACATGTCTCACCGATATTTTCCTAGTGCTCTTGTCAATGAAGGAAATGATGGTCTCACCGATGAAACTTCATGGGTGAGACTTAAACGTTCAGGCCAACATATATTTTTCATGCCAAGATGACTTGTCTTGCTGATAGATTATCTTCATCGATGAGACAATAAGCCAATCTCCCTGATATGTCTTCTTTAGTAATCTTGATCACTACAATAGTTTTGATGTCTCATCGATGTGCTAAAAACTACTTGTAACCCATAATAGGTTGGGAAGACCCATACTAGCTCATGCTGACGTAATTTGTTTGCCACAATATCTTTGATCAAAAGGATTTTTTAGGAGTAGAACAGGGTGACCATGGGTAATTATATTCTGTAGGGCCAATTACATCCTTTTCTGACTCAAAATGTAGTTAATTATTATTGAGAATTTTACATGAGTAAATCATTATAAAATTTTAAATTTTTTTATAGTTCCAACAAACCCTTCTTCATGTTTTATTGCAGAAATTTTTTGAGAACCATATCATATCCTTCCCTTGCTAATATAGTGAAATCATCAAAGAAAGGAAGATGGGTGGAGATAGAGAGTTGATGGATAGGGGGGATGGGGAGGTAGAGATGGTGAGAGATAGAGAAGGGGAGATGGAGAGGGGAAGGGAGATGAAGGGATATAGATAGGTAGAGGAGGAGAGATAGAGAAGAGGGGGGAGATAGAGAAGAGGGTGATATAGAGAGATAGAGGGGGATGGTGAAAGAGATAGATAGATCATGATAGAGGTAGAGAAATATATGGATAGAAAGAGATAGAGAGAGGACTGAGAAGGAGATAAAAAGAGAAATAGAGATAGAGATATAGAGTAGGAGAGATGGAGCTAGGGAGAGATAGAGTGAATAACAAAGAAGGGGGGAGAGGGAGAGATATCTCAATAGATAGAGGGGGAAGAGGGAGTGGCATAGATAGTGGGAGATATAGAGATAGAGATAGAGATATATGGGAAGAGAAAGGAAGAGAGGTGGAGATAGAGAGTTGATGGATAGGGGGGACAGGGAGGGACTAGAGATGGTGAGAGAAAGAGAGGGGGAGATAGAGAGGGGGAGGGAGAGAAAGGGATATAGATAGGTAGAGGAGGAGAGATAGAGAAGAGGGGGAGAGATAGAGAAGAGCGTTTAGGGTTTAGGGTTTAGGGTCTAGGGAGAGAGAGCAACAAGGAGAGATATATCAATCATACTCCCTATATCTCTTTCTATTCATCCTTATCTCTTTATCTCTCTACCTCTCTCTATCTCTTTGTCTCCCTTTCTATTTGTATGTTTCTCATTATCTTCCTCTCTATATTTTCTTCCCTATATTTATCTTTGTTTCCTTAAGTGTGCAATGGGTACATTGAACAGGTCTTAAAGGAGAATTACCATATCTTTAATCAAATGGCATGCTACCTTGATCATAACTCCCCAAGGACACATGCCATCCTTGGATTGTTGACATGAAACAACTAATAAAAATTTAGTTTCTCTTTTCCATCTCTCTTTTCCTTTGTATCTCTTATATTTCTCTCTCTCATACTCTCTCTCTCCCTATCTATCTAAGTTTATCTCTTTCTCTCATTCTCTATCTTTTAATTTCTATATCTCTTTCTATTAGCTAATAGGCTACATATATTGTGAGATTTGAGCTTGAAACAAATCTCATGCCTAGAAACCACTATTGTGTCACTGGAAAACAAGTTTCAATTGCCATTTAATGGTAAAGTAGTTGTAGCGTAATGGTCAAATCCTCTAAAATATCAGGTAACAACCTATATATACTATTATATAATAATAAATATAATTATATTATATATAATTTAATCTAACATTACTATTATATTAATTATATTTTTCATTGGGATAAAACCAAGGAAAATATAGAATATATGCTTTCATGGAGAAAGAACATGAATGTCTATTATTAATCTACAAGAATGAGGTACAAAATATAAATCTAATATAGCTAATATATATTTAACTAATATATACTTAACTATATTGTGGAATATTAAAACCTAGCTAAATGGTGCCATAATTTTCAATTTAATTAACATAATCTAAAACCTAATGAAACTAGGTTGTAGCTTATCAAATTGGATCTAAGTGAATGGTCAATACCAGTGCTGAGGAAGAGTTTGGAGGAGTGAAAATAAGGTCAATACTAGCGCCGATGAAGAGCAGAGGAGTGGAAACAAGGTCAATACCAACATTGAGGATGAGTTTGGAGGAGTGAAAGAGAGGTCAATATCAGCACCGAGGATGAGGTTGATGGCACTCAGGGAAAATTGATGACCAAGGGACAATGAGTACTGTAAGTTTGGTACCCCCATTCTCTTTAACCTACAATTTTCATGCCTAGTTTCCAAAGATCTTCTTGTACATTTCCACCCCCAAAGGTATAGGATTTCATCACACATAGCATTCATCGCATGATTCTAAAGCAATTGTAGACTTAGTCCAAGTATATGCTAGGATAAGCTAGATATAATGAATGGAAATAGAGGCATACAATTCTTCTTTAATACCTCCACCACAAACATATGCAAGGAAAGGTCTCCTTCCTTCTTGGTACTGATAACCTCCTCCACACACAACCCTTAAAAATTATGAATAGAGGAATATAATCTTTGAAGAGCTCAAAGTTGATTCTCTTCTACCTGATGCAATTAGTCATTTTATGCTTACAAACATTTATAGTGATTACTAGAGGCACATAGACCAATTCTTCATAATAGAATAATTAGATCATACTTTTCCAATGATGGCATTATGAGAAAACCTTAGGCTAAATGAATAATTCCTAGCTAAGTTATTTAAATCATGTCCAACCATATAAGAGAATACCACTACTATGTGTACTTGGATACCATGGAGAAAGGCTCTTTTGGCTCTTTCATCAATCAAGGTATTGTTAAATTTTAACACCTAAAAGTGAGAATGAAGAATCTTTCCTAGGATGGTGGCCATCCCATTATAGCTCTTAGAGTTGTTAGAGATATATATTTTTTGAATTAGAGATTGGACTATCAAATAGTGTCACCATGAATCTACCAATATATCCATAAAATTGACAAAGCTTAACTTAACAACAAAAAATTCACAAGAAAATTTCCCTTGTCAGCCCTAGGGCATCAATTCAATGCCAAGTTACTTGCTTTAATAGACCCCTAAATGCAATGAACCTATATCATACCATGTTGCACACCAATCCACCAAGTTATAGTTCCAAGACAGTCATTGGATTGGTGGATGTCATTTATATTTAGCCCTCAAACCCTTACACAAGAAAAATAGGGAAGTCCTTGTATTTTATTGTTTTCTCCCACAAGATAGTGATCTCAGAGCATATCAAGGTTGTATTAACACATACATTTATCTAAACCAATAATCTCAGAGCATTTCAAGCTTGTACAGATCCATACAACACAAAAGAACTTTAGAAAAATAGTAAAAACATAGAAAATTGCTTGAAGAATGTGGTATTTGATATGAAATTTTGGTATCAACAATTGCAATGGGATGGGAATACAATATGATAGAAGTGGGATAAGAAATGCATCATTTGAAGCATCAAACCAATATGAAAAGTTGAAAGAAAGTGCTAACCCCTTAAACTAAAAAAAATTCTTTTAACTTTAAGTTTGTTGGGTAGCCAATTCTTTTAAGTTATCAAATCCTACCATCATACATAATGAAAATTTTGTTGTTTCAAATGACTATGAGCACTAACCTTCTCTATTTGAAGATGATGAAACCTTTTCATAGAGGACTAGAACATTGATGCAACCACTCAACCTACCTTAAAACATACCAAAAGTATCCTAGCAATTAGAAATAGGAAGATTTAAGATGACTTAAACAATTTTTATTGCCAAAGCATAAACTTATGATGACTTAACCATGACTAGTACACACTCCCTCCCTATTAACCACTTAGACATATGGAAATTAAATGTAAATTTTATTCTATTTTTAGTCATGTAGATGTCCAATAAACCACTTGGTGGTGTTTCCCTTCAAGTTTATTTAAAACATTAAGCAGATTTGATTTGTGATGGATGCATTTGGATGGTAGTAACAATAACTTGTAATCTATCAAGACTTGATTACCTTATAACCTGCCAAATTCTAACGATGAAATGATAGATTTATCATAATGTCACGTTGGGATCAAATCACCATGAATAACTTCATCCAACATCCTTATGAGTGTAGGTACCACCAAATAGGTATTTGTCAAATTTTTCTTCCTTGAGTGAGGGATATTCAAGAAGAGAAGAGGAAAGTGAGACATGTAGTAGGTCTAAAAGATTGAGATCAACTAGAGGTCAAAATATTAGAAGAAAATTTTGTAAATGCATGTATTTTTTTCTTGTTGAATCGGGGTCATGTTCTTATGATGATGAGAGCATAGGTGACATCGAGGTGCCATTGAGGTACAA
The DNA here is from genome assembly GCA_007258455.2 of Sequoia sempervirens. NCBI lineage: Eukaryota > Viridiplantae > Streptophyta > Pinopsida > Cupressales > Cupressaceae > Sequoia > Sequoia sempervirens. The sequence continues at coordinate 50,807,145 of VDFB02379711.1, forward strand.
ACATCTAAGGAAACAATGGGTACCCAAGGAACTTCCTCTAATAAACATTGATTTTTGTGTCAATAAGAGGATATATCGCATAGCACCATCATCATTACATGGTTTGGGATTATTTTCCATGGACAACATAAATGTCTATTATGATAAAGTTACTAAATTGATGGAGTATGTTGGACCCTATTATAGTTACAAATATTGGATGGAGTTTGTTCGATATACATGAAGTATGCATAGGTATGCACTGTCAACAAATTATATACAACTAAAAGATAAGGATCAAAATAAAGGAGTGGCTATGTACATTGACAGAAGGCTAAAAGTATCAGGGAATATTGCAGGGTTTATAAATAGTACATGACCTGGGTCAACAAATAAGCAACCCAATTACATATTTGAAGTGTGTGAGGGAAACTGTGTATTCGTATGTGCAATAAAATCAATAACTATAGGGGAAGAGTTGCTAATTGATTACAATTTGAATCACTTAGTTACAAACATAGTTACTATGGGGGTGGTACGTACTATGTACCATTTTACCCAACTTCCAATTAATGACTCCAATATACCATTTTATTCTTTTTTTTTTTGTAAGTCTATTGGTTTCATTTCGGTAATGATTTTTTATATTTAATTTTTGTCACAATGGAACATTGATCATATGGGGAAGGATTCAGCCCAAAGCATAGATCGTGATGCATCTTCAGCCACTTCTACTTGACAGGTTTACCTCATTATAATTGTACAAATTAGATATGAGAAAAATATTTTATTTTATGTTTTTTTCATAAGTTCCTTGGGTTAATTTTGATAATGTTTTTAATATTCTTGATGTAGTCGGCTGATCAGGGAAAGAAATCAGCAGTAGAGGAGGACATCCATAGGGAGGTGCAGTTAATATTATGTGATGATGACATCACATATTCAACAAGCCCTCTTGATATGTTAAGGAAGACCCAAACAAATGTAATGAAGAAATCCTTAAGTTGATATTCATAGTGCCTCAAACAAATGAGATAAGAGAGAGGGTTAAAATATTGATTGAGAGAGCACAAAACTTGCAAGTAAGTTATCATGAGGTCTTTAATTATAACATAAGTTCATTCATGGTTTTATATTTTATACTATTTTATGTCATGAACTAAAATGTGTTGTTTTTATAGGATTATTTGCATCCTCATGATGCTACTAGCCATGGTTAGGGTACTGTAGGTGTTGCCCAAGCAGTAGGGGTTGGTACAATTGTTGATCTCGATCTTCCTACACATACACCACATCATCCAACCCCATCATCTATGCCTATATTTTCGTCAGAAACAAATAGCATGTAGACATTGGGTAGTGCACCCTCTCGTAGTGAACACATTCCAGAACATGTGTCAGGATGTGTACTTGGGGATGCAGATGCCACAACTAGTATTGATGATGTTTTAACAGCATTTCTTGGATCTTCTCGTATTACTAGTACAAGAACATTTCTGGTCACATTTGTGGTGACTGAGGATTTTGTTCCCATAAAGATAGAGAAGGTCCCAAGTACTTTAAAATGTTGTAATCATTATTATATATAATCCATTTGAAATTTACTTATTGATCGCTCTTTTTAGACTAATGATCCCATGATCATTCTATAGGGAATGATGTTTTTTATAAACATCTAAGTGATATTACATTGGAGCTCTTCAGGCCCACCATACGTACATGGTGGACTGCCCAAAATGAAGATTTAAAGATGAGCTCATTAATAGTTTAGTTGTGTTGTTCACTGATAAAACATTCAACCAAATGAAGGTCCTTAAGAAAGCTGGTACCTATCTAAAGTATGTGAGAGACCAATATAGGTCATATTTAGAGAAGAAAAAAAAGTATGAGCACCCCCCCATGATTCTAGAGAGGAAGTGGAAGGACCTGGTGTCAGATGGAAAGGAGAAGGCTGAAAAGAAAAAAGGAAAGACACCATCAGGCCAAGGAAGGTATGTGATACTATCAACAATGTAATTATATATTGATTACACTTTATTTTTACATAATCTAACATATTTCAAACTTTTCATAGGCTGCCTAACACATCAAAGGAAACAAAGGAAAGACTAGAAAAACATGGGCAACACAAACTTGGCTCTGGTGGTTATATGAAATTAGCTACACTAATTGTAAGTATCAATAAATGAAATATTGCATCCAAAAAATAAATTGCAAACAATTTTGGTTTTATCACACTATAGAAGAAAAAATCATGATCTTATTGAAAAATGTAGGGCTTTGAATTCAACAAAGTTCCCATAGAAGAGGACCTGAAGATTTCCTTCCAATAAGGCTATGGAGTTGTGGTTGAATTCCTAACAGTCTTGACCGAGCAAACATAATCTTCCATTGCATCTAACACACAAGTAAATAAAATCAATAAAGTTTATTTAAAATTGAATACTTGTACAATCTATTCAATATTAATATCCACCATAAAGTAATTATGTGCCTATTTGTTTTAAGTAGATAAGCAATGATAATACTGCACATGACATTGGAATGTAGCCTAGTGAGGGTGGAGCACAACCTGTAGATGAAGGTCATGGTGTGCATCCCGGTACTGGATGTATTCTTGTGCTATACAAAACATAGTATGGATTAATACAATTAAACATATTTAATTGCAATTGGTGTATTAATTAATGTAACCTTTCATGTTTCAACTTTAGAGCATGTAGAGTGTGATCAACATGTTGAGCATGATCAGGCTAGAGAAGATCAAGAACGTGACGTAGCCCCATTAGGTAAAGAGGACCACTCTAATGTTCTTTTAAACATATTTAATTGCAATTGGTGTATTAATTAATGTAACCTTTCATGTCTCAACTCTCGATCACAATTTAGAGGGTGTTCAACATGCTGAGCATGAGGCTATAAGAGAAGATCAGGAATATGATGTGGCCCCATTAGGTAAAGAGAACCACTCTAATGTTCTTTTAACTAATGAAATACTTGTAACAATAATAATAAAACATATCAATTTAACATTTCTTTGCTATTGCAACAAACCCCTCTTGCAGTGACGTCCGCATTGTAAGTACATGACTAGGCATACATTAAGATCAGAAGCAAAGGAAAAAACAATTGAAGGTGGGATAGATGATTTAGAAAACGATACTCCACTTAAGCTTGTTTTAGCTTCAAAAAAGAAACTAAAAAAAGTGATTGTAATCATATTATGAATGAATGTGAATATGTTAATGAATGATTGTTATATGTTAATGAATGGATGTTATATGTTAATGAATGAATGTTATATGATAATGAATGAATGTTATATGTTATTAATGGATGAATAAATGATTAATATTTTATGATTAGGTATGGGGAATTGAGAGCAATGTCAGGGGGGAGGGGCCAAATGAGCTTCCACCATCATGTGGTTGGCCCTATTAAGTAGAGAATATTAAAATATTCTCGAAACAAAGAGAAACTCAATAAGGTAATGAAATTTTGAATATAAGAAATGCATCATTTGAAGCATCAAACCAATATGCAAAGATGAAAGAAATTGCTAAATTTTCACTATGGTGGAAGAAAAATGAATCTTTATACCCTGATACCTTCATTTTCCAAGCCAATTTCTCTTGCTTTGCATAGCTCTACCATGTTTGTGGATGTGATATGACTCCTACACAAAAAACATTTATCGGTTTATGACCTTCAATCCAACAACATCCAAGTATATTTTTAATTCCTCTATCTTTCATCAATTTGTTTACTATTTGAACCTCATACAAATTTTTTAGATGAAGAACCCATTATTGTATAAATAAATTATATCTTTTTATGTATAATTTTAGTTATCTCCCGATTTTAAATAAGTAATATTATTTTTCAATAATATTTTAACCAATAGATGTGTCTAGAAGAATTCATAGACTCCTATGTCTACCTTGAAAGAGCTCACTAATGGAGAGCAGAGGCCACATAAGACTCTCACTGAGAGGCAACAAGTATATGATTCTGACCTTCTAGAGGAGTATCTATCTCTTCTATTTGTATTTCTAGTTATATCACTTTTTTGCTTAGGCACAATATATTATAAAGCTCTAGCAATTTTTTTATTCCCTTACACTACATTTTTTTGTTATTTTGGTTTCCAAAAAATCAAGATGCATTGATCAAGTGTATCACAAAACATGTTGGCTTTAATAATGGAAGACCTATAGCTGCATGTGTCATCTATAAGTCACTTCTCCAATGGCATTCATTTAAGTTGAAAGAGCAAGTGCTTTTGATCATATCATTCAAACAATTGGTTCAACAATTGAGGTATCATTGATTTTGCATTTCCCTAGTTCTGAGTAGTTTATGCGAATTGGCCCTACAAAATATAATGATTTACTCAAAATTTTATAATGATTTACTCATGTGAATTTCTCAATAATAACTACATTTTGAGTCAGAAAAGGATGCAATTGGCCCTACAAAATATAATTACCCATAGTTGCCTCATTCTACTCCTAAAAATCCTTTTGATCAAAGATATTGTGGCAAAAAAATCACATTGGAATGAGCTAGTATGGGTCCTCCTGACCTATTATGGGTTACAAGCACTTTTTAGCACATTAATGAGACATAAAAACTATTGTAGCAATCAGGATTACTAAAGAAGACATATCGAGGAGATTGGCTTATGGTCTCATCGATGAAGATAATCTATCAACAAGACAAGTCATCTCAGGATGAAAAATATATGTTGGCCCAAATGTTTAAGTCTCACCAATGAAGTTTCATCGACTAGACCATCATTTATTTCACCAACAGGAGCACTGGGAATATATCAGTGAGACATAGCAGGTTGAGTAAACATTCAGAACTTTCTCTGATGGTATAAGTCTTGTTGATATACTTCCTCATGCTCTATCGATGAGACCACAAGTCAGTCCTCTTGATAAATCTTTTTAAAATAAAAACTACAATGTTTCATCAAAATTTTGATGACATAGCTCAAAAAAAAAGTGAGATGAGGTTGTTATAGCTTTGACACAATTTTGATCTCATTCCAATGGCAAGATCATCAAACAAATGATGAATGTTTGTTGAAATATCAGGGAGACTAGCTTATGGTTTCATTAATGAAGATAATCTTTCAGCAAGACAAGTCATCTCAACATGAGAAATATATGCTAGCCCAAATGTTTAAGTCTCATTGATGAAGTTTTATCGGCGATACCATCATTTATTTCACCAAAAGGAGCACTAAGAATATATCAACGAGACATAGTGGGTCAGGTAAACATTTAGAACTTACCCCGATGGTATAAGTCTCGTCAATATACTTCCTTGTACTTATCGATGAGACCACAAGTCAGTTCTCCTAATATAGCTATAGCTCTGATGCAATTTTGATCTCATTCCAATGACAAGATCATCAAAGAAATGAAAAATGTTTGTTTGACTTTTGATGAAACATGATCACAATTTCAACAAAAATCTCATGTTGTTCTGACAATTTGGTAGAGGCATGCCACATGTGTTATGGCTACCGTTCCTTGCTAGATCAAAAAAAATTTCATCTATATTTCAACGAATAGGAGGTCCCTTTTTTGTGGTGGAAATTGACAAAGTTCAGTTGTGAATTCAACATTTTGAAGCTTGTTGGGATACTGATGAAAATTTAGTGACAAAAAATTTCCAAGAGATTCATCAAAATTTTGACAATAGTTTGTCAATAGATCAAAAAAATTTCATTGGAAAGTGGAGTCAAATATAGTAGTGAGTGGTTTTGGTGTGCAAAAATCATTGGTTACAATATCATAAAAAAAACACAACATCAAGTCATGAACTAAGGAACAAAGTATAAATCATTCTAACTATTGCCAATTTTCACTACAACTCAATTGGCAGAGTTGATTAGTTTGTTTCATTTTAAAGTGAAAGTTTAGCTAATTTTTGCATGTGTTTAAACTGCTATTTGCACTAGGTTTATCAAGTTCTAGTTATGCAATGTTTTCAGAGAACAGAGTTTCAGAGTTATTACTCAATGCTTTGCAGCATAAATGAAGTACAAAACAAAATACACAAATGATAAAGCATAACATTTGCTTTCATTTATTTCATAATTCTTATTCATATTATAGTATTTCATTTGTTTGCAAATAAAAATGATTGTACAACTTTGCATTTGGATGCATTTATTTTTAGAATGGAATTGAAAAGAATAAATTAAAAGATCCACACAACCTGTGGAGATAGCCAAAAAAATTCATTGCAAGAAATGAATTATACAACTAAAGGTGAAAAATTAAGAAGCAAATAACATATGACATATCCATCATTACCTGATTCTTGATCCTCAGTTGATGTGCTTGTAGCCTCCTTCATCTTGCTTCTGATTCTGAGTATACCTACAAAAAATTGGGAAAGTCTTGCTAGAGCTTTGGATATGAGGCACACTACATGCTCTACCAACAAAGATATAGTTCATTCCTTGAAATACATGGAATCAAATATGAATGAAGAGTGCAATAATCAGAGCCTGAAAATGAAATGTCACATCATGGAACCTTTTAAACTTCATTATTTTTTTGCTAACATTGTTTGTTTCCTATGTAGGTATAGGAAAATTCATGTAGCTGATCATTGCATGAAGACATAAGCATGTGGAGTAAAATGGGCTCCCACAAGAGTAGAGCTCAACATGCTGCCCCTCAACATACAAATTGGACTGAGTAGGGAAATATAGTTTTCATGCTTATATGAGCCAATCATGAGGGAGTGAAACATATTTAAACCATAAAAATAATCAAGAACATCATTCATTAATAACAATCAAATTTGAGAACAACGAAGTGAAAATTACAAGTGAACAATGAGCTCAATTCAAATACAAAATCAAATAAAATGCATCAATTTCAATATTGAAATTTTTTAATACTGTTAAATTTATTGCATCTTTGCTGCCATGTTTTTTGGTCATTTTATTCATGTTGTTCAAGATATTATTCTCTGGTGCAACAAGTGCTTCATTCTCATAAATGGTGATAGTGAACAGGCATACATAATGCCTCATCAACATAACACTAATGAATAATGGAAGCATATGAAGGAGCTTTAGGTTCTCATTTTCCTTATTTCATGAGAATGTTGAGTTGAGAATGTTTTTTTTTCTAAAGCATTCAAGTATGTTGAATAAGTGGTAACAAGCATCAAAGTAACCTACAAGAATATCATAATGGCCAGTTGCATATGTAACATGAAATGAGGTGTTGCATTCTAAACTGACTAAACAAAGATGTCTAAGAAGAGTTAACCATAGTTTTGAGTAAAAAAAAGAGCCATCATATGCCATTAGTAATCAATGAGTGTAGAGGAGGAGCATTATAAAGAAAAAATGGTGTTGTTTTATTCAGTTTAAAGCAACAATAAATAGTGAAGAAGAATATAGGGAAACATGATCATCACAATGGGTGGAATGCATATTACAAAAGGAATAGAGCATAGTCATGAATAAGAGGAGTATCATTAAAGGCTATAGGTCTATCTTCATTTTATCTATGCACTTAAAAGACAATCAAACATAAATGACTCATGAAGTAATAAAGGACAATAAAAAAAGATAGTGTTATGCATGAATAGAAACGACTAATGGAGTATAGTGATATAACACAATTACCTTGTGAAAGAAAGAAACCACTTCATGAGTGGAAAGAACAATGTTTTAAGGATAAATATGAACACTACCCTCTTAGAAAAAATTACAATCCCTTCATCCTATTCATTGAATTGCAAGGAATTAAAAGCTTTTAGGAGGAAATCATGACAAAAGAGGACAATCATCAAATATTGAAAGGAAATATTTGAAGTAAAGGAGAAATATCATAGTCTACCTTGTGATAACAACACTGATGTTAAGATATTGCATGAAAATTCTATTATGAACCTTAACAAGTATGAAAAAATGCATTCTATGAAAGCCTTATGAGTAGATCAACTTTAAAAGGAATAACAAATGAAAGCCCATTTTATGCATTATGATAGGTCATGGCCAAGTTGACGTCTTTTACTGTAAAGTATGGAAGAACCACCTAGGTTTTCAAGATATGAAACAACATTGCTACATATCAAAGAAAATGGAGTGTATTTACAAAACCCATCTGCATTTCTACAAAAAAATTTAAGTTTCTTCAAGAAATCAAAATACCCACTTGTGTTCTTTTGAAAACATTTGTAGATACAAAATATATGTGCTACAAAAAACCCACTTAGGGGTTTTGCAAGTGTATGGAAAATTAGAAAAGGAAATACAAAAATATAGAGGAAAACCATGTTGAAAAATGAAGGCCGAGCTCATAGGCCATTTTTTCTTCTTTTCTTTTCTCTATATAAAAAAATCGTTTGGGTTGTTTGGATGTTTGTAGATACAAAGGAGAAATCAAAAGACATTATAGGGTTTTCAAATGAAGCTAAGCCATATAAAAAAGGCACACTATTTTCTATCCATGGCCATAGCCAGGGAGTCATTCTCTTAAGGAGAAGCAACATAAACAACAATGGGGTATCCTTATTAACAAATGCAAAGAAGAAAATAAACATTTTTTGTTATCTTTTCAAGATGGAGGGCTCAAAATGGCTTTTTTTTGCTCAAAATCATAATGGAGTGGTTTATTTAACTCACCTAGAGCTTTTGCTCACAATTTCTTATAGAAATTTCAAGCTTTCGCTTCTAATAAAGCTTCATTTGAGTTCTCATGATGGTTGTGAAGGAGAAGAACAATTACATAAAGAAAAAATGAAACATAAGAGTTAGAATGTATCCATGGACATGGCCTTAAGTTCTTAAATGGCTTCCAAATGATAGAAAAAATGCTTATTTCAAACTACAAAGAAACATTTTACCTTTTTTCCTTTGTTCTCATCAGTGAATCTCAACAAAACTATGGTTATCTCCATTTTTTTCCCCATGTTTTTTCAAACCTTGGCATCTACATCATGCTCTCAAGAGTGTGCAACAACAAAATGATGGGATTTTCCCATTATTTTTGTGTTTTGATGATTAGGGTTTGACCCTATTTGATGCCAAGTGTTTTTTCTTTCCATATTTTAAAAATGAAATATGTGTTAATGCACAATGGTGGCAAAACACTTCATTGTTTAGGCTGACCATTCGCTAGGTTTCATTTAGCATCATTTCCTAAAGTTTTGAATAGGCATTTAAATGTTTTGCAAAGTCTTAAAAGCCTTGGGGCTTTTACTATTTTCAATGCTTTGTCTTGGTAAAAATAAAAGCCTTCATGGATAAGCCTTAGGCTTTATTTTTATTGATTTTAGAAAATCAATAAAACTCAGAGTATATATTATCCAATATTTTTATGATTTTTGGAGAAAATCAATAAGAGATATCAAAGATTTTTGCAAAGATTTTTTCAAAAAATATTGAGTTGCAAAATCAGAATATCAATAAGCCTTGTTTGTAAAAAGAACTGCAAAATCGTGTAAAGCAAGTATAAAACAATTCTTTACAAATTGTTTTTATTCCTTTTCTATTTTTAGTAGTTTTATGAAAGTTGCATGGTTTTTCTTTTTCCTTGGGTGAATTTGAGAGGAATGGGATAAGGATGAGTTTTTTTTTCTTTTAAAGAAAAATAAACCTATTTTTAGATGCTTTTGGGATGGACTTGCAAAAAGTGTGAGTTTTCCACTTTCATTACATAGTATGATGTAGATTTGGATGCTTTTTTCTAGGATTTTCTATTGAGCTTGGATTAGGGTTTGGAGAGATATATTTTTGAAGAAAAAAATGTATTTTTTTAGAGTTCAAATTAATTGTTCTTCCTCTCTTGTTCATGCAGAGAGTCTTGTAAGTAGTTTTGTACTCATATTTTTGAGAGTTTCACTCCATTCAATAAAATATGGGAGTTCCTTTCTCATTTCTGGTTTATGCTTTGCAAGTAGTGATTTGATGTGTCTTGTGATTCAAATCTATTGGATCCTTTTCCTATCTTACTATTGTTAAGTGATTTGTAGGAGTTGCATGCTAATTCAGGTTGTGCTTTGTGTTTATTCTAAACCTTTGCACACATCACTTTTGAATTATGTGTTTTGTGAGACTGTGAGAATCAAGTTTTAAAGAGGTGTTGAGAGTGGGACATTATCAGAAATCTTCTTAATGTTAGTTAATAATTTTAGGTGATAAAATTTCAATCATAGGCTTTAAATCCATTTTATCCTTCTAACTCTTTACCTCAAAAATTATTTAGAATAGGATTATCATTCGAAAAACTAGCTCACTCTAGAGATTACTTCTTCACTCAAATCACCCACATCTAAAGAAGGTTTCCACGTGTCAATAGATAGTTAATTTTTCTACAAACTTAGCATAGGGTGCATATCTAATTGATAACAGTTTTTGGCATGCCTAGTGGGACCCTAAAAGTTTTGTTTCAGAGGAAAACATCAAGTTTTAAGTTGTTGTTTTGGTATGCACAATAGAGCTTCAACCTTTGGAGGTGGAAAACAACGTACCTAGCAACTCCGTTCTCTCTTTTTCAAGTAGATCTAGTGTTAACAACACAAAAAAGTACACATACTGAAGGGTTGGGTGTTTTCTTTAGTATTATTAGCCTTTGGAGGAAAAATCATCAAACACCATGGTGGTTCCAAGAAGCTTTTTTTGGTTTCAGAATGAGCACCTGTTGGTTTTCTCTTAAAAGATTCTAATTTTTGGTGGCTTTTTAGCCTTTGAATGAACAAGCATGTCAATGTTTCATGATAATATGTCATACCATCCATCATATCATAAAAATCCTACTTACCCATCTTCATATCAGCCATATTTTCATAATCATGTTGTTGGTTTCAATTCCATGGCTTTTCAAAACCAACATCCACAATATGATTACCACCCACCCACCCCTACTCTGCCTCCACCTTAGCTGTCATATGTTAAAAATCAGCCCCAAAATACTGAATACTTGAGTATTAGAGATATAAGGCTGAAGTACGAAAGGAAAATGTGTGAAATAGAAGAACAAAGGAATTAGTCAAATTAGCAGGAAGAGATTACAAGCCTAAAGAGCGAGTTGTTTGAATTCATGAAGCAAATTGAGGAGATCAAGAGACAACTTGAATGTATTATGAAATAGAAAGAGATGGCTTATCAGGCCTATCTCTATGAGCAAGAGTTGGAGGCACAAAGGCATGGAGTTCAAGTACCCCTTACAACCCTCTATTAGCTTGCTTGAGAGGAGGTTTGCAAGTATCAATCCTCAAGATTTAGAAAAAATGAGACTCCTAACATACCTAGAGTCAGAACCCCAAGTTTCCAAAGACCTCATCCCTTGCAAGTTGAGGGAAATGATTATAGTTATCCTAGTATAGTTGCAAATCAGCCCCTTGAGCAACAATTTTCATTGCAAGAAACCCAAGAATCTTCCTAGGTTTCCTCACTTAATGAGTCTAAAGAGGAGCGCATCAATCAGGATACCTTGCTCCACATAGAGGAGCTTAGGAAGGTAAATCCTCTGCGTTGAGCTTTGGAGGTTTACCATCTACAACAACAAAAGATTGAGCAAATAAGGCATCTCCTGATGTGTCTTTCAATATTTTCATTAATAGATCTCCTTGTTGTTTTGAAGAAGCAGAAAATGTTTCAGTGCTCATTTTAGAAGATAAATCAGGGTAGTAGGCTGAGGTAAAAGATCCTACTCAAGAGGATAGCCCCAAATTTTCATTTGATGAGTTGCCTTCTTTTGTGAACCAAGATGAGGAAAGCATGCTCATACCCACAGTAGCTGCAAATCAAGGGTAAGAGCATATTTTAGGGAGAAATAACCAGATGAAACAACAAGATATTGATAACTAATTTTAGGTATGTAGTTGGTATAGTGATGATGAAGAGCTTAAAAATCAGAAATAGCTAGTTGTTGAGATGTAGGAAAATATTGGGAATGAGAATAAGGATCACATTAACAAAAGGCTGATTCGTGAACAAATAGTTGAGGGTAGCATTGTTGTGGAGGTTCAAAACTATGGTGTGTCTAATGGCAGGCATAAAATGGAGCACAATCTGGAGATTCAAAGCATAATTTAGATAGAGGAAGGCCTAGTTGAAGAACCAATGGACAAAATAGAAGCTAACATAGAGAAATTTGAGGCATCTTCCTTTGAATAATAGTTAAGTGAACTAATTGGACAAAAAAAAGTCTTTCCAAGACACTTCAACTCTTGAGTGTCAAGATCCTAGCTATCTAGCTTGCAGAGACCTTGCTACTTTTTTGAGTTCTTGCAAGGGTCATATAAGTGACAAAGACTTTAAGGAAGATATCCAACTATCTCCCTCTTAGGTCTCTCATTCTCTCACACACTCCATCTTCATCTTAGGTCTCTCTCTCTCCCACTCTCTCTCTTCTCTTCCTCTCCTCTCTCCCTCCCTCTCCCTCTCGAGTCCCTCTCCCTCTCCCTCTCCCTTCCTCTCTCTATTTATTTCTCTCTCCATTTCAAGTCTCCCTCCCTCCCCTCCCTCTCTATCTCTCTCAGGTCTCTCTGACTCCCTCCTCTCTCTCCCTCTCTCTCTTTATATCTCTCTCTCTATCAGCTCACTTCCACTCCCTCTCTCTCTTCTCTCATATCTCTCTCTCTTACACTCTCCATCTCTCTCTCTCTCTCCCTCTCAGGTCTCTCTCTCTCTCTCTCTCTCTCTCTCTCGATCCTCTCTCCTCTCTCCTTCCCTCTCTCCATCTCAAGTCTCTCTCTCTCTCTCCCCCAGACTCTCTCTCTCCACTGGATTTTTCTCCCTTTTTTCCCTTCTCTTTTTTTTAGAGAATCCCAAAATATTATAGAGTGACAATTTTTTTTTTTTTTTTTTTTTTCAAGTGCATGCCCTAACACCTATCAAATAGCCTCTTTCTTGATTTTAACATTAGATATAAAACTTATGTGTGTAAATCAATTTGACACCTCCTCTCTCAATAAAATACATGATTAAAAAAAACATTGATTCCAATGTTAATTCACATTAATAATTATTTTGATTATTGCTTAAAATTACCATTTAATTTTTTCAATTTACCCCTTTAGTAATTAACAGGATAACAATAAATTATTTAAATTTACAATTTAATCCCTACTTAATAATATTAAAATGCAAGACTCTTCAATAAAACTATTAGTATCATTAAAGATTTTATTTCAACTAAGTTTTAATTTCATTACTGTGCTACCTAAATAATTTTATAATTAATAAACATCATATAACCTACACATTTAAACTTACCTTTCTTTATAAACCTCTAATTTTCTTCATAAACCCCTAATTTTCTTCATTTCATTTCCAATTGATTATAAACAAATATTATACTTTTCTCAAACCCTAGGTATATAGACATATATTCCTATGCACACCAACATAAATTTTTATATATATAAGCATTTTAAATGAACAAGTTTAAATTAACAACAAAGATAAACCAATTCTCTTAATTAAACAATTCCATAACGTTCTTTTTCCTTCATTACTTCCCAATAATGTAGATGGATTTACTATTATTTCTAATGGTCCAAGCTATTAAAACCTTAACATCCACTAGCACAACTGAAGTATTAAGCATGAAATCAAGGTTACCCATCTACTGACTTAATTATCACATTTATCTTCTTAATGTAAGATCATTTAGAGGTATTAATCTCCTTTGCTACAAGAATCAATAGATCAATAAATAATTTTCCCTAAGAAAACACCTAAAAATTTACTTGCTTAAGTCTTAGATCGGCAAATTTCCACAAAATATAAATTAAATAACTTAACATCTTCCTTAAAGCTAATTTAATTCAAACACTTGAATAACTAATTTGATTCTTTCTCTAAAGATTTCCAAATTCACCATCTACATATTTCCCATTTATAACCTACTTTTTATTCCATTATAGCCTATCTGCATATATATAAAAGGTAAAATTGTTTTCAACAAAATTGATTAACAACTTACTTGAAAATCAAAGGCGGCCGAAATGGAAAGACACTACATCCTCCCTCCCTTAGCATTTACTTACTCCTAGAAGTCGCTTGCAAGCATAATCCTATAGACTAACCACTGTATCAATCATAATAACAACATTAATTAAACAAGTAAAAATTAAATGACTCAAAGTGAAATGATACCAAAATGGAAATGGGGTCACAAACATATGACATCGTCAATCATAAGGATGGGGTGTTGGACTAGAATGGGGGAACTTCCTTATGAACTCCATTTTCCACTTCATACCAATTGGGATTTATGAGGCTTGCCCAGTCCTGACAGTGAAAGTGGAATTGAGGCTTGGGTACTTGCAACCCTGCATAAAAGTAAATGTCAAGCAACATATATATATATATATATATATATATATATATATATATATATATATATATATATATATATAACCATTAACAACATATCATGAGAGGAAATCATAGCATAGTAGGGTGTTCATGAGTGAGTGATACTACTCTATTCTTCTCACTAGACCTCAAACAATAATGACAACATTGAGTAAAATAATAACATCATTTATGAAAATTACTATACAATTGCATAACTACATAGTACATTAAAAACATCTGAACAGAGTAACATAGCTATCCAAGCAAATTAAATTGTCAAGCAAACCAGTCAAACTAGTGAAACAATCACCATCATATTCTTAAATTTCATAATATAACATGAAAAAGTATCATAATAGTGACTGCACATGAGAGGCATTACATTCATTCACTGGTTCTAGTTATCATCGACACTATCTCTAATCATGCTCTTAAAGGAAAATATGGTGATGTACAATTAACATTATAGTCAAGCATTTACTAGCTATCATATGAAGAATTCTACAAATGTGCTTATTTTGAATATACTTCTTAACTATTGAATGATGAATGTATAACAATATGAATAAAGCAACATTCTAAAATTTATCAACATTATAAGTCCATCAATGAGGCTACAATTAATTCAAAGATGAACTAGTTGACAAAGTATTACCCAATACTTGCTTAACATGATATTAGTATGAATAAAGGCTAATTATTTCACAATGCTAATAATTCTTCACCATGATGATCAAGACAATCCTACTATGATAACCCATGTCACAACAAACAATTTAGTAAATTTACAACAATAATCTAAGAATTCTAGTTCTTGGAAATACTAACTAAAAATTGTTTAAATTTCATCCTAAAGTTTTACTCGAAATTCAATTCTCCATATAGTAATCATATTATAAGCGACATCATAAAGTAATCCCAAATCAAGTAACTAACAAGCATAGTACAAGTCCAACTGGTAAACATAACCAATCTTAATCCAACATAACTTCAATCTCCATGCATCAACATAACTTAAGCATCAATAACTAGTGTCAAATTCCTCAAGTTCGATAGAATTTCATCGAAACCAAACCAAAATGGTGGGACAATCACCCAAAGGGGTCACAATGATCAAGCGAGGGTGATAGAAGACAACAATGCAAGCTCAAGAGTCAAACCATATGAAAATTTTTACATCCTTTCATAATAGAAGGCACAATTTAGCACATCATAAACACAAATTTCTAGGTTAAAAAACTCATTTTTCCACATACACACACAAAACTATTCACTTCATTCACTATTCAACACAAACTTTCATGACATTTTAGCTAAAAGGACAAAATTTAACACTTCAATTTTCTAGAAAACACAACACATTTCTCCATAACACAACATCATAATAGAGTATCCCAATTATCCTAGTCATATATATTGTCCACCAAATAAATCTAAAGGAGTGCACAAGCACCAATCAAAGTCTTAAGGTATATGTTACATCAAAAAGTTTCATCACAAATATGTCTACTTGCTACCAACTAGAGGACACTCTTTTGGGTCCTCATTTGTGTCTATAACCGCCTCTATGGAAGAAGAGAGTTTGGTACGAAGGCTTTCCTTCTCTTCCTTAGTAAAAATAGGTGTGTTACATCCACACCCTAATGGCCAATCCTAGACAACAAATAGTTTCTTTGCTCTTACTGTGTTTTTCGGCTCTTTGATCTTCATCCCTCTTTCCATTTTGAGCTAAGAGAGGGTTTGAACCATGGTCTTGTTATCAGATCTACTAAGTGGAGCTTCTAACATGGGGTTATCTTTGATGGTCACACCCCTTTCTATAGCCTTTACTTCCTTTTCTTTCTTCTTCCTGACCTTCAACCTTCCCATTCCTGCACACAAACTAGGGTAATCCTTAGACTCTAATCAAATCAAAAGTCCTAACTAATCCAAAAATAATATCCATTGACACACACTCAACCCAATCACAAGCTACTCAAATGTCCATAATGCATCTCCTTGGTAGGAAGGATATTGGTGCATTGCACACTACACCGAGGGTCTTATCCTTTCCACCGGTTGTCTACACCATTGGACCAACACCCCCTAGTGACCAACTTTGAATTTATAAGCTAGAATGACAAGAAAAAAAACCTAAAATTCAGAGTCTAAATGCAAGGTTAACACAATGGGCTCAACTAAGCTAGAGTACCAAGTGTTTGGTAACCTGGCTGTGATACCAATGGTGTAATGCCCCGTCGTGCCAACCCCAAAGGACAACAATAACTTGTAATAAAAGCACAATAACTTGTTTTTTGAAAGTTAAACATAACATATAATGAACATGGACAACAAGCAAAAACATTTCAATTAAACATATTCATCATATAACACTTCCATTGGGTTACACGTGACAACATTAATAAACGTAATCCCATAGCAAGACGACCTTTAACTAACTACAAATATCCCACTTAACCATTATATAGAATTACTAATCGATGATCAAACATCCACAACATAATATATATAGAACCATCCATCACACCTATTAACATAATCGTAAATATTTCAACAGATACAACACCATTAAGAATTAGATACTATGAAATGATAACACATAAAAAGTATCAAGTATTTATATACATTTCATAAGCGAAAACATCCATTAGAGATCATAAATTAAGGAAAAATGTTACATTAGTTACAATGATAATAGAAGTTACATCATACAAGAGTGACAATAATACATAAGTGTTCCCCAACATGAATGAGAAAAATTCAATAAGATAGAATAATACAACTGAAAAGGTGAATATAAGTAATGAGACTGGCTCCAACTTGAGTACAATTTTGGAGTTGTTGCAAGCGGCAAAAATTGCATATCTCGCTCTTTGGCTGGGGACCCGATAGGGTGAATAGCACATTCCACCTGACCATGTGGACCCGTAATTCCACCCACCATGCTAGGAGTTGACAAGAAAGATCCCCATTCCTCAACCAAAATAGTCAAATGAACCAAAAGCAAACCAACCAAACTCCACAGCAAGGATAACATTGACATAAGGTAATAACCCATAACATTGCCATCACATAGCCACAACCAAATTCGTAAAGTCCAATAAAAAACCAAATTCCAAATTTTTAGATCAAAATTAAGTAACCATAAGAGGTGCCAACAATAATAGGATCCAAAGCCTTCAAATGAAATCACAACATCAATCAACAATAAATATCAAGGGTACCTTTCATTAGCATCAATCAAGTTGCCATGAGGCATGTGCACAACACTAAAAGATAAATCTTGGAGGCTTTAACAATAATCACCAAGAACCCATTGCCTCAATGTCATCAACAAGTCAATCAACATTCCCATAAGCAACCAAACAAGTAAAAATAAATGGGTATTGTAGGAGAGTGTCATCGCATGGCCTTACATGGATTAGCTAGGAAACCTATCACAAGGTACCACCTCCATCTATGGTTACCTAGGCTGCCTATCTCAAGGCCACTGCTCCATAGGGTGACTCATGCAGGACGACTTACCTTTTATGAGGAAAAGGTAGTGATCTTACCAACCAGGTCTTCTCACATCCTTAGCTTGTGAAAGCACTAATGGTATGAGTGAGGCTCACAATTAATCTTGTTTAGTGTTTAACTACCCAAACCCACTAATTAATTTTATTAGGTTATCACTTATTAAACAACTCTTCCATGGGTTACCCTAAAAATCCCTTTGTGCCTTGGCCCCCATGAAGGGCCACTCTCCCTACGAGACCAAAAACTAAATACAAGCTAGGGGTGTACCTCATCTCACATAAAAATCAAAGTGTACATATATCATATCATATGAGGCAAGAACCATCTTGCAAGCCCATTCCATATCATTGAAACAAGAACAAGTGAGGTAACACCCACAAAACTCAAAATCAAAAACAGGATCAATGAAGCACAAAGTTCCAACTATGGGGAATTAATATAATTCAAGTTTTCTCCATTGCCTCTGGAAGTCTAAAATACCAAAAACCCACAAATTCCCACTTAGGGTAATTCAACCATATCAGATTCCCAACCATCTCAAAATATGACTAAAAGAGAGTCATTGCATAAAATATCCTTAATCAAAACATAAAAGGAAGATGCACATCATGGGGCCACAAAACAACTATATAAGTTTCCTAATCATAAAATGAAAGGAATAGAATAAAAGTGGTGTCATCCTAAAGAGATCTTCATATTCAAGCAACATAATCAATTTTGACACAAATTTTACTGGGCATCCAAGGCAGACCTCTATTTCTCCTCTCAAGATACCCTTGCAATATGGCAACTAATCACTCTTAACAAAGTGAACAATTATGACAATGACAACAATCAATGATAGACATTCTCAATTTGAAAATCAAACCAATCAATCATGATAACCATGAAAGCATTCATCATCCTAAAGACTGATAGACGCTCAATTTATATTTTATTCATTTGTTCACTACAAGAAACATTTAAACTCACAATAATAAATCGTAAGGAACTTTTAATTAATCAAATTCAAGAATAAATCCTTATCCTCTCTTAATTTTCACATGATGGATCATCAAGGTTATTATATCCATCAAGGAAACTATTTGTTTGCGGGATAATTTTTTTTTTTATCCAAAACCTATAATCCAATGAGAACTATATTATTGAAAATGAGGTTCTAAACATTCTATTACAATTTTTAAGAAAACACATTTCCTTCTACAAGTTCCATGCTTGACCTTAAGCTTTATTTTAATGATTAGACATAACAAAATTTTGGTAACCAATGCAATAGGTTCATTCATTTAACCAATACTTCTAATATAAATAATTCATTTCCTTCTAAATCATTACTTTACTAAGAAGTCAATCTATCCTAACTGCATAACAAATTATACATATTACTTCCTACAATAACCATTCCTTAACTATACTATCCTCTCTCTCTAAATGACATAAAAATTATACATATGAATAAGTCATCTAGCTTCCTAATACAATTTAATCAAATCTCATAACTATTGAGTAATTCAGAAAATGATCAATAAATATAAGAGAATTCACTTCATATAACTATCATACTCAATTACTTTCCACTTCTTTTAAACCACCATCATCATAAAATTAAATCAATGATTGAATTTTTAAAGATTATTGATAGGATGTGAGATGAAAGAATGCGGAGATGGAGAGAAGAAGAATCTAGTCGAGATGAAAGCGAATTCCAATTTAAGCTAACATAAACTTAAGACTCCAAATAGGGAATGAGAAGCTTTCCTACTGACAACAAAACTGACTCACAATCAAAGGAAATACATTGAAAAGACAATGGCGTTAATTGAATAGCGCTTCCCCTGAGTTTTCTCTATGCTAAACACCAACATGCCCAGCCAATGGAGACAAGGAGAGTACGATGACTAGAGACATAACCCAATAATGAAGAGAATGACCAATTTGAATGAGAACCAAAAGAATTTCGATCCCAAACCAAGTGTGTGTGAGAGAGAGAGTTCGATGAAAGACCAAAAGTGAGGAAGTGGAGCCAAGAATTTGCTTGATGAAAAGAATAATACCCCACGAAGGAGTGGTCACCATGAATTTAACATCCATGCATGCAACATCGATGTTCTTTCTTGGCAGACAAGGGTGACAGATGAGATAAAACTTTCTTTTAATATATATAACAACATAAGCAAGGCATGAACTCCCAGTGACATGGAGTGGCCAAAGTATAAGCTTAGTTAATTAAACATCATTTTATTATTATTCAAGTGGTCAATTAATTAAATGGAATTTTAGCTAGTAATGACTTAATTCAAGCCTTCTTACACTGACTCATGCCACAACCTCTCCTTGATGATATTTCCCTTTCCCTTAGAGATTTGACTATCCTACAACCACTTGCCAAAGAGAATTAGGGTTAGATAGTTCTTGACAAATCCATATATATTAAATATAACTCATGAACATTTCCATTTATACTTATATAAGAAAATCATTCATACTACAATTACAACATAGAATTTAAAATCCTTTCTGCAATTCATGTATTCACATAAAAGGTAGTTATTACAACTAACATTGCATTCATAATTTTTATTGACATAATAATAATCTTATTCACAACATAAGGGATGTAATATTTAGCCAACGTGTGCATGATGGCTAACATTTCCTTGTCATATATGTTATAGCTACTCTTAGGTCCCCTACGCTTCCTACTCTTGAAAGTGATAGGGTGTTTATCCTGCATAAGAACTGTGCCAATGCCTTCACCAAAGGCATCACACTGAAGCTCAAAGGACTTATGTAAAATATAGTAATGTAAGGACTGAACATGTAGTCATCAATTGCTTAAACTTCTCAAAAAATTCCTATGCTTCAGGAGTTCAGAAAAAAGCACCCTTCTTCATCAAGTCTGTAAGTGTGCCACATACCATGAATAACCACTAACAAATTGACTATAGAAGCCACACAACCCAAAAACCCCTCTAAGCTGAGTAAGACTCTTAGGATTAGGCCACTCAATGATAGCTCAGACATTGTTTGGATCCATGTGAACGCCCTTTGCACTAATGATATGGCCAAGGTATAGTAACTTTTTCATGCCCAAATCACATTTAGACTACTTGGCATACAAGGACTCCCTATAAGGAATGCCCAACACTGTATCCAAATGGGCAAGATTCTCCTCCCAAGATTTACAGTAAACCAATATGTCGTCAAAGAAGACTAGGAAAAATTTCCTCAACTGTGATTGGAAGATCCTGTTCACGGTGGACTGAAACGTAGCAGAGGCATTGGTTAAACCAAATGGCATAACCTTAAACTCAAAATTTCCATAGTGGCATCTAAATGTTGTATTCTTGATTTCTTTCTCTCTGACTCTAATCTGGGGATAATATGATCTCAAACCTACTTTTGAAAAGTAACAAGCACCATGAAGCTCATCAATGAACTCGTCAATACAAGTTATAGGATACCTATTCTTAATAGTCCTCTTATTGAGAAATTTTTATAAATGCACATCCTTAATGTACCATCTTTTTTCTTCACCAAAACTACTGATGAAGCAAAGGGAGATTTGCTCGGTCTAATATGTCCCATAGCAAGCAGCTCTTTTATTATCTTTTCAATTTCATCTTTCAGCCACTTAGGGTGCTTGTAAGGAGTGATGATCATGCGTTTTCCACCCTCCTCCAACTGTATGATGTGCTCAATCCCTCTGTTTGGAGGTCTACTTGGTGGAATTCCATTAAACACCTTAGAGTGTTTAATCCTCAACTCTTGTATATTAGGATGATAAACTAGCTTTTTCTACTCCTCCTATGATGGCATCAACATACACTAAGTTGTCCACTCAACCATGCCATGGCGTATGAGTCTATCCATCCTCCTGAAAGATATCATCCTGAAACTACTATCTTTGATTGCTTTCAGCACATGAGTCTTCCCATCAACCTTGAATCTCATCTCCATCTCTCGAAGGTTAAGGGTAAACTCTCATGTGGCATGCAACCATTTCATCCCTAAAACCACATATGTATGCCCCCATAGGGAGGTCTGAAATCAAAATTGTTTAGGTGCATAGGGAGGTCTGAAATCATTTTATCACACTTAAGAGTGTAACCATCAACAACCTTAACTCTTATACCATAAAATTCCTCTGTTTGTATTCCATGTTTATCAACCAGCCTATCATCAATAAAATTGTGCGTAGCACATGTGTCAAGCAATGTAATGACCTTTTGACCAGCCAAGAGCCCACACATCCTAAAGGAGCCCTCATGTTGTATTCTAGAGAGATGTGCTTCTTGAAGCTTCACTTCCTCCTCCTTTTCAGCCTCATTTTCATACTTTTTCTGACCCTGACGCTTCTTGATCAGTTTGCTGGTGTGATTTATTAGATTCAGAATCCTCATAGAATTCCCACATTATTCAGTTGTCCTTTCCCTTAGGCCTCAAAGGAAAATCATGATTTTCATTGTAGGGACCCTTGCAATAGAAACACAACTTCTTTTTACACAAATCATTGAGTGTTTCTTGGTCTAGTGGAGTTGTTGATTTCTTTCTTGAGTATGATTTTTTTGTCTTTTTAGAGAATGAATTGTTTTCCTTGGATGAAGAAGATGCTTTGGATGTTAACTTACTTTGTCGGGCTACAAGCTCCATACTTCTAGCCTTCTTCATTGCTTCTTGGAGTGATGGGGGATCAAAAGCTTTTACCTATCCTTTGTATGCTTCTAATAGGTCCTCAATAAATAAAATAACTAACCTTCTTTCAGATATGTTGTGAACCATAACTATTAGCTTTTGAAATTCACCAATATATACCTCCAAATTCCCCACTTTCTTGAGTT
Source organism: Sequoia sempervirens (assembly GCA_007258455.2). Classification (NCBI taxonomy): domain Eukaryota; kingdom Viridiplantae; phylum Streptophyta; class Pinopsida; order Cupressales; family Cupressaceae; genus Sequoia; species Sequoia sempervirens. The sequence goes on from VDFB02379711.1 coordinate 50,829,837, forward strand.
GAGCAAGGTCTCTTAAATACAATTCTGGGTGTTTCTTGTCAAAGCGCTCAATCAACTTGTCCATGAATTCTTGGTAAGAGATGATGATGTTATGTTGCAAAGTGACCATCCCATGATGCCACCAATCATGAGCTACCCCATCCAAGTGCAAAGTTTCATACTTGATTTTAGCCTCTTCCACCATAGGCTGAAGAGTCAAGAAGGTATCTAATTTGTCAACCCAAGCTTGTGTTGTTACTTTCCCGCTATTGGAAGTGTGAGTTTTCTTGTAGCATGTTTTAGGTCCCTATTTTGGTTCCTTGGTCTCCTGTCTTTCCTTAATTTGTAATGCTCTATCCTTTCACTCATGTATTGGTCAATGTTCATATGTTGCTTAACCTACGGTGTTAGCAAATCCCATTCATCATGAGTTGTCATGACATTATCTGTGAATAAATCATCTCCCTCTTCTTTAGCATTTCCTTATTTTGGTTCATTCCTTAGAAAGGTAGGATGTGTAGGCCTATCTATGGTATGAGTGGGTGCTCATTTTTCCCTAGGAGTTCCAACAACACTACCATTGTCTCCCTGCTCGTGATTGTCTTCTAGAAGTTTCCATCTACTATATAGCTATGGTGAGTTGCTACAAGATATCTACTACATGTTGCCCTATTTCCAGACCTCTCATAATTTCTCTTGCCTCTCTTTCTTCATTATTACCTTCATTTCTTGGTGGGCTTCCACCTCTCCTGTCACCCATTATTTCATGTTGTGTGTCTGCAATTTGATTTTCCTGTTGTTTTTCCCTTTTGAGAGTGTAATACTTGTGTGGACCAATCTCTTGTGGTTGCCTAAGATACTCTAACCCTCTAGGCTGGCAGTATTAAATCTTTGATACCATTGTAAAAACCCTAGTTCTCCCCAAACTAAAACTATATACTATTGAATGCCAATTGCTGAATTGGAATTTTGATTGTTTTTGGGTTTTATGATTTTTTTGTGTTTTTTGAGAAATATTTTCTTTTTTGTTGTATATTTTGAAAATTATGCCAGGCATAATGAAACTAAGAAACATACAAATACTAGAAAGGAATAACTGCTACAAGATGTATTTATTTTCCATTGATTACTTTCAAGCCTTTACATATAGAAGCATACTTGGAAATAGAGATAATAATAATATTGAAATCTGGAAATTATTGGCAGCTAACTAAAAGACTCCTTGCAAGGTACTATCTTCTTCCAATGTATGTTTCTCCACCTCCAAATTAGTCCCAAATGTTGAAGGAGAGACAAGCGCCAACCAAGGAAGAAGAGGGAGCCAAAAAGGCAAGGCGATTTTCCTTAGAGAAAACACACCAGGTCAAGGAGACAATACGAATGACCTATTTTAGAATGTATGGACCCTTGGAAAGTGTGCCAGTGATTAAAAAATGTAGCCTTATTAGGTTCACCTTTCACAATGTCAAATCTGCCTGAAACCCTTGATGAAAACTCTTCAAATTTGCATAGTATTGGCCTTTGAATGAAACCAACTATTATAGGCTAACTTCAACTGATGTTGCAGAACCTCAAAAAGCATGAACAATGAAGAATGAATGTTCTCCAATTTTGAAAAGCTCTATAAATGCAGAAAGCCTTGGTTTCTCTTCTCCAACACCAAAGAAAGTCATAAAGTGAAATTATCAAATGCACAAGAGATGATTTGATTTTCTATTTGGATCCTTATATATATTCCTCAAGGAGGTCAATCCCTATTTTTCCTTTTTGATCATTTAAATAATATAAATTTTTCACTTTGGTGATATTAAAATATGACCTTGAAATTGGCACCCAAGTAATTAATTAAAATGGCCCCATTTTTAATGTCTAATGGCCCCTTAAGTCATAAAGTGCAATTATAACATTATAAAATAACTTTATAATATTAATTATTATTAAAGTCACCTTTAATAATAATTAAACATTATAATTTGTGTGATACTCCTTATTTCATCCAATCAATTAAACTTTGGGATCTACATTGCCAACACATCTTGTTCAGGTGCCTTGCTATAAATAGAAACACTGGCTGAAAGACTCACTATAAATTGTAAGTATGTGAAATTGAGTCTTGAAACCTTTGCAAAGGCCAAGCCTGAACCAAACAAAGCTCTAGAGAAGAATAATGTCATTAACTGACCAAGTATTTGCCTCAAAAATACCCTTTTTCCAAAATAATTAGCCTATGAGGGTCAAAGTGATAGGCTACTCTCATTGACACTGATGTCTAACTGGAAGGGGACATTATAGAGACTTGCATTGCTATTTCCCATACAAGACAAAAAATATTTTCACTTTCTCCTTAATTGCTTACTTTACTTCCATCTTTGACATCCCACATCACTTTTCATCTTTGACTTTAGGGTTAAATGTGTAAACACTTCCCAGTCCAACACCCTTCCAACACGCATCCTAAGTGGTAATATTTATCACCTCCAAAAAAATAAGGACAATGCCTTTCTCCATTATAAAGGATCAATATTATGAGTGCTCCCCTAATTTTCTCCTTGCTACCAAAAATGCTTTTTAATGTGCTCTCTAGCTTTCAACAATAGACAAAAAAACACACATTACCATCTAGATATGATTAGCTATTTGTCATTGGGGCTAGAATATCTTGCCATAGGAATATACTAGAGACATTAAAAAATGGAGTTGTTTTTCCTAATCATTGTTTTATAGAGAAAGAGCAACCATTAGCAGGGTGGGAGCAACTTTCCTCTGAAGATGTGTTGTTGCATGGATTAGAGAGTTCATATTGTTATGTTGATGCATGGAAGATTGTTGCTAGGTGGTTCTCTACATAGTAGCATTGGCATCTAGATTTTGTCAAAGTACTTGTTGCTTTAGAGGGGGAGGAAGGCCTGCATTCATTTGAATAATTTCAACAATCCTCCTAGAATTTTCAAACATGAGAGGGAAAATGAATGCTTGCAATGGCTGCTCATGTTGCTCAATAATTTCATTTGTCCTATCAATGCAAGTATTCATAGAATCAATTATATTTTGATGTTAACACACATGCAGTAGCTTCAAAAAATTAGTTTCTTGGTAAATGGGTGAGGCATTGTTACTAGACTTAGACTCAACATAGACTTGACAAGCTAATTTTGGACCTAGACTTGACACCTACACTTGACATAGAATCAACAAATTGAAAAAACCATAAAGTAGTGTTTTTTAAAGGAATTTAAGGTGTTTCTTTGCGCTCTTCTCAAAATCATGTTTGAAGACAAAAAAATAGCCAACTACAAGATTCTTTGATCACATACACAAGTATACATTGAACAAATGAATACAAAAAGGGATTTGAGTTGAAGGAAATATGTTTTTTTAATATATGAATATTCTCAACTATTTTTTCTGTACAAAATTTATGGATTATGATAGCCATGGTATCAAAAATAGAAAAAAACCATGGTAGAGAGGATCTTGCATCATTTAGCACAACGTTAGTAACTCCATGGTGGGTTTTGTGCTTGCATCTTGATAGGTCCTAAATGTTGTTGCAGCAAATGAGATTTGCATGTGTCAATGACATCCAAGTGATTTGCTCATGCTCTCTCCTTTTCCATGGCTATGGCCTTTGCCTCAAGATCAAACTGACAACCCATTTGTGGTCATCCTTAGTAAATACATGATCATTAGCCTTGTTGATCCAATCTGATGATTGGTCAACCTCCTTTAATGTAGTGGGAGATAAGAAGGTGAAGGTTGTAAGTGAATATAAACAATGTCAGTTAACCTTTACATTACTAATCTATTATGTTGCTTGGAGTGGATGTGATCAAACATACTCCATTTATGCATGCATCTTGATGAGTTGCATAGTTCACTCAGACTCACATGACAATCCTGTTGGTGTTTTTTCTTGTAAACCAGGTTTGTCTCCTAATCTACCTATGGAATTGCCAATTCCAATCAAGGGCAGCTCGGAGGACCTGGACCAACTGATGAGGATTTTAAAATAACCTCGTACACTTCGGGCTCTGCAAGACTCGGGAGGGTGATCCCTTTAGCAATATCAACAAATTGAAACACATACATAACAAAATATTGCTCAACAGATAATCTCATTTAATGACTCAACATAATAGGATAATACTAAATAGAATTGGCTGTTCATCAGTAATATCAGCTACTTGGAGCATGAGTTAACCACAACACTATAACACACAAGGATTTAAAATAGTTTTAAGTTTTGAAGATTGAGGACCAAGTTGAAAGCAACAGAAGTATAATACTTGACCAGTGCTATGAAATGGGCTATGGAGTCATATAACCTAGCATTTATCCTACAATGTTTAAAATGTTATGAAGGCCCTTACAAATGTTATCACATTATGACAACCAGATCACTGAAGTTTTATTTGATAACTCTTCTTATAAATCCACCTGAAACATAGTATTCCTGTCACATATGCTAAAGCAATTACACTATCCTATGAACAAAAGACAATAATAAATGCACCTTTTGCTTCATTAAAGCAATTACATTATTCTTAGAATAGAAGGCAACAACATATATCACTCTAATGCAACAAATGTGCATGAAAAGACTCAAATAATCTTATTATTGAATCAAAAAGAGTAATACATCTCAGAAATGGAGACAATTATCAGCTAAATACAAAGATGAGAACACAATTCATAATAGACACTTTCAGATTTAATGACCCAATTACATTCCCCCTAGCTATACAATTCTACCCAGAGTTTTTGCCTGACTTGCAGAGCTTTCGGAAATTGAAATCCCAGCCTCTCCCTTTACAATGAGAGAAGAAAAATAATAAAAGAGAAACAAAAGTAGCCCTAAGATCAGTCTGATCCGTAGATGCCATCCAAAAACTCAATCCACTATCGATCAACAAGCTACTCGAAACCTCTCTCATCTCTTTGTAACTGAATTTGCCTCTTCATTTTCCCTTTGTTGTTAGTTGTGAAGCAACAGAAAATTCAGCCATGTGGAGACATTCCAAATTCATCTAGCTACGTGAAAATACTCCTTGTGCCTGTGAAAAGTTTTGTTTCAGCTCTTTTCTTACTTTATTTGCAGCACATAATATTCCATAGATATTAAAGTTCACTCATAAAGTCAATAAATTCACTTTATCAATTACTTATGCCTTCACTAAAAATTGTATATTATATGCCCAACAAACAAATATTCTTCCATAGACACATTCATGTGTAATCTCCACTTACCTCATATTTAAAATTATTTGCATCTATGCAAATATTTCACCCTTTCTCTTTATAAAAATTCACTCCTTTAGATAGAAACACATATTTTAATCCCACTTTACCTGGCACATTTAGAATACTTGCACTTTTAAATGACCTGGGCCCACCTCCTTATGAGAAACTTCTCATTTAAACATTTAAAATATTTGGGCTTCATCTTTTTTTTCGTGCATGTTAGAATGCTTTACCTTTTATTTAAATAAAACAATTAAAAAAATTGTCAGCGGAGCCCCCTTTTTGAAAAATTTTAATCTGCGTGCACCAAAGACCTTACCCGGACCCATGCCACGTGGCAAAATCTCACCATTTCGCGATGATTAAAGGGCGTGCAAGTTCAGATGGCGATATGGTGGGGTGCGGTCAGGATGTGGCTGGGTTTTGCTCCTCCTTTCTCCATCGTTGATCTTGTTCCAGCTTGTTTGTTGCCCTAATCTTCATCATGCTCGGCTGCTTTGCTTCACAGGAGTCATGGCGGTTGCTTCATTAGATCTGCATTTTATTTGTGAATACCCTGCATTCGATGCCTTCACATATTCTTTCTGTTATGCATGGTATTATGCTTGAAAGTTCAAACGCCTTTTCAACATGCCTATTTTTTGTATTATGTTGCTACAGATTCAAAGCCTGAGCATTTGCATAAAAGTTTCTAAACTTTAACAGATTTACTTTGTTATATGTTGAGCGCTGCTCCTCCATTACCCACGCATGTGCTTTATATCTGCTTTGAAGGTTGACACAGGCTTCTAAACTCATCCATGTTGTGCGCATCCAGCAATACTGGTGTTCCCTTCTTTATTCCATGCACAGGAAACATGTTGGCTGTGTTTGCCTTTTTTTAGTTTTTAAAAAACATTTTTCAACAAATACATTTGTTTAATTTCTTGCAACCATGGCGTATTCCTCTGGACTGATGATTTTATTCCATACCTGTTGTTGGCCCTAATTTTCCTTTCTTCACATTACTCTGTAAACTGCTCGATCCTTGCATACTGGTGTGCGACTGTGAATTCATCTATGCATGTTAAGGCACTCATTCAAACAAATCACGTGCCATCCTCTATTTGTTGAGCAGAGCCTTTTCCCAACACATGGCGGCCTCACCAAATAGAAATGTTGCTCCATACACCAATGCACTTGTGGAATCTCCATACTCCTCCTTCATAAGGCCGTGCCTTACCCATTTGGAATGCATTGCTTTGTTCTTTGAAAGATCTCCATTACCTTTATCTAAAAGTTTCTGAGGACTTTGAATGGATTAATCCTGTATGGTGCGCATTGGCATTCCATGGTCTTCTCATTCGCATCCATGCTCAGATGGGATACAACCCCTTACCTTTGTCTGCCACTTATTGCATCAAAGTCCTCTTCAACACTTGGATGCCTCCTCATAGCGTACCTCTCATTCCTGCCCTCTGTTTAGCCATTTCCCTATAGGTGAGCCATTCACAAATGACAACAACATTTTGTTTAAAAGTCACTAAATACTTTTCAAGAGATTCATTTTATGTTATTTGATAGACTCCTGTGCAGGCAGAAACCTTCACAATTAGCTAGTCACGCTTGAAAGAACACATTCTGCGCATGTTATGTGGTAATCATTGTGGCATCCTTGCCTGATGCATTTTCCTTAGACGTTTCTTAGACTTTTTCAATGAGGCCATTCTGGACGTATTCTGTAATTGGCATATCACAGGATCACATCTTTTTGGAGACCCCTATTTAGTTCACACATCTTGCCCATGGCACGTTCCCTTTCTATTCATTCACTTTCAATGGATTTTGCATGAAGTTTCCTGCAGTCCCTCTTGACAATCATTCTCTTTGTTGGCACAGATTCTTCATTTCGTTTCAATTTGTAAGAAAATTTCTAAAGCACTTTAAACAATTGCTCCATTCATACATGTTGGGCACCTCATTTTTCCAGTGCAGTATGAGCCTTTTCCTTTGCTTGGACGGTGGAATTTTGTAATTCAAATAATATCAATCTACTCTCTAAGGCGTCCCTATTCAAAGCATCTTGTCTAAGAGTCTCTAATGCCTTTTCAACAAATACAATATTCTGCATATGCTTAACATCCTCGAAGTTCTCTCTTTCCACACGGTGGCTATCTTGGTCTGCACATTGCAAGTGCATGCCTCTTCTGGCGCCATCCTCTCACCTAGTAATTTTCTTGAAAGATATAAAAGCCTTAAATATTAACAAATCTACCCCTTTCATGGTAAACACATAGCCCTTTTCTTTCTCATAGCTCCATCGAACTCCTCCAATACCCGTTGCATTTTCTTGGAGGTTTGTAAAGCATATTCAATAATATCGCTTGTTATATTGTACTTTTGAAGAATGTCTATACCCTCCTTGGCGCGGGCTAGTTTTGCAAGCTGCATATGCTTAGAGGTTTTAAAAGCCTTTTCAATTAATCATTTATTATATATCCTGTAGCTGGCACCTCCTCGCTGGGCCAGTCCTCTAATCTCCTTTAATGCTTTGTTGAATGTTCAATCTAATCGTTGCCTTCATATTCATTTCATGTGCATTCTCCAAGCGTTCCATTCCTTGCTCCAGGCAGCGTGCCATGGTCTGAGCCTGTCTCCACTTTTATTTTGTTTTGATGAATAAACATATTCTGTTCTAATGCACTGGAGATGCCTTGTGCATTTGTATAAACATTTCTATTCCTTTTCAACAATAAAAAATGCGCGAATGCCAATCATTGATGCTCCAATTTTTAGAGCCTTTTGTAAATCTACTTTGCGGTTGCCAGTCAACACTCGGAAGCTTTTATTTTTAAATTTTTTTCACAAATATCTATTTGTATGTCACTACATTTAGCATTCCATTTACAATAGCATTTCCCTATCACTGTGTTTTGATGGATACTCATAATCTTCTCCAGGCTCATTTCATTTATGACTGCCTTCACCGAGCATATTGAGTGCCCACTAGCTCCACTAGCCATTGCATTTACTTGGAGATTTTCATGATTCTTTTGTGCACATCCTGCAAGTTATGGCACCCCAGCCAAAAGAATTTGTTTGAATGTTGCTAAGCCTCTCCTCAGCAATCCATTATAGAGTGTGTCCCCTGTAGCATTCATCTTACTACTACAGAACACTGCTAAAAATCCCTATGTTTGTTACATTATTTGACACCATTGGCTGCATTAAGGACAGAGAACATCATATCTTCTTACTCTGCCCTCTCAAAACTCCCCTGCCCTTCGCAATCTATGAATACATAGAGGCACTTGCATTTCCTTGTGCCCTGCAATAAAGTTGCATATTGAAATTATGCCATTCTTGAATCTATCCACTCTTTGCATTAACTACATTCCCTCATTTTAGAAATGAGTCATTACCTTCATACGCTAAAGCACTGTTAGGCAACATTAACATAATGATAATTTGGTGTGCACCAGAACAAATCATATTTGTGTCTCACATAATCAATGTGTTCTATTGGTATAACACCAATTTCTTCACATGCTTTCAAAAATCTTTCAGCTGTTTAAGTGACCTAACAAATTTGAATAATATTCTGACTCTGTTTCATAAGGAAACAAGTGAGACACTACCCTCTATCACATTCCCTTCCACACCATCATATTTCCCTAACCTTAGTGAGGAGTATCACAATCTGATGGTTATTTGCAATGCCACACTGGTGTAATTCGAGGGACTGCAAAGATGAGTAACTCCAGGCAACATTTTCACTTTCGCTTATGCAAAGCGTGTGGAGTCCCCATGTGGGCCCGGCTAAAAAAAAGTTTATTTTCAAACAACTTTTCCCCTGAATTGACTTGACACAGCCTCATAATACTTCAAAAGTTGAAAAACGAACTGGGTTGCAATTAGAAACAGTTTCTGGCTCATTTGGACATTGAGCAAAATTGACCAAATTGGTTCTGGAGTCACCTCTGAAAACTGGTCAAACGATCTCGTGAAGCCATGAAAACTTGTAGGCACGTAGCCATTAGTCCCAAGAATGTAATGAAAAAGACAGATTAGAGGAATCAACCACGAGGAAAAAGTTATTAATTGGTAAAATTTCCCTCTCAGACTTTTCTGCAAATGTAGCTATTCAGAACCAGTTAAAATTCAAGAGATCATCTTATTGCTAAAATATCAAATCAGCTCCTGGCAAGTTTCCATTGGACACAGTGGATCATTTTGGTACAGAGAAAGTATGTGCAAGAGGAATTTCCTTCAATCATCATCCATCAAAAGTTACAGATGCTTGAAGTTGGCCTCTCAAAAAGGTTTAAGTGCAAAACTGAAGAAATTCAGTTTGGTTTTAATCTGCTAAAAATAGCAAATCAACTCGCAAGGCCTTGAAAACTGACACGTGAGTTCATCTTGGTATAAAGAATGCAAAACAACATTCTTTTTCTCTTGACGATCAATTGGTTGCAAACTGCAAGCTCAAATAGGAGGCACCTTTGCAGAACTGAACATTTGCAAACAGTTGAAAAAAGACAACCCTCCAGCTTCACTTTTTGAAACCCAATCAAAACTTATCATGAGAAGCTGAAAACTGACATGCGGGTTCACATAGGACATATGAGTGCGTCTGCAAAGAGATTTTGCTTGGAAATCAACAAGCTCCAAAATATGACCCTCCAAAGTAGGACATTCAGGCATATTCATCAGGTGCACTTTATAAAGTGTAGAGGCAAAATTTCAAAATAGGCACTTCAAATTTGCAAAAATTTGAGAATGCCAACAAATCCCTTGAAGATTTGGTAGCTTAGCACCAAATCTCTCCCACTAAGCATTTGCAATGAGAAAAATAAATGAAAAGGAACTTAATTTCATTGTTCAATAGTAAGTTAATAAATGTAAAAGCTTTTAAGTATGACCTTAATTGACTTTTCCTTGGCTGCAAGGTTGCACAAGTTGCTTTGCATATGTCAAGTGCAAAGATGTCCCTTTGCACTAGTCTGAAAATCTCAATCTCAGAGATAATTGTTGCTCGAAGTTGTGAATATGCTTCCATCTGCTCTATGGCCTTGTAAAGCTCATTCAAAATTTCCTTAGTGGCCTTGAAATCTATGTGGAAATGGAATGTTGGATTCAAGAAATAACTAGTTGTATGTATAGTCTTATGAAGTTGATGGTGCCCTCCCCAATTAATGATTTCCTATATGGGACAATATTTGTCTTCAACCTCAACATAAATGGCTTTGATGGCTTCCTTGGCCATGTCCATGCCCTCATACACCTAACCCATTGAGGACTTCCCCCCATTAGTAACATTAAGGAAGGTAACTAAAGGCTCTATAACATATTAAAAAATAGTATAAACAAGTAGTTGGATTGAAGAAGAGAACATAAAACTATGAACAAATTAAAAATATTGTAAAAGAGAAATGAAATATGAACTTATGCCTTTAATCTCTATCAATAGAAGCCAAAAATGTTGCTCATTAATTACCTAGTCAACAATTTCAACTCCATTTATGGTTCATGAATATGAAGATTGGGACCACTTCTTACTAACTAATATGTGTTTCAAAGCAGCTTTTGATTGAAGCAAAGATTGCGATGTGATAAAATTAGTTGGAAAGCAAGTTACAACAGGACGCACTAATTTATTCTATGTATTTCCTCATTAAGTAAAAGACCTAAGCATGGTTGTATATGTATCTACAAATACTTCAATGATGGTCCACAATTGGCTTGATACATGAATGATTTCCGAGATCCTCCAATATAAGGTCAAGACAATGAGTGGAATAGGGAGTCTATAAACTAGATAGACACTACTTCATAAAATTTGTACCTGCAACAACATAATTTGTGACGAAAGCACACACAAGATCAATTGGTTACATTCCATTATCACACATTGATGAATACAAAAATATGCAATCCCATATTATTAATATTTGTTTAGATTGTCATTGGATTGATTTTACATTTAATTACAATCGGCTTTAGAAAGCCTTTACTTTCTTGTACTAACTTCTTAATTCCCCTATAGGAAAGTAACGTTGATAGCTAACTTATCAACTACCAAACTAACATCTTCCACTAATTAACATACTAACATTTAACCATTATTTCTAAATTAGAAGTTATTTATTTATTTAGACCTACTAAACTAACTATAGATGTGATATATTTGCAACATTTTTTTGCATAATCTATAGTGATTTCCACACCATTAGCTTCATTGACCATGGGCATGACTTCTTCTAAAACATTGTAAAGGAAATCTGTATTTTTTTTATATTCACTAAAACATCAATGGATTTGATGAAATCTGTATCACTTGAGGAAGAAACACAAAAATTCAACATCCTTTTTCTCTTATCTATCCAAACCTTAGAGATGATGGTGCAATTTTTCCTTCGCCATACCTTACACTTCTCATCATTAATAGACTTCACATTTGCCATCTTTTCATTTACAATTGGGCCATTTAGCTCCTAATCAACGGGGGCTTTGAACTCTGCCCCAACAAGAACAATAACATCCACTATTTTTTTCCAATAAGGAAAACAAAAGTAATTTAAATTTGAGAAGCTACTAAGTTTTAAAATTTAAAAGATAAATAAATAAAAAAAACACATTAAAACAAAAAAAAAAGAACTAATTACTTGGCCATGTGAAATTAAACTAAACAATAGAACCAAAATTCTCTCACTACAATCCTTGCTATTTAATGTATGCATCTATTACCATTTGTGCTCTCAAGTGATAGTTGGGAACTTGGAGAAGTGCAGGTACAATACACAAATCTAATCTCAGTCCATGAACTTTAGGCTCAACATTAGTGTTTGAATCTAAAGGGAATGGAGGAATAACAAAAGAACTGAAGAGTCTCTTTGATATATGTTTACCATTTCATCTCATTGTTTCTTTCTAAGATCCTTTTCCTCAACAAAATCTAATTGATTTTGGACCTCTCACATAACATTAGGTGGCACTTGTGTGCACAAAGAAGAATCTTGGCCAAGTATTCATGAAATTTGAAATTTTAGGCAATTAACGCTTCCCTCACTAATTTTCATTTTACATAATTGAAAAACAACTCCGCTTATTAATTAGTAGAAATATTATAATGACTTGTAAATTGTATGTAAACTGCAAAAGAAAAAGGGAAAATTATTTAACATATGTACTTCAATTTTTTTGTAAAAAGAGAAAGAAATTAAAAAAAAAGGATTATAGAACAAGAAAAAAATAAAGGGAAAATAAAGAAAAAGACTTCTCTTCATTTTGTTCTCTTCTTCTTTCTTGTCTCAAGAATTCAAAATGGAAAGAGAAAAAAAATGTAGAATGAAATGCCAAATGAAGAAAGAAAAAATATGAAAATATTCAAAGAAAGACATACTTCTTCAAATTTAATGCTCCATATGGATCATGGACTACATTGAATTGGCTATGGGATCCTACAAATGCATCGTGTGCTCCTTTAAATTCCTTGTGGTTGTTGGAGTTGATCCCTCAACCCTACAATTCCTAAGGATCACCTGCAATCAAACACTTGCCACAAAAAGAGAGAAAAGAAAATCTATGGAGGCCAAGAGTTGATTGATCTGAAAAGAAATGAATCATTATGTGCTTGAATTAATGAAATTACAATAAATAATCCTTATAAAAGAAAAAAGAAAAAAGAAAAAAAGAAAAAAAAAACTTTACATAAACCTTGTTGATGTTATAGCCATGGGCTCCATACTTCCTATGATTTATTTAATAAACAATAAATTAAATATAGCCATTGGCTATTTATTTATTGATAACGATTTTGTGAAGAGGTGCTTCATTTGAATATTAAATAATATTTATTTATTGTGGCTGACTTTATTTTAATATCTGCCACCCTTTGTGTGAGACACAACCTTTCATTGGAGGCTAACTTTACATCTTGAAGAGTCACATTTGTTTGAAGATCTCCCATCGAATTTTATATAAGGAGGCATTGTTCATTCATTCACTATCATTCATTACATTCAATTCAAGTCAAGTGTGATTTCATCATCAGTAAGAGTTTGATAGTGTGCTCATTATTCTTCTTCTTAGAGATTGAAGTCATTCTTCAAGAAGGTCGATATTATCATACAAGGAGATTGATATTATTTATCTTGAATTTGCATCAAGCGTGGTGTTGGTAATTTGGCCTTGTGATTTGCCTCATTGTAAAGTGAATTGTTGGTTATTATTCAATATATAAGTGATATATTTTTGTTGGGTTTTTCTCCCTCAAGTTGGAGGGTTTTCCCAGGGTATATGCTATATCAAATTAATTAAAATTGTTATATATCTATTTATTTAATTTCTGATCCTAAAACTAACAAACCCTAGGTGAGGATAAGACTAGACTATGCCATTTGTGCTTATCCTATGACTTGAGACACAAAAACATCTGACCTAACCAAGCTTAAGTAATAGAGTGAAAAGGGACTTAAGTAATTAAATGAGTAATTAGGTAAATACCCTTGTACTCTAATAATGCAATACTACAAATCTACAATCCACACTTTGATCACCATTTGCTACCTAAATCTGTTGGCTATGTTCTGCTATGATGTCTTGTTTTTTTTCTCTATAATCTCTTTTGTGTTTATTATTTGTTGCAAGTGATGTCTCTTTCCTTTATTTTTGTTTTCTAGCCTTTTAGGGTTTAGCAAGATTTTTTTTTCTTTGAGGGGCATTGTGCATCTACATCGAATTTGAGATTTTCCCATACTTGTAGTTGAGTTTGCAAGCTTTGTTTCAACTAGATTGGCTCAGGATTTTGTGACTCTACCTAGTTCTAGATTGGTTTGGTAGCTTTGGTTTGAGGTTTTTCTCTTTGTAAAATTCCTATTTTGATTATAATGGCATTTGCAATTTTAGAGAAAATTGGATGCAAATTTGGATAATATTTGAACTAGTTTTGAGGATTGAAAGTTCTAAAACAAAGATAATGGGTTTCAAAAGATTGAGAGGAGGTGGCTTTGATTTGAGTAGTGGAAATCTATGGGGTAAATTGTGGATAGGGGTAGAATTATTTCTGAAATGGTTAGAAATTGGAGTTGACCGCTCATGGGATTGTAATGAGTAGCTTTGATTGGCATTAATATCAAACTTGGTGAAGATAGGAACTAGAGAGGGTCTGAAATTTTCATTTTAATAGGAGCATTTTAGAATGCAATGTCCTAGGCCAAAAAATAACACAAATTTAATTCTTAACCTTCCACAAACACTTACTAGTTGAATATCAAAACTATCATGCCTTATTATTTAATGAAATCTTAGACAACTTAGATTTAAATTATCGTTAATACATCAAAAATTTCATTACACTTTGATCAACAATGGCAACCTAACATCTAATCTTATTAAGATAAACAAAAAATATAGATGTGATTACCACTATTTTTCCTATTACAATAATGACTACATTACATTCAAATGGTTCTACAACAACATGGAATTCATATAAAGAGCAATGACAAATTGAATTAATACAATGTAGTTGGAGTCGATGTCTAATGAAGCTCAAATGTGAACTTTGTATGATATCACCCTTTGAAATCACTATGGTTTTTATCCTAGGATTCCCATGCTCAAACCCAAGGGCTTAAAATGAATTCTAAAAGGAAATTTGGTTAAGTATAGATGATGAACTTGGATTAAAACATTAGATTTTTTATATCCTTCACAAATAGAATAGGTCGACCACCATGTACACGTACAACTTCAAATTTGAATAGTGATCATCAGTGAGAAAAATTCCACTTTGAAAGTGATGGCACAAAAAATAGACTATTGGAAACAATATTACACTTGTTGGGAAGTTAGGAGGGAATGAAAACATAGGAACAAATATTGGGAATCAAGGGACAACCATATCACAAGACTCCAACTATAGGACGAGGTGTTGGGGTCGAGCAAGGGGTATGCTGATAAGGGAAAGTTTAAATGTCCGACATGAATATGGGAAGAGTTGGAGGAAAAAATATACTCAAGAAGGGAAAACACATAATATATGGAAATAGGGAAGACACAAGTGCAAACCTAATATGTATAAACTTAGATTGAATGGAAACAAGACATGACAAGTTCACCTCACTCAAAATTGCTTTTTGTAGGTTTGGATGTTCTGATTTTTGGGAAAAGACACAAGTACAAACCCAATATGTGCAAGCTTAGATTGGTTGGATATGGGGCATGACACAAGGCTTGTGATGAAATCTATTGAGATACTTTCCCATTTATGATCCAACATGGGCGACAGATGCAAAAGAATTGCTAGAAATGTCTATTCTATTTTATTCTCTTGAAAAATGATGGATTCTTTGATATGGGTGAGGACATCATCTTTGAGTCCCCTACATGTGAACCTTTCTTTCATTTCTTTGTAGGTTTTGAAATACCCAAGGTGGCCCGCCAAGGGAGTGTTTTGAATTGCTTGCAAAATCTTTCCCTTCAACCTTGATTTTGGTACCAAGTAGACTCTTCCCTTATAAAGAATGAGTTCATCACAGATGGTGTATTTGTTGTCCAAAAACTTCCCTTCCAACACATCAGCTTCAAACGTGTTCTTGGCATACTCCATTATGATTTCATTCTTCCAATCCATAGAGTTTTGAGACATGGAACATAGATTCAACCTCGTGGATAGTGCATTAGCAACAACATTCTTTTTCCCTTTGACGTAATCAATATCAAAATCATACACTTGGAGTTTTCTTATCCACTTTTGTTTCCATTCATTTAGATCCTTTTTATTGAGAATTGTTGTGTAATTTTCCCTTCTCGGTAGTGATCAATTTTGTTGACCATTAACCTATTCTAGAGACCTGTAGGCTAGTTGGAGGCTAAAATTAGGGTTTCCACTTCAGAGGTGTGTTTGAGGTCTTTCATGTTGGAGTTTCTTACGCATGTCCAGTGGAGCTTTCCGGGTTTTTGGAGAGCTTCACATTGAGGTAACATGCATGACAGGATATTGACTTGCGTTTTCGGCTGCTTTTTGGAGGCTTGCATGTTGGAGGTTTCCAGTTTGGATTCTGGATTCCTTCTGGGTTTTTAGAGAAATTTTCTAGACTTACTATTTTTAGTAAGTTGCGATGACTGCTCAAAATGTGGAGAAAATGAGTTTGGAATAACTTACTATTTTTTAGTAAGTTGTATGTTTGGTAGTGTTATTTTTTAGTAGCAGTTCAACAGTTTAGAGTAGTGGTTATTTTTGGCAGGTCAAGTTGGGCAGTTGGTCTTTCCAACATTCTCGAAGCTATTTTTGGCAAGTTGGAGTTATGTTGGGCATCTTTTGGTGGAGCTAAAATATTTAAATATTCTTGGCTAAGTTTTGGAGGATGATTTATTGAAGTCATATTTTAATGCTTTTTATTTGGGATGCCTAGCCTTGAGATGATAATATTTTATAAAGTGAGATAATATTAAGGCTATTTGGGATGCCACTTGGAGAGATAAGTGATTTTATAATGTTATTAATTAAACATTTTGGAGGACTTATTTGATGAATTAATATTTAAGTGAAATATGTGCTAAGGAAAAAGGGGACGCCAAGCTTGGAGACATTTGAGTTTAATTAAATATTTCACTTAAATCTTTTAGTGAAATATTTGCAAGTTATAGAATATTTCACGTAAGTCTACCTTGGATGCCTTTTGGTCATATATTTGCATTCTATTAAATTATATTTCCACATATGGGTTTGAAATGAAATGCAAATGAAATTTGGAGAAAAGGTGAAAAGTGAATTTCATTTAGGCACCCTAATTGGAGGGAAAAGAAGATTTGAATTTGGAGATAGAAAAGTTATAAATAAGAGACTTGGCCTTCAATTGGATTATCTTAATATGTCTTTAGTAATGTTATGTTGTCGGAATGGTAATAGGGTTGCTTCAAGGAATGCATGCGTCCCAGCATGGGCTCGACTTCTTGCTTGAAAGATAGCAACTAGTGGAGAGTTAGTTTGTAGTTGAGTGGATTTGTAGTGAGATTTTGCATTGAAGTAGTTATTGTGCATTTGTAGTTTAGTTTCTACCATGTTAATGAAGTTCTCGAGTTGCTGATTCATTATAGCTGCACATTGTTTTTACTCATAAGTCAAAAAATAAAAAATATATTCATTCTGGGTATTGGCTAAAACCATTTATATGCCCTAGGTGCCCCATTGTGAAAAGTTTGGTGATTTTTAATGAAGAATCTGTTTTTATCTTGTTGGTAGAACATTTCTGGAGGTCGTACCATTCTTTTTTGCTTGGAAAATGTTTAGAAAATGAATTTACAAGTTTTTAGAATCATTTTTTTTTAGAATCTCGTTAACATCTTCATAGTGCTCATTTGAATCAAATTTCATGTAATTTGGACAAGTCTAGAGAGAGTTATGAGAATTTTAGTGAGTTATAGTGTTGCTGATTATGCATTTTTAGTCTATGTTCAGTCATATCATATTGTTAGAGTTTTCTTTAGGAATGGGGTTTGAGTCCTTGAGTCATATTGAGTATTGGAGAAACATTAAACTTCATCGCAACATTGATATATCATTAATTCAGTGTTCTTGGTAGGAAACTCTTTTTATTGTAAGGTTGTTATAGTAGTACTGTTCAACCCTTTCTATTTCTTGCTAAGTTGCATTGTATTCCCATGGCTATGGAAGAGACTAGCCCTAGCTCAGTCTTTATTGTATTGCATTGGATCCTCATCATCATATGATAGCGCCTTGCTCGCCTTGAGCTTGGAGTACACATGCTTGATGATTCACTTACTTTCAGCACTGCATTGTCATCAATAGAATCTCCACCATATGATAGCACCATTCCCACCTTGGGTTTGGCATGTACATGCTTGGTGTTGAGTTTACTTTTCAGCATTGCATCATCTCTTTCAGTACCTCCACCATATGGTAGCTCCTTGCCCACCTTGGGTTTGGAAGCACATTCTTGGCGTTGAGTTCTTTCAGCATTGTTTACTTTCAGTACTGCATGCACAAGATTCTTTGACCATATGCTCGCCTCTCCTAGGCACATTCTTGGTTAGAGTTACCTTTCACATAATTTTGGTTTTGGAGCTAACCTTAATGAGTGACTGTGTGCTTGAGCTGAATTTTTCATTAAATAATTGGAAAAAAATTGGTTTGGTTCATTACATGTTGTGATTAGTTTTGACCACAAATTGACCACCCACCAAGTATTGCCTAAATTTTACCAATGTGTGCATGATGGCTAGCAATTCCTATCATAGATGGAGAACTATGTTACCACTTCTATGAGTTTTTGAATCTCAAAATAAATTGGGTGTTTTTTTTGTGTGAGTGTTGTGACTTTTTCACACATCAACCCATTCCAAATGGGGACCCCCTAATTTTTGCTCCATTATGGTCTTTTGGCTTTGGTCTCTCTCTCTCTCTCTCTCTCTCTCTCTCTTTCTGTCTCTTTTTTGTTGTCTGCCTTTCCGGGGTGTGCCCTCCTTTGAACTTAAATGTGAGATTTTGGATAAGTCTAAGAATTAGGGTTTTGAATTTTTTGGTCAATTTGAAGTCAAATGGAGTGAATAAGTTGGAATCTTAGCTTCACGTTGTAGTCAGTATGCTTCCAGTAGGTCCCCAACAAAATTTTAGTGAATTCTGACAACTTACTTTTCTTAGTAAGTGTTCAATTCAGGGCATTCCCTTTGCACTACTGAAGTTCTCTCAGTTGCACTACATCCAAAACATGTCAAGTTGCTCATCTACAAATCTTGAGCTAAAACAGACAACTGTCTATTTTTAGTAAGTTCAACTTCTAGAGCAGATTTTAGGGTTTATGTGTGAGGTTTTTCGATGCATGTCTGGAGGTTCTTTTTGGGTTTTTTGAAACCTACGTAGTGATATAACATGCAAAATGAGAAGATCACTTTCGGTATTCAACCTTCAGGGGCTATTTTTAGGGTTTGCATGTCGAAGTTTTCATCGCATGTTAGCATATTCCTTGTGGGTTTTTTGAGGGCTTCGCAGTGGTATAACATGTAAACCAAGATCGAGACTTTTTCATAAGCTGTCTTCAAAGGCTATTTTTAGGGTTTGCATGTAGAGATTTTTAGCGCATGTCATGTTATTCTTTATGGATTTTTGAAAAGCTACGTAGTGATGTGACATGCAAAGTAGGATGATCACTTTTCTGGGAACTTAGTATTTTTAGTAGATCCACTCTGGCAACCCCCTCCCAGCACATCAGTACCACAAATAGAATAGAGTGCAACATAAATGAGGTCAAACAGAGGTCATTTGATAGGCATGCAACTCAAATTAGGGTTTCCAGCTTTGGGACCCAAAATGAGGGGTCAAATGCCAAAATTTCCAAAAACTGAGGTATCCCATCATGATCAACATCTTTCAAAGAGTTCACTGGTAAAATTTGAAGACAAATGGAGCACTTACTATTTATAGTAAGCCACTTCTGAAATAGGCTATAAATAGTAAGTTGGCATCAGGCACCAGTGTGAACAGGCAAGTCTACTGATGAGGAGACCCAACGGTGTAAATTTCAAGTCAAATGGAGTTGCAGAGGTTTAGGAATCAAACACTTGCTATTTTTAGCAAGCCTGTGAAAAAGAATTAGGGTTTCATAAAATCTAGGGCAAAACATGATAGTCATGCAGAGGCATCATCTAGTCATGATCAACATTCTTCTAGCAATCCACTCACAAAATTTGATCCCATTCTAAGTAGTTACAATTCTTAGCAGGTTACTAAAAATAGCAGAGGCATGCATGCATCATGCATCAACAACTTGGCCATGTCACGAGGTTCGAAGCAAAGTGAAAATCAATCCTTCTGGAGCTAGAAATTAGCTTGAATGGTAAAATTTGAGAAACTTTCTAAAAATAGTAGGTTAGGGCAAGCTGAGGGCATCATGAACAATTTTACCTAAGTCAGACGAAAAGCCATGAAAAATTCACTAATTCTAGGAAACTTGAGGCTCCAACATCAAAATGCGCCCTTGAAGCTGAGGGTTGATGAAAAATTTCATAAATCCTCAAAATTAGAAGCTTTGGGGTCAAAATGTGCCTAAGGAGAGCAAAAAGTGATTAAAATTTGTCTAAGTGTTGCAAACTTGAAGCTTAGACCCCTACATGCACCTTGATTTTGGGGAGTTGTTAGTAAAAATCTTGATGTATGGAAAAATGAAAGCTCTAGCCAACATATGTGCCCTAGCAAGGAAAGAGAGGTGAAAGTTTCTAAGTATTGAAAATTTGAAGCTCCACCCCTCATATGCGCTTATGCCTGGGAGGAAGCTTGGAAAAAAAGGTTTAAGTATGGAAAACTTGGAGTAGCTACCCCTAAATTCGCCTTCACTTGGAGTTTGAGCTGGAAATTATTTTAAGTGATTGAAATTTGAAGCTCAGCCTAGCGAATGTGCCCAAGAAGGAGGTCTTTTAAGTGTTGAAAACTTGAAGCTTAAACCCCTTGTCTGCACCTTGACTTGGAGGATAAGTTAGAAAAAGTTTCTAAGTGCCACAAATTGAAAGCTCAAGGTGTTGTATGCGGCCAACCTTTTGAAGAAGAAGTTTGAATTTTTCTAAGTGTGGGAAATTGAAAGCTTTCCACCCTAAATGCACCCTGGCTTGAAGGAAACCTTGGAAATGTCTAAGTATGGAAGACTTTAAGTAAGTCCCCTTGTGTGCGCCCAAGAACTTGAGGAGGGGTAAGAAAAGTTTCTAAGGAATTTAAAGTTGAAGCTGTGCATATGAAATGCACCCTTGCAAGCTTGGAGGAGTTGGAAAATATTCTAAATGTTTTAAATTGTAAGCTAGACCTCCTATATGCACCTTGAGAAGAAGAGGAGCTAGAAAATATTCTAAGTCATGCAAATTGGAAGCATCAACACCTAAATGCGCCTTGACTTGTGAAGGAATTGTTCTACATTTGAAGTTAGACCCTTGATGGCACCTAGATTGGGACATGAAATGATGAAATATTTTCTAAGTGCTAATATTTAAATTCCTTCCTTAGAGGAAAATACGCCCCAAGTTGACAGGGGTGATGAAATTTTATATCGCAGGGATGAATTGGCTGTGAAATATGTCAGGAGGTGCCAACTTCATGAAGTTGATGAAGATTGTCAAGATAGAGCAAGAAATTTCACCTAGAGATGAAGAATTGGAATATATTTGATGGAAAAATATTTTTCCAAGGTCTAAAAAATTGAAAAAATTAAATGTACCCCTTTGTTTGGAGACACATGAATTTGATGCTTTCTAGAGGAAATTTTCTTCTGGGTACTAGATGTCTTCGATGAGGAATTTATTTTAAAGTCTTCCACACTTTGTCGAAGCCTTCAGGATGAAGATTTTTGATGGGCATAGGATTGATGAATCTCCTAAGGAAAATTTGAAAAAATTTCTATGGCAAGGAATAAAGTGTGCTATGGATATAAAAATTCCTTCACGGATGAATTTGAAGATGATTGCTTAGATGATTTTTGATCAAATTCCTAATGAATTTTTTTTGCTCAAGCTAGAGTTGGATGAAAGTTCAGAGTGAACGCCTCAGTCGAAAAAGTGAGGAAGATGCAGTTGAAGCTATCAATTTTAAAAGATGATTTAAAAAAAAATACCCCTTGAGGAAGATGAAATTTTTCTAAGGTATTGAAATATGATGCACAGGTGTTATATGCCCCAGCCTACAGATGCTGAAGAAAGAAAAGTTGGCTAGAAAAAAATGGTGAACCCTTGGAAGTTAAAGCATGAAAATCAAGTAAGCAAGGTGAGTTTATATTATGAGGTGTTCTGATGCCCTTCTTTTATCTGTTTTGTAGGATGAACACCGGGGCTAGAGCACAATGACTTGGGGAGATGAAGTGAGTACTTGGAAGAAATGGCTAATTGTTGGAATTTCTCCTCAAAGACCTAATATGCACTCAATTCAGAGAGCTAGATGGTGAGGAAGAAATGCTCGAGTCCAAGATAAGAAGACCCTTTAGGATCATAGGTGGAGAAATAATCCCCCCCCAAGCAAGTACTTCAAAGTTGAAGAACAACATCAAGGGAAAATCATCATCCAGCATAGGAAAGAAGCTTTAGTCTTGAAATTTTAGATTGAGAGCATGCCTGCTATATCAAATTCAAGAGGATTGAAGTTGTCATGATCAAATTGATCTAGTTTGCATTCAATAAGAAGAACAAGAATCTTTTGGAAGATGATGGACATTAATGGCTCATTTATTACCCCACTCCTCTTGGTGATAGTTTTTAGGGTGAATCTTGTTTAGGGATGAGGTGGCACAATCTGGACCATCCAACCGATTGTAATATGGGTCGTCCATTGGACTTGGCCAGCTATATAAAGGGGAATCCCCCCTCATTTGTACCTTAGTAGAGAGTAGAGATAAAACATCAGACTAGAGAATAGAGCAGAGTGATAGCTTAGCATAAGTTAACATAGCGTAGTTTGAAGGAGAAGGAAATTTTTCCTTTGAAAACTTTGTAAGAGATTGTTGTGAAAACTATTATAATAAAAGATTTTTCATTGAATGGTGAATTCATCTTTGTTATAAGCAGCTAGCAAGGTTTCTTCATCCCTTCTACTTCAAGTAGCGTAAAGTAGCAAATTTCATTTTCATGCAAGTAGATGTTAGTTGTGGATTTAGGGTGTTAGTCAAGGCAGCTTCATTTTGATCCATACCACTAGCGGCTTGCTGATGGAAAGTTTTCCTTGTGTGGTCAACTGGAAAGCATCAAAAACTTAACTTCGATTGTGATTCATGTGTTTGTATCTGTAATTCTGATGGTACTTACATGTTGAGTCATAATTTGAAAACTTTTCGTCACTCCCTTGAAGATTGTACCAACTTTGTGTAAGTTGTCCAACGTGAGGCAGAGTAGAGTCTGGTTGAAGTCTGTCAAGATTGATCCTGCATCCCATCTTAGAGTATATTAAAACCTTCTTATCCCTACACTCATTTAAATTCAGTTCATTTCTTGCTAGTATTAGGAAACTTGTGCTTACCTTCCAAATCATTCAAACCATGTGAAGCCCTTAATCTACTGTCTATTATCAGTTGCCGAACAATTGTGTAAGTCCCCTTGAAATACCAGCAAAACACATCGAGCCAAATGAGGGTATTCTATTGCATTATTGGAACCTTGGAGTTGAAAGCATGAACTCACTCGCAATATTAGCTTGCTGAACACTTTGTTCGAGAGAGGATAGAGTATCCATTGGGAAACTTTATTCTATGTTGGTGTGGCCACAAAAAACACATCAACAATGAGCATGGCCCCATTTCCTTCTCTTGATGCATCACATTCCAATATGGAAGGAAGGGTGTGTTGTACCTCAAATTAAAAAATTTGCTACACTTAGGCATTTTGAAGAAATGGTCAAAATTCTTGTTAAATTTGTCAAAAAGGTAAAAATTGGGAATTTACATGTCTTGCATGAGGTTTAAAAACTCAAAATTTTCAAAATCTAACGATTTGAGTCTGTTCAAAGCAACTTATTCTACAAAACCCAGATATCAATTTTTTGGTCCTATATTTTAGGAAATTTTCTATTTTTAGAAACTTTCTAAAAATAGTACTTTTTTGGGTTTTTTTAGATTTCTTCTCAAATGGATGCTGACAAAATTTTCTAAAAATACAAAGTTTGGCTTCTAGGGTTCAAACTGATTTTGATAGGTTGAAAGTACTTCCTCATTAGGCTAGTATAGTCAGAATCATCAAAAGATCAGTTTTGTCCTAGTGGGTCTATTTTGCTTTTTTAGAAGCTTTTTCAGGATCTCCAAGTTCATTAATGGAGGTTGCTCAATTGTCAAGTGTCAGATTTAGAGGCTTGATGAAGAATGGAGAATGGAAGTTAAAGAATCATGAAAATTACAAAATTATGTTTAACTTTGGAAAGTTCAGGAGCCCCTGCCCAATCTAGGCACCTAGATGCTTATGCCTTAAATTTTTTTTCTAGTCTTTAGCAGTTGAAGCAATGGAAAGCACGTGGAACAAGGAGAAAGTTGAAATTTGTAAAATAAAAACTAGCAATACCAAGCATGGATGCCCCAGGAGGAGATAGGTGCCTAGTATTTCAAGAGGTCAAATGATGGAATTAGGGTTTGCTCATCCCAAACAATGTTGCTCAGAATCTTCTCAGCTTTGTAGTGAATCCATTAGCACATTCATCAGATCAATCAATCAGTTGGAATTCAAGATTGAACGGAGAAGTCTTGGAAAATGACAAATTTCAAATCATGAAATCATAAGAAAATATTCTAAGTTTGGTATCTTTGGGTGCCCCAAGCAGCCAAGGGAACCTAGGATTTGGAGCCATGTAATTCAATGGTTAGGGTTTGCAAATATATTCATTTTCTTAAGGATTCTACTTGCTTTGCAGTGGATGTCTTAGCAAATTCATCAGACCATTCAATCACCCATAGTTGTAGATCAAACAGAGGGCATAACATGAGGTTTCAAGTTTGAAGGTTGGAAAAGAGCCAAAAATGGCTAAGGCTAGACAACTCGGACACCCTAGGAGGAGATAGGTTCCCAAGCTTTTGAGTGCTTAAATCATGGAATTAGGATTTAAGACCTCCAGGAGATCATTGAAGAAACTCTTCAATAGAACCATCGACAAATAGATAAAATTTGTCAATCATCAGATGTCAAAGATGGACTGAGAGGATGAAACTGTGTAAAATGTCAAAAGTCAAAAGAAAAGTTGAAATATCAAAATAAATTCTAACTCTGGAGGAGTTGGGCTCCTAAGCTTTTGACCCCCAAGATTCAGCTTTTAGGAAACATCATTCCCAGGAGACCCACTTCAAAATCCTTTGAGCTATCCAGTGAGTCCAACCATTAGTTCATTAGACCTCTAGATCATCCAGAATTGAGAATTTATTAGAGGATCATAAAGTAAGTGTAAAAGTTGAAAATCCACAAAAGAGACTAAGTCTAGATAATAAAAGCACTCCTGCTAGCCATGGGGTGCCCAAAATTTTGAGGCCTTGAAATCATTTTTCAAAAGAGATCATCTGTAGAAGACCCTCCTCAGAATTCATCAAGCTATTTGGAAAATTTGACAGCCAGTTCATTAGGTCAATCTAGCTCTTGAAATTGCAAGTTCATCAAGAGATCAAAAACCAATGTAAAGATGAAGAACAAGAAAAATGGTTAAGTCTGGAAGACTTGGGCACCCCAAGTATCTACAGGTGCCCAAGAATTTGAGAGCCTAAAAGTTGAAATTAGTAGCTACAATCTCCAAGCAATCTCTTCAAATTCAATCAAGCTCCACGATGAGATGATCCATCGGTTCACAAGATTCACCGAGCACCTAGAATTGAGTATCAAACTGAGGGCATATTTTTGAGCAAAAGTTGAAAATGGTGAAAATGGCTAAGTCTAGAGAGGAAAAACACTCTAGGCCAAGAAGGGCACCCAAGGTTGAATTCCTTAGTAAAGTTTTCAATTTTTATCATGGATCAATAAAAAGTGTCCAAGTTCAATGAACTTGCTCAGGATTTGCTTCAAAAGTTTTAAAGCAAAGAATAAAGCATTTTATTTATCCTCAAAACTTATTAAGAAAGCTTTGGATTTCATTATTCACTTTTTGCAGGTTGGCATCCAAGAGTAAGAGAGGAGACATAAAATTTTATTCATTTTAGGATTTGAGAGCCGAAACATAGTAATTTTTCATAGTTCTTCATATTTTTTCAGATTAGATCACACAGAGGCTCGCTTTTTCATGCTTTATTTCTCTAGGGAATCAATTGTTAGAGGAAGGGGTTCATCTTTTTCAGTTTTCAGCAATTTGGGTCAACTCAATTCTTGATTCTCAACAATTTTGGAAAAAATTTCAAGTTTCAAGAACTTGCTTTTTTCTTGCATGTCCAAGAAATTTTCAGCATTTTCAACATCAGATGATCTAGGTCCATCTCAAACATGATTTTGCACAAAATCCAGTTCTCAACCTTTTTCATAAAAAAATCAAAACTAGGGTTTGCTACTTTTTCAATCAACCTTCAATATTTTCCAAAATGGACGATCTGGGTCTTCTTGTAACAAGATTCTCTACAAAACCCATATCTCAGAATATTTTTGATAAATTTACCTGTTTGAAGAAAAAAAATCAACAAGCTATTTTTAGCTTTTGTGTAGAACTTGTCTAAAGCATAGTCGACTTTACAGTCAAAATTAGAGTTTCTCAGCATGTAGTACTCTCTCATTGAATTCAAAACCAAGCCAGAATTGTATCTTGTAGCCTCAGGCTGAATGATGTTGAGAAGTGATTTTCAAACACCACCATGGACAAAAAATTCATCATCTTAGTTGAAGAGTGTGAAAAGGTGTGATATGAGAAAAATGGTAGGTAATAGAAAATAATTGTGCAATACTCTTTCGTTGGAAAATCAAGAGAAGTGTTAGAAGCATAAAGTTGTAGAGCTACCAGGTTATCAATTAATGAGTTATCTTTTGAGGTAGCAATGTTTTTCAAGAATAGAAATCAAAGCAGTTGAAGAGGTCAAAGATTCTCTAAGTTCAATTGCAGAAGGTGAAGAGATCCTAGAAAAGAGGAATTTTGCTATAGATAGTATTGATGCTCTTGATATAGATACAATTTCCAACTTTTTGGCAGATGTGGTTGAGATTTAAAGCAACTTTCTCCTAACTTTCTTCCCATTCTTATCTCATTCTTTATTTCTTTTTTTGGCTCAAGCTTATCCATTCTTTGAAAGAGAAAAGAAAACAAGTTGTTATAGTTGGCACTTTCCCTGTTTTTCTGCTTTCATAAGTTGTTAGATGCTTATCTTCTTTTATTTTTAGAAATTAAGATTGCATGTTGGCAAGTATTAGTTGTAAAAGCAAGGAGATTTTAGGGTTCCCCACTCCTCTACTTGTGTATAAATAAGGAAAATCTTTCCCATTTTTCTTTAACCTTGCTTGTGATAACAAATTGTTGAGCCTATTTTTCCTACAAGTTGTTGTTTAGTTTCTATTCACTTAGTGTAAGAGCAAGCTTGCATGCCTCTTTAGCTACAAGTTATTGTTCAGTTCATGTGTCTTGTGTTAATGTATTTTGGTTGATCGCTAAGTTGTATGCTTATTTTTCTACAATCCTATTGTCCCAGAAGTGTAATCTTTTATTCTTGAGATTTGAGAAATAAAGTCTTGTGCCTACTTTTCCTTGATATAATGTCTCAGATTTCTATTTTATGTGTTATGCTTATATGATCTCTATTTTAGCTTGCATTGAAAGTAAGTAGATGTGCATTGGGAGAAATTTAATTTAAGTATTTATGTCAAAGAATCCTTCCTTGTTCATTTCTAACTCACATGCTCTGCGTTTACTTGAGAAGTTAGAAACGTGATTAGAGTAGGCTTAGTCATAGCTGAACTTCTAAAAGAGAAAATATTAGCTACGATGCTTGTGTTTTATAACCTTTTTCTCTTAGTTGAACAAAAATATTGGAAAATTAGTTTAGTTTAATTTCTTTTAAGCAACATCAGCAAAGAGAGATCTTCCCCTCCTAATTTGAAGAGTAATTTATCTAAGCATAATTTTCCATTTCTAATCTACATTCTAGAGGTGTGAATTGAAATGCCAACAGGTTGAAATTCACAATTGCTAACTATAGAGAAGGGGGACCCATCACTTGTGGGACTCCAGGTCATGAGAGAGCCCTGAGGAATAAGCTTCCCTAAACTACCTCGATTTTGCTAAATAGATGAAAAAGGACAAGGTATTAAGGCTAAAAAGGAAGGGAAAATAGCTTACCTCTTTCCCTTAACTAAAACTAGATGCTCATAGGGTCAGAAGAGTTGGTTTCAAAGGTTCAACTTGTTGCCTAGAGAACTCACTGTTTGAGGATGGTAGTGTGGGTCTTGAACTCTAGCACAACACACTAGTGTTTGAGGAACACATTGGCATCCATATTGATAAGGGTCCAGAAAACAGGTAAAAAAATAAGGAAACCTACTAACTACCTGACTATGTGATGTTTTACAATTTGACAGAGAATAGAAAAGTACAAAAAGAACAAATATGGTAAAAGGACACTAAAAGGAACTATGCTAGAAATAACAAAGAGAGTGGGAAAACATACATTTTCACCCACAAGTTGATTCTTCAAGTAGCATTACTCAAAAACACCTGCACACACAAAAATGAGAAAAATGTTGGGTCGTATTTAAGGTCTACATCAGTTAGACCCCTATTTTGGTGTTCCCACCTCCATAGATAGCCAGATAGCAACAAACTATAAAAATCGATAAAGGAAATAGAAAGGAAGTAGTATTGCCAAGTAGAGAGCACAAACAACTAGAATGCTACTCAATAAACAAGATGATGCAAATGGACAATAGTGAACAATATCACATTCCCAACTAATAGCTCTCAAGGCCAATAGCAGAAGGAAGAAAGCATTTCCGCCACATAGAGAAGATGAAGCTTGATGATCCTCCAATGGCAATGGCAAAGCGAGTTTTTAGAGCCAAGTGAGGATATTGTAGCCAAGAGAAAATGGTGTAGAAGCACAAGAATGAGAGTAGAATGTAAGAGAGTGAATGAATCCAAGAGAGTGAGGAGAGAGTCAAGAGAGAGTGAAGGAATGAGAGAACATTTGAATTGGGAAAAGGGTGGTAGAAGGATCAAAATTCATCAGTCAAGGAGGCAGGAGACATTATACTTCACACGCAACAGGAAATGTAACATTTTTGTAGAATCCAGGGGTAGGAATCTTTTCAGGATGGTAGTGCTACGCATGGACATTTGCGCATCACACGCACATCCTTGATAGAGATTCCTCCATTGACACAAAACGATGTGGCTAGGTGGAAGGAGGGAGGTGGTGGTAGTGAAATTTCATCATTAGATTTACATTTTCTAAGGTAGGGGTGATGAAATGGGGAATTTTTCATAGGGGTGCAAATTCACTCCATTACATAACACATGAGACAAGCTCATTGGCTCTTTTAGTTTGTCAAATGATTGTTGTGCATCATTGGTCCATGTGAAAGCTCCCTTCGTTGTTAGCTTAGTTAAATTCATGACTAATTGGGAGAAACCCTTAGCAAATCATTTGTAGTAGCTGCAAAGATTGAAGAATCCTTGTAATTATGCCAAGGTTCTCGTGGGAGGCTAGTCTTGAATCCCTTTATTCTTCTCCATGTCCACTTGCACTCCCTTTGTGTTGATGATGTGACCTTATAATTTTCAAAATGATTTGAAGTGTGTCTGAGGGTGTTAGGGTAAAAAAAATCTTAGAATATAACCTTTGAGTTGATTAAGGATGCCATCAATCTTGTCCAAGGATGGAATTTTTTCCAATACTGCTACTTTTGTAATGAGAAAGATACTTGCATATCCAACATCAGGAGGCTTGACTTGGTGAAGTTCATCATCCCTAATGTATTTGTGATTATTTATTTAATTCAATCTATTTGTAGGAATTATAAGGTTGACACCCAAAAAATTTTGAGCCATGAGGGCAAGCCAATGCTTGTTATGAACAAGGAATTAATTAGATAGGTTGTCAACCTTGATCCCAAGGCAAATGTTAACATTGACTTTGATGCTTTGTGCTGAGAACTTAGAAAAGACAAATACAACTATAGAGTCAAATGGTTGCCAAACCATAGGAAAAAGGGATTAGATGGATTAAAACAAATAGCAAAGGATGAAATTGAACCTTTCAATGTAGAAAAATTTGCAAACTATTTCATAATGACCTACTTTGCACTACATGTCAAGAGTTGGGAATTTATTATAAGCCTCAAATGCCAACTCAATTGATGATGATGGCCATTGATATTCAACACTGATGTGTTAATAAAGGATTTTATTTTGCATCCTCCATAGTTGATGTAATCCATAAAGAATTGGTGTATTTGAAGAGTGAAGACAAAATTTCATCTTTCAGATGGTATTTCATGTCCCATATTTTATTATTTAATGAAGGTAAAATACTTGGGATCATGGCTTACATCTATAATAGGAGATCCATGAAGGAAATTCCATGCCAATCCAAGGACAAAATCATATTTTGTAATGTGCCCATTTTATGCCATGTTGGTCCATGAATGTTGGCTAGTTTATGGGTTATCTTGTAAGTTTCTAGGTGAGTTAGGAGAACTCTAAAGTTCTTGGAGGATGCAGTTTTGGGGTTACAAATTTTTTATTATTGGCAATGAGCTATGTGGGAAATATTGATTTGAATGACACTCTTTGAATTGTAATATCTATTTATAGTAACTCATCAAATTGGCTTCTATTATTCACCTATTACCTTAGCATCGTATTGGCGTAGTCAAATTTGGATTCCAACATGTTTTGATATTTTCTAGAACTTCGGGTGGAATAATTAAATTATTCACTTAAGTTATAATATTTTATCATTATTTTTAATAACTTAAGTGTAATATCATTTTGAAAATGTATTTTAATTCCCCATTTGGATGATTAGGAGAAATAAAAGGGTCTTGCACATGAAAAAGGTTTATTTTATTTTAAAATGGAATTTGATAGAAAAGTTGAATTAATTAATTATTTTAAATTGGTGTTTTCCCTCTCAAACTCTATATAATGAGGCATTGAGGCTCATTGTTGGATATGTTGAAGAATGATAAGGTTATGTTTCCAAAATGGCTTTGGTTCTCTTTAATCTTTGAGGAAGAAATCCCTCATAGGTTTCTAGTTTCAAAATTGCAAGATATTCCCCAGCTATACTGTGGTGTGATTCTAGACAGGAGTCACCATTGGAGTTGATTTGAAGTTGTAGTTTGGTTTCTTTTTAGTATGAATTAGTTTGATGTGTTTTAGCATTACATTTTGGTGTGATTCCTTTCATATTGTAGGAGTGTGAGTTTTGGAGACTTGTTCACTTGCCGACCGTACCATTCTTGCTTCTACAACTTCATGTCCATTAGATTGTATAGTTTGGAAGATTTCATGAAGTTGCAATATAAAATGTTTCTTGCTATTTTTAGACTTGAAAACCCCTATTAGCAAGGTATTTTTGCAATTTCTAGAGGAAAGAAGTGAGTGGTCTATTGGATTGTATAACTAGGTATTGGCTGCACCTCTTCTAGGGGGCCATCTGAGTTTCCTAAGGGGAATTGCCCCTTATTTCTAGTCCCTTCATGCTCTGTGGGTGGTTCCTATACCTATCATGACCCTTGCAAATAGTTTGGAGTTGCACTTTTCTATTTTGAGTGCTTTCTAGGGGCCATGCCATTGTGCTACTTGTGGTAATTGTGTTTCGGACTTGCTAGAATGAAGTTGCAGACTTATATTGGATTTCCATCTGCCACATTTCTAAGGTATATAAGATGTTACATTGTTGGTTGGTTAGTTTTCTGAGTTAGGGGTTCATTTGGGGTGCTTTGACTAGCTTCATATCACATTAATATTTTTAACAACAGTTATGTATTTGGTTTGGAATGAATTGTAAGAGCTAACAATGTAACACTAAGTGGTGGTACCACCATTGATCTTGCTCTTGTTACTTGTTACATAATCTACTACATAAGTGGCTCTTGTTACTCACCCTACTACATAAGTGGTCCTTGTTACTCACTCACCATTTAGAAGTGGAAGAGTTGCTTATTTATTGTATTCACTCACCATTGAAAAGTGGAAGAGTTTGCTTTGCATTTCCTTTATTGTATAAGATTATCCACTTAAAAGTCGAAGTACCAAGCTAACCCCACTAGATAAGTGGATTACCTTCAACTGCTTCATTCACAAGTATTATTGTAATCTTGTAAACTGTATGCTCTCACCTTTCCCAATTCGAGATCTGGGTAATTAGAAAGTGGAAGGGAAGTTAAAAGATAATAGATTTCCACAATCCATAGAGAATGTTACAAAATTGCTTTTGGATTTTGATTGTGTAAGTTTTTTTGCATCAATTTTTTAGATCACACTCCATGATCCATCATCAGGATGAAAATAGAGAGCTCAAGTTGAAAAATGATAAGTTTGCAGACTAAAATATTAGATATAAGGAACAAAGAAGGGGAATGGGACGAGGTTTTCCATGAGAAACAAGATGAAAAAAGTATTGATAGACTAACAAGATGGGAGGAAAAATTCTTAATAAAAAACTAAAAATAATAAAATTAAACTAAAAACTAATAATAAAATTGATACAAAAAATAGTATGAAGAAATAAATTCTCCAAAATAAAATAATAGAGATCCTACTAAAAAAAAACTTACTAATACTATAAAATAATTGATACAAAAACAAAATAATGGTCTTTAGAATTTTTTTGTTTTTGTTTCAATTATTTTATAGTATTAGTAAATTTTTTTTTTAATATGATCTTAATTATTTTATTTTATTTTAGAAAATTTATTTCTTCCTACTATTTTTTGTATCAATTTTATATTATTAGTTGTTAGTTTAATTTTATTATTAATTTTTTTTTCTCCTATGTCATTGGTTTGTCAATATTTCATCTTGTTTCTCGTGCAAAACCTCCTCCCATTCCCCTTCTTTGTTCCTTATATCTAATCTTTTGGTTTGCAAACTTGTCATTTTTCTCCTTGACCTCTCTATTTTCACCCTATTGATGGATGATGGAGTGTGATCTGAAATGTTGATGCAAAAAAACTTCCACAATTGAAATCTGAAAGGGAAGTTGTTATGCTTTTGTTTACTTTGAGCTACATAGTTGTCGAGAGACGTAGGGTAGTGGTACTAGTATGGGGACGGGGATGCCAATCAAATTAGGGTATGTGATTTAAATTACTAAGGAGACAACTATTTTATATGCAAATGATTTACTAGAAATTTTGGGTATGGGGATTGGTACTTTGTTTATGTTCCCATAATGGAGAATCTTGATATTTATACTTTGAGGATAACATATGTAACATAAGAAAAAGGGAGCCCTAAGTTTAATGTCTAAACCTAGGACTACTTTTGCTCCTTTTTCTAAAGTACATTAGGATGCAAATCAACAAGGTGTCTAGATTGACTTTTAACAATGAAGGTGAGTCAATTAAACCTAGATCTGATCATTTTGAGCCTTAGAAATTGACTTAAATTGATTCACTATAATCAACCTAATTCCACAATGTGCCCTAATATGAAAAATGCAAGATCTTGACAATATATAGACTGAAAAAACAATTTACAGGCAGATCTGGGAAGTGTAGAAGATTGTGTACCTACCTAGATAAATTGGTTTCAACCACTATAGGAGGACATGGGTACCCTAGGGCGAATGGGTCCTTGTATGCTACTGCTGCTCTATTTTTGGGGTCCTCCGATGACAAATCCGAGCTTCTAATTTCTAATTGTAGAGTTATCAGGACACCATTGAAAATTTTTGTAGGTGAGTTTCCATGAGTTCACAAGATGTAGGGCTTCAAATACAACAATGAACAATTTGTCTTCATTGGAAGTGTTAATGATAAATGGATAAACAATAGGAAGGAATGATGAAATCACAAAGTGTTGCAACTAACTACCCTTCAATGACTTCCTTAAAGGACTAAAGTGATACACATCACCTCAAGGTCTTGGATCTTGCTTGCTTGATTGCTTGAATACCTTTGGAGACCTACTAAATGGGTTAGCCTTCACAAAACAATGATAATATGACAACATGAACTCACATACACTTTGACATGATGTTTGGATCTTTAATTGTTGCAATAAAGCTTTTAACTACTACTCTTGACTTTCTATTGACAATAGTTCTTGCTCATAAATTCTACTTATTTCAAATGGTGAAAAGACTAGGTATTTATAGACATTTATTCAATTTCTTGAAAATTATATCTCAATAGCCAACCTTTGCAAGTTGGGTTTTAAATGTTAAAATGTCGACACTGACATATCCAAAATTGGTCCTGTTGATGTGATTTTTGTGACCGCACCAATCAGGAGAACAAAGTAATCTGAAGGCTACTCCATTCTCTCTTGATCAAAGAATTTTGTGCGCTAAGATTGCAAGAAAGATCGTATGTTCAACTCCAATGTTCTGAAATGCTTTGGAATACCCTCAGTAGGTTCATTGTGATATGTTGTTTACACGAGGGGACTTACACAATTGTTCATAAGGCTTGCAGTTGACAATAGGTTAATTATTTGAAGGGGATTTTCATATGTTGCGGATGATTTAGTGATGAGGTACGTTCTCCTAAAACTAACCAGAAATAAACTGAATTGAATGGCTTTAGAGATTAGAAAATTTATGGTCTATCTAAAGGTGGGACGTGGGATCAATTTCATAAAACTTCAACCAAACTCTGCTCTGCCTCACATTGGACAACTTACACAAAGTTGGTGCAATCTTCAAGGGGTTGGCAAGGAATTTTCAAGTTACAATCTGTCATCAAGATACCATCAAGATGACGCATACGAAGAGATGAATTATAACTGAAGTTAGGTTTATAAAATGCTCCAGTTGACCACACAAGGAAAACATGCCGTTAGCAAGCTACTAGTGGTATGGACTAAAATGAAGTTACCTTGATTAGCACCACAAATCCACAGCTAACATCTACTTGAATGAAATGAAAACTACACTACTTTAAGCTATTTTACACTACTTGAAGTAGAAGGGGTGAAGAAATATTGCTAGCTATTCATAACAAAGATGAATTTCACCATCAATGAAAGATATTTTATTATGATAGCTTTCACAACAATCTCTTACAAAGTTTTCAAAGGAAAAATTTCCTTCATCTCCAAACTATGATATGCAATGAAACTATGCTAACTCTAAGTTGTCGCTCTAAGCTCTATCTGAATGTCTATTCTCTACTATCTAATCTGATACAAATGAAGGGGGAATGCCCCTTTTATAGATGGCCCAGTCCAATGGATGACTCAGATTACAATCAAATGAATGGCTTAGATTAAGCCACCTCAACCCTAACCCTAAAAATTTCCAAAATAGGGAGTGGTACAATAAATGAATCAAAGATTCCCAATCACCACCAAAATAGTAAAGGCAATTAATGCCTACAATTAGTCTTCCAGAAGGTCATCATCTAGAAGTGTGTTTCCATTCTCCTTCTCTTTGGCTGTAAAATCAATGAACCTGGCAAGCACAACCTCAACCTCCTAAACTAAGATCAGTGGAATATGATCTAGCTGAAATTCTAATACCATGACCACCTATATGTGTTGTGTACAAGATTTTCCCCTGGTGGTCAAGGCATCCTGGGTATTCTGAATCAGGCTAGAGAAAGTCAAAATATTTTTAGAGTCATCCTACACAAAATTCTTCACCTCTGAAAAGAAAGGTAGCAGCCTACTACTCAAT
The DNA here is from genome assembly GCA_007258455.2 of Sequoia sempervirens. Classification (NCBI taxonomy): domain Eukaryota; kingdom Viridiplantae; phylum Streptophyta; class Pinopsida; order Cupressales; family Cupressaceae; genus Sequoia; species Sequoia sempervirens. The sequence continues at coordinate 50,865,305 of VDFB02379711.1, forward strand.
CCATCAGTAGTCACCTCATCAGAATTTAGCCTACTAGCAAAGATCGCCTCCAAGGTGTTCAAGACTCCCTCAACAATATTCATCATAGCCTTCTTGACTCTAGTTGAATCTTGTGCTACATCAAATATTCATCCATGTCCGGTGACTACTAAAGAGTACTAGCTCATAAAATCATACCTATCACCCTCCTAAATAACTCCTCCATCAATCAACATCTATAAGGGAGTATGCATCAAGGCCTCTAGACACTGAATAACCTTGCTCTGATAGACATGAGCATCGCCCCAAGCCTGATCAACTACCTCCATTCATGCCATAATGTCGGAAGCTTGTTGGTAAGCATGAGCAAGATCTTCCATGAAATTTATTGTCTTGGCATGAACACCTGCAACCCATTTGTCTGCCTCCTGTGACATCTTCCTCAAATCCTCCAAGCCACTAACAAATTCTTTAGACAACTCGACTAGAAGCTCAAGTGCTGGAATCTCCTGTCCACAAGGATGAGACAAATGTTGCATATAACCTATCAACATCTTATGCTCCTTCTTCAATTTCTTGTACTTTCCTTCAGTCATGAGCAATCTGTCCTTGAGTGCCTAGTAGGAGTTATCACACTCCTTAATGATCTATGCACTTGTGGGGTCACCTAAATCCATGGTTGTGATCACATCATTTTTTGGCACTGCTTCATCTCGATCATAATCAACTCTTGGCACAGCTACGTGAAGGGTGCGAGAGCCATCCTCATCTGTTGAGATCTTTAAAAATTTCCTAGCTCTCTTCTTGGGTGGAGGTGCACTAATCCGACTAAGAAATTCCTCCATCTCTACTACTGGATCAGGCTCTTCACTAGGGCTCCTCATTCTATCTCTGAGCCAATCAAGTACCACCTGTTGTATGTCAAATGCTTGCTCTTCTCTAACTTCCTCCTCACGGACCTCTTCCATAACTTCATTTTGGTGAGGCTCATTAGCCTCTAATGGATGAGTATCTCCCAAAACTACATCATCCTCTAGAGTTGTCTCTAGCTCACACTGGAAGTGTGTTTCAATAGTAGTTTCCTTAGCTTCCTCCTACTGATCATCTCTAGTGGGTGCGTAGACACTCTGGCCAACTGAATCTCTTCATGGTGGCTGATTTTCCTCATGTAACTCTCGTTCCTGATTTAATATATTTCTCTAATCAACGAAAAGTGAAACCTCCTGTATGCTTGGAGAACATGTCTCCAATGGCATAGGTGACTCAACCACAACTCTTAGAGGCTTCGGTTGAACTAGCCCTTTTATTCGAGATTTTGGATCTCAGGTAATTTGTTTCTTCCTATTGGTAGTGGGCATCCTGTGATATCCCATCAAGTTGTAAGTCAAAGGAATTGACCTACTCTTCAATTTTCTCACATGCCTTTCAAACCATGCTCTAGTGAAAGTCATGACTGAGATACAAAGCATGTTCAAATCAACAATCTCTAGCTCCAACCAATCTGGGAGTGGAAGTGGTGTGTCTCTCACTGCCTCATAATTTTGATGGAGAACATTCATGTCATTGTCCACCTGGTCTGTTACTGGAATAATTTCAGGCTCCCTAATCATGCTCAACAGTAGCCTTGAGAACATTCTTTTCCTAACTTCAGCCTCATATGATGTATTAGCCCAGTAATCCTTAATATTTTTCTTATGAACAAACTCCTCTAACAGTATCCATATAATATTTCTATGAGGATCGTAATACTGCCTACTAGTGTGATAAGAAAGATGGAAGAATTGAACTTAATTCTTAGCTTCCCTGGCTTCCTGAAGTGAAGGACACACGTCATCTGAATTCCCCATGATAATCAAGAAGTCAATTCCTCCCTTCTTCTTTCTCTTCTGAATCTCATCATAGGAAACAAGTTTCAGGTAGATATCTCTAACATCAAAATTCTATTCGTTGGGTACTTAGGCAATCTATAGGGGTATGAAGAAAAACCTTGCAACCTGATATAAGAAAATTTTAGACACTAAATAAACTAGCACCCATACCTTTCTATTAATTCCTGAGCTTCCCTCAAGATCATGTGATTAGTCCTCTATTGGAGTGATCTCGTTATATGCATGGTGAAGGCATCATTGACTCACTTGTAGTTGGTCGTGCTTGTCAGGTGCAGCTGGGGACAAGCCTCATAAATTCTAAACTAATGAGAGCCACAACCAACTATATCCTCATATGAAATTCCTCTGTACTGTCATAGAGCCAACATGTAAACAATATAGGAGCCCATGTAAAATGTTTTCATCCTCCTCAAACTCTGGAGATGCTCATGCAAATTATCACTAATCATCACTACCTAGTTAATGTGCTCCTTCCCTTCTAGGACGAGGTTGATATAGTAGAACATCCAAAGCTCAAAAATAAATGCTTGAGGACAACCTCCAACTCTGCTGAGCATCATAATCAGGTCACAGTACTCCTACTTCAAATCATCTAAAATTATTTGCTTTGACAACTTCGTGCGAGAGGGGTTAGGCTTGTTCATCCAGTGAGCATTGATCATCTGCACACATCTCTCGAATGTTGAAGCATACATTCACTCAACACACTCTCTTGTCTTATAAATCATCCTCTCGTGTGATGGAATTCCAAAACCCTCACCGATAGCTGCAGGAGTGCGATTGGTGAACAATCTACCATAAGGGGAAACAATGGACATGTGATCAGGATCGTAGCAATTAGCACACTCCATCATTAGTTCAGGACATTGAATAGCTGGTGGAAAACTAGCAGTTGCATACATCCCACTTCGAACAATATTGTGCGAAGTGATTGAAGGACAGTGATTGCCAACTCCCATCATTCAACTTTTAAAATCCTCCATGTTGAAAGAACCCAAATTTGTGTCAGCTAGCTTGCCCAGCTTCGAAGTGAATTTTGACTCCGGTAGGAAAGGCTTCCTTAGCTTCTTGATAATAGCTTGCTTGGATGCAACATTACTATCTCTACCAGTTGCTATTACATCAGTCATCCTGCAAACCAACAAGTAGTTATCAACAATTTAACTTAGAAAAATAAAATAACATGTAGGGGCTGCCAGTCGACTTCTAGAATTGAGAAGCCCCAACATTATATTTCATCTGCAAACCTCATCTTCTCCTCTAACAACTTTGAACTTTCAACACTTAGAATTTTTTCTGAGCAAGCTTCAACAACTTTAACTCTTTGATCAAATCAACCAACTTTACTTTCAGCAACTTCAGACTTCAAATTTACTACACACTGGGAATTAACTTGAGCTCTAGCACACAATAATTATCCTTCTACTTCAAGTCGAACTCCCTCAATGCTTGCATTGCAATCCTCAACTTTCAGAGCTAGAATTGAACTTGCCAGCTTGATGGAGAAAAATGAGTAAACTCTCAGCTCATATAGCCAAGTTGAATTCTAGAAGAGGCTATCTTTAGCCATCTTATTAAATCGCCACTACGTCATAGTAGGAATTCAAATTTCCTTGCTCTGGCAATTGTAACACTTGTCATTTGGCGTTAGGAATCTTGACCTTCTAAAATTTAAAAAAAAATTAACTTCAATGTGTACTTAGCATTTTTAATTCATTTTTGCAAATATTCACTTCAATTGCATCTTCTTAAGAAATTCACTTCACCAGCTGAAGCTCTAACACTCAATTTTATTCATCTCTTACTCTAGAAGATTAGTCTCATGAAGAATTTGATCTAATTCACCTAGTCAAACCATTTCAAATTCATTGTCAGAGGCATTTTATTCTTGAAAACACATTTTACTCCTTTTGCCTTAGAAAATTTTATATTTTCACATAGTAAATTTCATAATTCAGGTGCCGATCAAAATATTCATCTTAAAGCCTTGGTGAGAAGTGGAAGACTTTAAAATCCATTCCTTGTCAAAGACGTTCGATACCTAGAAGAAAATTCCCTTCAGAACGTGTTGAACTCCTAGGTCTACAAACGAAGGGGTACATTTAATTTTTGAATTTTAATCCTTAGAAAAAACATTTTTCATCAAATTTATTCCAATTCTTCATCTCTAGGTTTATTTTCTTGCTCTGACTTGAAAATTTTCATCATCTCCATGAAGCTGGTACCTTCTGATTCATCCATTGCCAATTTTATTCATGCCTCTGAAAATTTCATAACCTTATAAGCCTAGGCGTATTTTTCCTAGAGATGAAATTTTGTGCCTTAGGAAAAATTTCAAATAAAATCACTAGTATAGGCGCATTTAGGTATCAGGGAGGAATTTTCCTTAGAAAATTTTCCCCATTCATCTTCAGTCATGGTGCATTTTTCCTATGGTGAGGAATTAACTTCCACTCACTTATACAATTTTCCTTTCAGAAGGTCACCTTCTCTAATATCTTTGGGGCACATTTAGCACATCATGGAGGATATTTTATTTCAACTCCTTCCTTAGTCATTTTATTATTATTCATCTCACCTTCACCTTGGTGCATTTAGCACATTGAGGAGGACATTCACTTCTATGCCTTAGAATATTTTCTCATCACTTAACATCTTTTATTTTATCTTGGACTTGTGCATATAAAGGGTGGTGAAGAATTTCCCTTCATGCACAATGCCTTAGAATTTTATTTGTCTTTACCTTGCATGGGCGCATTCAAAGGTTGGTGAAGAAAGTCAACACTTTTTCCTCTTCCTAGCATATATGGGCGCATTTCACATAGGTAGAAGGATGGGTGAATTTATTATATGTAGAAGGATTAACACTTTCAATACATTTGACCCCTTTGACTTCTTGGGCACATTTTGGACCCCAAGGTGGATTTAAAATTTGTCTTTTTCTAGTTAAAGCACGAGGGTGCATTTAGGCTATGTAGGAGGATGAACTCCAATACTTAGAATTTTCTTGACACCTTGACTTAGCATGGGTGCATTTGGAGGGGTCAGTAGGATAGGATTCATGCCTTAGAAACTTTAAGCAACTCCTCCTTGCATGGGCACATTTTGGAGTATGAGGCAGATTTATCTCTTAGAAATTTATTTTTTTATCAACCTCCATCTTGAAGTAGGCGCATTTGGAGACATGAGGTGGATAAACTTCAACACTTAGAATTTTCTTAGCTTCCACTTTGAAGAGGGCGCATTTAGGGGTGGCAAGTGGACAAAATTCATCACTTCACCTTTTTCCTTGATGCCTCCTATAGCTAGGTGCATTTTTAGGGCTCTAGCAGGATGAACTCAATTCCTTAGAAAAATTTTCATTAACCTATTTCTTCTTGGGCACATCTGAAGTAGTGAGCAGGATTTGAGTGCAGACATAGAAATTTCATCAACCTAGCTTGAGGATGGGCACATTTTTGAGGTGAAGGAGGATATTTTCTAGACTTAGGCATTTTTTCCTCATTCTTTCTGCTAGCTCAATACTTACTATAAATAGTAAGTCCTTTGATTTTCCTTCTTTTGGAGCTCAGATTGATTTGAAATTTTAACCACAGGATCCTCACAACCTAGTTGGTCTATTCACACTGGCCCCTGCTCCTGATTTACTATTTTTGGCCTATTTCTAGAATGCTTTACTATAAATAGTAAGTGCTTTGATTGCCTTCAAATTTTACCGGTGGATAGCTCGAAAGATAATGATCATAGTGGGATATACCAGTTTATGAAAATTCTGGCATTTTACCCCTCATTTTGGGTCTCAAAGTTGGAAACCCTAATTTGAATTGCATGTATATCAAATGACCATCGTTTGACCTCATTTTTTTGCACTTCGCCCTGTTTGTGATTCTGATGTGTTGGGCAGTCGTCGGAAGGGACTTGCTAAAAATAGTAAGTCTTTGAAAATTGATCATCTTTCCTTCCATGTCACATCATTGCGTAGATTTTGAAAAACCCATAAGGAATCACTCAACATGCGGTGAAAAGCTTTGCATGCAAACGTTAAAAATAGCCTCTGAAGGCTGAATTCTGAAAGAGTTCTGATCCTGGCTTGCATGTTACACCATTGTGAAGCCCTCAAAAAACCCACAAGGAATATGCTGACATGCGCTAAAAAATTCAACATGCAAACCCTAAAAATAGCCTTTGAAGGCTGAATACTGAAATTCATCATCTCATTTTGCATGTTATATCACTACATAGGTTTCAAAAAATCTAGAAGGAATCTCAAGACATGCACTGAAAAAATTTGCATATAAACCCTAAAATCTACTCTAAAGCTAAACTTTGCTAAAAAAAGGATAGTTGTTTGTTTCAGCTCAGAATTTGTAGATGAGCAACTTGATGTGGTCTAGATGCAGTGTAACGATATAAACTTCAAAAGTGTTGAAAGATGCTATGAATTACACACTTACTAAAAATAGTAAGTTGCCAGAATTTGATGAAATTTTGCTGAGAACCTGCTGGAAGCATGCTGACTGCAATGTGAAGCTCAGATTCCAATTTATTCACTTCATTTGACCTCAAAATAACTAGAGGAATACAAACCCTAATTTTACAAACTTGGCCAAAATTTCACGTTTAAGCTCACAGATGGGCATATCCTCAGAAAGAAAACAATAGAAAAGAGATAGAAAGAGAGAGAGAGAGACAAAACCATAGCCAAAAGACCAAAATGGAACAAAAATTAGGGGGCCCCCAGTTTGAATGGGGTGATGTGTGAAAAGGTCACAACAGGTCCCCAACACAAAAGGGGGACCCATACACTCTAGGGAAAATGGGTCTTGGCCCTATTTTCTAGGACATTAAGTGTCGGGAGAAAAATAATAACTAGATGCATTTATTCAATGCTCGCGATTTCTTGGAAAGTGGTACAAATGGGCTACAGAATGCATAATTTAGGAAATTAGGGGCCCAATTAGGCTCAATAATTTAGGGGGGACAAAAAATAGTGTAAATTGCCAAGGGTGACAATTTTTTGATGCTACAACGTATTTTTTCAAAATTTTTTAAGGGTGGTTATTACATATTTGGGATTCACACTATATAGGATTAGATTATGGCTTGTTTGAGAGGCATTTTGTGTAGAATGTGCTCACATTGTTTTCATAAAAGGGTGATATTGTTTGATAGGGTTACTAGATTTTTAAGACCCAAAGACCTTAAGCCTTGTATGGGATGTGACCACAATTGGGGTGATTGGCTCTTTCATTTAGATAGAATAATCATCAAGATCTATGGAATTGAAGTTGAGCCTCCTGTTTTACCTATGTGGGTGCTTGATAGAGTAGAATTTCCTAAAATTATATAGCAGCTAAATGAGCCTGATAATACTTATTTGAGGCAACACAAAAAGGGCTCATTTTCCCACCTACTGTGAAATTCTTAGACTCTATAATTACTTCAAAATTACTAGAACTAGGGTTCTAAATTAATAGAGTATAGGATGAAGATAGAGAGGAAAATAAATTTTGATCCAAAGCATTTTATTGAAAAGGTTAGGAGAGGAGTAAGGAAATTAGGATATGAGCATCAGTTTGATGAGGTTGAAGACTTGATAAGAAATAACTCCACCAAGATAGAGATTGATGGTAGGAGAGATAAAAGGTTTAAAATTCTCCTTGGAGAAAGAAATAGAAAGATCAATGATCTTTGATATAATGGAGCATTCTATGAAATTAAGGATCCCATTCTTAGAATGAAAAATATGTTAGACAATGTATATAGTGTGGAATTTGTGCCCTCAAGGTCCTTCCGCAAGGCCAATTGTTTAGGATCCTATTGCACTGGTTCAACACCAAAAGATACTGGAGGTAGAGAAATCTATCTACCAACCTCCAAAGGTATTGTAGAAGTAAAAGGCGATATTCCTCAAATAGGGGCAATACAACAAGGGGAAGCTAAGTGTTTGATTAATTATCCAATTATTGAGATAGTTGGAGATAATGAAATTGAATTGAAAGAAATCTAGCAAGTCATTGTCTCACCCCAAAGACATGAATTAATAAATATTCCTCTAGAGAGGACATTGTTGAATTTGGAGGAAGGAGGAAAGGTCATGTGTGATCTAAGAGCTTTAGCATGTAAAAATTTCTTATCTAATGATGAATTCATTAAGTCCCCTTGATTTTAAAGGCTTGCTTTTAAAGAAGAAATTTGATATACTCATATAGAGGATTGAAGATAAAAAGAGGCAGACCCAAGAGGGTGACAATGAAGATATGGCTCAATGCATCCTAAAGGGCATTGAGTTTGATGTTAGTAAAATAACTTCGGAAGAAGGAAGAAGATTGGTTAGAGAAAGCAGATGTTTACTCTTACCAAGATGGGGCATAATTTCTCCTATTTCCTTGGACAACATCAAAAGACAAGTCAATGATGAAGAGGTCTTGAATTCCAAGAAGTAAGAAAAAGAGCTATATATTTTGCATTAGGTTTGAGCACCAAGTATGTAATAACTCTAGCTCTGGATTGTTTTTTTTTTAAATTTAATCCGTTAAGGGTTGACAATGTAAACATTTTGTCAATAGAGCACGAGTTTGTAATTTGTAATGTTCCTTTAGGATTACCTTAGATCTCACATTTATTTTATAGATAAGATATCGGAATATGCCCATGAATGAATATTATGGAGAGGGAGATTATAAAGAGTTTTAAACCTCTAGAGACAACTCTAACTTCTGTTTACGCTAGACTATTATTTATATGAATAAGAATGGATATTATGTTGATAATAATAATATCCTTTTTTTGAAACAAATTCTAAAATAAAGATCCGAGTTAACAATTAATTCAAGAATTGAAGTTTGACAAGGATAATTAACTTTTGTTTAGCTTGAATAATCTAAATTCTTAAGATTGAATGTGTCATATAAATGTGGAATCAATATGATTGCAGTCTTTGATCAGACTTTAAGAACATGCAATTATGTGTTAAGGATTGATGCCCCTATTTATTTTGTTGTCTCAGTTTACAACATTATGCTTGTGCAATTTCCCTTTCTTCTTTGGCACTATATTAGAATATTCACAAATATCTCATGTGTCCAATATTAGGTGGTTCGAGGTTCTAGATAGAGCACTATGACCAGAGTTTCTAAAGATATAAATTTCAATTTTTCAATGCTCCCTAGGTCACAACAAATAAATTAGATGACTTAATTCTATTATAATCTTTGTCGAAAAGTTCATGATTAAAATGGGACATTACAAGTCCCACCCAAGATTACTTGCCCTCAAGCAATCTAGCTCCAAGATCCCAAATCAACCAAGGTATTTTGTACAAAATTTTGTTGTGATCACAAAACTGTAACTTGTCCATGAATATTATTGCTTTATGTTTCCTGACAATAAAGCGAATGACCCTCGGTATAATTTTTGCAAACTCACCATTGAGGTCCTTAATTAGCTTCCGCTACACCATTGATTTAATCATTATCACGCCAAGAAGTTTTAGGTAACTCAACATGACACTTGTGGAGTAGAGTACCAACCACACCAATCCTTGGATCCCAAACCTTATATGTAACTCCAATCTCTTAACAAAAATCAGAATGATCTCCACTACCCAACTTGATGAATGCATGGGCAAGCGTTAGATTAGTACTCACCCCAAGGGGTGGATTGTCAATCAACTAAAAGCTATCATCATGCTCAATCCAACCCTCTTATTGCTCAAACTTCTCATGAATGAAATCAAGTTCTTCTCCTACTTGTTTGATCACAATTGCCCTTTCCCTGTTTTCTTCAACAACCAAAGTCTAGTAGTTGGCTTCTAGAAGAGACAATTGAATACTCTTCAAGGAATCCTTGGTTGCACTAAGCCATAATGTAGGTTCATCGACCTTATACTTGGTTTCATTGTATAATTCTAATGCCTCGTCTACACTCTTGGTAGCCATATATTTGTCATGAATCATGTGCAATTAGGCTATTTTAATTTCCCCCATAGTATTCTCCATTATTTGCAAATCAGTAAGGGAAATATTAATCTCACTTTGACCTCTTGGTGCATTTTGAATTATGTTTTCCACATGCCTATGTGTATTATTCAAACTAGATAATATTTTCACTTCATTTTCAGTGGACACCATGAATTTATTCTTCCAAATTTCCTTAGGAATTTCAAGTTCTTGTAAGTTGAATGTACAATTGTTATGGTACATACAAAAAGTAGAAAAAATTCCATATCTGTCACCCATGTCTCCATGATTGTCTTCAATCTTATCACATGATTCCAGAATAGCTTCTTTATCCAACTTAGAAAGTGGATTGTCATAGGTCATATTAGCTTCACTTTGAATAAGGGATTACTAATAAATTGAAAGTGATCCTGGATTCCAATATCTTCCCTTTCATGTTCCTGATCCAAAATATTATTTAGATTTTTGGGACAATGGTTTGATTCATAGGTCTTGTGGATGTTGTCTAGTTCCTTGAGCTCTTTAGTTTTTTCTTTGTTCCCTTCTTCCTTGAAATGTTTAGTGTCCACAATTGGATTTATTGCTCCTTGTGAGGGCCTTTTCTCTTCACTCACTTTAGCTTCACTTCGCTTGTGTAAATCTAAGGCCTCAAGGTGACTTGAACTATCATATAATGTCTCTTTCAATTCACTTTCATTAGAAAGAGTACTCTTCTCATTAGTAATAATTGATTGATTTGGAGAGATCATGTCCTCAAAAGATGAGGGAGAATTATGACCAAAATTCTTATCCCTACGTGATTTCACAAAATTTTCTTTATGATCAATAGTTTCAATCCATTCTATGTCATCCTTAATCATAGTACTATAAAGTTGAAGAGCGAATCCATTCTTGTTTCCAAATAGTCCATAGTATAGATATGGTGGGTCAAGAGAAAACATCACTCTCTTGGATAGTTAGAATCATAATATCTTTCATGGCTATAGACACACCTTTATCATGTACATTCTTAATGGTGATGAATAAATGATAGAACATGTTGTAGATCAAATCTTGCAATCGTAAGTCCACAAGAAGGATACTTGTCCTGATTTCCACAAATATCTTCAATATGGTCACCCTTCTTGAGTAATTCTTATTATTGGTGGCATATAGATCTTCAAAATTGTCTATGATCATGTGCATTACCTCTTTCATCATCTCATCATCATATGGAATTAGAGGTACCAACACTCTCATTACCTCACTTAAACATGAGGTAACCAACAACTTGATTTCTTCATCATGATGCCTCTAATCATTTATGGTGATTCAAGGTGGTTATTGTAGGAGTTCAAGCTATATCTAACACTTTCGATGACTACTCAATGTGGATCAAACATTCTTCTATCTCTTTAAGAGTGTTCAAGTTATCATCCTTGGTTGTAATTCACTACTAAGCTCGTTGCCTACTTCATAGAGTGATCTTACCAATGGTTTGATATATTCTATTTCCATGGTTAATTAAGTTTCTCTACATTTACCCAAAGGTTGGAAAGTTCATTGGCTTTGATACCACTGTAGTAACCCTAGCTCCAAATTGGTAGTTTTTATGATTTATACCATTAAGGGTTGACTATGTAAACATGTTGTCAACAAAGCACGAGGTTGTACTTTGCAATGTTCCTTGTAGGATTTCCTTAGATCTCACATTTATTTTATAGATAAGATATCAACATATGCCCATCAATGAATATTATTAAGAGGGAGATTATAAAGAGTTTTAAACCTCTATGGACAACTCTAACTTTTTTTTACACCAGACCATTATTTATATGAATAAGAATGGATATTATGTTGGTAATAATAAAATCAATTTTCTGATACAAATTCTAAAATAAATATTTGAGTTAAAAATTAATTCAAAAACTAAAGTTGACAAGGATAATTAGTCATTGTCTTTGCTTGAATACTCGAAATTCCTGTGATTGAATGTGTCATATAAATGTGGCATTGATATGATTGCAGTCTCTGATCAAACTTTAAGAACATGCAATTATGTGTTGAGGATTGATTCCCCCTATTTACTTCATTCTCTTAGTTTATGACATTATGCTTGTGCGATTTCCCTTTCTTCTTTGGAACTATATCAAAATATTCACAAATATCTCATGCATCCAATATTAGGTGGTTTGAGGCTCTAGATAGAGTACCACAGCTAGAGTTTTTGAAGATATAAATTGCAATCGTTCAATGCTTCGTGGGTCATGGCTTGAATGAATTAGATGACTTCCTTAATTCTATTATAATCTTTGTCGACAAGTTCATGATTGAAATGGGACATTACAAAGTATGAAACCTTGGCTAAATGGGCAATTTCTCCTAAGAAAAACAAGCCTTAGATAGCCAAGGATACAAATGAGCTCACAAGAAATTTGATTGTGAGAAGACTAAGGGATAAAATTACCCCTCAAGGAACATCCTTGGTGGTCAACACTATCTTGTTTAATGAGACAACAAAAAAGAAGTTGAAAGTAGATTTTGAAAAATTGTAGAATGACCACATCAAGTTGTTGCATAAATAGAATATAATCAAATCTATGGTTCGACTAAATGTATGACATTAGAACCTGCAACACCGCATGTTTCTACAAGAAATACATCCCAACAAGACAAGGATAAATTCATGTTGAGGATTGCAAACTTAAAGGAGAAACAAAAGTAGAGTAAAAATGCAAAGGTTGATGTGTGTTGTACCCCAAAATTAAATTTTTTGTTACACTTAGACATTTTGAAGAAATGAGTAAAAGTCTTGTTAAATTAGTCAAAAATGTCAAAATTTGTGTGTGCATGTCATGCATGAGGGGTTAAAATGAAATTTTTTAAAAATTTGATGATTTGGGTCTGCTCAGAGTAGCTTAATCTACAAAACCCAGATCTAAGTTTTTCATCCCTACTTTTTAGGAAAACTGCTATTTTTAGAAATTTTCTAAAAAGAGTAACTTTTTCTGGGTTTTTCTAGGTCTCTTTGGAAACGGATACTGGAAAAACTTTCTAAAACTAGAAAGTTGGTCTGATAAGGTTCAAACTGATTTTGATTGGCTCAAAATACTTCCGTATTAGGCTAGTGCAGTCAGAATCTCAAAATAATCAGTTTTGCCCTACTGGGTCTATTATGCTTTTTTCATAAGCATATTAGAAGCTTCAAGGTCATCAATGGAGGTCAGTCAACTACCAAGTGTCACATTCAACACTCAGGTGTTCAACAGAAGGCGAGTTGGTCAACGAGCACGAAGAACAGAGAAGAAAGTGAAAAATTGTGAAAAATTTCTAGCACTACTAGCCATGGGTGCCCCAAGAGAGAATATGAGCCCATCTTTTTAGGGCACTAAAAGTTGAACTTAGGGTTTACACTTCCAATAAAAGTTGATTAGTTCTCTGCCAACTCCATAATGAATCCAACGGTGCAGTCATCAGATTATCTAGTCACCCAGGAATTGAGGCCGAACAAAGTGGATTCAAATAGAAGCTAGAATGAAGAACATGAAAATTATCAAAAATTGACTAAGTGTGGAAACTTTGGGTGCCCCTGGTGAAGAAGGACACCTAGCTTTTTGGAGCACCTAACTCAGTAGTTAGGGTTTGTGAATGTGCTTGATCTCTTCAGTATTAAGCTAGCTTTGCCACACCTGTCTCTGTCAGTTCATCTGACTGTTCAATCTCCAACAGATTCAAATCAAAGAGGAACATATAAAATGAAGGTTTCAAACATCAAGATGAAAACCAGATGAACATAACTAAGTTTGGAAAGTTTGGGCACCCCACGAGAGAAGAGGCGCCCAAGTTTTCAAGGGGGAAAATAAATGAATTTGCATATGTGGCTCTAACATGATTTCTTCATAGTTGATCCAGCTCTCCAACAAGATATTCAATGCATTAATCAGAGTTTGCAGTCGCTAGATACATGAAGCAGAACAGAGGGTTTGATGAGAGCTAAGAATTGAAATTCAGAAGCAAACATAAGGAAGTGAAAAATAAACTAACTCTGGTGAGTTTGGGTGCCCCAACTTGCCAGGGGCGCCCAAGCTTTTGAAAGCCTAAACTCAACCGTTTGTTGAAGTTTCTCCTAGGAGACCCCTCTTAATAACTCATCTTTGCAACAAGTATAACTGTCAGTCAATCTAATGCCCAATTCACCAAATTCAACAAGATCATCTATGGAAGAGGAGTTAATGAAGAAATTGAAGATCATAAAAATGGCTAACTCTGGATGAAATGGGTGCCCCTGGAAGAGAAAGGCTCCCATGAATTTGAAGGTTGAAATGAATTTTTTAGCCAGAGACGCCTCCAGACCAATTTTCACAGAATGGGTCAGGCTCCATGATGAATCCTTCAGCTCACTCATCAGATTGGACTGTAAGATAGAAATCGATGTCAAAGCAGGGGGTCAAAGTTGTGAAAATTTGAAAATGTCAAAAAATTGACTAACACTGCTTGAAGTGGGTGCCCCTAGCCAAGAAGGGTGCTCAACTTCTCATGCCTTGGTAAAATTTTCAAGTTTTTCAAAGTTTCAATTGCAAGAGAATGAAGCATGGGCATCCAAGTTCAATGATCAGAGATTTTTAGGGTTTTGAAAATAAAAGAAAAAATAAGGCAAACTTATTTCAAAACCCTAAGTCTATTTAACACCTCTCTTTCATGTAATTTCCATTATTTTTGTAGGTACCATTCAGACGAGAAAATTGGAGCAACAACTTTGAAAAAGCTTTTCAAGATTCAAGAGCTCAGTTTACTGGTTATTCATCAAAATTTTTAGGTCAGCAACATAAATCCCTGCTTTTTCAAGCTTTTTCATCCAAAAGATCAAAATTTTCAAAGAGAAGGCCAAGGTTTTCAATTTTCAGCCATCTGGGTCTTTTCACCTTATTCTTCTAAAGAAATTTTTATGAACTTCATCAAGTTGCAGCAGCTGCTTTTTATTTGCATGTTAGTGAAATCCTCAGTGCATTCAGTTTTCAATCATCTGGGCCCTCTCAAATCATATTCTGAACAAAACCTAGGTGCCAAGCTTTTTTGTGAAAAATTGAATAAATTAGGGTTTACTGCTTTTTCAGGAAAAATTCCAAATTTTCAAAAATGAATGATTTGGGTTTTCTTGCAATGAAATTATAAGCAAAATCCATATCTCAGAAAAAATTTCAAAAATTTGTCCGTTAGACGAAGAAAAATCAGCATTCTAAAAATAGTAAGTTGCTCAAAGCTTGTCTGAACCTAGGAAAGTTTACAATCATTCTTCAAGGTTTCTGAAATGGAGTACACTACCAATGTTTTCAAGATGGAATCAGCTCTCTATCATGATTACATCAAAATAGTTGAGATAGACTTGCATCATATCAAGTTGGTGTTTGATCTACACGCTTTGGAGAGCACAGGCAACACTTTAATCAGAAACCTAGGACACTCTGGACTCCTCGCAGCAGCGTCTATTCGTATATTTGTTTAGAGTCTTGAGTTTATAATTTCTTGCATCAAGCATTACAACTCAGCTACAAGGGCGATTCAGTCAGTTGATGGCATGTTGATTTGTAGTTTGAAGCCTGATATGATCGAGAAGTGTTTTTCCATTCCCCCTTGGCTTGAAAGTGTCACTATCTCAAAGGGTGAATGTGAGAGAATATGGGAAATGCACAAAGACAAATATAGAAAGAGGATTGCACAAAGGTGGATGAAAGAGAAGCATAATACTTTTCCTAAGAATGTTGGGTGAGGAGAATTCAAAGATGAGATTGCTATCATTATCACCTTGCTTAACAGGGTAACTGGATCAAAAGATGCCACCAAGTTTCAGCCTTGGATGTTTTACGCCATACCCCACATCATGAAGAAAATCGAGTTCTATGATTGGCCCACCTTGATCAGTAACAACCTACATTAGCAGATAACATAATACTTCCAACTTCATGAGTTCCATATGCTTTCTTACCTAGTCTACCTGGTGGCCTATCAAGGTCAATTCAGAGGGTTGAACACCGAGGGATCATTGAGTATACATCATGTATACAACTACTATTCCTAGTTGGAATTCACGAAGTCACTACATCACTACAAGAGAGTGAACAAGGCCTTTCTGATGTACATAGTGTGGGACCTGAATAATGAATTGCACATTTGTATCTCTTCATTTGCCAAGGCAACGATCGCGGAGTGGGAAAATTTGTTCATATAATTTCCAAATTTCACCTATCTTAGGGTCTATGGCTATTTAGGTGCTCCGCTCATGCTACCAAGGTACTCGCTATACAAGGTCATCTTTATGGAGTTCTTAAGGCAGGCACATGATGTCCACACATTCTTAAGGAATAGAAAGAAACCCTCCCTCAATTTTTCATTAGGGATGGGAATCTATACATGCAGGACTATCGCAGATGCTAAGACAATGGGAGAAGAGTTAGACAAACTCAGCCTCAAGCCTTACAACAAGAGACGATCATTTGATCCTCATGGTTTCTACATTGGCCGACTTGAGAAGAACTATGCTCATATATCTACCCTTGAAGATTTTTGGGCTAATTGTAAAGATGAGTATGAGGTGTAGAGGTGTAGTTACATTAGGTTCACTCTTCACTAGATGAAAGACTACTTAAATGAAGATATAGAAGGGTTATCAGATGATGACAAGGATGTGCTTCTCCCGATGTATTCTCAGAAATGAATTGAAGATCAGCCCCTTCCTCAAGTCAATTGGGCTAATAAAGAGTCCCTCTCAGTTGAAGAGAGGACAAGACAAGTCCTTGAACATAGCAAGGTTTTCCTAATCCTTAAGAGGAAAAACTATATTCTAGTAGCAGAGGAGCCACCTTTAACACATGTTTCTAGACCTTTGACAAAACCTTTACCAATTCACATTGACCTTGATATTGAAGATGATGAAATTGTAGTTGTACCTCCTAAGGAAGTTAGTAAACATATTATTGTGTCTTGGCTTGAGAACTCCTTAGGAAGGGTGAGAAGAAGACCACCATCGTAGGTAAATTTTGATGATCTTGATAACATCTATCAAGAACCTCGTAAGAAGAAGGAAAAGAACCAAGTTCACTCTGATAGGAATCCTGATAACGAGATAGTCGTGGAGACTGCATTACCCCTAAAGGACAAGAACAAGGATGAGGTGAATATGGATGGCTTTGTGATGGTCAGGGATAATCTTGGTAGAAATACCAGACATAAGGATGTGAGTCTATTCAAAGTTATGTCCGAATAAATTTGAGAAAGAGTGCTCGAGGATGGAGAGGACAAGGCAGCCCTCAAGGTTGAAAACTAGCAGCTCAAGCTTTATATTTCTAACCTTGTACATGGTTCTTCATTGGCAATGTAGTTGCTGCCCCAAGTGGTAGAGACACCAACTGATCATCATCAGTTTAGATAGCTAGTCATTTGTGGGAAAGAGACTCAAGAGTGGATCGAGAGTTTCATTGTTAGAGGAAAGGAGATCTTAGCACGAATGTTCCAATTGAGAGAAAATGATCATGAGCTATGTAAAGGTATCCAAGGGTTTGAAGAAACACTGGATGAAGTAAGACCAAGTCATGAAATAATTATTGCTGATTTAGATACAACCTATGGTTCACCAGTTTCAAAAGAACACAAGAGGAAGATCCTTGCTTGGAGAGAGTGTCATGTTTTCAAAGTGAAAACCTATGAGAGGATATTTGAGGATTTTATTTCCTACAGAAAAAGGGTGATTAAAGCTCTTATTTTTTTTAGTGAGTTTGTCACAAAGATTCCTTCTCGATACAGTCTTGAAGATGGTTCCTACATCAGGCTTGATGAAGTGTAGGATCAATTTCAGAGTGTTGTTTGTAGTTGCAATCGAGTTGGTTGAAGGATGAGTCAAATTTCGATGATCTTAGCAAAGTTTGAAAAAGCGGCAAATGAGGTTGAAGATTTCTTGAGATCTGTTGTAGATGCTGAAGATATTCTAGAAAAGGGGTGTTTTGCTATTGATGGCATAGATGCACTGAACCGGGACACAATTTCTAATTTCTAGCAGATGTGATCAAGATTTAAAGCAACTTTCTTCTCAAATTCTTTCTATTCTTGGAATAATTCTTATCCATTCTTTGAGAAGAGAAAGAAGATAAATGTAATATTTGGTGTTTCCCTCTTTTTTTGCTTTCTTAGGTGTTAGATGTTATCTTCTTTCTAAATTTAGAAATAAAGCTTGCTTGCTGAGCAAGCCCTAGATTGTGAAAGCAAGGATATTTTAGGGTTCCCTACTCCTCTGCTTGCCAATAAATAAGAGCCTTTGCTCATTATTTTTCTTTAACCATGCGAGTCATAACAAAATGCTAAGCCTATTGCGCTTTCTATTTTTTATTCAAGTGTTGTTCAATTGTTTTTTGATAGCAAATTATTGAGTCTCTTTTAGCCAACAATGAGTTATTGTGATTGTTCTTTCTATTGTGTAAGAACAAGATTGCAAGCCTCTTTAGCTGAAATTTCTTGTTCCAGACATGTTAGAAGTAAGTTTTGTTGTAGAAGTTTGAGTAATAAAATCATGAGCCTCCTTTGTGATATAACATCTCAGATATCCGTTATTTGTGTTCTACTTTTATGAACTTGATTACAGCTTACATTGAATTGTGTAGATGTTTGTTGAGAAAGAGTTTATTGAATAATTTTTGTCAAAGAATCAACCTTGTTCATTTCTAGTTTCTCTTGCTCTGCATATTACTTGAGAAGTTAGAAATGTCTTTAGTTTAATTTAGTCATAGTTGAAGTTCTTAAAACATAAAGTCTTAGCTGTGGTGTTTTTGTTTAATAAACCTTGTTCTCTAAGCTAATAAAAAAGATAGGAAACTTAGTTCTTAGTTTACTTTCTTTCAACACCATCAGCAAGAGGGAGCTTCCCCTCCTAATTTGAAGAGTAGTTTTATTGTGCATAGCTGTCTATTTCAAATACGCATTTCAGAGGTGCGAATTTAAACTCCAAAATTTTTCTAGTGCCCACTGTGGCGCACGAGGCATTAAAAAACAAAGAAAACTTAGGCTTTATGCCACAGTTATGACTCTTTGGCATCCTACTGCTCTAGTTCAATAACCTGATCTTACACCTCTTGTTATTTAGTCAAATTTCTAGATAATTGAAGGAGAGCAAGTAGACATCATAAAAAACCTAATGAGTTTCATGTTTGAGAAGAAGGAGACCCCTGGTCAGTGGAGAAATGTTCTTATTCTAGACAAGGAGGAAGAGAAAGCCAATATTGTAGTCCGAAGACTTGTCTTGCGACCACCCGAGTGGGCCTAGACAATCTTGGCATACATAGTCTATACAAGGAAGAGAACAAGAACAAATCCAATCTTCCAAGAAGAATTTGATCCTTTCCTTCCACAGACACATCCTACAGAAGTTGGAGAGTCATCCAACGCAATTCCCGAATTCAACACCATACCTGTGTTTGAGGAAGAAGAACCCAAAGCAATGGGTGACAACAACGATAAAAATAACCGCAATTGCAATCAGAGAAGAGGTCCCCCACTGCCTTGGGGTGATGATATCAGACCATTGGCCCTAGGATAAAATCATGAATTGCCTAAAGGGTCAATAAACAACTTTCCACAGTTCTAAGGTGATGGAAGTCAACATCCCGATGATCATCTTTCATCCTTTTCAACAACTTGCATTGTTTTGCATGTAGCTCATGAAGACATTGGTATACATCTCTTTGTTGAGACACTGGAGGGAGTTGATACCGAATGGTTCAATCACCTAGAACCTGGTTGCATAACAAACTGGAATACTATGTCTGAAAAGTTTCTTGCAAGGTTCAAGCCAGCTGAAGATATTCACCAGTTGTTCGCTCAGCTCTCAAATTCAAAGAAAGAAGACAACGAACCGATGAGGGAGTTCATGGAAAGGTTTAATCACCTGGTCACTCATCTCTCATACACACTAAATCCATCACCTGAGATCCTATTGAGAAATTTTGTCAATGCGCTTCCATCAGAGATAGCCTTTATCCTAAGATTAGCCAACAAGATAGAACTGGAAGATGCACAACAAGGTGCCATAGAAATTGAAGACAACATGATCACTTTAGAAAAGATCAAATGAGATGCTATTAGGCCTTTGGTTCAAATTTTTGTTGATCCATTACTTCAAAGGGTTTCCAGTGAAGGAACTATTCTTAAGAGGCAATTTCCACTTCAGCCTATGCCTCTTGCTCAAGTTGGACCACCACCTGCCTTGCCTGCGCCACAGCCGTACCAAGCACCACAACAGCCTTATCAACCTTAGCAGTTGTACTAGCCAAGGAGAAATAAATTTCATCCTTACAATAATTATAGGCCACAAGGGCCACCTCCACCAAGGCAAGCGGCAGATAATACACAAAATGTTGTGTTTTTCTCTTTTCATGATTCCATTGAACATACCAGCGCCACTTGTCCTGAAAATGTCAGAATGAACGAGATAATGGGATATGCCGAAACTGCACCTGCACCAAGTTTTGTATCAACTCCAAGATCAAATGTTGTCTTACCTCAATCAGACAACTTTGATGGTGACTCCGCAACGGGCTACTTTGAAAGTGAACCCAATTTTGAAGATTAAGAAGAAGATATTCGCCAGTACTCTCTTACAGTAAATCTTGAGAATCACACCACTTATGTGTTCACCAGAGCTCAACATCTGAGGGCACAAAGAGAAGAAGAAGAAGAGAGACTAAAGGTACAAAAAGACAAAGAAAAAGGAAAGGAAGTAGCTTCTACATCTAATGTTAAGTCTTCTCAAGAGAACATGAAAGAAGTTGAAGACTCATCTTCGAAAAATCTTGATATTGCAGATTCTTTCATGAAAAACAAAGTGCAGATTTCTCAGTTAGAGTAACTCCAAGATCATACAGAGCAAGTGGATCGACTTCTCAAATTCATGAAGAAGAGACTTGTCAATCAGCCCACATTGCTTGAATCATCTATTCTAGTGGAAGACAAGTGTAAGCCCTTTTATATTTCACTATATGTAGGAGGTTACAAATTGAGTAATTGTATCATTGATTCCAGAGCTTCAGACAATGTCATGCCTCTACAAGTGATGAATGCTCTAGGACTTTCATGCACCAAGACAAGGGAAAAATGTTACTCACTGGAGTCCAAGTTATTTTTGTTAGTCAGACAATTAAAGGATGCTCAAGTGAGGTTGGTGGCCTATCCTAAAAAGAAAATCATGATGACCATCCTAGTAGCTGACATTCCATCTAGCTATGAGATGCTATTGAGCAGAAGCTTTTGCAAGGATCTCAATGGAGAGATTCAAATGGATTGTTCTTCTATGAACATTCCATTAAAGAATGGAACTTTCAAGCTGGAACCAGAACCCAAGTCTCGATTTGCAGTTGTGAAGTCTCAAGATCCTCAAGTGCAAGTTCTATATCAAGAAATGGGTCTTGGTACTTACGCCATGCTATCAGAGATTCCTGAAGAAAGTTAAGAGATCGTGTGTACCGCAGAAAAATCAATAGAAGATCCTAAGTTGTGGACTTTGTAGTTTGATGGTAGTTGTTCCACTATTGGTTTAGAAGCTGGAGTTGTGATAAGTTCTCTTAAAGGATGCTTGTATCCATTTGCATACCACTTGCAATTTGAATGTACAAACAACACAGTGGAATATGAGGTACTTTTACTAGGTCTCAGAAATGCGAAGTACATGGGTATCAAACACCTTAGGGTCGAAGGTGATGCAGAGCTAGTTGTGAAGTAAGTTAGAGATCAATTCAGAGTGCAAGCAGATTGTCTCTAACACTGCAAAAATAGGGTGTGGAATGGAATAGATTGGTTTGAAGCTTTTGATATCAAGTACATTCCACATCTAGAAAATAGTAGAGTAGATGCCCTCATGGTGTCAGCTTCACTTTTCATGCCACATGCTAACTTTTAGTCAGAATGCACTTGCCATTGAGTTAATATACAGGCCAGCTGTACCTGACAACTGCGATAATTGGCAAGTCTTTAACGACGATGAGCACATCAAGGAGTTTCTTGTTATGGGAGATAATTTCAAAGAATTGTTCTTTGAGGGTAGTTCATTTACTCATAGAGAAGTAGTAACAGAAGTTCCAGATGTGCCAAAGATTGCTAAAGACATAGAAAGTCTAGAAGAACTAGATTCAAGCATAATCCAGTTGAAAGGAAATAAAATTCCCAAGGGCTTGGTTTCCTTGGAGAATATTTTTGACAAGCACGATAGATACATACAAGATCAGAGAAATTCAAATGAAAGAACCTCTTCTGAATATCAACAAATCAATATTGGAATAATTGAAAAGCCTAGACTTATTAATCTGGGTACATGTTGTACTGCAGAGGAGAGTGAGAGGTTCATCTCTTTGTTCAAGCTATACTGAGATGTCTTTTCCTGGTCATATGAAGATTTGAAAGTTTTTACACCAAGAGAATTGTCTCACACAATTCCTCTTCAACTTGAAGTGAATCCCTTCAAGAAAAAGAAAAGACACTACAATCCGCGGAATCAAGATACCATCTACACAGAAATCTAGAAGATGGTGAATGCAAAGATCATCTTTCCGATCCATCATTCCACCTGGGTTTCGAATATAGTTCCTGTGCGCAAGAAGAACGAAGAAATCAGAATTTGTATGGATTTTAGGAACTTGAATCAATCATCACTCAAGGATAATTATCCTTTTTTGATCATGGAGTACACCTTACAAATGGTTACTAGTTCAGAGATGTCCTTATTGGATGGTTTTTTTGGTTACAATCAAATTGTAGTAGTTGAAGAAGATCAATTCAAGATGGCATTCACAACCCCCATGGGCTACATTTGCATATGAAATAATGCCCTTCAGCCTCATAAACACTAGTGCTACGTTTCAGAGATCCATGGATTTGGCATTTGGAGACACGAAAAATAAATTAATTGTGGTCTATCTTGATAACCTCACTATTTTCTCGAAGACATGAGGAGATCATTTTTCACATCTAGGGAAGGTCTTTGAGAGATGTAGATACCATAAAATATCGCTAAATCCCAAAAAGTCAATCTTTACAATGACGAAAGGAAAGTTGCTTGGCCACATCGTCTCCAAGGAGGGAACTTGAATTGACCTGAGTTGGGTTGAAGCTATCAAAAGTTTGTCTCTTCCAACAAGCAGAACAGGGGTACACTCTTTCTTTGGTAAGGTAAATTTCATACGAAGATATGTACTATATTTTTCTAAATTGACTAAAGATATATTTGCTATGATGAAGAAGAAGACTATTTTCAAGTGGACAAAAGAAGGCAAGAAGGCATTTGCAGCAATAAAAGAAGCCATCAGTCAAGATCCAGTGCTAGTCCATCCTGATTTTGAAAAGGATTTTATCCTTTATTGCTATGCATCAGAGCATACTTTGTCTGCCATTCTGACACAGAAGTTAAATGAAGCAACAAAGTCTCCAATAGATTTTATGAGCTCCAATTTCAAGGAAAGTGAATCAAGATACTCTCAGATTGAGAAAAATGCCTATGTAGTGGTCGGAGCTATAATTTTTTTTAGATTTTATATCCTGAATTCTCACACCATTGTATATGTCATAGATCTAGCAATGAAAAGTGTACTAAATCAACAAGAGATGGGCTCAAAAAGAGGTAACTGGGTCATGAAAGTGTAAGAGTATGACTTGGAGATCAAGCAAACCAAACTCATCTGTGGGAGAGGTATTTGTCAGTTGATAGCAGAGGATGCTGATAAGAAGCTTCAAGCCAAAGGTATACCTCAAGTTGAACTTGAAGTTAAAGAGGATCTTACTATGGTATTATTAATTGAATCTTTGGGGGAATGGTTCACTAAGATACGGTATTACCTAACATACAGTGATTGTCTGAATCACCTGAACAAGCAACATAAAAGAATGCTAAATTTGAAAGCGCATAATTATGTAATCATCAACAATGTTTAGTACAAGCGGGGGCTTGACGGAACATTTTTGTTGTGTGTCACCAAAGATCAACTACGACGCTTGCTGGAAGCCTTCCACAATCAAGCATGCAGTGGTCACTTTTCTTTGAAGGTGACAACTTTCAAAATTTTACAGGCACAATTCTTTTGGCCTACTATGTTCCTCAATTATTATGAGTGGGTACACAAATGTTAGTTGTGTCAATAGTTTGTTGGCAAGGCAAAGTTAGCAGCTGCTCCTCTCAAGCCAGTTGCTATAGATGCTCCATTTCAGAATTGGGGTTTAGATTTTATTGGTCCTATCAACTCACGATCCAGTAAGGGGAATATTTTTGTACTTACAGCTAGTGATTATTTTAATAAATGGGTTGAAGCCATTCCCACCAAGCGAGCTATGTCCGAGGTTCTGTGTGAGTTCTTGAAGGAAAACATTGTCACGTGTTTTTTGGTGCCTCACAAAATTTTGACAGATAACAGAACATGTTTCTCCTCTGAGAAACTAATGGAGTTCTATTTCGACCACAACATTACACTATCTCATTCATCAAATTATTACCCACAAGGTAATGGACAAGTTGAGTCATCGAATAAGAACATTGTCACAATCATTCACAAGTTGGTTTATTCCAATCAATGAACTTGGCACAAGAAAATCTATGATGCTCTCTGAGCCAATCGAATTAATCCGAAGAGAGCCATTGGTACCTCACCCTTTATCCTCTTATATGGAATGGAAGCAATGATACCTATCACTTTGGAGTTGTCTACCTTGTAGTTGGCAACCATAGTAGAAGATGGAGAATTCACATATCCGATCCAGAAGGGCATTCTATACTTGACAAAGCTCCAAGAAGAAAGGGTGGAGGTAGTAGATAGAATCACTCAGCACCAGGAGCGAGTGAAGAAATTTTTTGACAAGAAAGCTCACCAACGAGATTTTGAGGTTGGAGATCAAGTCCTCCTATGGGATAAGAGACATAAGCCCAAGGGAATGCACAAAAAATTTGATTTCTTGTGGCTGGGACCTTTCAAGATTCATGAGCCCACAAGAGAGAACACCTATATTCTCTCATTCTTAGATGGAAGTATCCTCCCTCTACCACATAGCGGGTAGTACCAAAAGCACTTCATCCCTTTGGGGGTGGAGTAAGTTCGTAGAACAATCTTTGTAAATATTTTTCCTTGTTTTTCGTTATGTATTCCCCCTTTCCGTGATGTTTTTGTTATGTTATGTTTCCCCTTTCCGTAACAGTCCTGTCATGTTTTAGGTGATTTTTAGGGAAGTCCAACTATTAGGTGATTTCTAGGAAGTCTAGTTTTAGGTGACTAAGGAAAGTCCTACAAATAGGTGATTAGGAAATGATGCTGACTCTGATACCAAATGGACAAGGCACTGACCTATGCTAAAATCAAGAGATTCTATGGTTCTCCTATGCTATAAGTATTCACCATGGTCCCCAAATAGAGCCAATGTTGTACCCCAAAATTAATTTTTTTGTTACACTTAGACATTTTAAAGAAATGACTAAAAGTCTTGTTAACTCAATCAAAAAAGTCAAAATTTGGGTGTGCATGTCATGCATGAGGGGTTAAAACAATTTTTTTTCCAAATTTGATGATCTGGGTCTACTCAGAACAACTTAATCTACAAAACCCAAATCTCAGTTTTTCATCACTACTTTTTAGGAAAACTGCTATTTTTAGAAATTTTCTAAAAATAGTAACTTTTGATGGGTTTTTCTGGGTTTCTTTGGAAACGAATATTGGAAAAAATTTCTAAAAATATAAAGTTGGTCTGATAAGGTTCAAACTAATTTTGATTGGCTGAAAATACTTCCATATCAGGCTGGTGTAGTCAGAATCTCAAAATAATTAGTTTTTCCCTATAGGGTCTATTATGCTTTGTTTAGAAGCATATTAGGAGCTCTGAGGTCATCAATGGAGGTCAGTCAGCTATGCAATGTCACATTCAACACTCAAGCATTCAACATAAGGTGAGTTGGTGAGCAAGCACAAATAATAGAGAAGAAAGTGAAAAATTGTAAAAATTTTCTAACACTGCCAGCCATGGGCACCCTAGGAGAGAATATGCGCCCATATTTTTAGGGCACTAAAAGTTGAAATTAGGGTTTACACTTCTAATCAAAGTTTCTCAATTCTCTACCAGATCCGCAACAAATCCAACAGTGTATTCATCAGATTATCCAGTCATCCAAGATTCGAGGCTGAGCAGAGAGGATTCAAACAGAAGCTAGAATGAAGAACATGAAAATTATCAAAAATTGACTAAGTGTGGAAAATTTGGGTGCCCCTGGTGAAGAAGGGAGCCTAGGTTTTTGGAGCACCTAACTCAGTAGTTAGGGTTTGTGAATGTGCTCAGTCTCTTCAATATTCAACCAGCTTTGCCACGCCTGTCTCCAACAGATCATCCGACTGTTCAATCTTCAACAGATTTAGATTAAAGAGGAACATACAAAATGAAGGTCTCAAAATTCAAGATGAAAATCAAATGAAAATGACTAAGTCTAGAAGGTTTGGGTGCCCCAGGAGTGAAGAGGCGCCCAAGTTTTCAAGGGGAAAAACATAAGAATTTGCATATGTGGCTCTAACATGATTTCTTCACAGTTGATCTAGCTCTCCAACGAGATATTCAGTGCGTTACTCAGAGTTTTCAATCGCTAGATATAGGAAGAAGAACAAAGGGTTTGATGAGAGCTAAAAATTGAAATTTAGAAGAAAACGTAAGGAAGTGAAAAATAAACTAACTCTGGTGAGTTTGGGTGCCCTAGCTTGCTAGGGGCGCCCAAGCTTTTGAAGGCCTAAACTCAACCATTTTCTAAAGTTTCTCCTAAGATACCCCTCTTAATATCTCCTCATCTTCGCAACAAGCATAATCGTCCCTCAATTCGATGCCCAGTTCACTAGATTCGACAAGATCATTTGTGGAAGAGGAGTTAATGAAGAAATTGAAGATCATAAAAATGGATAACTTTGGATGAAATGGGTGCCCCTAGAAGAGAAAGGATCCCATGAATTCGAAGGTCGAAATGAAGTTTTTAGCCAGAGACACCTCCAGACCAATCTTCTCAAAATGGGTCAATCTCTGCGAAGAATCCTTTAGCTCGCTCATCAGATTGGTCTACAAGCCAGAAATCGATGTCAAAGTAGGGAGTCAAAGTTGTGAAAAGTTGAAAATGTCAAAAAATTAACTAATATTGCTTGAAGTGGGCACCCCTAGCAAAGAAGGGCACCCAACTTCTCATGCCTTTGTAGAATTTTCAAGTTTTTCAAAGTTTCAATTGCAAGGGAATGAAGCATGGGCATCCAAGTTCAATGATCAGAGATTTTAAGGGTTTTGAAAATAAAAGAAAAAAGAAAGAAAACCTATTTCAAAACCCTAAGTCTATTTGACACCTCTCTTTCATGTAATTTTCATTATTTTGCAGGTAGCATTGAGTAGAGAAAATTGGAGCAGCAAGTTTGAATTTTTTTTTCAAGATTCAAGAGCTTAGTTTGCTGGTTATTCATCAAATTTTTTAGGTCAGCACCATAAACCCTTTCTTTTTCAAACTTTTTCGTCTAGAAGATGAAATTTTTCAAAAAGAAGGCCAAGGTTTTCAATTTTCAGCCATCTGGGTCTTTTCACCTTATTCTTCTAAAGAAAATTTCAAGAACTTCATCAAGTTCTAGCAGCTTTTTTTTATTTGCATGTTAGTGAAATCCTTAGTGCATTCAGTTTTCAATCATCTGGGCCCTCTCAAATCATATTCTGAACAAAACCCAGGTGCCAACTTTTTTTGTGAAAAATTGAAGAAATTAGGGTTTTCTGCTTTTTAAGGAAAATTTCAAAATTTTCAAAATCAGACGATCTGGGTTGTCTTGCAATGAAATTTTGAGCAAAACCCATATCTCAGAAAAAATTTCAATAATTTATTCATTAGATGAAGAAAAATCAGCATTCTAAAAACAGTAAGTTGCTCAAAGCTTGTCTAAACCTAGGCGAGTTTATAGTCATTCTTCAAGGTTTCCGAAATGGAGTACACTCCCAATGTTTTCAAGACTGAGTCAGCTCCCTAACATGATTACATCAAAATAGCTGAGATAGACTTGGATCATATCAAGCCGGTGTTTGGTCTACACGCTTTGGAGAGTGTAGGCAACACTTCAATCAAAAACCTGGGACACTTTGGACTCCTTGTAGCAATGTCTATTCCTATATCTATTCAGAGTCTCAAGTTCATAATCTCTTACATCAAGCATTACAACCTGGCTACAAGGGAGATTCAGTCAGTTGATGGAAGGTTGATTTGTAGTTTGAATCCTAATATGATAAAGAAGTGTTTTTCCATTCCCCCTTGGCCTGAAAGTGTCACTATCTCAAAGGGTGAATGTGAGAGAATATTGGAAATGCGCAAAGAAAAATATAGAAAGAAGATTGCACAAAGGTGGATGAAAGAGAAGCATAAGACTTTGCCTAAGAACATTGGGTGAGGAGAATTCAAAGATGAGATTGATATCATTATCATCTTGCTTGCACAAGGTAATTGGGTTAGAAGATGCCACCAAGTTTTAGCCTTAGATGTTTTACGCCATACCCCACATTGTGAAGAAAACTGAGTTCTATGATTGGCCCACCTTGATCAATGACAACCTACATCAGCAGATAATAGAATACTTCAAATTTCATGAGTTCCATATAGTTTCTTACCTAGTCTACCTAGTGGCCTATCAAGGTCAATTCAGAGGGTTGAACACCAAGGGATCATTGAGAGATCATTGAGCATACAACATGTATACAACTACTATTCCCAGTTGGAATTCATGAAGTCATTGCATCACTACAAGAGAGTGAATGAGGCCTTTCTCATGTACACAGTACGAGACCTAAATAATGAATTTTATGTCCATATCTCTTTAGCTGCCAAGGAAGCGATGGTGGAGTGGGCAGATAGGTTCATACAATTTCCTACTTTCACCTATCTCAGGGTCTATGGCTATTCAGGTGCCCCACTCATGCTACCAAGGTACCCATCAGATGAGGTCATCTTCATGGAGTTTTTAAGGCAGGGACATGATGTCCATGCATTCTTAAGGAATAGAAAAAAACCCTCCCTCAATTTTCTGTTAGGACTGGGAATCTATACATGCAAGATTGTTGTAGATGCTAAGACAATGGGAGAAGAGGTAGACAAATTCGGCCTAAAGCCTTACAGTGAGAGACGATCATTTGATCCTTATGGTGTCTACATTGGCCGACTTGAGAAGAACTATGTTCATATATCAACCCTTGAAGATTTTTGGGCTAATTGTAAAGATGAGTATGAGGTGCAGAGGCATCGTTACAACAAGATCACTCTTCACCAGATGAAAGAATGCTTCAATGAAGATATAGAAGGGTTATTAGATGATGATGAGGATGTGCTTCTCCTGATGTATGCTCAGAAGCGAATTGAAGATCAACCCCTTCCTCAAGTCAACTGGGCTAATAAAGAGTCCCTCTTAGTTGAAGAGTGGACAAGACAAGTCCTTGAACATAGCAAGGTTTTCCTAATCCTTAAGAGGAAAAAAGTCTATTCCAGTAGCAGAGGAGCCACCTTTAACACATGTTTCTATACCTTTGCCAAAACTTTTACCGATTCACATCAACCTTGATATTAAAGATGATGAAGAAATTGCAATTGTACCTCCTAAGGAAGTTAGTAAAGATACTATAGTGTCTTGGCTTGAGAACTCCTTGGGAAGGGTGAGAGGAAGACCTTTATATGAGATAAATTTTGATGATCTTGATAACATCTATTAGGAACCTCCTAAGAAGAAGGCAAATAAGCAAGTTCACTTTGATAGGAATCCTGATAGTGAGATAGTAATGGAGATTGCATTACCCCTAGAGGACAAGAAAATGGATGAGGTGAATATGATGACTTTGTGATGGTTAGGGCTAATCTTGATAGATATACTAGACATCCGGATGTGAGCCTATTCAAAGTTGTGTCCAAAAACCTTCAGGAAAGAGTGCTCAAGGATGGAGAGGACAAGGTAGCCCTCAAGGTTGAAAACCAACAGCTCAGGCTTTATATTTCTAACCTTGTCCATGGTTCTTCATAGGCAACCCAGTTGCTGCCCCAGGTTTTAGAGACACCAGCTGATCATCATCAGTTGAAACAGCTAGTCATTTGTGGGAAAGATTCTAAGGAGTGGATCAAGAGTTTCATTGTCAGAGGAAAGGAGATCTTAGCACAGATGTTCCAATTGAGAGAAAACTCTCATGAGCTACATCAAGGTATCCAAGGGTTTGAACAAACACTAGATGAAGTAAGACCAAGGCATGAAATAATTATTCTTGATTTATATATAGCCTATGGTTCAGCAGTTTCAAAAGAACACAAGACGTAGATCCTTGCTTGGAGAGAGCGTCATGTTTTCAAAGTTAAAACCTATGAGAGGATACTTGATGAGTTTATTGCCTATAGAAAAAGGGTGATCAAAGATCTTCTTTTCATCAGTGATTTTGTCACAGAGATTCCTTCTCGATACAATCTTGAAGATGATTCCTATGTTGGGCTTGATGAAGTGCAGGATCAATTTCAGAGTGTTGTTCGCAGTTGTAATCTAGTTGGCAAAAGGATGAGTCATATTTCTATGATGTTAGTAAAGTTTGAAAAAGCGGCCAATGAGGTTGAAGATTTCCTGAGATCTGTTACAAATACTGAAGATATTCTAGAAAAGCGGTGTTTTGCTATTATGGCATAGATGCACTGAACCAGGACACAATTTCTAATTTTCTAGTGGATGTGATCGAGCTTTAAAGCAGATTTCTTCTAGAAGCTTTCTTCCCACTTTCTTTCTATTCTTTGAATAGTTCATATCCATTCTTTGAAAAGAGAAAGAAGATAAATGTAATAGTTGGCATTTCTCACTTTTTTTGCTTTCTTAGGTGTTAGATGTTATCTTCTTTCTAGATTTAGAAATAAATCTTGCTTGTTGAGCAAGCCCTAGATTGTGAAAGCAAGGAGATTTTAGGGTTCCCTACTCCTCTTCTTTCCTATAAATAAGATCCTTTGCTCATTAGTTTTCTTTAACCATGCTAGTGATAACAAAATGTTGAGCCTATTGTGCCTTCTATTTGTTATTCAAGTGTTGTTCAATTGTTTTGTGATAGCAAATTGTTGAGTCTCTTTTAGCCAACAAGGAGTTATTGTGATTGTTTTTTCTATTGTGTAAGAACAAGATTGCAAGCTTCCTTAGCTGCAATTTCTTGTTCCAGGCATGTTGGAAGTAATTTTTGTTGCAAAAGTTTGAGTAATAAAATCATGAGCCTCCTTTGCCTTGATATAACATCTCAGATATCCATTATTTGTGTTCTACTTTTATGATCTTGATTTCATCTTACATTGAAGTGTGTAGATGTTTCTTGAGAAAGAGTTTATTGAAGTATTTTTTCAGAGAATCAACCTTGTTCATTTCTAGTTTCTCTTGCTCTGTGTATTACTTGAGAAGTTAGAAACATCTTTAGTTTAAGTTAGTCGTATTTGAAGTTCTTAAAACATAAAATCTCAGTTGCGTCATTTGTGTTTAATAAACGTTTTGCTCTAAGCTGAGCAAAAAGATAGGCAACTTGGTTCATATTTTACTTTCTTTCAACACCATCAGCAAGAGGGAGCTTCCTCTCCTAATTTGAAGAGCAGTTTTACTATGCATAGTTGTTTGTTTCAAATACACATTCCAGAGGTGCGAATTTAAACGCCAACAACATGAAAGATAAAGGAAAGGGAGATACTATTGACTTAGTCAATAATATTTTGAATCAAAAAATGTCTTGCATTCTACATGAAGTTGATGATACTTGGGCTTGTTTCAATAATCTAGGAAAGCCCAAGTCAGCTAGGTTAATAATGAACAAACTTTGAGACAAATATTAATTATGTGGATTCCATGTATGCAAACCATGGGAAATGTGTAAATAAATGGAAGATTCAATCCCAACGTGCCGACCAAGATTTCAAGTACTTATGAAGTTACAAAGCTCCTAAATGGAATTTCTACATTTAAAAGCAAATTTGATGTTATAAGACAAATTGAGTGGTTTGAAGGCCCTCAAAGAAGGTTTATTTCCTCAAATACTTGATGATGGTGGTGAGCTGAAATCTTTAGACAACTAGAAAATTGAATTCTATAACTTTACTCCAATTTTAGTCACATCCATCACCCATGAAGATAAAGTGGATTCATTCCTATGTGTTGATGTGTTTTTCATGACACCACCAACATAGAATAAAGTTTCCCAATGGATACTCTATCGTCTCTTTAACAAAGTATTCGGCATGCTAAGATTACGAGTGAGTTCATGCTTTCAACTCCATGGTTTTGATAACGCAATAGAATACCCTCAGTTGGCTCAATTTTTTTGCTGGTATTTCAAGGGGACTTACACAATTGTTTAGTAGCTAACAACAGACAGTAGATTAAGGGCTTCACATGGTTCAAATTACTTGGAAGGTAAGCACAAGTTTCCTAATACTAGCAAAAAATGAACTGAATTTAAATGAGTGTAGGGATAAGAAGGTTCTAATCTACTCTAAGATAGGATGTGGGATCAATCTCAACAGACTTCAACTAGACTCTACTTCACCTCACATTGGACAACTTACACAAAGTTAGTGCAATCTTCAAGGGAGTGACGAGAGGTTTTCAAATTACGACGCAACATGTAAGTACCATCAGGACGATGCATACAAACACATGAATCACAATCGAAGTTAAGTTTGTGATGCTTTCTAGTTGACCACATAAGGAAAACTTGCCATCAACAAGCCATTAGTGGTATGGATCAAAATGAACTTGTCTTGACTAACACCATGAATCCACAGCTAACATCTACTTGCATGAAAATGAAATTACGCTACTTTACGCTAATTTACACTAATTGAAGTTGAAGGGATGAAGAAACCTTGCTAGCTGCTTATAACAAAGATGAATTCACCATTCAATGAAAGATATTTTATTATAATAGTTTTCACAACAATCTATTACAAATTTTTCAAAGGAAAACTTTCCTTCTTCAAACTATGCTATGTTAACTTATGCTAAGCTATCACTCTGCTCTATTCTCTAGTTTGATGTTTTATCTCTACTCTCTACTAAGGTACAAATGAGGGGGGTGCCCCTTTATATAGCTAGCCAAGTCCAATGGATGGCTTAGATTAAAATTGGTTGGATGGCCTAGATTGTGGCACCTCAACCCTAAACAAGATTCACCCTAAAAACCATCACCAAGAGGAGTGGGGTAATAAATGAGCCATTAATGTCCATCATCTTCCAAAAGACTCTTGTCTGGAAATGCGTTCACACTATTCTTGTTCTTCTTCTTGAATGAAAACTGGATCAATTTGATCATCACAACTTCAATCCTCTTGAATTTGATATAGTAAGCATGATCTCAATCTAAAATTTCAAGACTACAACTTCTTTCCTCTACTGGATGATGATTTTCGCTTGATGTCATTCTTTAACTATGAAGTACTTTCTTGGGGGGGAAATAATTTCTCCACCTCTGATCCTGAAGGGTCTTCTTATCTTGGACTTGAGAATTTCCTCCTTGCCATCTACCTCTCTGAATTGAGTGCATATTAGTTTTTTGAGGAGAAATTACAACACTAGCCATTTCTTCAAAGTACTCGCTTCATCTCCTCAAGTTGTCGTGCTCTGGCCCCGACATTCATCCTACAAAATAGATGAAAAGAAGGGCATTAGAACACCTCATAATATAAACTTGCCTTGCTTACCTGGTTTTCATGCTTTAACTTCCAAGGGTTCACCATTTTTCTCTAGCCAAATTTTCTTTCTTCAAGATCTGTAGGCTGGGGCATATAACACCTGTGCATCATATTTCAATTCCTTAGACAAATTTCATCTTCCTCAAGGGGCATTTTAAAAAAAAACATCTTTTAAAAGTGTTAGCTTCAACTACATCTTCCTCACTTTTCTAGCTGAGGAATTTGATCAAAAATCATCTAGGAAATCATCTTCAAATTCATCCACTAAGGCATTTTTATATCCACAACAAACTTTATTCCTTGCCTTTGAATTTTTTTCAAATGTTCCTTAGGAAATTCATCAATCCTCTGCCCATCAAAAATGTTCACCCTGAAGGCTTTGGAAAAGTGTGGAAGACTTTAAAATCAATTCCTCATCGAGGATGTCCAGTACCCAAAATAAAATTTCCTCTAGAAAGCATCAAATTCGTGTATCTCCAAATGAAGGGGTACATTTAATTTTTTGAATTTTTTAAACCTTGGAAAAATATTTTTCCATCAAATATATTCCAATTCTTCATCTTTGGGTGAAATTTCTTGCTCTATCTTCACAATATTCATCAACTTCATGAAGCTGGCACCTCCCAACATATTTCACAACCAATTCATCCCTGCCATAGAAAATTTCATCACCCCTGTCAACTTGGGCGTATTTTACTCTAAGGAAGGAATTTAAATATTAACATTTAGAAAATATTTTATGATTTCATGTCCTAGTCTAGGCACCATCAAGGGTCTAACTTCAAGGTGCATTTAGGTGTTGATGCTTCCAATTTGCATGACTTAGAATATTTTCTAGCTCCCCTTCTTCTCAAGGCGCATATAGGAGGTCTAGCTTACAATTTAAAACATTTAGAATATCTTCCAACTCCTCCAAGCTTGCAAGGGTGCATTTCATATGGGCAGCTTCAACTTTAAATTCCTTAGAAACGTTTCTTACCCATCCTCAAGTTCTTGGGCGCACACAAGGGGGCTTACTTCAAGTCTTCCATACTTAGATGTTTCAAACATTTCCTTCAAGCTAGGGCACATTTAGGGTGGAAAGCTTCCAAT
The DNA here is from genome assembly GCA_007258455.2 of Sequoia sempervirens. Taxonomy (NCBI): domain Eukaryota; kingdom Viridiplantae; phylum Streptophyta; class Pinopsida; order Cupressales; family Cupressaceae; genus Sequoia; species Sequoia sempervirens. The sequence continues at coordinate 50,899,936 of VDFB02379711.1, forward strand.
TTCCCACACTTAGAAAAAATCAAACTTCTTCTTCAAAAGGCTGGGCGCATATAGCACCTTGAGCTTTCAATTTGTGGCACTTAGAAACTTTTTCTAACTTCTCCGCCATGTCAAGGTGCACACAAGGGGTCTAAGCTTCAAGTTTGCAACACTTAAAATACCTCCTCCTTCTTGGGCGCATTTGCTAGGCTGAGCTTCAAATTTCAATCACTTAGAAGAATTTCCAGCTCAAACTCCAAGTGAAGGCGCATTTAGGGGTAGCTACTCCAAGTTTTCCATACTTAGAATTTTTTTTCCAAGATTCCTCCCAGGTAGAGGCGCATATGAGGGGTGGAGCTTCAAATTTTCAATACTTAGAAACTTTCACCTCTCTTTCCTTGCTACGATGCATATGCTGGTTGGAGCTTCCATTTTTCCCATAATTATTTTTACTAACAACTCCTCAAAATCAAGGTGCATGTAGGGGTCTAAGCTTCAAGTTTGCAACACTTAGACAAATTTTAATCACTTTCTCCTCTCCTCAGGTGCATTTTGATCCTTGAGCTTCTAAGTTTGAGGATTTAGGAAAATTTTCATCAACCCTCAGCTTCAAGGGTGCATTTTGATACTGGAGCCTCAAGTTTGCCAGACTTAGTGAGTTTTTCATGGCTTTTCGTCTTACTAAGGGAGAATTGTTCACGATGCCCTCAACTTGCCCTAACCTGCTATTTTTAGAAATTTTCTCAAATTTTCCATTCGAGTTGATTTCTAGCTCTAGAAGGCTTGATTTTCACTTTGCTTCAAACCTTGTGACATGGCCAAGCTGTTGATGCCTGATGCATGCATGCCTCTACTATTTTTAGTAACCTGCTAAGAATAGTAACTACTTAGAATGGGCTCAAATTTTGTGAGTGGATTGCCTAAAGGATGTTGATCATGACTAGATGATGCCTTTGCGTGACTATTGTGTTTCACCCTAGATTTTAGGAAACCCTAATTCTTCTATACAGGCCTGCTAAAAATAGCAAGTGCTTGATTCCTGAACCTCTGCAACTTCGTTTGACTTGAAATTCACACTATGGGGTCTCCTCATCAGTCGACTTTCCTGTTCACACTAGCGCCTGATGTCGACTTGCTATTTATAGCTTGTTTTAGAAGTGGCTTACTATAAATAGTAAGTGCTCTGATTGTCTTCAAATTTTACCAGCGGACTCCTTGAAGGATGCTGATCATGATGGGATACCTCAATTTTTGGAAATTTTGGCGTTTGACCCCTCATTTTGGGTCCCAAAGTTGGAAAATCTAATTTGACTTGGATGCCTATCAAATGACCTTCATTTGACCTTGTTTCTATTGCACTCTATTCTGTTTGTGGTATTGATGTGTTGGGAGGGGGTTGCTAGAGTGGATCTGCTAAAAATAGTAAGTTCCCAGAAAAGTGATCATCCTTTTGCATGTCACATCACTGTGTAGATTTTCAAAAACCCATAAAGAATAACCCGACATGCACTAAAAAGATTTGCATGCAAACCTTAAAAATAGCCTTTGAAGAAGGCTTCTGAAAAAGTCCCAATCCTGGTTTGCATGTTATACCACTGCAAAGCCCTTGAAAAACCCACAAGGAATATGCTGACATGCACTAAATTTTTTGACATGCAAACCCTAAAAATAGCCCCTAAAGGTTGAATACTGAAAGTGATCTTCTCTTTTTGCATGTTACATCACTGTGTAGGTTTCAGAAAACCCAGAAAGAATCTCTAGACATGCATTGAAAAACTTCACACATAAACCCTAAAATCTGCTTCGGAAGCTGAACTTACTAAAAATAGACAGTTGTCTATTTTAGCTCAAAATTTGCAGATGAGTAGCTTCACATGTTCTAGATGTAGTGCAACTAAGAGAACTTCAGTAGTGCTGAGAGAACGCTTTGAATTGAACATTTACTAAAAAAAGTAAGTTGTCAGAATTCACTAAATTTTTTTTGGTGACCTGCTGGAAGCATACTAACTGCAATGTGAAGCTCAGATTCCAACTTATTCACTCCATTTGACTTCAAATTGACTAGAAAATTCAAAACCCTAATTCTTAGACTTAGCCAAAATCTTACATTTAAGTTTAAAAGGGGGCACACCCCGGAAAGGTAGACAACAGAAAAGAGATAGAAAGAGAGAGAGTGAGAGACAGAAACCAAAGCCAAAATACCAAAATGGAGCAAAAATTAGGGGGTCCCCATTTGGAATGTGGTGATGTGTGAAAAGTTCACAACACTATGCACTGCCAAGTTGGAGTGTTTGCTAAAATTGGAGTTTGGACTGGATAATATTGTCAAGGAAACCAAAGTACTCCTTGATGCAAGAAATATGACACACATGAGTAAGTTGACTAAGATTTTTTAACATAAGTGGTTGTTAGAAGAAGATTATATATTGTTGATGGAGAAATATCTATGAAGTTTGTTTGACATTGATTCTCAATGTCATCAGAAGTTGGAACTATGCTAAAATCTCAAAAGTGTGTTAGACATTTCAAGATGCTGCATATGATCAAAAGTGACACTCTTAAGGATAAGGGTGCTTAATATTATTTAATCTAGATTAAGGACTAAACTGAAGGCTTGATTATGTAAAGATCCAGACCAATTTTCTTTTTATTTTTCAATAACAATTACAATGCAACACGCACCCGTTAAGGTTAGCTGGAAAACCTGAACGATGTGGAAATAAATATTACCAAGAATGCGTCCAAGATGGAAAAACATATGGTCAGAGGATCTGATACAATGCATAACTGGAAATGAACTCTAACCAAGAATGCATCAAGAATAGACAAGCATATGGTCATAGGATCTTATGCATGCTGAGTTGAAGTAACTCTAACCAAGAATGCACCAAGAGATGGCGAGCATATGGTGAGAGGGTCCCTAAGGCTACTAACTAAAATTAAATAGCCGACAAGCCAACATCTTCCACTTATTCAGTGAAAAGTACAATAAGTAAATAAAGAAATGAATGGGAATGCTAATAGTACTACTAATCAGCTTACAATATCATAGAATTCCTACCAAGAACCATAGAAATAATGTTATATCAATATTGTGAAGAAATATATTGTTCTTTCCAAGCTCCAATGTCTCTAAATGACTTTCCAAACACAACCTAGCTCAATAGATAGACCTCCAACAAACTGATATGACTAAACAATGACTGAAAAAATGCATAACTAGCAACACTATAACTCACTAAAATGCTCATAACTCTCTCTAGACTTGTCCAAATGACATGAAATCTAATGCAAATGAACACTATGAAGATGGTGACCATATCCTAATCAAGAAATGAATCTAAAAGCTTGTAATTTAATTTTCTAAACATTTTCTAGGCAAAACAGAATGGTACGGCCTCAAGAAATGTTCTACCAACAAGATGAAATCAGAGACACCTCTAAAAAATCTTCAACTTGGCATATAGGGGCACCCAAGGCTAGAAAATGCATGGGTAAACTACCCAGAACCAAAATAAATTCGCCCAAAGACTTATGAGTATAAACTTCAATCTGCAATACGGAACCAACAACTCCAGATTATGATTAAAATGCAAGAAACTGAACTACAAATATAAAACAACTTCTACAATGCAAAATATCACTACAAATCTCACTCAACTACAATCTAACTCTCCAATAGTTGCTATTTTTCAAGCAAGAAGCCAATCCTTTGCTAGGAAGCATGCATTCCTTGAAACAACTCTGATACCATTCCGACAACATAACATTATTGAAGACAAGAGATGTAGAACTGAAGAGCAGAGGCTTGATTTTATAAACTTGAGAGGAATCTTGTAGAAGCTTCAAGAAGGTGCCCAATTTCAATTTTGAATTTGTTCTCTTTTCCCTCCAAGGATGGTGTCCCCTTCATCAAGGCAATATTTGACTTTTTTTATTAAATTAAAATTATCTCCGCCTCAAAAGTTGGTGTCCCATTTCTCCAAGCATAATTTTGGCTTTTAGAAAATATTAAAATAACCTCCTAATGAGGCATTCACCCATGAAGTCCCCCCTTTTAAAATACTGCTAGGCCAAGGGGTTAATGTGAAAATATAACATTATTAAATCAAAATAACTTATCTCTCCAAAAATCAATAATACCAACTGAATTGCTTGAAGAGGAAAGCCTACTGAACTGATGCCAAAAATAGAATTTAATAAAAATAGTAAATTCAGAAAGTTGGTCTGATCAAAGTGCATGTGATACCATTGCGAAGCTTTTTGAAAAGCCAAAAAGAATAAGCAATCCAAAATCCAAAACTACAAGATGTAGCTTTCATAACTTACTAAAAATAGTAAGTTTGGAAAGGTTGTCCAATGTAGTTGCATGCCATACCTCTATGAAGCTCTCTGAAAACCTGTTGATGTGATTTTTGTGACTGCACTAATCAGCAGAACAAAGTAATCCGAATGCAAGTCCATTCTCTCTTAATCAAAGAATTCCATGCGCTAAGATTGCAAGAAAGATCACACATTCAACTCCAAGGTTCTGAAATGCTATGGAACACCCTTAGTAGGTTTGTTGTGATATGTTGTTTACATGAGGGGACTTACACAATTGTTCATAAGGCTTGCAGTTGACATTAGGTTAATGATTTGAAGGGGATTTTCGTATGTTGTGAATGATATAGTGATGAGGTATGTTTTCCTAAAACTAACTAGAAATAAACTTAATTGAATGGCTGCAGAGATTAGAAAATTTATGGCCTATCTAAAGGTAGGACGCAGGATCAATTTCAATGAACTTCAACTAAAATTTGTTGAGCATCATGATCAGGTCATAGTACTCATGCTTCAAATCATCTGATATAATCTATTTTGGCAACTTCATGCGAGAGGGCTTGTGCTTGTTCATCCAACGAGCGTTGATCATATCAGCACATCTCTCGAATGTTGAAGCATACATTCTCTCAACACACTCTCTTGTCTTTTAAATCATCCTCTCATGTGATGGAATTCCAAAAGCCTCTCTGATAGCTACAAGAGTGAGATTGGTGAACAATCTGCCATCAGGTGAAACAATGGACCTGTGATCAAGATCATAGCAGTTAGCACACTCCATTATCCGTTCAGGACACTGAATAGCTAGCAGAAAACCAACAGTTGCATACAGCCCACTTCAAACAATATTGTGCGAAGTGACTGAACGACAGTGACTGCCAACTCCCATCATTTGACTTTTAAAGGCCTCCATGTTGAAAGAACCCAAATTTATATCAGCCAGCTTGCCCAACTTTGAAGTGAATTTTGACTCTGGAAAGAAAGGCTTGCTCAGCTTCTTGATAACAACTTGCCTAGATGCAACATTACTATCTCTGCCAGTTGCTCTTACTTCAGCCATCCTGCAAAACGACAAGCAGTCATCAACAATTTAACTTAGAGAATAAAATAACATGTAGGGGCTTCCATTCAACTTTTAAAATTGAAAAGCTGCAACATTATATTTCATCTGCAAACCTCAACTTCTCCTCTAACAACTTTGAACTTTCAACACTTAGAAAAATTTCTAAGCAAGCTTCAACAACTTTAACTCTTGAGGAAATCGTCCAATTTTATTTTCAGCAACTTTAGACTCCAAATTTACTCTACAATGTGAGTTAACTTGAGCTTCAACACACAACAATTCTTCTTCTTCTTCAAGTCAAACCCCCCTAATGCTTGCACTACAATTTCAACCTTCAAAACTAGAATCAAACTTCTTTAGCTAGTGGAGAAAATGAAACTTCTCAGCTCAAATAGCTGAGTCAAATTCTAGAAGAGCTAAGTATAGCTAGTTGACTAAATCTCCACTACTCCACAACAGGAATTTGAATTTCCCTCTTCTAGCAATTGCAACACTTGTCATTTGGCATCTAGAATCTTGACCTTCTAGAATTTCAAAAGATTCACTTCAAGGAATACTTAGCATTTTTAATTCATTTTTGCAAATATTCACTTCAATTGCATCTTCTTAAGAAATTGACTTCTCCAATTGAAGCTCTAACACTCAATTTTATTCATCTTTGACTCTAGAAGATTAGTCTCATGAAGAATTTGATCAAATTCACCTATTCAATTCACTTCAAATCCATTATCTGAGGCATTTTATTCTAGAAAACACATTTTACTCCTTTTGGCTTAGAAAATTTTACATTTTCACTTGGGAAATTTCATAATTTATGTGCCGATCAAAATCTTCATCTTGAAAGGCTTAGAGAGTAGTGGAAGACTTTAAAAATCCATTCCTTGTCGAAGATCTTCAATACCCAGAAGAAAATTCCCTTCAGAATGTGTTGAATTCATGGGTCTACAAACGAAGGGGTACATTTAATTTTTTTGAATTTTAAACCTTAGAAAAAAAAACATTTTTCATCAAATTTATTCCAATTCTTCATTTCTAGACGTATTTTCTTGTTCTGACTTGTAGATTTTCATCATCCTCGTGAAGTTGGCATCTTCTAACTTATCTATTGCCAATTTTGTTCATGCCTCCAAAAATTTCATCACCTTATAAGCCTGCGTGTATATTTTCCTAGAGATGAAATTTTGTGCCTTAGGAAAATTTTTAAATAATATCACTTACATAGGTGCATTTAGGCATCAAAGAGGAATTTTCCTTAGAAAATTTTCTTTCCATTCATCTTCAGTCATGGCACTTTTTTCCTATGGTGAGGAATTAACTTCCATGTCTTAGTCACCTTTTCAAACTTAACATGTATCCTAGGCACATTTAGCACATCATGGAGGATATTTTTATTTCAACACCTTCCTTAGTCATTTTCTTATTATTCATCTCACCTTCACCTTGGCACATTTAGCACATTGAGGAGGACATTAAATTCTATTCCTTGGAATATTTCCTCATCACCAATTTCACCTTCACTTAACAAGTTTTCACCTCAATCTTGGACTTGGCGCATTCAAAGGGTGGTGAAGAAACTTGGAGTTTCCACACCTTTAGGCTTGTCTTGAACCCACTCCTAAACATGGGTGCATTTAGCATAGGTAGAAGGATGGGTGCATTTCTTATGTGGTGAAGGATTAACTTTTCAACGCCTTTGACCCCTTTGACCCCTTTTGAAGCATGGGTGCATTTTGCATGTGCAAGAGGACTTATCTTCATTCTTTAGAAACTTTTTAGCAACTCCACCTTGCATGGGCGCATTTTGGAGTATGAGGCAGATTTATCTCTTACTTAGAATTTTTTTTATCAACCTCCATCTTGAAGTGGGTGCATTTGGAGACATGAGGTGGATAAACTTCAACACTGAGAATTTCCTTAACACCTTCTTAGCATGAGGGCACATATGGAGGGGGGAGGTGGATTTAAATCTTCATGCCTTAGAAAATCCTTATAGCTTCTTCCTATGAGGTGGGCACATTTTACATGGGGTGAAGGATGAATGCCTTGACTTAGAATTTTCTAACACTTTGACATTTGCATGAGGGCGCATATGAGGGGTCTAGGAGGATGAGATTCATGCCTTAGAATTTTTTATCAACCTCCTTGAAGTGGGCGCATTTGAGGGGGTGAGTAGGATTTTCTTTAGATTTAGAAAAAAATTCTATCTTCTGCTAGTCATCTAAGGATGAGGGCACATTTGAGAGGTCAAGGTGGATAAACTTCAACACTTAACTTTTTTCCTTCCCTTCTACCAGCTAACTCTTGATTTACTATGTATAGTAAGTCCTTTGATTTTCACATTCTGAAGCTCAGATTGATTCAAAATTTTAACCACTGGATCCTCATGACCTAGTTACCCTATTCACACTGCCATCCTGAGCAGATCTGCTATTTATAGCATGTTTTTGAAGGTGGTTTACTATTTATAGCAACTACCTGATTCTAACACTTCCCCAACTCCATTTGACTTGAAATCTGAATAACGTGACCCTCATCGATAGACTTGCCCATTCACACTGGCGCCTGCTGCTAATTTACTATTTTTAGCATGTTTTTGGAATTCCTTACTATAAATAGTAAGTGCTCTGATTGCCTTCAAATTTTATCGGTGGATAGCTTGAAAGATATTGATCACAGTGGGATACACCAGTTTTCCAAAATTCTGGCATTTTACCCCTCATTTTGGGTCCTAAAGCTAGAAACCCTAATTTGAATTGCATGTATATCAAATGGCCTCCATTTTACTTCATTTCTATTGCACTTCACCTTGTTTGTGGTTCTGATGCGTTGGGAGGGAGCTGCCAGAATAGGCCTGCTAAAATTAGTAAGTCTATGAAAATTGATCATCTCGCTTTGCATGTCACACCACTGCATATCTTTTGAAAAACCCATAAGGAATCAATTGACATGCACTGAAAGGCCCCACATGCAAACCCTAAAAATAGAATCTAAAGAAAGCTCCTAAAAAAGGTTTTGATCCTGGGTTGTATGTTACACTGTTGTGAAGCCCTCGAAAAACCCACAAGGAATATTCTGACATGCAAAGAAAATCTCAACATGCAAACGCTAAAAATAGCCTATGAAGGCTGAACCCTAAAAGTGATCATCTCATTTTGCATGTTATATCATCGCGTAGGTTTCAGAAAACCCAAAAAGAATCTCCAGACAAGCATTGGAAAACTTCACATATAAACCCCAAAATCTGCTCCCGAAGTTGAACTTCCTAAAAATAGACAGTTGTCCGTTTTAGCTCAAAATTTGCAGATGAGTAGCTTGATGTGTTCCAAATGTATTGTAGCAATCAAAACTTGCAAAGTGTTGAAAGAACACTTTGAATTTCACACTTGCTAAAAATAGTAAGTTGCCAGAATTCACTGAATTTTTGCTGAGAACCTGCTGGAAGCACACTGACTACAACATGAAGCTCAGATTCCAATTTATTCACTTCATTTGACCTCAAATTGAATAGAGGAATACAAACCCTAATTTTATAGACTTGGTCAAAATTTCACATTTAAGCTCGTAGATGGGCACATCCCCCGAAAGCGGACAACATAAAAGAGACAAAAAGAGAGAGAGAGACACAAAACCAAAGCCAAAAGACCAGAATGCAGCAAAAATTAGGGGTCCCCATTTTGAATGGGGCGATGTGTGAAAAGGTCACAACAAAACCCAAAAGGAATCCAAAATCCAAATATCCAAACTCCAACATGCAAACCCCTGAATCTTCAAAAGAACCCACCAAGCAGCTGGAAACTCTAATTCTTCCTCTGACTAGCTGACAACACATCAGAGATAGGCTATCAATCACTAGAAAGTGCAGGGCTAAAAATGGGGACATTATAGATTAACTTCAAGTTTTAACTATAAAAGAAGACCACAAGCTCTTGATAACTCATACTTAGACAAATGGTCTATTTAGAAATGTCAATCTTTTTTCAATATTCTTAGAAGTTAGTTACAAACATGCCTTAGTATTTTTGGGGCTATTCAATGTTCACTTTCCTTGAGTTTTGTGAATTCAGAGGGAGAGAAGAGATAAATCTTCCAAGGATTAGAAGAGTTGGAATGAGGAGGGTTTGGTCCACTTGGCTATTGAGCTAAGGCTTGGACTAAGACATAGGCTTCCTATGGGGCGTGAAGAATTCACTTGGAAAGAGGGAGTTATGCACATTCATCTTTTCTCATATGTGGCTTTAGCAATTGCATAAACCCCATACAAGAGAGAGATAGTCCATTTCCTCTCTTGAAGCCTTTGGCATTCCCTTATTCAATTTGGTAGATGTAGGTGATGTGTTGCCTCTCGATGAGGTACCCTTGGTGTAATGTTCCCTTTTTAATGAGCATTGGAGTTTAGAGGAATTAACCTATTCCTGATCCTCATAGGCTAATAGGGCATGGTTAGAGGGTCCCCTTGGTAGTTACCCAGGCATTGGTTGGATCATCAGATGCATTGGATAGTCATTTCCCATGATATTCTAGATGTTGGATAACATAACATGTTTGAAAACATTATGTTGGATAATACACTGTTTGTCAACATATTGTTTGATAACACATCATGTTAGAAAACATACTATTGGATAACATATTTTGTTTGATATCATATTTGCACTTCATGAGTTATATTTATATTATTGTAATAAAGTGTCAATATAATAAAATATTATATTATTTTAGGAATTTTCTAGATTGTGGGTCGACCTCTTGGTGAAAAAGAATAAATAGGTGAGTCCAACCATTATCTCATCATCTAGAGATTGTTATTTGATATTTTTTAGGTCCATTGTGGAGCCAAGGGTTTCTGCAATTTATTCACATTGTATTTGGGAAAGAAAACTCCCATTGATAGCATAACTAAGGTGGTGAAATATTCCTCCAAAGGGTTGCAAAGTTGAGGAATTTATTTTAGAATTTCTATTTGTACTTCAATGCAAATTTTGTGGCCTTTGGCCAAATTTGGGAAGAAAAGACTTCATATCAGCTTCTTAGAGCATTTGAAGAAATCAATTTGGAGGTCAAGTAATTATACAAACTTATTGAAGCAATTTAAAGAAGACTATTTGAAGATTATACAGGGACTAATTATATTTGGAAGCTTCATCATTCTAGTTTGATTTTTTGTGGAGGCTGTGTTCAGATTTTCAAATTTATAGTCACCTTGCTTCCCACATTTTTGCACATAGAGGCTCATTTTTGGATCCATTTCATGTGGGTGATTGAGCACACCATATTGGGAGTCTAGACGATTGTTTGTGGTGATAGAATCAAAAGTTTGTAGCTACGAATAATTTATTTTCGGGATATCATCTCGGAACAAGGGCAACTCATATCCAGAGCCAATTTTGATTTAGGAAAAATCTACTTTGTCAACACTTGTGGCTACCATGGCTACACAAATATAGGCGACCATAATTCCCAGTTTCTGACATCTTATAGTGCTCATTACATTGGTATTTTTAGTTGTATTAGCTGCTGCTATATGGCAATTGTAGATGCATATTTCTTATCAGGATTTTGATAGCACTTTGATCATGTTGTAATGCCAAGAGTCTTGGCCACTAGCTTTCAACATTGTATTCGAATTGGCATAACAGATAAAGGAGTGATAAGTTGCATATCATTTTTTCTTTTATACTGTTGGCTGTAGCATTCATTTTAGTTTGTAAGACAATTGTTTGTCTTAATAACTCTAGCTGCAAGTCAACATTATATTGCATAGCAAGTGTTTGATAAAATGCCTATGGCTGTAGCTTTCATTTTTTGACTCTAGTTTGCATACCAAGTGTTTGTATAATGCCACTCGGTTATAGTTGCTCATATTTCACTCTTTAGGGTGCATGCCAATTGTATGACGAAATGTCACTTGGCTATAGGTGATTAGTTTGCATATAGAAGTCATATTTTTGCACTAGAAAAGATTAAAAGAAGTCATATGTGCATTTAGATGATAATTTAGACATTGTAGTGTTGAATTGCAAGCATTTGGAATCTTCTATTATCATTTCTCAAACATACAATTAGACTGAAACCATAGACCAACAAGTATAAAGACTACATCAGAAGTGTTTGACAATGTTCCTTGAAGGCAAAACACATCAGAATAGTCAAGGGATATTACACTTAGTTATAAATTCCAAATTTATCTCCATTGGTAGCCAAGTTGTGAGAGAAAATGGTTCTATCTCTTCCATGTCATTTTCATCTTCTTGTCATAGCAACTTGTTGGGGTATGGTTGTAGCAGAGGCATCCCTAACAATGTCTAGGCTAGTTATCATACTCTCAAAATTTGGTATAATAATGTTAGCCTCATTCATGCTTGCCTCTACATCCAAGATATTTGGGATGGATGCACTTATTGAATCCCAATCTCCAACATTCATTCATAGGGTTCGAGTAGTGAAGATAGGGCCTCTTACACATTTGTTTCCAGTCACCATGACTACAAGAAGTAGACAACGCTTCAATTTGGGTGGACTATTAGTGAGTAATTCATCACCTCAATTGTTGTCAATTGTGAATTTCTTTCAAGTAGCTTATGAGTTGTTGCACAAGAGTTCATCAAGTTGATTGTAAATTGACATGTTTCACCCATCTATGAGCCTTCATGAATGTTCCTTCTATATCAGGGATGTACTTTAGTTGTAATAGAGGTTGGAAAAAAGTGGGATACTAGAGTCATATTGAGTCTATAATAAGAAATATATTTGTCATTTCTAAACAAGATTATATGAATACATGTTATTCATTTGTTATCATCTCCAATTTATGATGTAACTTTTCTATGAAAATGAATAATCAAGAATTGTTAATATTCTTCATGCACATTTGTTGCATTGAATTGTTTGACTGTGTTTGTTTTGTTCAAGGAGCAATATAAATATTTCATGGAAAATAATAGGAATGTTTGCGTTATAATTGGTTAATTAAGTAGGATATCATTTGTATGACCATCAACAGGTCATATTGTTGCAAGCATCCATACTTAGTCAAGGACTCACAACCCTTGTGTAATGAATCAAACCAATTTTTTTTTGTTTTTTCAATAAACAATTCAACTCAATCACAACAGTCACCTGTTAGGGTTAGCCCAAAACCAAACTCTGCTGGAAGGTAACTCTATGCTAAGAATGCACACACAACTCAGGATGAGATTGGTGTTGACATATGGCATCGAGGGTCGTTAGAAGCAATTGAAGGAAATACAATGCTGAAGGAAAGCTCAACACCAAGTATGTGCTCTCCAAACCCAAGGTGGGTATGGTGCTACCATATGGCAAAGGAACAACTGAAAATGATGCAATGCTGAAAAGTAAACTCAACACCAAGCATGTGGACTCCAAACCCAAGGTAGGTAAGGTGCTCCCATATGGCAGTGAATCTATTGTTAATGATGCAATGTAGAAAGTAACTCAAACACCAAGAATGTGCACTCAAGACCCGTGATGGGTGAGGTGCTAACATATGGTGTTGAGGATCCAAACGCAATACAATGAAGACTGAGCAAAGGCCAGTCTCTTCTATAGCTGTGGGAATTAAAATGAAACTTAGCAAGAAATGAAAGTAGCTCACAGTACTACTGTATAGCCTTAGAAAATGATAGAACTCTTGCCAATATCAATGTATTTCAAGTGTCTCAATGCTACAATTATTATAGAATGTCTCTCCAACTCTAAAGGACTCCCAACCATGAAGAACAAGCCCAAAAACACCAACTACTACAATATGATATACTAAACCAACAAACTAAAAATGCAAACCAACAACTCCCAAAACAACTAAAATGATCATAACTCCCTCAAAACTACTCCAAATGACATGAGACCAAATGCAATGAACTCCTAGGTAGATGGCAACCAAGTTGTGACTAAGAAACAACTGCAACAACTCCTTAATGAATTTTCTAAACTTTTGCCAGGCAAGACAACCTCTAGGAAGGGCGACCTGCAATATAAAATCCAAGACTCCACTAAAAATTATGAAAACTTGAAAATAGGGGCGCCCTAGATAGTAGAAGAGATGTAGCAAATACCCAAAACCATAGAAAATTCGTACAATGACTTATGATAAAAAATCACTTTCAGCACTACAAAAACCAACAACTGTAAACTAAAAGATCAAAATCTCCAACTGTGAAGCTCAATCTGTACTCTTAGAATGAGAAGCAGTCTCTGAAACTCAACTAGGTACTATCTTTCAAGCATGAAACCAAGGTTGCAAGAACTAGGAGGTATGCATTCCTCAAAGCCAACTCTGAAATCATTTCAATAGAATAACATTATAATTTCTTCATGGATGCAAAACAAAGAGCCCAACACTCTTATTTATAGCTTTTTTGTCTCCAAATTCAAATTTCAAACTCCCTCCAACTTGGACACCAAACTCAAATTCACTTTCACTTTTAAATAATCCCCAAATTACATTTCATTTCATCTCTTTCCCAAGTTGTCCAACATATGAAGAAAAATAATCTTTATTAAATTTCCAAATAATCTTCAAAGTTAGGTGTCCAAAGCATAAAGTGGAATATATTAATAAAAATCACTTATTCCTCCTTTAAGGCGTCCAATATTATTTCACTTTATAAAATAACTCATCTCCTTAATAAGGCATTTGGAATAATAAAGTGAAATATCATATTAAAATTTCCTTTTTAATTAAAATCACTTATCCCTCCAAGCTAGGCGTCCCACATAAACATTAAAATGTGACTTTATCATTTTTTAATAATCCAAGTCTTAGCCAATTAAAATATTTAAATATTTTACCTCCTCCAAAGGATGCCATCACAAAATCCAATTTTACCAAAAATAGCTCCAAGGATACTGGAAAGACGAACTACCCAAATTGACCTACCAGAAATAGCCACTGAACTGAACTGCAGAAACCTTGCTAAAAATAGCACTGCTAAAAATAGAACTTACTAAAAATAGCATACTGCTAAAAATAGAAAGTTGTTTCAAACTCATTTTAACCACAATTTGAGTAGTCATCGTACTTACTAAAAATAGTAAGTCTGGAAAAGTCCTCTGTTGCAGTTGCATGTCACACCACTACGAAGCTCCTTGAAAACCTAGAAAGAATCCAGAATCCAAACTGCAAAACTCCAACATGCAAGCCTCCAAAAGCAGCCGAGAATGCAAGTCAATAACATGTCATGCATGTTACCTCATGACAAAGCTCTCCAAAAACCCAGAAAGCTTCACCAGACACGCGTTAGAAACTCTCGCATGCAAGACCTCAAAACCTCCTTAGAAGTGGAAACCCTAATTTTCATTTCAGGTTAGCCTATGAGTTTATGGAAATAGGTTAAATCCAAATGAAGAGTGCAGGGCTAAATTGGGGACATTACACCTTGGGAATGTTTGTTATTAAGATAGAAGGATGTACTATGTTATGAATTTGTGTTCCCTAAGGTAGGCATTGATCCACCTCTAATTGTTCTTCTCAACCCATACCCATTATAAAATGACAAATTTCAAGAATATTGTAATTTATTTTTAATTATTTCATCTTTTCATGCACAAGCATCAAAGTTACAAGGAATATATCATTTGCATGCATAATTCTACAAATCGTTGTCATAATGCATGAAATTTCTCATTTGCTTAACACTATGATATAATTATTGCATGCATCTTCATTAGTTTTGTAAAGGGATACACACCTTGGTTTTGCAAAGCCAAAAGCATAGGAGAGTTAGATCTGAGCACCTCTCTCATTCATTGGCGAACTTATAAATAGTTTTAAACATAAGATTTGATAAATATTTAGAAACTATTAAATATGGATTGGAGAAGCAACAAGGTAGAAGGGGAACAACATCTTAATTGCATAAGTCAAATACAAGTTCAACGAATGATGCAAACAAGCGCAAGGGAAATTGTGGAAAAAGGTTTACACTTGATTTTTCCAAGTTTCAAGTTCTCTTACAATTGTTGTAGAAGACGACCTCACACATCTCACCATTGTTGAGATCTTCACCTTGAACTCATTGTAGAAAAGGAAACCTTTGTTTATTTGTGTTGGAAGTAGGTCACTGATAGGGATATCTATAACTTATAAGGGTACCTAGGACACATGGAACCTAGGGTAATTGTATTTCCTATAGTTCATATTTTCACATATATAGTTAAATAAATTGTAATATTGGTTTTTTCACCTCACACCACCTCATGTGTTGTCTCCTAGTTTGAGACTCTTTCCTATACACCTCAACTTGTTAGCTATAGTCTTGTAGTTGGAAACATACTCTAGGATAAGTTGAGTCACTTCAACACTTGTCATGGTTGAGTGACTCTTGTTAGTTTTCTCTTAGTTTAAGTTAGCTTATAATTACTCATATCTTTGTATAACTATTGTAAGTCTTATTGAGTAATAATATTGATTCAAATTTGTTCATGTACAATATTTTTTGTATATTTAGCTCATTAAGATATTGGAAACC
The DNA here is from genome assembly GCA_007258455.2 of Sequoia sempervirens. Lineage (NCBI taxonomy): Eukaryota > Viridiplantae > Streptophyta > Pinopsida > Cupressales > Cupressaceae > Sequoia > Sequoia sempervirens. The sequence continues at coordinate 50,915,788 of VDFB02379711.1, forward strand.
AATTTTGTTGCTTCTACTTGCAAAATTTCCCATTAGATATTGTGTTTGCTATGTTTGTATTGGATTTCAAATCAGTTGGTCGCATGGGGTTAGGGGTGGGGCAGTGCTAGTGTACTACTATTTGAAAAAAAGTGTCTCAATTTGTGTGTGATGGTATTGTATGCCAATATGGTATGGACATGCAAAAGTTAGAAGAAAAAAATTTTCTTGAGTCAAAAATTGACAAATTTATAGTCAATCTTCATTTCTCAAGGCTCTTTGAATGCAATGATGATGCCAAAATTTGTTCGGGGAACTCCTAAAAATATTTTGTAGCAAAAAAATTCAAAACTTCAAACTTAATCATATAGCAAACAACTAACTACCCATACCCCAATGGATCAGTGGAGATGATTTGATAACATTTGATATGGAATCCAATACAAATGTAGCAAACACAGTATGATATTGGAACCTCTATAAATATAAGTTACAAAATGGTTTCCAGTTTAAAGGAGCTAAAAAGCTTTATGAAAAATACATAGAGAATACTGTACATGAACACAGCTGGATCAATATATTAACTTAACAAGATTTATAATAGCTTTACAAAGACATGATTATTTATTGACAATGATAAAGTAATAAAACTTAAAAATTAGAAAATTAGAAAATTAGAAAATTAGGAAAGTATTAAATTATGAAACTATAAAATTAGAAAAGTAATAAATTATTAAACTATAAAGTCAACATATAAAATATAAAATATAAAATGAATAAAAATATAATTTGTAAAATAATAAAAATTAATAAATCAAAAAATTTAATTAATTTTTTAACAAAAGTAATAATTTTTTTAAAAAAATTAAATAAAAAGTTATAAACTAGGAGCATGGTACCAAGTTTTACTCAACTATGACAATCGTTGAGGTGACTCAACTTGTCCTAGAGTATTTTTCTAACTAGAAGACTATGTCTAACAAGGTGAGGTGAATAGAAAATAGTCCCAAACTAGGAGACTATATGAGGTGGAATAGCCAAAATTCAAATTTATTATATTACATATGTGAAAATACAAATTATAGGAAATGTATTTATCCCAAGTCCTATTTATGGTAGGTACCCTTCATGTATTCTTATTAGTCACCAACATAGAGCCATGGCCTTACAAGGAGAGGGAAAGTTTGATAATCACTTTCAAAGTGCAACTTCTAAACCTATGAAAAAAACTAAGTGGATTACACTACCTACATGTAGTGTGATTTTGCACTACATAAATGTTGCATGTGTACATGTCTCTTAGTTTGGCAAGCCCTTCATTGAGGAATCAATCTATTAGCAAAGGAGAAGGAAGAACATCTTTATCCCACAAGTTGAATGAAGATAAACAAAGTTGCCAACACACATTAAGGGAATTTGTGGCATAAGTTATGTTGTAATTATTTCAATTTTTAAGATATTTGCAATTATTGTAATCTATGTCATAGGGCTCACCAAATTTAATCGATGATCTTCATTGTTCCACTATCATTTTGTAGTCTTGTTCATGTTTTTTCTACTATTTGCGAATGTTTGTTTTTTTTGTCACCTATGAAAGTATGTTGTTTAGAGTCGATACATTATCAATCCAAAGGTGTTAATAGTTTGTGTTTGTGGGTGATTCAGAAACAATGGGTTGAGTTTGTTGGCTGTTGGCACTCATTGTCATAGATGTGGTGGTCACTTTGTAGAGTCTAGATTATGTGAAATCAGTGTTGATGTGTTCCAAGGAAGTGGATACATTAGGCAATTGAAAGACTCATGCCATCATGGATTCATCACTTCATCTGCAAGAGACATCTTGATGGCTACGAAACACAAAGGTAGGTTTTGTTTACTTGTGTTTGTTTACATTATTTCATCGTAAATTTGTCTTTTTATTATTATTATTTTTTTTGTTTTAAAAAACATCTGATACATTATATTTTATAATGTTACCACTGATTTTTTTATTTATTTTTATTTTTGTTTTTTGTTTTAAAAAATTAATGTGTTATATTTTAAAATGTCTCCAACAATTGTTTTATCTATTTTTATTGTGGTTTTTTATAATAACATTAAGTATATTAAAAATTAGTATTTTAAAATATTCAATTTAATATTTTAATATTGTTCACCTATTTTGACAATTTTGTGGATTTATTTTTTATATTAATCTAAATTTCCGAGTATAGATTAGCTGAATTTAATCACAATATTTTTCTTTTTCAAAATTTATCTTTCTGGAATTTGATCTTTGTCGAACTTGAACATGAACATGAACCTTGCGACATCAATTGTAGTTGTAGATCACATCCGAAAGTCTCAAGAGAAGTTGGTTGCTCCTGTAGAGAAGATGACAACCCTGTAACACATTGTCCCTCTTAGCTATATGATCATTTTTATTAGCTAGTTGTTTGTCTTGCTCAAGCATAGTCTTCTCCAAGGTTGTGACTCGTGCATGCTCTACCACCGTAGCCTGAGCCAACTACTCCCAAGACTTTCAAACATGATTGGTCAATTTTTCCTGGGTAGTCTCAAGTTGTGCAAGGGCTTGCTCTCTCGACTGAGTGGCTTCCTTAATCAAAGCCATATGTTGATGCAAAAGGAGAAAGATATATCGGTAGCAAATCTTCATATCATGAAGTATTGATAGTACTTGTTCATGTCTCCCTCTAGCTGTGGGTTTAGATGGATGCCAAGCAGCCAACATCTCAATCGTCTCCACTCCTGGCCACCCTTGTGAAATAAACATCTAAAGAAATATCCCTCGCTTCCAATCTGCATGAATGCTAGGATCCTATACCTCATGTGCTACTAACGGGTCATGGTTGATTTCAAGTTGTTGAGATATTTCCCCAACCTTGTATATAACCTTGGCCATAGATTGGAGCTCTCCAAGGTAACACTACATTGTGCCAATGGCTTCATGTTGTGCCCAATAATTTCTTTTTGCTTCATTAAGGGATATTGAAAATAATGGTCAAATTCTTGTAAAAAATTGTCATCAAAAGTCAAAATCTTTAAAAATAAAAAGTTTCTATTTTTAGAAAGTTTCTAAAAATAGACTTGATTTAGGGTTTTTTGGGTTTTTTGTCAAAAGGATACTAGCAAAAATTTCAAAAAATGGAAATTTATTAAAAATAGAATCACTGTTTGGAGGATCCTAATTGATTTTGATTGGTCAAAAATACTTCCCAAGTAGGCTAGTTCGATTAGAATTGTCAAATAATCAATATTTCTCTAGTGGGTCAATTCTGGTTTTTTAGAAAGAAAAGCATGAGCTCTGAAGTCATCAATGGAGGAAGGTCAACTACCAGGTGTCAGATTCAAAGTCTTAGATGTTGCACAGAATGGCAAACAAATAAAAATGCATGCAAAACAAAGAAAGCAAGGAAAGGTTGAAATTTGTAGAAAAATGGCTTTGGCAAGTCTAGGCGCCCCAGTCAAGGAGGGGTGCTTGGGATTTCATTCCTTAGGAAATTTTTTCCTTTGCACGAAAAATAATGAATTCCAAGGATATAGTTGGCAAGACGGTGAACACAGAAGGCAAAGGAAGTAAAAATATGAAAATCACCAATAATTGACTAAGTTTGGCAAGTCTAGGTGCCCTAGTCAAAGAGGGGTGCCCAGCTTCTCATTCCTTAGAATATTTTTTGCCTCATTTGAAAATTCGTGAAAAGCCTTCATCAGCCCATTTCTAGATCTCAAAAATTAGTTAGATGCAATGTCAGAGGCTGGCATAAAGTATCATTCATCTTAGATTACTAGAACTGTGTAACATCAAAATGGAGGAGGTCAAGAGGCCAGTAGATGGTGTGGGGTGTTTTAATTGGTCTAACATTTAGGCAGGATGAATCCACCGCTTGTAGTGAAGGATTCACTATGGACCTCTCTAGGATTTTCCCTCCCTAAAACTTTCTATTGTATACTAATGTACTCTTGATTCCCATTGAACTACTTTTGGTCATCCATGGACATTAATAGAATTTATTTCTTTCTAATATTGAAGCTGCCAAATGTCACTTGAATTGTGTCATTTCTACCTAAATATTGTCTTCTTTGTTTATGTAATGAAAGCTTCTAATAAACCTTTTTAGTTTCCATTTTTGTTATTTACTTTACAGGTTATGGTGGGATGTTTTAAGTTTTATTTCTATTTTTGTAGATTATGAATGTTAAATGTTATTTGGTATAGGTACAAATGTTGATAGCCTTAAGGTGGGTGGATATAAGTTGTCAGCACTTGAAATTGAAGCAACACTTTGAGAGGTATTGAGAAGAAAAAAATGGATATGCTTCTCTAACAAGGTCATCTTGATGATTTAATTTGATGCGTGTTTCTAATTTTCTTTATAATTTGATGTGTGCTTCTAATTTTCTTTTTAATTCGATGTGTGCTTCTAATTTATGCATCAAATCATTTAATATATTTGAGAGTTCACTAGATTGATCGGTTCCTTGTAGAAGGAATTGCATTCTTGGTATGGATTTGACTTATTCTTGCAAGCCATGAAGGATTGAGGAACTAAGTAGGGAAAGAGTTCCATTGGGTAGAAGCATTTGATGCAAGGAGAACATAAGGATTTCCATCCTTTTGCAAATCATTTGTCGATACCCCAAGAGGGTTGAAACCCAAACCAAAAGCCTTGTTGTTTCCCAATGACTTCTTCAAACCTTTTATTTGTTTAAGACCATTGAATGTTTCACCTGTGATCGCCAATATTCCCTTCCTCAATGACATTCACTCGCCTTTGCTCCTTGTCTAGTACACTCGCTTATGAACCTTTACACATATTCACTTACTAGATTTGTAAAATATATATATATTTTTTTGGTTAAATGTTTTTATTTTTATATGGTTCATTAATTAATTAGCAAGCAACTAAATAATCTAATCACTCTCTTCATTTTTAATGTATTAGAACTATTCTTTATCATTCAAAGCTTAAAAGTTGTTCATGAATAGGTTCAGGTCCAAAAGGTTTTTGAATAGGTGGAAATTGAAATGTTTAGACATAAAAATGAGTTGTGCATATGCAAAACTATAATGACATTATCAATACCCCATTGATACTGATTAGAAGGGGTTGAAAAATGGCCTTGCTCTAAAAAGAATGTGTAGTAATCTAGGGGCTTCCTATCTCAACAATGAGTTCTCTAGTGGATTTATTAAGATCTAGAATCTCTTGGAACTTGTTATCAGAGTTTGCAACTTCTCTCTTGCTTCAATTTATTTTGATAGTAGCCAAGGCGTCACTATAGTAGCTTGATATAAATCACATTGGAGAGTTTGGTATACAACAGGAAGATTCAATTTCAAAGTACTTGCTCACTCATAGTAATAATGTATTATTTTTCTATTCCATACCTTGCAAAACTGGAACCATACGACTCAAAAACCTATAGTTATATTTGTTGTATCTTATAAATTCTATCCTAGTTTTTTTGCTTTACATTTCCATTGTATAATGACTTAGATGTTGCTTGTCCATTGAGTTAACCTTGATTATATTCATAAGAATGGACACCATGTGGCTAGATAGTGAAACACTCATAGTGAAGCATATTAAGCATTTGTGAAATGTGGAGGCCAAATTCTAGTTTCCAATTAAATGATTTTCTTTAGTTTACATGATATGTATTCTACGCTCTAGGCTTATGCAAAAAGTGACAACTTGCAACTCTCCTTTGTTTCAGCATCTAGATATAGTGGAGTGCTTTGCTTTGGGCATACCAGACACAATCTATGGAGAAATCATATTTGCAATAATAGTTCCAGAAACTAAGGTACAAAGAATATAATTCAATTCAAAACTTGTTACTACCATTTAGGATCTCCACAAATGGGCCAAAGAAAGAATTTCTCCTTACAAGGTTCTTCTCTGCTTGTTCTTTTCATTTTTTCATATATTGTTTGTTTCTTATGTATTATTTTCTTGTGTTTGTGATATTTTCTCTTGATAATTACCTCCAATTAATCAAATAAATTTTCATTGGGGTGATCCCACAATAGTGGTTTACAATTTTTGGCCAAACTCAACACTAAAATATTTTTTTTTAACTAAATCTTTACTTTTGGGCACCTATAGTAGCTAAACTGTGAGGAATTTGAAGATGATGCAAACTAGAGTTTTGTGAAATTTTTTCTATAGATTATAACTATTATTTTTTCAAAAATTTTGGAATTAGATTGCACTTCTTTTTCCATCTCCTTTGAAAACTAGTTTTTTTTTTAGAAAATAGCATTTTAAAAAAGTGACCCTCACCGTATAACGCATAATTTTTTTTCCATGAAGGAAAAAATTCTAATTCTTTCGAATTTAGATTCATGACTCCGATATCTAGTGCTTCCACTTGGTTAAAACATTTTTTATTGAATATTTTTTCTTTAATCAAGTTTTAAAGTGAAACCAATTATAATTCAAACATAGCATGACTATATAACACGTAACTTTTTTTGTATGTATCGAGATTCAATTTTATTTTCCTTTTTGGATCAAGGACTTCAATATCTGGTGCACTCATATTTTTCAAAAAAAAAAAAAAATCTATTATTTTTCCACATGTGCAGAACAAAGAGCTTTATTTTTGGTGAAAAACCTACATTCACAAGAAATAAAAAATAAATATAATAATTAAATTAAATTTATTTAAAATTATACTTTTTGGGAAGCTTATAATAAGGATTACATACTTACAAAAAATAAATTTTAAATGAATTCATTTGATCCCCCAAAAGGTAAATCAAAAGTGGTTTTTTATCAGCATTTTGATTAGTGTAAAGGAGACTCTGTTATAGGTATGGTTTAAAACTAGCAAGGTTCTATCCAATGGGGTTTGATTAAGGTAGTTTGATCAAACCCTCCTCAATTGGAATGCTTTAAATGGAAAATTTTAAGGCTTAAATCATTATATTTTCTAAAAATATGTGATTTCAGCAAAAATTAGATCCTCCCAGAAATTGTAAACCAACTTTGTGGGATCACCCATTGTTTTGTTTGATTGGATATGTGTGCAACATATTGAAACATATGTCAATTGAAGTATATATGCATAATGATACCGTAATGTCCCCTTCTCAAGCCTAGTCAGCTGATATGACCATTAGCCTATTCTAGAGTTCTTGTAGGCTAATTGGTGGTGATTAGGGGGACTCCAATGTTCTTGGTGAGCTTGGTTTTAGGTTTTTTCAGCATTTGGTGATGGTTTGGAGTTTGATTGGCTTTCAACATTGTAGTAACACTTTTTGACGCATTTTGGGCCTTTTGGGTTGTCCACATTTCTTGGAGAATGTGGCTATTTTTAGTGAGTGTCCATTTTGGTACTTGACATCTTTCTTTGGCATCAGTTGCTTCTTGGTACGATTAGTTTTCATTTCCGATGTCCTGGTGGAGCTTTTCATAAGGAGGATGGGATTATTTAAATATTTGCACTGAAGTAATAAAGTAATGTTTTAATATTCACTTTAGTGTTAAATATTATAAGGTGTTGTTATGTCCCCAAGTTGGACACATAGGGAAATGAAATATGTGGACTTAAGTTGTTTTAAACATGTTAAAAGGGGCCTTTTGAGGGAAATGAAATATTTGAATTTTTAAAATGCCTTATTTCCCTCAAACTCTATATAAAGGGATTTTGGCTCTCATTTTTCTCATTCAACTTTGCACACATAATAGGATGCTGTTGGAGTGAATAGTGAGTTCTTCCAAGAGTTGATTGAGGGAAAAAACCCTCATCAATCTTTATGAGTTTCGATGGTGAAAGATCCATCCTAGTTGGTTAGGTGATTTCACACAGGAATCATGTTGATTTTTACAGAGTTTACACTTCAGGGTTTCAAAAGGATGAATATTTTCAAGGTTAATTGATTGCAATATTTTGGCAAGAGTGAGTGTTTGATTTTAGAGATCTTTTGGTGTGTTTTGGTTGAGTTTTAGAGGGGATTAAACCTGGCCATACAACTTACTTGGAGGAGTCTATACCACTTGTGTTTGCTAGAAATGATGATTCTAGAACTTCGTTGAAATTTGTATACAAGGGATTCCTAATGCTAGCCGATCACTTTTGAGGAGTTTGAAGGTTGTTTGCAAGGTGATTTGAAATTCTCCATAGGACCACACCATATTGAGGAACAACCAAGAGTCAAGTGTGAGGATTCTAGGTTGTTGCATCTAGCCTTTTGAGCCCCTTTTGAGTCCTTGTGCGGTATGTTGACATTGGTAGCTATTTCTAGGTAGTTTGGTGCTGGTTCGTTGGGGTTGTGAGGGATTTGGTGATTTTCTGAGTTGGACACCCTTGTTTTAGTGCATTTTCATTTTTTGTGTATGACTGAATTCCTTTGTAGACCTCCATACTGATACAACCCCTATGGTGTTTGAATTTGATCTTATGACTTTCTATGTGTTTTTTTTGTTTTTGTGTTTTGAGAGTTTTGATGTCGAAAATGAAAAAAAAAGAATACCAAACGTAAGGGAAAAAACATAAATTGGAAGCAACCCAAATGATTTTTATTAATTTCAAATGAAATTACATCATACCCATTTGTTGGTTTTGACTGTCGTAAAGTTTTGATTTTTGGACTAGCCACCTGAAGAACTGATGAAATGCATACCTAGCCTAAAGGAGATGGAATGTTGATGTGGGTATCTTCTCCAACTTATTCTTCACCCTGGATGCCCAAGATAAGACTCAAGTAGATTGAAAAATGACCACCGTTTATTTATTTGGGAAGGAACATACTCCAAGATGGTACAACCTATGTTGTAGTCCACATGTGCCAATGTAATCACACTAAGATATGCAATTGTTGACCTGAAACTGCCTTCTAACTAGTCGCCTATCCTTTCAACATCAATATGATTCAAATGAACCCAATCTAAACCCTCACGTATGATCTTTGTGTGATTTTCTAGATCCCACGTGCCTTATTTCTAAACATGAAAACTACAATTTTTTTCTTCTGATTTCTTTATTCTAATCTGCAACTTGTAACAAATGAATTTTGGTTTTATGCTTCAATGAAAATCATATAGATGAAGCACAAAATTGACCCCTGAATGAGATCAACCCAGAAGGAGCCTTGGATGATCTCTCACACTTGTAGCACTTGTTCTAAGAGAGGGTATCATCCTCAATCAACCATGAAAACAAACTTGCAACAACAACCCACAAAATGATAATATATTTTGAATATTGAATGATGAGCCAAACCCTTGCCTTATGGAAAAAGGACGCCACTTTTAGGTTTTAGGCTTTGACAAGTCAAACACAAATATCTTCTCTTGAAAAGCAACACCACTTTTTAATAGCTCATATAATTTAATATTAAAACAGTTGTCAAAGTGGCTTTTTTCACTTAAATATATCATAAAGTGAGTGACTTTCACTTAATAAAATCACTTTCACTTTATAACATTAAATCACTAAATCACTTAATAATAGAATATTATTGAATTATGTGACTTAATAATTCCATAACTCTTGGCCTGGGTATCCAAATGACCCCTCGAGAGTGTCTTGTGATCAAGATCAACTACAAGTGTGCCATCACTGACTCGAAATGTCACTAAAAATAGTAAGTAATAAGGATAAGTCTTGAAACCTCTTAGAAAAATACCCCATAATCACCACAAAGGGAATCATAGTAATAGGATAACCTTGTTCCTCAAGCCACTGTCTAGGAAGGGAACATTCTAAAACAACCCCTATGGTGTTGGAATCTGACCATCTGACTTTTTTTTTTTTTTTCTGTTTTTGTGTTTTGAATGTTTTGATGTCGAGAATGAACATAAATAAAGAATACCAAATGAAAGGGAAAAAACATAAATTGGAAGCAACCCAAATGATTTTATTGATTTCAAATGAAATTACATCATACCCATTTGTTGGTTTTGACTATCATAAAGTTTTGATTTCTGGACCAGCCACTTGGAGAATTGATGAAATGCGTGCCTAGCCTAAAGGAGATGGAATGCTGATGTGGGTGTCTTCTCCAACTACTTCTTCACCCTTGACACCGAAGATAAGACTCAATTAGATTGCAAAATGACCATTTATTTATTTGGGAAGGTAGATACTCCAAGATGGTACGACCTATGTTACAGTCCACATGTGCCAATGTAATCACACTCAGATCTACAGTTGTTGACCTAAAACTTCCTTCTAACTAGTAGCCTATCCTTTTAGCATCAATAGGAATCTAATGAACCCAATCTAAACCCTCACATATTATCTTTTGTGTGATTCTCTAGATCCCACATGCCTTATTTCTGAACATGAAAACTACAATTTCTTTGTTCTGATTTGTTTATTCTGATTTGCAACCTATAACAAATGAATTCTGATTTTATTCTTCAATGAAAATCATGTAGATGAAGCACGAACTTGATCCCTGAATGAAATCAACCTAGAAGGATCCTTGGACGATCTCTTCGGCCTATATCAAATGTTCTTAGAAAGGGTATCATCCTCAATTAGCCATGGAAACAAACTTACAACAACAACTCAAAAAATGATAATAAATTTTGAATATTGAATAATGAGCCAAACCCTTGCCTTATGGAAGAAGGATGCCACTTTTAGGTTTTAGCCTTTGACAAGTCAAACAAAAAAATCTTCTCTTGAAAAGCAACACCACTTTTCAATAGCTCATATAATTTAATATTAAAACATTTGTCAAAGTGGTTTTTTTCTTTTAAATCTTCATAAAGTGACTTTTCACTTAAATACTTTATAAAGTGACTTAAGATATTCTTTTTATAAAATCACTTTTACTTTATAACATTAAATCACTTAATAATAGAATATTATTAAATGACGTGACTTAATAATTCCATAACTCCTAGCCCGGGTATCCAAATGACCCCTTGAGAATGTCCCATGACCAAGATCAATTGCAAGTATGCCATCACTGATCCAAAATGTCACTTACTAGAAATAGTAATTAGCAATGATAAGTCTTGAAACCCCTCAGAAAGATCCCCTAATCACCCTATTAGCCTATGGGAACTGTAGTAATAGACTAACCCTATTCCTCGAGCCATTGGCTAGGAAGGGGACATTACACATACCTATCATTTCTACCATTCAGAAGGATAAGAGTCTTTCTGGGTGACTATTAATAAAATTGGAGTCTTTTTGAGGTATCATATACATGTTGGGAGTTGATCATTAAGGACTTTCCTTGTTGGTGGGGTCTTGTTACAGTCCATTTTAGGGCCTGTTCATGCTCAAATTGCTATAGTAGACCTGTATCTACTTGTTCATGTCATTTGGACAACACTTGGTGAGGTTGGGCACTTGTTTGGGTAATCAATACAGCTAGGAGGAACTTCCAGAACCAATGGTGGGATAGGTTTGAAGATTAAAAATGTTGCCCAAACCTGCATACTACAACAACAAACCTACAACCAACTTTTTTTGTCTTGTTGAGGTTTTTTTTTAATAGTGGGTTTCAGTTATTTGTTCATAATACATATTATGTTAAGAGGTTTCAAGGTTGAGTATTCATACATTCAAGAAACTTGTAATAGCAGTGACTTGTACTTTAAAAATGATATCAGACTTATGATAGTAGAGTGTCCCATGTTTGCAATTTGAAGTTTTGCTTTACATGCTCAATTTTTTTTCAAAAACAATATATAGGGTGTGTTGTTATAGACACATGAACAAAGATAACATAAGAAAAACATAAAACTAAACAATGCCATAGCAATTGTCTAACTATAGGGTATAATAAATGATTTCCTTGAGTCTCAAATATTCTCTTACCATTGCAGATTCCTTTGACACGACATGTATTGGAGTCATTACCTCCTAATGCTATGGGAAAAGAATGCCTTGATTTCTATCCTCCTAATGTTTTCTCTAGTTATTAATTCTACTTCCAATTTCAGAATCAAAACTTGTTCTCAAACCGTTTTATGAATTCATCAATCCTAAATTTTATGGCCAATACCTCAGGTGAATAAAAAGGAGTTAAAGGAATTATTACTAAATTGATGAATTCTTTGGTAATACTAAATTATTCCATTTACAAATATTCTATTTTGGAATTTTGTGGAAGGTCTAACCTATTTGCTGTTGAGGCCTAACATGTTTTTTTTGTTCAATTGTATAGTAATGGAAGGTGATGAACACATTTTCTTTATCTGTCAAAGACCTACAAAATTGCCATTTGTTGGAAGGACACTTAGATTATAATCAAAGATGAGGGAATTGGATTGTATAGAGAAATTATTGGGATGCAGGTCTACCTCTTTCCATGTATGTTTTAATTAATAGAGTTCCCTTAGAACGGTTGATGACAATATGCATTACTCCTATCTCTGTTTGCTTTGTAGATGAATATTCAACTAAAGGTTGTTTAAAGAATGTTAACAACCAACGATTTTTTTTAGAGTTTTGATATATCATTCATTTTCCTTGATGCAACCAAATCATTTCTAGTTTGTAATGTTGAAGGTAAAAAGATTCATATGAATCATAAATTTCATTTAATTATCCACTAAGAATTCAAAATTGAATGCTTCACCTATTTTTCCAGTTTCATGAATCATGTTTGTTGGTTATTTTTTATGCTGTTAACCAAGTTAGTCTCCTAATCTACCTATGGAATTGCCAATGCCAATCAAGGGCAGCTCAGAGGACTTGGACCAACTGATGAGGAATTTAAAATAACCTCCTACACTTCAGGCTCTGCAACACCTAGGAGGGTGATCCCTATAATGTGCTTATGATCTCTGCACCAAATTCATAAATAATCATTAACAATTCACAGATAATCCCACAAATGGCTCAATAGAATAGGATACCACTAAAATGAATTGGCCTTTCACTAGTAATATCAGCTACTTGGAGCATGAGATGATTACAACATTATTCTATAACATATGATAGTCACTTTATTTGCAATTTGGTAGTAAGCCCTAAGTAAAGACATACAGACATAGGGTTTCACAAAATCATACAATTTAGATCAGTGCCTATACCATTGGGGAGTCAAACTCACAAACATTTATGATTAAACAACATACTTAAATACTTAGCATATATGATCCCTAACAATATTGCATTACAATAGTATCAATCTCTATCCCAACCCAATACTTCTTACTAAATCCCTTTACAAACATACCCATCCATGATTCCATCCAAGCATTTTAATTAATTCTTTGAATAAAAGCCAAAACAAAAAACACACACATCAAAACAATGATATGAGCATCATAAACCTTGATTATTCTATTCAAAATTATGATATGTTTGTACAGAGGAGAGATTTGAAATCGAGATATAACATCATAGCTTAAATTCTAGTACTGTTATGAAACACTCAATCTTCATAAGTCTATATCACTTTACAAAATAATCCCAAACCTAAATTGTCTTAACATTCAAAATAGTTCTTACAATTTGCTCTGTAACTATACCTAGACTCAATCTTCAAAAATATCTGACTTGCCAACCCCTATTTCTGGCCTTGAAATCCTTCTTATAGAAAATGAAGGAGCCACAAGCATCATGCCAAAAAATACACATGTCATTGGTTAATTGGACCGCTACATGCCAATCAAAACTATGATCAAAACCACCAAGTCTCAAAGCATCTTTTCGTTGATTTCACCCATTATACAATAGCTGTAGCATTTGTTACACCTTAGAACTTGTGCCAAAACTATCATGGAAACAAAACCATAATCAATTTCAAAATAACCGTTGAGCTGCCAGTTGCCAATAATAAACACCATTTCACTCCTTTTTAGTTAGGTACTTGTCTACCCAATTATGATATTCTTCATCCTTTGGCCAATGAAAATTCACCACCTCCCTCACCTTGGTATTGTAAGGTGTGAATTTCACAACCTGGTTAGCGTCCCTTTCAAATGACTCTAAGAACATGCTTGTACTAATTATTTTATCCATGCTACTTACCAACGAGTCATGGTCCGAGTCATCACAAATCAATTTGATTTGTGCACTAATAACCTCTTCTACCCTATCTTGCCACTACTGCAGTGTCTCAATATTCCCATGTGCATCTATTATATTTGGTAGAAAAGTGTTATCCCAATCATCAATATTTTTTATGAGTTCTCTAATTTTTCTACTTAAATCGTCAGGCAAGACCTGGAATCCGTTTAATGATTTCACAAAAAATTGAGTAGGCTTTAATGACTGGGGCCTATTATTCACATCAAATATGGAAGCTTTAAACATAACATCTAAGTCAGTAGCTCAAGGGATCCACTTCACAACTAGCGGTAGAACCACTTCCCAATCTCTGTTAATGTTTTGAATTCCATCCAAGAATAAAGAATATAAAGAATGTACAGCTGGCAACCTAGAATCAACCTTCTCATTTAAATGCCTTAAAATGATGTCAACCACCTCATTGTGTTTTTCCACAACACCATCCTCACTCACCTTTAGGGCAGCCTATAATTCTATGATTTTATTCATCATCTACTTTTTGGTAGGATCCATAGAGTACTCAACTTCCTCTTCAACTGGCTCTGGTGCAGGGCTATCAACAGGTGTCTGAATTGAGGATCCAAGAGTAGAATGATTGGAATAATAGGGGGAAAAGACCTCAAAGTAGTAGGTAGTGCTTTGGTAGCAGGGGCACTGGAGGATTCTCCCACCTGCCCATATCTTAATCTATCTACTTCAGACTACAGCTCAACATTTTTCTGCTACATTCTACTATATTCCCTAATTAATGCATTGTACTTTTCCATCAGGCTTTTCTTTTCAGCTTCATCTCTTTTAGCTATCTTTTGGGCCAATTTTTCCACATTTAATGTTAGGCTTGTGGCTTCTATTGTTGAGGTTTCAGAAACCCTCTTGATAATAAGCTCGCCGCTTAGATTTGGGCTGATATCAGCCACATTTGGTTTTCTGCCTTGAGGTGCGAATGCCCATATTGCTAAAGTCTCATATTCCTCACTAAAGGAAAAGTCTTGTAGGGCTACCTTGACTTCCTCTTCACTATTTTTCATAGGATGCTTGGACTACATGATAGTATTGAAAGCCACACCATCAGCTATGTCCCACTCAGGGAGAAGTAAGACACCAGCCTGAGATAAAATTTTCCTTCCTTCATCAGGAGTGATGTTCTTGAATTGTTCCATTAATTCGGCCTTGACCTCATCATCATTCTCCTGGTTAGACCTATCCGGTCTTGATTCCCTCCTTCTCTTGCATTTTTCCTGATATTCTTCAAATTTCATCCTCTAGACCAACTGCAAGAATACATGAGTTTTCATGAAGGCATCATCATCCTAGAATGCCTTGCAAGCCACCATTCTAGCATCCTATACACACCGCCCCTTTATATCCATATCAGTCAGCACCAATTGTGCTGATCTAGGTGGGGAGGGGATGCCAACTTGCATGTCTTGATCAGTTACAATTATCTCATTGACTAGAGCCTCTTGTGACTCCTCAATTCTTTGCCTCTTAAGGCTTGGCTCTGATGGCAGCTCCATAGGGTCATCTCTAGGTGGTGAATCCAAATCCACAATCTGTATCCCTCCATGCTTCTTGATCCCATGAGCTGATTGTGATGATGTTTTCATTATTTGTTTTCCCTTTTTATCTCCTACCTCTTCATCACTGCTACCATCTCTCTTCCTTCTGTATAAAGGCCTATCCCTTGGTGGCTAATAGGTTGGCCTTTCTTCCTCAGGCCTCATCTCCAGTCCCTGAATTTTCAAGTCCACTTCCAAATTAATCTTCTTAGTTCTCAGGGTGTTCATGATATCTCTAAAATTATTCATTAGGAAATCAATTCTTTGTGAAATAGAGTGAACTCCATTAGTGGATCATATTTTGGATCTAGCTTATGCACCATGGCCAACATTTTATCATAAGAAATCCATTTCTCTTTGTTTAATTCTTGCTGGCTCAAATCTAACTCATTTCTACTCAAATCTTCAAGAAAGTTGAAAATATGAGCAAACTTGCCACCCTTAATTCTTTGTCTAAATAGGGTAAATAATCTCTCAGGGTCATGTTGCCTCTTAGATCCACTCTTCAAATGGTAATCATCAAAAAATATATCAAAGTGAACCCTCCTCCCTTGGAAAATACAAAGTCTGAAACATTGGTATAATCAAGGAACAAAGTCCCTTTTCCTCTTCCTTTCAAATTATCTTCATGAATGCACCCCAGTTGCCACATAACCTCTGCAAATCCCATCCTTGATGGTACATTATACAAGAATATGAGGGGCTCGTTGGAAACCATAAACCCTTAGGATAGTGCTTACAGGGTATGGAATGATGTTACCAAAATTGTACAACACCTTCAAATCAGGCCTCCTTACTTTGGGTCAGAGGAAATCGTGCAAATCCTCAGGAATCCTTGGCATATTCACCATCAATCTAGCTTTGAGCCTGGAAGCAAAGCAGTTATCAAACTGCCTAAAGCTGACACTTCCCTTGTTGCAAGACAAATCTGCATTCTAAGCCTGCACCAGTAATCTTTCTCCATTCACCTCCTACCTCAACTCCATTTTCTTTGAGAAGAATTCTTCATTATTATACAAGAACATATGCATTAATAAGGAGTACCAAAAGAAATGAGTACCAGTGTCCCCCACATGTAGCCTCTACAAACCCTCATGTATCCTTTCAGCAAGGAAAGAAGCATAGTCATATACTACATAAAAGTTAGGATGTTGAATTTGAGCCCCCATAAACATATAAGCAATGGGCATAACGGTATTAGGGGTGAAGCCTAAAATTTTAAAAAGTGAATAGAAAGTTGCTAAGAAATGATCAACAAAATAGCTCAACCTGAAAGGTTCCCGATCAATCGGGCTGATGTGAATTGTTGAACTACCCACCTTGGCTAGATGAGGAGGAAGCAATTTTGCTCTGAAAAGAGGTTGTGTTTTGGCATACTCCTGCTTCATTTCCTCAAGGTCTATCTGGACCAAGAATGAGCTGTATTCACTCAAATCAAAAACTCACCGAATCTCATCTGCATTTATACTCAGTAAAACCCCACCATCATTATCCTTGATAATCTTTGTGAAAAGATCATATCTTGCAGCCATTGCCTTGAGTAGGTCAACATCAAGAGACACATTCAGTACTACAAGCTTTCCCATATCATATCTCCAACCATTTGAAAAAGGATGAGACACATTTTGCTGCCCATACCATCTCGTAAACAATTCCAAGCCCATCATTGGTACCCTATCATCTGCAATGTTATAGGTTTTACATCTCAATCCCTCACCCAATGTTGTCCCTCTCATTAAAACCAAACCCTTCTTGTCATTTGTTGACAAAGGGAATTGGTCAAGGAAATCATCATATAGATTCCTCTACAAATAATAAATATGGCCAGAGTGCTACTTTGTTGGCGCCATTTTAAACAACTAGGGCTTTTCCTAAGATCAAATTGTGAACAAACTAAGGCTACCCAAAATGAAATTACAGTAGAATATTGCAATTTCCCAAAATTCAAAAGAACCAGTAACCCTAGAACCTTAATCAAGAAAAACCTAATCAACACAACATAACCCTCCACAAGAATCAAATTCAAACCAAACAGTGATAAAGGAAATAACTCACAGAAATTCGTGCCTCGCAGAAGATCAAACCCTTGCTGTAATTGCTTTGAAAACTCTATCTTTGGTTTTGGAACACTTTGAAAACACTTGAATGACTTAGTAGTGAAAGCAGTCTGAAATTAAATACTTAGAATTTATGAAAAATGGCCCGTAGACATCTTGTCCGCCATTAAAGTTTACTTGCATACTGCGCCAATGGCTTCAATTGTATTTGATGCAAATTTGAATCTTCACCGTCGATCTCTTGTTTTTGTCAGATCATCAAACGGTCCTCCTTAAAAAGGCTGACATCTCCACATCATTTTCAAGGGCCCACAATAATACGCAACACCAAAAGACTACACATGGCACCCACCTATAATATCGCGATCACTAAACTCCCTTCAGTTTATGATCACGCGATGGTAGGAAATTGTTGATTTTCTTCATTGGTGATCACGATCATACATAACAAGGAGCAGCACCAATATCTATCTGCTGAGCAGCCTTTCACCAAGATTAAAACATCACCATTGATTATGAGCACCTGCATCTCACATGTGGTTTAGTAACCCACTCGATAATGCACTAAAGTATAACACTCATATTAAAACTTTATTTACTGTTTCAGCATCGGCAACTTGGGACACATGGCGCCTGCCCTCTATATCGCGATCACCAAGCAGCGAGTGGTGATGTCATCACGAGATCACGGGGAGCGGTCAGATCAACTATGGGGAAATCAATGGTCATCAAAATAACCCATGCAAAACATTAAAGTTACTTAGAAGAAGATAAGGGGAAGGGGACACCACCTAGGGCAATGACAGTCGATGACTCAATGTTGTTTTAAAAGCATAGGGCATGGAATGACTCAGACCTTAGTAAATAAAAGGAGGCCAATGAAATACTTAACATTTTCATTAAAAGGGGCCAAGCCTAGATGATTCAATGGGACATAAGTTATTTTGAAAAAACACCTCCCAAAAGGTAACGACAGAAAAGATCCAACCCAAAGATAGAACACCAAGGGTTCATGAAAGCAAAGAAAAATTCTAGCCCTAGGTGCGATCCGAATAATCAAGACAAACTAATAATAAAAAGGAAACCAAGGACTTAAATTTGAAGCTCCATCAGTGGCTCCATTTGGGGACGTTCATTCTACCTGAATGAAGCGAGAACAAGAGAATCTCACGTAGAGTAGAACAATTACAGAGACAACCAAAAAGATACCCAGAGAAGACAACCCCACAACAAAAGAAACTTACAACAAACCTATATACAAACCTAAACCTACTGTTCATGGAAAACAATACCTCAAATGAAATATAACTTCAAGAATTGTCCATGAACTGGCAATTCAAGAATATCACCTATCATTTCTTGAAGGAAATAGGAATCCTTCCCCCATTTATCAATTATTAAGAATGGACCTAACCAAATTGCATCAAATTTTCCATGTTTCCCCTTGTCTTCCAACTTGGCATTCCACATCAAAACCATATCTTCATTCTGGAAAGTTCTTGCAATTGTCCTCTTGTCATACAAATTTTTTATCTACAACTATAATTTGGCATTTCTCATTTGAGCCTCCCTCCTGGTTTCATCCAATTCTATGAGAGCTTCTACTATCAGTTGCATTTCGTCTTCCATTTCATTATCATACATCTGGACAAATTTATACATTTCCATGAGATTATTCTGGGGCAACCTTGCATTTATCCCATAGACTAAATCAAATGGAGCACATCCTATTTCTTTCTTCACAGTCACCATGTCTGCCCAGATTGTGAATTTTAGTTTAGAATCCCATGCCTTCTTATTCTGATCTAAGATCCTCTTGATAATCTTTATCAAGATTTTATTGCTTGATTCCGCTTGTCCATTTCCTTGTGGGTGGTAAGGTGATGAATAAGAGACTTGAATGCCAAATTTTCCACAAAATTCCATGTATTCCTCGGATCTAAAACACATTGCATTGTCTGACACAATCCTTTCAGGACATCCAAATCTAGTCACTATATTATTCATTAGAAACTCAATTACCACCTTAGTAGTTTCCTTCCTTATTGGGATCGCTTCCACCCACTTGGTAAAGTAATCAGTGGCCACCAATATCCATGAATGGCCCCCACTTGATTTGCATGCTATCTCTCCTACAAAATCAATACCCTATTACTGGAATGGAGTTTGAACTACAATTGGTTTTAAAGGTAAGTTACCAGAAAAATTTAACTTACCAGAGAAATGTTGACAAGCATCACATGTCTTTACTAATTGATGTGCATCCCTGAAAATAGTAGGCCGCCAGAACCCAGTCTGCAATATTTTATGTGTAGTAGTTTTGGCCATATAATGTCCTCCACAAACTCCACTATGCATTTCATTTAAAAGTTCCTTTGTTTGCTTCTGGTCTACACAGTTTAGCATAACACCCTCTCCATTTCTCCACCAAAGTTTTCCTGTTATGATAATGTACTTAATATCATGTAACTTCAATGCCCTCTTTTCATTCTCACTCAAATCATCAGGACATTTCATCTTTTTCAAGTAATAGATCACACCCTTGTACCAATCAAAATGTTCCATGTCACATATGTATGGTCTCTCCTCTTCTTCAAGCAAATTTCTCTGATTTGCTTCAAGATTACTTTGGGTCATAAGTTTGGCCAATCCTTATCCCCTTACTAACTTGGTAATCTAAATTTCAATGTTGAACTCTTGGATCCTATTAATCCATCTACATCTTCTCCCTGATACTTCTTGTTGTGTAAAAATGTCCTTTACAGCAGCACTGGGCACATAGGCAATTATGGTAGCTCCCATCAAATAGGTCCTAAAAGCTTTGACTGCTTTTACTAATGCATATGCCTATTTTTCATTTATATCATATTTGAGTTGTACAACCTGCAAAAAATTGCTGAAAAAAGATATAGGTTGTTCAAAACCTTCAGCATTTTTTCGTAATAACACAGCTACAATTCTGTGGAAAGAAGCAAATGAGAAAATCTGCAAAGGCTTGGAAAAATCAGGGGTCCTCAACACAGGTGCTTCCTTAATAGCCTGCTTAATATCATGGAAAGCTCATACTGCAGGATCTTCCCATTCGACCTTGGCCCCTTTCTTAAGCATCTTAGAAATAGGGCAAACCACTTCGGCAAAATTTGTAATGAATCTTCTTAAAAAAATTATTTTCCCAAAGAAAGATTGGATTCCCTTGACATTTCAGGGTTGCAAGACCTTATCTATTGCCTTTACCCTTTCTGGATCAATTTTAACTCCATTCTTAGAAACAATATGTCCCAACAACTTTCCTTCCCTTACTCCAAAAGTGCACTTCCTAGGATTTAGGGAAATACCATATTCCAATGCCCTAATGAATATTTTCTCAAGATGCTTACAATGATCATCTTCCTTCTTAGAATACGATTTAAAATCATCCTAATAAATCACCAGGAACAAATTAATGAAATCTAAGAATGCCACATCCATAGCTCTCTGGAAAGTAGCCCCTGCATTTGTTAGACCAAAAGGCATTCTCACATATACATAAGTCCCCCAAGGTGTAGTGAAAGTTGTCTTAAATTGTTCAGATTCCTTAACCATGACTTGGTTATAACTAGAAAACCCATCCATCATGGACATTAACTCACAACCTGTCACTTTTTGCAACATGGCCTCCATATTCGGCAATGGATAGTTATCCTTTAATGAAGACACATTCAAATTTCTGAAATCCAAACATAATCTAATTCTCCATTCTTTTTTCTCACGGGCACCAAATTAGCTACCCAAGATGAATGTTTAATTGGTTTGATGATTCCAGCATCTCTTAACTTAGTAAGTTCTTCTTGCATTTTTGGAGCCAAGGTGGGATTAATAGGTCTCTGCTTTTACCTAAAAGGCTTGGCATCACTACTCAAAGGAATCTCATGTTGAAACAAATCCTGCCTATAAGCCTTAAGATCATCATAAGACCAAGCAAGCACATATCTGAATTTTCTTAACAAAACAACCAACATCTGTCTCACTCTTGGTGACAATTTATTTCCAATATACACCTTTTTTGGTGATGCATTTGTCCCTAGGTTTACTTCCTCCAAGTCATCAGGATGGGAAGTAGCACAAGTAGCCTTAGTTCTATCCCGATTGTCAAACACTCTTTCAAGAACAACTAAACCCTTAGGAATGGTGTTAGTTTTTAACTAAATAACTTCATTTCCAAACACAGTATCTTTACCATCAATATTTTCAACAAAGGCTCCAAAATCTATTTCTTGATTTTCATACTCATCCACACAATTTAAAAATCTTAATATATCATCATCACTATCAAAAACCTACCAGTGCTTAATATTATCAAGAACAGATGGTCTGGTTTGCACTTCAACTTTTGAAATTCCAGCATAAGTCATATCATCCGGCCTCAGTACGATGTTTGCTAACAAATCTGCCACCTTATTGTGACCTCTCTCCATCCAGTTTATCCCAAAAGCATCAAAACTTTCCAATTCATCCCAAACAACATTTCTATATTGTTTCAACCTTTTATTCTTTGACACATATAAGGACCTAACTTGGGAAATCACAAGCTCAGAATCTCCAATCACTTTGAGCTTCTTAATCCCATGTTTTTGAGCCAATCTTAACCCTAACAACAATGCTTCATATTCATCCACATTGTTAGTGCATTCAAATAACAGGGTGAAAGAAAATTTGAAATTTTTTCCACATGGAAACCTCAACAACACACCTGCACCAGATCCCTCCTTTGAATTAGCACCATCAAAAAACATAGTCCACACATCATTAGATTCTGACAGATTTTCAACTTCTGCGTCAATTGGTGAAGCAAACTTATCACCATTATTAGGGGATTCTTCAGCCTTGAATTCATTTATGCCATAGTCAATAAAACATGTCAAATTCTTGGTCAGACCATGCTCAATCATATGAGGCACCTTTGATTCACTTTCGATCTTAACATCTTTTCCATCAATGCAAAAGGTAGCAAATGACAAATCACATTGTATGTTGCCTCCCATCGATGCACTCCATTTCCTTGATAATAACATTCTGAAATGAGGGGGAATGTCCGCAACTAAAACAGTCATGGTCAAAACCTTATCAAGATATTGGGTCAACACATAAGGCAAGGCCTTAATGGTTCCAATAACAGGCACCTCTCTCGAATCCAATGCATAGCATTTACCTTGAGTTGTATCAACTGTCAAGCCCATTGCTTCCATAATCTTTATTGGCATGACATTATTTGATGCTCCTGAGTCTATCATGCAATTCCTCAAAGTTCTTCCATTTATATCAATACTCAAGAAAAAAGGGGTGATATTCTCTAAGCACATATTGATAGAATTCCCTAGGTACACAGGGGGAATTTGAGTTACAATTCCCTCCAACTCTTTCACTTTTATTTCTTCCTTTTCCTTGTTTTCTTTACAATTTCCTTGTTCAACTTTACTGCTCGGAATTCCATTAATCAAGGAAATTGTCTTTTCTCTATGCTCATCTATTCTCATCATCTCGAGCTAGGTACAGTAACTTTAACTTGAGACAACACTTGAAATATATCCACAGGTGTGTATTTGGATAGGTTAGGAATCATACCATCATTAGTTTCTTTCTTCTCCAAATGTTGTTTTCCTTCAAGTTTCCTCTATTTTTCCTCTAGAATTGATTCAGCAGATTTGGTAATCACTTTGGTTTTTACTAATAGAGGAGCAACATTTTCACTGGGCTTTTGGATCTCAGTCTTTTTTGCCCATATCTTGTCATTCTTGACATCCTTGATTTTGACAACATCATTTTTACTATCTTCTTTAGCATCCTTACTCTTGCCCTTTTGTTCCTTAATGAAAAGGCCAGCAGGTTTTCCTTGCTCACCACCTACGGTCCTATTCTTAACTGTAATGTACTTCTCAGCTGAGCAGCCATCTCTTCAGTTAACCAAGCAATCTCATCTTCTGATGGTCTTCTCAAAGATACTGGATCCTTAGCCTATTCTATATTGCAGGCATGATTACCTCACTCACCTTCTTCATCAGAAAAAACTTGTTGATGGTACAATTCACTTTTTTGTCATTGACTATTCACATCAACCTCTTGTAGTTCCTCATTAGAAGAAAACTCAACCTCATCAATATATGACTGGGCCATACAACAACCTACATCATCTTGCTCAAAATTAGGAGTCTGTTGTTGAACATTTTCTTCTTTTCCTTCAGCAGCAATTAGTTGAGCAACACCACAATAGTTCTGATCATGTGGGTGTTCACACACCTCACACCATGGTCTATCTTGTGCCAGATTTATAGAATGCTTGTGCAAAGGATCTAGTAAATGTTGATCATTTTTAGGCTTCTGGATAGGTAGTATTAGTTTTCTATCCTTCGAATTTGTATTGTAGGGATAATTCTGCAATCTAGGAGGTTTGTCACTTCTATTATACTGCTGCTTATCACCTCTAATACCCTTTTCTTGCTTAGCAATAGTATATTTTATATCCTTCAAAGTACTAAGGACCTTATCCCATTTCTCATCATCTTTAATGCATGCAGTAGAGACTTTCTCAGTTTTATCCCTATAATTCTTCAAAAGAGTAGGTTCGTCCCTTCTACCATACTTTCCAGAAGCTCTCCTATTGCTTTCAATATTAATAGCTACTCTAAAAGCATCCCTCATGGTTTGGGGGTCCTTGTCTCGGAGAAGATATGCCATTTTAGCATCGAAATCATTGAAATAAGTAGTCAAACAAACATTCTCATCAAGCCTCATCACTTGCAACAACTTATACATTGCCTTCTAAAATCTAAGGTTAAACTCTATTGCAGGCTCATTAGCTGATTTTTTTATAGTGTTGAACTCATTCAACATAAAACTAGCATTTGTCTTGTCACCATATTGTTCTTTAAAACATTTCTCAAACTCCTCCTATGAACCAATCCCTTGCATCTTCTGTCAAGGATTAGATAAACAATTTCATCATTACATCTTCATGTTCTACCTCATAATCATTTAACATATCCATGAAACCTTTCAAATGCTCCTCTACTGAAAAGGCATTGTTCCCAGCAAATTTTTTCATCTTTTCCCTTAACTCATCAGTGATAGGGTTTGGGTACCCAGGAATACCATCAAAAAATAGTTGCCTATATCTTTCCAATTGTATAGGCCTCCTTTGGAAGAATCCATCAACTTTCTGAGGGTTATCACCCACAACTCTATTCAGAAGTTTAGAACCACCTTGATGTGAATTAACAAATTGGGTTGCCTAAACCTTTGAGTTAGAATTATTTGTGATATTCTCCTGAATAGGTTTAGGATCATTTTTCAAAATCTCCTAACGACCTGATGAAGTTGTGGCTTGTGTAACTTCATCTAGACTTGTCATTTTTAGGAAAATTATTTTCCTTCTCTTTTCTGCATTTGCAGCCTCCATTTCAGTCCTTTCCAATTCTTCTACTAAAACTTCCCCTTCCCTTCTAGCCTTTTCTAAGGCAGTCTCTACTTGTGATGATACATGTGGGAGGGGATCTTTTTTAGGCTGGTGGGAAACCATCCTTTCATTTATCTTGATCCCTTCAGCCTTCTGTTTTCCTTTGTCTGCAATAGGTTTAGGATTTGGATTGTCTGATTGTGACATAATAGGATTTAAGGGTTTCGAATCTATTGGCTTTGGTTGGACCTTAGCTTGACCCTTCAGACCTACTTTGGACATTGGCTTCACTTCCTTATCCATAATTTGTTGTACAACAGGACCATTTTCTTTTGGGTCTAGTCTACTTTGGTTCAAGAGTTTCATAGTTGCTAACTGTCTAATTAACCTATCCCTTTCAATAATAGCACTCACCAAGTCTGCTTCCTTCTCTTTGTCCTTCTTTATCCTAAGCTTAGCCTACTTTTGGATTTCTTGTCTCAAAGAACTAATATCCCCAAAAACATCTTTGGGGTCAGGAAAAGTTATATCAGAACCTGATGTCTCGCTTAAATCTATCAGATCTGCTCCCTCTTGTCTAGATAATAAAGGGGTTCCATCATCATCAGGAGGAGGAGGAGGCAAATCACTGGTGCATTCTATGTGATGGCCTCAACTTCTACTCCTACTTCTTCTCTTAATATATTGGACATTAATAGGCCCTTTATTATGACATGTTACATCCTCTTGAACAGGTGTATTAAACAATGCATAAAAAAATCCACAGCTATCAGATTTAGAATGTCTAGATACATGTTCAAAAGTTTTTGGGATAGGATGTAGAGGCTTACTTGTACCTTGATGTACATGATTCTGGGATGTGGGAGCGGTATTGTTGGTTACTGGTTTCTTTTTTATCCAGTCTCTCTTTTTTGTTTTAGGAAGTTCACCTTCCAACTTGGATTTCGGGTGGTTCTTCATGAGTGACCTAGTACTTTTCATTCCTTTTATGCGAAAGATCTTTCAACTTGTATAAAACTTCAAATAAAGTGTACACTAGTGCAGAGACTATCAGAGTCGCCACCCAATTACCTTGGGAATATCCACTATTCAAAAACACATGACAATTCCTTAAAAGAACTTCAGAACTTATCGTACTGACAATACACAAGACACATTTCACAAGGTATATGCAACTTGTGAAATATAACACTTAATAGGATAAAGAAACACAATGCCCAATGCTCAACCTTCAAATCTTAGAAATACTATGGTAGACTCTATGCAAAATGGATACTTGATCCACTGACAAAAAACATTCAAGCTAATACCCCCAGTAGAGTCGCCATTTTGTTGGTGTTTTTTCTTGCAAACCAGGTTTGTCTCCTAATCTACCTATGGAATTGTCAATTCCAATCAAGGGCAGCTCGGAGGACCTGGACCAACTGACAAGGATTTTAAACTAACCTCCTACACTTTGGGCTTTGCAAGACCTATGAGGGTGGTCCCTATAATGTGCTTATGATCTCTGCACCAAATTCATAAACAACCATTAACAAAACACAGATAATCCCACAATAGGCTCAACAGAATAGGATACCACTAAAATGAATTGGCCTTTCACCAGTAATATCAGCTACTTGGAGCATGAGATAATTAAAACATTATTCTGTAACGTATGACAGTCAATTTATTTGCAATTTTGCGGCAAGCCCTAAGCAAAGACATACAGACAAAAAGATTCACAAACTTATACAATTTGAATCAGTGCCATATACCATTAGGGAGTCAAACTCGCAAACATTTACGATTCAATAACAGATTGAAATACTTAGTATATATGATCCCTGACAATATTGCATTACAATAGTATCAATTTTTGTCCCAACCCGATACTTCTTACTAAATCCCTTTACAAACATACCCATCCATGATTCTGTCCAAGCATTTTAATTAATTCTTTGAATTAAAGCTAAAACAAAAAACAGACAGATCAGAGCGATGAGATGAACATCATAATCCTTAATTATTCTATTCAAAATTATGATATGTTTGTATAGAGGAGAGACTTGAGCTCGAGATATAACATCATAGCTTAAATGCTAGTACTGTTACGAAACATCCAATCTTCATAAGTCTAAAACCCTTCTACAAAATAACCCCAGACCTAAATTGCCTTAACATTCAAAAAATTCCTTTACAATTTTCTCTACAACTATACCTAGACTCGAACTTCAAAAATATCTGACTTGCCAACCCTCTTTTCTGGCCTTGAAATCCTTCTTATAGAAAATTAAGGAGCAACAAGCATTGGGCCAGAAATTACACATGTCACCAATCAATTGGACTGCTATATGCCAGTTCAAAATTGAAACTAAAACCACCAAGTCCAGGAGCATCTTTTCTTTTGATTCTACTCATCACACAATAGCCACAACATTTGTTTCATCTCAAAACTTGCGGCCAAAGCCACCATGAAACAAAACCAAAATCAGTTACAAAATAACTGCTGAACCATCAGTTGCCAGTAATATTCACCGTTTCATTCCTTCTTAGTTAAGTATTTGTCAACCAACTCTGATATTCCTCATTCGTTGGCCAATTAAAGTTCATCACCTCCCTCATCTTGGTACTGTAAGGTGTGAATTTCATCACAACCTGGTTGGCCTCCCTTTCAAATGACTCTAAGAACATGCTGGTATTAATTATTTTATCCATGTTGCTTACCAACAAGTCATGATCTGACTCATCACAGATTAATTTGATTTGTGCATTAATAACCTCCTCCGCCCTTTCTTGCCACTGCTGCAGTGTCTTAATATTCCCATGTGCATCTATTATATCTGGCAGAAAAGTGTCATTCCAATCATCAAAACCCTTTATTAATTCCCTGATTTTCTTACTCAAATCATCAGGCAAGGCCTGGAATCCCTTCAATGATTTCACAAAGATTTGAGTAGGCTTTAATTATTGGGTCCTATTATTCACATCAAATCTAGAAGCCTTAAACATAACATCTAAATCAGTGGCCCTAGAGATTCATTTCTCAACCAGGGGCATAATCACTTCCTGATCTCTGTTAATATTTTGAATTCCATCCAAGAATAAAGAATATAAAGAATGTATAGCTGGAAGCTTAGAATCAACCTTCTCATTTAAATTCCTTACAACGGTGTCAACCACCTCATTATGTTTGGCTACATTATCATCCTCACTTGCCCTTAGGGCAACCTGTAATTCTATAATTTTATTTATCATCTGCCCTTTTGCAGGATCTGTAGAGTATTCAACCTCTTCTACAATTGGCCTTAGTGCAGGGTGTAAGCGGTAGAATGGGGAAAATGAATTAAACAATGTATCTACGCTTCTAAATAGGACATTGCATCTAAAGTTTAATAAATTTAAACTAATTTAAACTAAAAAGCTTCAGAACTCTATCCTATTGCTCTCTAACTCTAAAGATCTCTCTAATATACTTAGCTCTTAGATTTGTAAGCTAATTAAACTATTGAAATGACACTTAGAAAATGAGAAATGAACTAATTCTATTCCTATGTGTTTAAATATGCAAATTCTATTGTAATGGCAGCCATGACTGCAAATGTTGGATGCTTGATTGCTGCTTGATGGATGATGGATGGATGCTTGAATGCTTGATTGCTTGGATGCTTGAATGCTTTGGAAACTTGTAGAGTAAGATTGCTTAAGTTGGGATCCATTTCTTATAGCCCAAGAGCTATATTTATAGCTTTCACGGCAACACAATTGCACAGGGATACGGGATGAGGGGCTGTGATTCCATCTGGAGAATTCAAAGGCATGGGATGAGAAGATGGAGCTGATCATGGTGAATGGTTTCTCCCCTTGAAAACACCAGGCAAGATAAGAGGGAAGGTGGGTGGAAGGTTGTTGAGAGAATTTCTTGCAGGTTTGTCCCTGAAGCTTTTCCCGTGAATGGCAGTGCAATTAATTTGAATTTTGAAAAATTAATTTATTGGTGAGTGAATAGTGGTAAAATTTATGCATAATTTAAATATTTTTATTTATTTAAATTTAGCAAAAGAGGAATAAATAATTTAATAAATCAAACTATAGGGTTTGTTTATTAAATTAAAAGGAGAATGATAATTAAATAAAATATTTTAGAGATCTTTATTTAATTAAGAAGAAATGTGACTTAAATAACAAAATTTATTCAAATTGTGTATTTAATTTATGATAGAAATATAAAAGAAGTAATAATGATAATAATTAAATAAAACAAAGTTTTTAATTTTGTTTATTTAATTAAGAGAGGAATAATATGATGAAAATGATAATAATTAAGTAAAACAAAGTTTTTAATTTTGTTTATTTAATTAGGAGAGAAGATAAAAGAATTAATAATGAACTTAATATAAATAAATATTTCTATTTATTTACCAAGTAGAAGAATTTAAGATTAATTAATCAATTAAATCGTATTTAATTAATTAGATTCTCCAGACCATTTTTAGGTGTCTACATTTTTCCCTTCTTTGAAGTGATGTGTTTACGCATTGCTTCAAAGAATGATTTTGCCTCAAATGCCAGTATTGACGAAAAGTTTAAAATATGCCCCAGACTTGCCCCAGATGTTGAATTTTGAAATGATAGTGATATATGCCCCCTCGAGAGATAAATTGATGAATTTTGGATTTTTATGATTTTTCAAAATTTTTGAATTTTTATGATGTTTTAATGATGAATTGGTGAAGAAACAATTTATCTCCCGACAAAATTGTTCAAAAATGCCCCTGTGATAGATAAGAATTAATTCCTCAGAAGGAAAAATAAATAAATCTTCCTATAAAAGCTCAAAAGGTCAATTTCAAAAGTCATTTATGCATTTGACTTTGACAATCTTGTGATAGTGACCCATAGAGTATTAGAGCTTCAGGATGCCGATCCCTTTCCACACTCACCAATTCGAGCGTGTGCACCGTCACCAGCATCCTGCTGACTATGGACCTCCGGTATGTACACCAAACCTTCCTCATAATTCACGCCTGTATTTTTGATGCCTTTTTGCACGTTTTTATTTCTTTAGCGCATTTTAGATGCGGTGTAGCGCGTCGCTGACTTGTTATAGCACGCCATAGTTTTAGCGCGCCCATTGAATTCTGTAGCACATCCATGCATTAGGGTAGCGCGTCAAGAGTTTTAGCGCACAGGGTTGTTTTTGTAGCGCGTCCATAAGATTTTGTAGCGCACCAAAAATTTTAGCGCGTCCAGTCAATTTTGTAGCGCGCCCATAAGGTTTTGTAGCGCGCCAGAATTTTTAGCGTGTATGGTCAATTTTGTAGCGTACCCATAAGGTTTTGTAGCGCGCTAGAATTTTTAGTGCGTATGGTCAATTTTGTAGCACTTAGGAGAATTGATTGATGAAACATTGTGTATTTTTATTTTCGTCGATTTATTTTTGATTCCATCTATTTTAGTTTGATCTTTGACTAAAATATATGGTAAATGATCTCATGATGAGCAAGATCTATTGATTGATAATAATTACCCTCATGATAGGCGAGGAATAATTAAACTTTCTGAAGGATTGAACCCGATTGATAGATGAGGGTTCCTTGATAGATTGATAGTTTGATAGGTAAAGCACAATTTTTGAAAATTTGATGATCTCCTGATGTTTGATATTTTGATTAAATGTTCTGTTTGTATGATAACAGGAGCATTTAGATGTTATCCAAGTGCGAGAGCAATTCCCCTAGCCTTTTGATATGATACCGCCATTGTCACCAGATGAGAGACAGCAAATTACCACTTGCGGTCTAGCGACGTTACTTGATATGCCCCATATTAGACTTAATAGGGGTCTATTGACAGCTTTAGCGGAGCGGTGGCATAGTGACCACAACACCTTCCACTTACCTACTGGCGAGATGATTGTGACGCCAGAGGATGTATGGCGTATCCTTCGCATTCCTTTTTGTTGGGGAGATTGTTGTGCATGATTCAGAGGAGGTTGGTGGGGTAGAGGCTATGCGGAGATTCTTTCAGGATCTGCAAATTGTCGGAGAGTGGATTCCTTGGGTAGAGATGCATGATTTGTATGCTCCACTTCCTTCAGTTTTGGCCGACTTTATCGGTGGATTCCTTTGTCCTGATAAGAGGTCAAAGGGTCTATCTCTTGGATGGGGTCGAGTGTTAGAGGGTTTGGTGGTCCACAGGACGAGATATGCTTGGGGCATGTGCATGCTTGCCCAACTCTATCATGATTTGCATTGGATCGTGTACCTCGGCGGCAGCAGTTTATCGACAGGGGCTACACTTCTTCAGGTATGGGCATGGGAGCATATTGCTATTACACGTCCCGTGCCAGTGTTAGCCAGACCAATGACGAGGCCCTATGTTTTTTGATATAGAGGCAGGCTTACCCAGCATATGATGGGTAAGCTTGATTATTGGAGGTAGATCATTGATGATGTAGAGGCAGTGACCTGGCGTCCCTATTTAGACTATGATGACTGGGACAATGATGATATTGAATTGGGGTTCTTATCCGATTCGATGTATTTGATCGGGAAGAGCCCCAGGATCTTGGAGCGATTTTTGTTTCGTCGCGTATACAGGAAGTATGGTATCGTGTAGTGTATGCCACAGGGAGTGGTACATTACGGACGACGTCAGATAGATGTCATTGATTGGGGCCCTAGTTTTCCTTATGGGGCACTTGTTGAGGGTTACCGTGCTCTGCAACCATCAGCATGGGATGTTTGATGGGACATTGTCGAGGCACTTGTTACTCCCGAGTATGGAGAGTACTTGGCTTTGCACCCTCCTCCACGTATTACTATTCTAGATGAGCCAGTGCTAGCACCACCAGCACCACCAGCACTAGTAGCACCAGCAACACCACCAGCAGGGATTGGTCAGGTTGGTCAGAGACGGGGGAGAGATGATGCTAGTGAGAGTAGCAGTGATGAGAGTAGTGAGAGCAGCGAGGAGAGCGGTGAGGAGGGAAGTGATGACAATGGTGGAGATGGGGGGAGACCGAGCAGAGCAGGTACCACAGAGCCATCTACCAGTGTGCCTCGTAAGAGGCAGGCTGTTGCTTCCTCATCAGTAGATCCATCAGTGGTTGCAGGTCTACAGGTGCAGGTTCAGACCTTACAGGGACAGCTAGCACAGGTGCAGGGCTTACTAGCACAGACACAGGCTCAGATGCAGGAATAGCTAGCTACTGCACAGACACAGATTACCTCTCTGATTGGTGAGAGAGATGAGGCTCTACAGGTAGCAGCGACAACATAGGCTTAGTTGACAGGTGTACAAGCATAGTTGACTACTACCCAGGCACAGATCACAGCCTTGACTGCCGAGTGAGACACTATTAGACAGGCAGCAGAGACCGCACAGGCTGCGGCAGAGAGACTACAGAGAGTGGCAGATGGGACATCTGTGGCAGATTATATGAGAGAGGCCATGCGAGTAGGTGCCGAGATTGAGTTCTATAGGAGCCGCTATCATGAGTTTTGCCCTCCAGAGCAGAGAGTCAGTTATGCTCAATTCGTTCAGAGAGGACTCGTTCGAGGACAGTGAGTAGAGGTGTGACACAGCCTCTTTCGAGAGATCCGAGAGATCCTGGGACTTCCGGTGGTGGTCCTGATACTGGTGCGAGACCTACTCCTTCTGGTGCGAGTACTACTTGATATCAGTTGTGTACCCCTTGAGAGACATATACAGCCATTTTTGACATGATGTTATTTTCATCTTTTTTAGACTTCATTGTATACTTGACACTTGATGAGATATATATGTGCAGCGGTTTGATTGATCTATGATATGTTTTACATGATTTATGTGACCGATGCGTTGATCTTATGATGTGTTCTACATGATTGATGTGATGGATGCATTGATATTTTTATGTTTTATGATTATGTATTGTACTAGATTTAATGGATTCATTAATGATGATGTGATATGATATTGATGATATATTTCCTTTCTTAATGAGATGCCATGTATGGTAAATAAAATGTGATGTAAATGAATGATGTATGAATGAGATATTAGTGAGGCGTAAATGAAATGATATTTGGATGCAATGTAATATAGCATGAGATATAAATGATTGATGTGTGTAATGAGATGTTATGTGATAGATAAAATGATATGTTATATATGATATATAAAATGAGATGTGAGTGAAATCATGTATGTAATGAATGAGATGTAAATGAATGAGATGTAAAAGTATAAATGATGTATATAAATGAGATGTAAGTGAAATGAAATATGAAATGTGAATAAAATGATATACGGATGTAATGTAAATGTATGATGTAAATGAAATGATATATAAAATGGAATATAATGAATGATGTAGATGAAATGAGATATGGATGAAATGTAAAAGTATAAATGATGTATATAAATGAGATGTAAGTGAAATGAAATATGAAATGTGAATAAAATGATATACGGATGTAATGTGAATGGATAGAATGTAATGAAATGATATATAAAATGGAATGTAATGAATGATGTAGATGAGATGAGATATGGATGAAATGTAATGAAAATGTATGATGAAAATGTAATGATGTATGATATATGAGATGGAATGCAATGATGTATGATGTATCTAATAAAATGGAAATGAATGATGTAATATAATGTGTATATGATGCCACGAAATGAGATGTTTAATGTGAATTTTATGATGAGATGAAGAAATGACCTTATCTGCATGTTATTTTGAAAATTGTATGTGTCAAGTATACTCAATCTTTAATAAGAAAAGATAACATTATTTGTGAATGAATCTTTGTAACTTGTGCAACCAGTACTCTGCAGATGTATTATTATGAATGTAATCCATGTTAACCATGCAATGCCTATTTTATCAATGCAAACCTAAGTGTCATTTCAATAATCATCTTATTCTGCTTTGTATCATCACTGAGCTTTATTTTAAAATATTGAAAGTAAACACAAGCATCAATGATATGAGATAGACCAATGATGACCTGAGCATTTCTTTCATGATTTTTGATATTGCAAGCGAACACAAGCATCATGGTATAAGATAGACCAATGATGACCTGAGCATTTCTTGCGTAAACAAACAAGAATTAATCATCTTCTTAAGTGAATCAGAATGTCATCCATGATACTTGGTAGAGCACTTCCCGCGATAATTCACAAAATAATAATGACTAACTCACAAACAACAAACAAAGAAAAGGTATCATTCTTCTTCCTTTCTTCTCTAGTTCAATACATTATCAAGTAGCTCCGAAGAAATGATAATCAAATGATAAAATGAAAAGCACCACAATTCAAATTCTACTTAATGTATTTTCAACTCATTATTCAGATTAGATCATCAGTGTTGAAATGTGTGTGTGGATGTTTGCATGATATTCCCAGACGTTTGACCAAATGATGCGACCTATCCTAGGGGTCTCAAGGACTGATCAAAGATTAGTCTTGCCTACGTTATACATGCAAAGACCATGTAGTTCGACCGACACAGACTCCACTTTGAATTGATGCAGACTCTATTTTTGTGTTTTCGATTTTCTAATGTTTTTGGATTTTGATGTATTTTCTGATGTTTTTGGATCTTGATTTTCTGATGTTTTTGAATTTTGATGGATTTTTTGATGTTTTTGGATTTTGATGGATTTTCCCGTAAGCTGAAAGTCTATTTGTACCAGATAACACTAGGATGTTGCCCCCAAGCCAGGGTAAAACATGATATCTCTGCTATGATATGGATAGCGATAATGATTATCTCAAATGATGGACGAAAATAATCCGAAAGGAAACAATCATGACAAAACTGTATCTAAATAGATAGAAGAGCTGGTAAAAATTACAAGTAACGCTTGTTTTCTAAGTTTTCATCACTTGTTTTTTATTGTGTCCTCTTTCTTTTTCTTTTGGATTTTTCTTTTTATTTTATTTTATTTATTTATTTTTTTCTATCGTCATGACGCCTGTTTGCCAGGTTTTCATCAAGACAACTTTATTGACTGTGCACTAGGTATCTTCAAGTGTAGAATCACCTAAGATGAATGTTGTTCATGGGCTCCTCCAACATGTCTCCTTCTGGTGTAGACAATTTGTATGCTCTTGATCCATAGGCTGATATAATGACATAAGGTCCTATCCAATTAGCTTCAAACTTTCCCTTCTTTTCTCTGTCTGCTTGATTTCTAGGGTTTTCCCATAGGACCAAGTCTCCAATCTGGAAGACTCTAGGCTTAACCCTATGATTATAGTTCTGAGACATTCTTTGTTGATAGGATGTCAAATGATTGATAGCTTGTTGTCGACGTTCATCAAGTAGCTCTAATTCTTGAAGTCTGGAGATCCTATAATCTTCATCTGAAATGAGTCCCTTTAGTGAAACTCGAAGGGATGGAATTTCTACCTTGATAGGTAATATTGCTTCTAATCCATAAACAAGAGCATATGGTGTAGCTCCTGTTGGTGTTCTGATACTTGTCCTGTAAGCCCAAAGAGCAGGGTTAAGCTGAACGTGCCAATCACGCCCTACCTCATTTACAATTTTCTTGAGAATCTTTAGGATGGTTTTGTTGGAAGCTTCTACCTGTCCATTACCTTGAGGGTAATACGGAGTTGAGAAGCGATGTTGGATGTGGAACTTTTCACATAGCTCTTGCACATCTTGGTTCTTGAAAGGTCTGCCATTATCTATAATGATCGACTGGGGTATCCCATATCTACAAATGAGATAATTAAGTATGAAAGATGATATTTGCTTCCCAGTGATTGTGGTTAAGGGAACCGCCTCCACCCATTTTGTAAAATATTCGGTTGCTGTGATAATGAACTTGTGTCCATTAGATGAAGATGGGTTAATTTTCCCTACCAAGTCCAATCTCCACTGACAGAAAGGCCATGTAGTTGCAAAGGGATGGAGCTCCTGTGCTGGTGCATGTATAAGGTTGCCATGAATTTGACATTTTTGGCATCTCTTCACAAACTGGTAAGATTCTTGCTCCATGTGTGGCCAGTAATACCCTAAATGAAGGAGTTTCTTGGCTAAAGATAATCCACTTGAATGTGTACCACAAATTCCTTCATGGACCTCATGTAAAGCGGAAGCGGATTCATTATGTTCCAAACAATGCAAAAGAGTACCATCTAGGCCTCGATGGTAAAGGGTGTCAGCAATAATGGTATGTTTGGCAGATTGGCGTATGAAGTTGCACTTTTGGTTGCGAGAAAAATCTTGTGGTAAGATATTATCTTTTAGATAAGTATAAATGTCTCCATAAATGGAAGATTGGGCACTATCCAAAAGGCTTATGGTTTGGGATTTGGGATTTGCGTATGTAGGATTTGATACTTGTTCTACAATAAATCGATAACGATCTTGCGTTTCAGGCATCTGTAGTAGAGATGCTATTGTGGCCATGGCATCTACTGCTTTATTCTCCGATCTTGGTATTTGCTCAAATTTGATTTTGATGAAGTATTTTCTTAGATCATCTACCAGTCTCTTGTATAAAATCAGTGTGTCATCCTTAGTTTGGTAATCATTGTTGACTTGATAGATGATTAACTGAGAGTCTCCATACACTTGTAGTTCTGTGATTTTCTAGTCAATAGCCACTTTAATTCCAAGGATCAAAGGTTCATATTCTGCCACATTGTTAGTGCAACAGAAGGTAAGCCTGTAAGATCATGGAATTGTGTGCCCAAGAGGTGTGACAAATAAAATTTCTGCCCCTGATCCATGTTGTGTGTAGGATCCATCAAAGTAGAGTTGCCATGGTTGAGTTGTAACATTGAGGATATCTGCATCAGGAAATTCCATTGTCATAGGATGACTGTCTGGTAATGGAGCTTCTGCTAATTGGTCAGCGATGACTTGTCCTTTGATAGCTCGCCTTTCAACATACTGAATGTCAAACTCACTAAGGAGCATGACCCACTTTGCCAACCTTCCTGTTAAAGCTGCTTTGCTCAGTAAATACTTGAGAGGATCAATTTTTGCAACGAGCTTGACCGTGTGAGTGAGCATATAGTGTCGCAACTTTTGTGTTGCAAATACTACTGCTAAGCATGATTTTTCAATGAAGGTGTAGTTTACTTCATGTCCATTGAGTGTCCTGCTGATATAGTATATTGCATGTTCCTTTCCTTCTCTGTCCTCTTGTGCTAGCAAGGCTCCTAAAGAGATATCTGTTGTTGTGATATATAGCAACAATGGCTTGTCTTCACTGGGTGGCACCAAGATTGGTGGTGTCATCAAATAATGCTTGATTTGATTGAAAGTACTCTCACACTGTTCATCCCATTTAAAAGACACATTTTTATGTAAAAGATGGTTGAACGGATGACACCGATCTGCTAGTTGAGAGATGAATCTTTTGATGGACTGTAGTCGGCCTTGTAGAGATCTCAATGTGCTGATATTCTTAGGAGGTGGCATTTCCATGATGGCTTTGAATTTTGCTGGATCTACTTCAATTCCCTTTGTAGAAACTATGTATCCAAGGAGTTTTGCTGATGTTACTCCAAAGGCACATTTCTTGGGATTTATTCTGACGTTAAATTTCTCCAATCTATCAAATATTTTTCCTAGTATCTCAAGATGTCCTTCTCTGGTGTAAGATTTGGCTAAGATGTCATCCACATAGTCCTCTATGAAGGTGTGCATCATGTCATGGAAGATTGTTGTCATAGCTCGCTGGTATGTAGCTCCTACATTTTTTAACCCAAAAGGCATGACGTTCCAGCAAAAGGTGCCCCATGGACATGTAAATGCTGTCTTTTCTTGGTCTTCAGGAGCTATTTTGATTTGATTGTATCCTGAAAATCCATCCATGAGTGATAGCATTTGATGGCCAGCTGTTAGATCTACAATCATGTCTATGTTTGGCAAAGGAAAATCATCCTTTGGACATGCTCTATTTAAATCCCAGAAATTAGTACATATTCTAATGGTGTTATCTGGCTTTGAAATAGGTACAATGTTGGATATCCATTCTGCATAATCAATAGATATGATAAATCCAGCATCTAGTAGTTTCTTCAAATCATTTTTTACTAATAATGCAACATGTGGATGCATTTTTCTCAGCTTTTGCTTTACTGGTTTAGTGCCAGCTGGTAAGGACAAGTGATGCATAATGAGATCTGTGTCTAAGCCTGGCATGTTAGAGTATGACCAAGCAAAATTGATGCATCATTTTTCAAATAATTTGATAAAATCTGGCCTTTCTGTATCTGTCAGGGATGCTGCCAGGTGGAGTATTCTTGCTTTCTCTGT
Source organism: Sequoia sempervirens (assembly GCA_007258455.2). Taxonomy (NCBI): domain Eukaryota; kingdom Viridiplantae; phylum Streptophyta; class Pinopsida; order Cupressales; family Cupressaceae; genus Sequoia; species Sequoia sempervirens. Next base: position 50,954,071 of record VDFB02379711.1, read on the forward strand.
TGTGCCAATATCAATAGACTGTGTGGGTTCTATCAACACTGATGATCTTTCATGGTAATGTTGTGGGAGGATGTCAAACCTTCCATCCTTTGGTGCCTCTCAAACAGGTTTCTACCATTGATACGCGCTCTTTACTATTTTGTATCAACACGCCATAGAATGGTTTTCACCATTAGATCCATTTTTTATTTCCATATTTTTGCAATTGGAAGGCTTGGCATCCTCCTGCCTAAAAGCATCGTTAAAAGAAGCATTGGTAGAACAAGTATCGGATTCCTCATAGCAAAGGTAGTTAATAATAGTGGAATCATTGTCAAAAATAGGGAGATTGCTGGTGTGTTGGGGTTCCCACTCGATAAGCTCGAGATGCAGTAAAGGCAATGAATCATTATGCTTATGTCACGACGTAAAATCTCGCATGAATGTCATCTAGGGTTGTTAATGGCTATGCTCGAGGCCTACAAAGGTATTTTTATCTCCACATCATTTATCTCAATCGATGTCCGTTCATCTTCACTTGAGTCATCAAAATTTTGTGATTCAAAGACAATAGGATTAAAACTCGAGCTTTGACCCTCTTCGCGTTTGGGGGTATACTTTTTGATAGTGTCGATCTGAATATCTTCATAGGAAACATTTGATAAGTTGTCCCACTCATATTCATTTGAATCTGTTTCAGAGTTATCCTGTATTTGAAGAATACGCTCCTCAATTTTATTGGTGATTTCTGCTCTTGCTCCTTCGGTGTATCCTAGTCCAGTTCTACCATTCTGCTGAATTGCGAGAATTTGGATTGGTTCTGTTATACTTTGTTTCCATCGATCAAGAGATCCTTGTTCTGTTGTATATCCTAGTCTCGTTTTATCCTTATGTTGGAGCGTAAGAGGCTGGATTGGTTCTGTTATGCCTTGTTTCCTTAACCCAAGAGGTCCCTGTCCTAAATATCCCATCTTCTCCAGAATAGTTTTTCCCTTTCCATATTGATTTGTCTCTATGATATTATTTGTAGATGTAGAGGCTTCCTCATCCTTATAAAGCCAGTTTAGTATGGCCTTATCTTTTGATTCTTCATCTAAGTTCCCAGCTTTTACAAATCTGCCATCTAATGTTGTTGTAGATTGTTCTGACTTTTGGGTGATTGTAGATGGTTGTCCATACGTTTGTAAGGAGGGTAGCATTTGTGATAGATGAAATGAGTGTCCAACACCATATTCACTTATTCCTTCGTCACTTATCTGTACTTCCTTGGTGAATTGATGTGAGAGTGGAGCCAATTGTTCTTCAACATTTGAAGGGTTAGATTGTACCAAGCTTATCTCTTGTGATTTTTGTTGTTTTGGAAGCCACTTTGATATGAAGTTTTGCTATTGCTCACCATCTAATGTGCTAACTTCTCTATTGTGAGGTATGAATGTATCCTGAGCTGTCTTCAATGTATGACAAGCTTGGGTGTCATTGTAGTCTGCTGTGATTGTTACCTCCTGTCCATTGACGGGAAATTTCAGGCATTGATGATAGGTAGAAGGTACTGCTTGCATATCATGGATCCAAGGTCGTCCCAACAGTATGTTGTATGTCAGTTCCCTATCTAAGACTTGGCAAACCACTTTTTGGACAATAGGCCCCACTTGAATGGGTAATATGATCAACCCTTTAGAGGACCTTTCTTCTTCATCATATGCTTTGATTGTGATTTTTCTTCTTGTATCAATGGCTTCATCTGATTATCCTAGTGCACGAATCAGCTTTAAGGTACAAATATTTAAACCAACCCCTCCATCTATCAGGACACGCTTTACATGGTGTTTATGGATGAGGACTTCAATGTGAAGAGCGAAATTATGTGGATGGGTGAGCGATACATCATCGTGTTTGGAGAATGAAAGGCAATGTGGTGCGGATAGATATCCTATCATAGCTTGGAACTGACATACATCCAGATTGTTAGGTACCGTGGTTGATACAAGAGCTTGTTCAAGAACCTCTTTGTGTGATGGGGAAATTTTTAAAAGTTCCAAGATGGATATTTGTGCTGGTATTTTCTGCAATTGATCGATGAGATTATATTGATTAGAGGGAGGATCCACAGATGGGGAGGATATTGATGCTCCTTTCAATATAACTTTGGATTGTGCCCTTGTTGTGGCATTGACTGATTGGTACTCTTGTTTCCCTTTGAGTGTAATTACATTAATTTGGTTTTCAGATTTGTCCATATGTTGTACCAAATTGGTAGATGTAATGTCATTGTTCTGATTGATTTGATTGCATAACTCTTCATCCTCTTTGGCAGCAGAAAAATAAAGAATCGTTGTGTCATAAACATAACTGACGTTCTTGCCTTTGGTGTTTGCGGAAGAGGATTCTCCCTTCTGATAATTGGGTAGAGGATTTTTGAATGTTGTATGATCTTTGTTTGTTTGGTGTCCCTCTACAAATACTTTCTTTTGATCTATGAGGTCTTGTAATCAAGATGTTTTAATTAAGCAACAATTTTAGTCATGGCCTTTATTTTGATGGTAGCGGATGCGAATGTAAAGTCATTCCACCATGATGGTTTGACTTGAGGGTCCCAATTTCTAGCCTCTTGTACTTGAATGAGTTTTTCGTCTAAAAGTTCTTTGAGGACTGATTCCAATGATTGTCCTAATGGTGTGAATTTTTGTTTATTGGATGGTCATTGGAATGATTGGGTTTTTGTTTCTCCACTATTTTGATTATTTCCTTGATCACTACTTTGTTTGACATTAAAACCATTGTTTTGTTTGTTTGTATGGTTGGCGTCAAGGTGAATACTAGTTTAGATGTGTGTGTATCGATCATGGTATCAGTATTCTTGTTCTTTTGCCAAAATCTTGGCTTTTCGTTGTTGTTGTTAGAGGAATTGTTATTGTTTGAACCTTCAATGAAGTGTTTGATTGTTCCTCTTTTGATGAGAGCCTCTTCGATTTTGAGCCCTTTTTCAATAACTTGTTCAAATGTAGATGGACATTGTAAATCCAATCTGTAATTCATGTCATCCACTAAGTTATCAATGAACATCTCTATCTTCTCCTCTTCAGGAATAGATCTAGGATATTTAGCAAATAGCCTTCTCCATCGTTGGAGAAAGGAAAGAAACTTTTCACCCTTTGCCTGTTTGGTGTTGTAGAGTTCTTTTAAGGTTACCCCATGTTGGATGTTGAATGAGAAGTGTGTTATGAACCTATTGATTAGTTCTTCAAAGGATTGAATCCCAGGTTCCAATTTAGAAAACCACTCCATGCAAGTGTTTCCTAAGCTTCTTAGAAATAATCGTAGTAAGTAAGAGTCCTCATGTGTGAACTCTATACTCATGGCTCACAATTCCCGTACATGATCAAATGGATCGGTTCTTCCATTGTATTTGTTGTACGTTGGGTATTCACAATACCGTGGAAATGGTATCATGTTAATGCTTGAATCGAATGGATAAGGGCAAATGTCCTGTAAAGAATATCTCTTTGTTGGTCCTTGTTGGATGTTTTGGAACTGTAATTGTAACTGTTGGATTTGTTTTGTCAAAGCATCTATTTGATTTGGGTTTTCCATACTAGTTGACTGGGGTGTGGTTGTTTCCTTGAGTTGATTAACATCAAAGTCTTTAGGAAGCTTAGCACCTTTGTCAGCTAATAATAGAAGATACTTTTCCATATCTTGCTCTAGCATCTTTTCCATAAATTTATGGAAATGAGGGTCTTGTTGAACTTTCTTGATTTCCTCTGTAGTTATTTCCTTCTCATGTGAGTTAGTGAGAGGATTAGTGTTGCTATATTGTCCCCAAGGGTTTTCTTCAGCCATGGCTGCTATTCTTTCATTTTCATCTTGTTGTTGTTTTTGATATGCTGATCGTGTGAAAATAGGCATACAAACGTTAGAGTTTTACTCTAGACTTTGATCTTGGATTTTTGATTGAAGTGTCAAGGTTTTTGATTTAAAATCTGATTTAGTTGTGTCTAGTTTCGTGATGGAAGGATGATAAAAATCCTTGATAGGGAAATTTTGACAGAAAATTTCAGATTTGGTGATAATGACACTTTGCAAGATGTTTCAAGATCTAGGTGTAAGGGTAAAGTTTTCCTTTTGTATGACCTAAATGTTCTGGACTATGGAAAAAATGTTCTGGATTGATGAAAACCTTGTTATCGATATGGAAAAATTGACAAACTACCTTACCAACTCTCTATTTTTCTGACTTTCTGGAGCGCTAAAACAGAAACCCTACGTGCTGGAACAGATACCCTACGCGCTAAAACAGAGAAGCTACGCACTGGAGCAGATACCGAAAGTGCTAAAACAGAGACTCTACGCGCTAAAACAGAGGAGCTACACACTGAAATAGAGACTGAAAGTGCTAAAACAAAGAAGCTATGCGCTGGAATAGAGACTAAAAGTGCTAAAATAGAGAAGCTATGCGCTGGAACAGAGATTGAAAGTGCTAAAACAGAGAATCTACGTGCTAGAACAGAGACTAAAAGCAATAAAACAGAGACTCTGCGCGCTAAAACAGAACCATGAGGTGCTAAGACAAAAACTATCTTATTCTATGAAACTCACTTGGTCTGGTATTGTATTGTATGGCTGGTTGTGGGATGTATTCTGGATGAATTCTTTGACTGTGATTGTGATGTTGCCTAAGAGCTCTTCTTTGATAAAATGCTTGTGAATCTAAGGGAGCTACAACATAGTCATCTGTATAACCTCTAGAGAAATCGTGATACCTATGAATAAAAGTCCTATGTTGGAGTAGAACTTTCCTGCTTTGGTATAGAAATCGTTGCTTTCTTAGAAGTTGTTTGTATGCAAGTGTTTTCTTTGGTTTTTTTATTCGTTTGACAAGATATTTCTTGACAAACTTGGTGGATACCCAATCTCGAATCATGAGAATCCCACAAATGTTTTGAAGATTTTTGTGATGATCTTATTTGAATTTAATGAGAGAAAACACGGCAAGCAAGAATAGAATGGTTGTCTTTTTAAAAATCTTAGAATCTAAACAGATAGTGTATGTTCTTAAGAATCAAGCATGAATCTTTTTTATTTTCACTAGTTTATAACATATAAAACACTTTAGATAGACTCACTCCTAGAGACAAAAGGTCATCGTTATATACTCGAATGGCCCACAGCTTGGAATTGCATCGACTCACACAGCCATGTCACCCCCTAGAGGGCGCCCGTA